>JALGPY010000001.1:40025487-40625487 GCA_023055425.1 Linanthus parryae | reverse complement strand
AGACTTGAAGTCACTAGATATTCTAGTTGTGGATCATTGTGATCTTGGTAGCGTTAAACGCTACACCGTGACTGGGTAGTTATAAAGGCGTGTACTGGATACAATGAGAAGCAGGCTTAGAGATCGTAGTGGACGTAGAGAGGATTTGCCCCTCCCACATAACGGGAGCAAATATCCTAGGCCACTCGAGGGATAGTGCTTATAGAATGTCTGGCCAGGCTCAAATAAATCAATATATGGGATATTGATGTTATTTGCACGAATAAGGCTATTCCCATAGATCGAGAAACTATGGATTGGATATACGAGTGTGACTTGTATGTCTCGTGTCCAATCCGGATATGGAGGCAAAGGGATGAGACAATTACTTGTACAAGGTTGTCTAGATGACTATTCTATTAGTTGGCTAGAATGGATGTTTTTCTAGAAACCGCTCCATATTAGCAAATAGTTGCTACCAACTAGATAGAACCTATGGGGTCACACGCTATATAGAGTTTTACTAGATTTGGGAATTAATTAATTGGATTAATTAATTAGAATGATCACTTTGCAAACCCTTGCAAACTTGGTAGGGACTAATTTGCAAGGAAGGGACTAAATTGAATTCTAGTTGGACTAGAATAAGTCCTTTAGGTAGTTAACAAGGAGTTGTTGGACTATATAAAGGACCCTCCTTCCTTCCTTCCTTAGAACTTATGCTCATTAGTGATCATAACAAGAGTGGGAGAGAACAAAGGAGAGAGAGCAAGCAACAAAGTAGGCCGACGCCCCCCATTGCCGCCGCCCTCGTCCCCGTCGGCCAAAAGAGGGCCGAATCCCCTTTTTTTTCTCGTTTTGCATGATTCCTTCACCCTCCTCTTATTCCGGGCTAGCACCAAGGAGTTTGGGAGATCTAGGATCAACTCTAGGCGTGGATCAACTATAGAGAACGTGACACTATTCGCGTTTGAAGTCATCAAGGAGAACCCAAAGGTGTGTTTATGATTTCTTACCTTCACTATCGTTATGCATCTAGACTTGTGATCCTTGGAGGGTTTTGCATGGCTATTTGTTTGATTATGCTTCCGTTGCGCGATCCATGATTCAAAACCCTGCAGTGGTATCAGAGCCACATGTCATAGAGCATAAACGTAGTTTATGTGTTACATTCTTGTTGTTTTACACCTTAATTGATAGTTTATCGCGTAAAACAAGACAAATCAAGTATGGGATGCAATTTTTCAATAATTAATCATAACAAGACCCAATTTTTGCATTGGATGCATGAATTGGTGAGTTTGAGAAATTTTAGGATCTTAGATCTAGGGTTTGGGCATCCTTGGGGAAGAAGGAGTTCTCCCAAAACAAGGAAACAACCAAACTTGGGCTCCAAGCAAGGGAGTTGTTTTGGAAACAACCCCCAAGAGGAGGTTCGGCCCCCTAGGGGACCGCCCCCTTGCTTGCCGCCCAAGCTTGGCCGCCCTAACCCGCAGGCCTAGCTTGCGGGTTTTGGGCCGGCCCGGCCCTAGGGCCTTGTGGTTCACTTTAATGGGCCCGGGCAATTGGATTGTTGGGCCCATGGACCGTTTTAACCCTAGAAATCCTAAAATCAATTAAAATTGACCAAGCGCGTTAAAATTGGATTTTAACTGTTTATGTGCAATTCGCATGGTGATTGGATATGGCCTTAGGATGTGGTTTGATGTGGATGTTTAATTTTGTGGTTTGGTTTTACGGCCTGCGAGCTGATCAATTAATTGTAATAATTAATTAGGGTTTTATGGCCTGCGTGCCATTTTTTTCTCAACTTGTGAGATTTATTTTATTTAGTATAGATATTAGCTAGTGCTAGATAAAGTAGATTGTTAGCCAAGATTGAAGAAAAGAAGCCCAAAGCCAAAGAAGCCACAAAAGATGGAGCATGGAGCATGGAGCATTCCACATGACTATGAAGGATGGACCAAAAGATCAAGACGCATGGAGATGTGTTTGCTTAGGGTTCATAGATAATTCCATTGGCTTGGAATTATCTTAGTCTAGAAAAGGCCATATCCACATCACGTTTAATTTCTGTTATGTGGTTGTTTATTTATTGTCTTATTATTTGTGTGGTTGGTGTATGGATGATGCATGCAATTAGGATAATAAGATAATTAGACAACCCGGATCTATTATTTGGAGTTGTGCCCAAACTCAAATAGATAGATTAGTTGATATTGATCAACAAAAATAATTAAAATTGAATATAAAATCCCTCAAATTTTAAATATTGTGTTCTTGCCTTCTCGTTATTTAAACACTCATTATCATCATTATTTATCAAGTTCGTGCGTGCCAAAGCATGGCGACTTGGTTCATAATGATGGAATGCGATGGCACGTAACAATGTGCAATTGTTTAGATAAGAGGTTGAACACAACTAGACTATTAATTTTATTAAGAAACCTAGAGGCAATCAATTGGGATTATTCATATGGATGGATAAATAAGGAGTTATTTGCCCGATTGAACCAAGAGTTGCATATGGGATGCAATTGGAATTGTTCCTACCTAAAAGTAGTCAAATTATGGGTGACTTGCCAAAGCAAGCTCATAAGGAGATGAAAAGATGGATCTTGGCCCACTAGAAAATATAAGGATATTTTCCGCATTAATATCTTGAGGGTTATTAATCCGTAGAAAAATAGTGGGAGCTATATTTAATAAACTAGCCATTATTAAATATAGTCAAAAATTCACAAATACTAAAACTTGCGTATTTTCCTTTTTGTAGAATTCCAAATGGCAAACAACTCATCGAGTTCACAACATTCCCTACGATCTGTCCTTGAGATGGACAAGCTCTCTGGAACCAACTTCCTTGATTGGTACAGAAACTTGAGTATTGTTCTCAAGCAAGAGAAGAAACTGTACGCAATAGAGGAGCATGTTCAAGAAGGTCTAGAGAATCAGACACCTGCTGCCTTAAAGGCGCATCAAAAGCGTGTTGATGACGCGAATGATGTGGCCTGCCTAATGCTTTGCACCATGACCTCTGAGCTTCAGAAGCAACATGAGAACATGAATGCCGTCGATATGATCGAACATCTAAAGCAGCTCTTCCAAGAGCAGGCGAGGGTAGAGAGGTATGAGGTCTCAAAGGCACTGTTCAAATGTCATCTGGCAGAAGGGAACCCGGTGGGACCCCATGTACTCCGAATGATCGGGTACTTGGAGAATCTCGCCCGGCTTGGGTTCCCGGTCGGCCAAGAGTTGGCAACCGATCTCGTGTTGCAATCGTTGCCCGAGAGTTATGGACAGTTCATTATGAACTATAACATGAACGAGATCGTTAAACCAGTGCCAGATTTGCTCAACATGTTGAGGACGGCTGAACAGAGCATCAACAAGGGTAAGGGCAAGGCCATTATGATGGTGCATAAAGGAAAGGGCAAAAGGTTTGCCTCTTCCTCCAAGGGCAAAGGCAAGTCAGTTTCCAAGTCCAAGGAACAAGCCCTTAAGCCTGTTGGTGGCATTGCCAAGGTCGTGACTAAGGGTGAGTGTCACTACTGCAGTCAACCTGGACACTGGAGGAGGAACTGCCCAAAATATCTGGAGGACAAGAGGCTTGGAATAGTGATTCCACCACCACCAGGTATTTTTGTTGTAGATGTCAATTTAACTGTCTCTACATCATGGGTATTAGATACTGGATGTGGATCTCATATTTGTCAAAATATGCAGGATCTAAAGAGAAGTAAAAGATTGGCTAAAGGGGAGGTAGATCTGCGCGTTGGGAATGGAGCAAAGGTTGTTGCGTTGGCCATAGGCGTGTGCGAGCTATCTCTGCCTTCAGGATTAGTTTTAGAATTAAATAATTGCTATTTTGTGCCTGCTATGAGCAGAAACATTATTTCTATTTCTTGTTTGGACAAGGAAGGTTTTATTATTTCAATAAAGAACAATTGTTGTTCCTTTTATTTGAATAATATTCACTATTTTAGTGCGCAATTATTTAATGGACTTTATGTCCTTTATCTAAGCAATCCTGTCTACAACATTAATACCAAGCGGATTAAAATAAATGATTTAAATCCTGCTTATTTATGGCATTGTCGTTTAGGCCACATAAATGAGAAACGTGTATCTAGACTCCATAAGGATGGATTGCTAGACTCATTTGATTTTGAATCATATGAGACATGTGAGGCTTGTTTATTGGGAAAAATGACAAAGTCCCCTTTCAATAAGAAAGGTGAGAGGACTAGTGAGCAATTGGCGCTCATACATACCGATGTGTGTGGGCCATTTGCCACGCCAGCCAGGGGTGGTTATGTCTACTTCATTACATTTACTGATGATTACAGTAGATATGGATTTGTGTACCTTATGAGGGCAAAATCCGAATCTTTTGAAGTGTTCAAAGAATTCAAGAATGAAGTAGAGAAGCAACTTGGCAAAAGTATCAAGGCTCTACGATCGGATCGAGGAGGAGAATACTTGAGCCAAGAGTTTGACGACTATCTTAGAGAGTGTGGGATTGTATCCCAACTCACTCCACCCAGAACGCCACAATGGAATGGCGTGTCCGAGAGGAGGAATCGAACCCTATTAGATATGGTTCGGTCTATGATGTGTCAAACCGATCTTCCATTGTCATTTTGGGGCTACACTCTATTAAGTGCAGCTTTCACCATTAACCGTGTTCCATCTAAATCAGTCATGAAGACACCATATGAGATGTGGAGTGGGAGGCGTCCCACACTGTTGTTCATGAGGATTTGGGGCTGCGATGTCTACGTAAAACGTTTACAATCAGACAAGCTAGGGCGTAAATCGGATAAGTGTAAATTTGTGGGGTACCCTAAGGAAACTAAGGGATACTACTTCTACAATCCAACCGAGAACAAAGTGTTTGTTGCTCGGACCGGCGTGTTTCTAGAAAGAGAGTTTGTCTCTAAAGAAGCAAGTGGGAGGAATGCAGAGCTTGAAGAAGTTCAAGAACCACAAATCACTGAACCAATTATGGAACAAGAACAGGAATCACAAGCAGTTGTGGAGCCACCTGTTCAGGTAACACAAGAGCTTCGTAGATCTAGTAGAGTGCGCCAGGAACCCGAGAGGTACGGACTTCTCGTAACTGATTCCGGTGACACGATGCTCATAGATGATGAGCCTACTAGCTATGAGGAGGCCATGAGTGGCCCAGACTCTCAGAAGTGGCTTGAAGCCATGAGATCCGAGATGGAATCCATGTATACCAACAAAGTATGGACTTTGGTGAAACCACCCGATGGGGCGCGACCCATAGGGTGCAAGTGGGTCTTCAAGAAGAAGATCGACATGGATGGTAATGTGATTACCTATAAGGGCCGACTGGTGGCTAAAGGATTCAGACAGATTCATGGTATTGACTATGATGAAACTTTTTCACCAGTCGCTATGACCAAATCCATCCGAATCCTACTTGCAATTGCAGCATACTACGACTATGAGATTTGGCAGATGGATGTCAAAACAGCATTCCTTTATGGGAATCTCCTCGAGGACGTGTATATGATACAGCCGGAGGGTTTTGAGGATCCAAAGCAAGCCAACAAAGTCTGTAAGCTGCAACGATCCATTTATGGATTGAAGCAAGCTTCAAGGAGTTGGAATCGACGTTTTGATGAAGTAGTCAAAGAGTTTGGCTTCATCAGAAACGAAGATGAGTCTTGTGTCTACAAGAAGGTTAGTGGGAGCTCTGTAGCTTTTCTGGTCTTGTATGTGGATGACATACTACTCATCGGAAACGACATTCCCATGCTGCAATCTGTGAAAGATTGGCAAGGAAAGTGTTTCTCAATGAAGGACTTAGGGGAAGCAGCCTATATACTCGGTATAAAGATCTATAGAGATAGATCCAAGAGGTTGCTAGGCCTAAGTCAAAGTACATATATTGACAAGGTGTTGAAACGGTTCAACATGCAAGATTCCAAGAAGGGATTCTTGCTCATGTCACATGGAATCGCTCTTTCGAAGAGTGGTTGTCCTTCCAATGAGATTGAGAAGGAACGCATGAGTAGGATTCCCTATGCCTTGGCCATAGGATCCATCATGTATGCCATGTTATGTACTAGACCAGATGTGTCATATGCCTTGAGTATGACAAGCAGATACCAATCCAATCCAGGTGAGAATCACTGGATTGCTGTCAAGAACATCCTAAAGTACTTGAGAAGAGCTAAGGATGCCTTCTTGATGTTTGGCGGTGAGGAAGAGTTGCGTGTAAGGGGTTACACTGATGCAAGCTTCCAAACCGACAGAGATGACTTTAGATCACAGTCGGGATATGTGTTTTGCCTGAATGGAGCAGCGGTGAGCTGGAAGAGTTCCAAGCAAGAGACGGTAGCTGATTCTACAACAGAGGCTGAGTTCATTGCTGCAAATGGCGCAGCAAAGGAGGCTGTTTGGATCAGAAAGTTTGTTTCTGAACTTGGTGTGGTCCCTAGCATTGCGGATCCAGTGGAGTTGTTCTGTGACAACACTGGGGCGATCGCGCAATTAAAAGGAACCCAGATCGCACCAGAAGTCCAAGCACGTGCTCAGGAAGTTTCATCTGATTCGAGATATTATCGATAGAGGAGACGTTCGGATATGCAAGATTCCTACAGATAATAATCTGTCAGACCCGCTTACAAAGCCTCTCACGCAGTGGAAGCATGAAGGGCACACTAGGAGTATGGGCATACGAGATGCGCCATATTGGCTCTAGTGCAAGTGGGAGACTGTTGGAATAGATGCCCTAGAGGCAATCTAGTTTAGTATGAATTTGTATATGGCTAGAAAATTCATTTATTATTTATTGGATATTTAATATAATTAAGTCCTTAGATTTACAATCGTGTTGTTTATCTTAAATATCCCTAGTCAAGTTTAATGATTAATGGGACAATCATCTATAGACTAGTATGGGGTTGGATTGATATAGAGATATCACGATCCAACACATAGGTGTGCATTACGGAATGTTGCACTGGATTGACCCATCACCGAGAAGGCTACATACATGTTATGTTGAGTCACAAGTGCTTCTCGCGGTGCAATGGTATTGTCATCCTTAGACTTGAAGTCACTAGATATTCTAGTTGTGGATCATTGTGATCTTGGTAGCGTTAAACGCTACACCGTGACTGGGTAGTTATAAAGGCGTGTACTGGATACAATGAGAAGCAAGCTTAGAGATCGTAGTGGACGTAGAGAGGATTTGCCCCTCCCATATAACGGGAGCAAATATCCTAGGCCACTCGAGGGATAGTGCTTATAGAATGTCTGGCCAGACTCAAATAAATCAATATATGGGATATTGATGTTATTTGCACGAATAAGGCTATTCCCATAGATCGAGAAACTATGGATTGGATATACGAGTGTGACTTGTATGTCTCGTGTCCAATCCGGATATGGAGGCAAAGGGATGAAACAATTACTTGTACAAGGTTGTCTAGATGACTATTCTATTAGTTGGCTAGAATGGATGTTTTGCTAGAAACCGCTCCATATTAGCAAATAGTTGCTACCAACTGGATAGAACCTATGGGGTCACACGCTATATAGAGTTGTACTAGATTTGGGAATTAATTAATTGGATTAATTAATTAGAAGGATCACTTTGCAAACCCTTGCAAACTTAGTAGGGACTAATTTGCAAGGAAGGGACTAAATTGAATTCTAGTTGGACTAGAATAAGTCCTTTAGGTAGTTAACAAGGAGTTGTTGGACTATATAAAGGACCCTCCTTCCTTCCTTCCTTAGAACTTATGCTCATTAGTGATCATAACAAGAGTGGGAGAGAACAAAGGAGAGAGAGCAAGCAACAAAGGAGGCCGACGCCCCCCATTGCCGCCGCCCTCGTCCCCGTCGGCCAAAAGAGGGCCGAATCCTCTTTTTTGTCTCGTTTTGCGTGATTCCTTCACCCTCCTCTTATTCCGGGCTAGCACCAAGGAGTTTGGGAGATCTAGGATCAACTCTAGGCGTGGATCAACTATAGAGAACGTGACACTATTCGCGTTTGAAGTCATCAAGGAGAACCCAAAGGTGTGTTTATGATTTCTTACCTTCACTATCGTTATGCATCTAGACTTGTGATCCTTGGAGGGTTTTGCATGGCTATTTGTTTGATTATGCTTCCGTTGCGCGATCCATTATTCAAAACCCTACATCAGCTATGTGAGATCCTAAGCCTATCATCCTGGATGGCTGTGCAATGGACAAACAAAGTCCCATTTCCTCGTATGGCAGCGAAGTCCAAAGTTAAAGCTTGTTTGTCGAGATAGCATGTGTACGCGACATAGGAGCCTCAGCCTATTTATATCATTAATAGCGGCTTTACGCAAGTTTAAGCTTATATGAGCGCTAACCTACGCGATTCAGGCCTGTCCTAAATAATGATAGTGTACAACAAAAGGGTCTCTTTACTTACATAGACACCGACGTTTGATTCAGTTTGTCCAACGCTGAAGCGCGAACCTCCCTAAAAAGGAATCGCAATAATCAAAAGCAAAAATGGTTTCTCGTAAGCAAAATTCGGAACGCCTTGAATTGCAAGAATCAAAAAGTTGATTACAAGTTTGGATCACAACCAAAATATTTGGCCTAAGTAACATCTAAGTTTCGAAGAATTACTTCAAAAGTGAATCGTCAGCTGCCAGCTTTATTGAATTAGCAGCCAACTAATTCAAAAGCTCTTTCTTGCCTTGATGCTTCTTCACAGCCTCTTAAAAATCTTTGATGGCCTTCTGAAGCATATCCCTTCGCGTCTTGAGGGAAGCACGTTCTTGATTATAAGCAGCATGGCCATATCGGAGCTGAACTGAGTTGTTGATTCTCACCAGCCTCTGGAGGAGGAAGTCAAGGTTTATCCTGCCACCCGCGATTTGCTGAAGACTCTGGGCGCCTGCCAGTAGACATTGAGCGCTAGGAATAGAAGTGTCGCTGGAGTAGTATAATGAATTCTCTCCAATAGATTGGTCAACTCAAAGACCAAATCCTTCCTTTCCCTGGTTTCTAGTTCCAAAATCTTTCTGAACGCTGTCGGGTAGGATACACGAACCTTCATGAGCCATTCCAGGAAAGCTTGATCTATGCCTGCAATTATGAAAGATAAATTTACTCAACAAGCAAGGTAGAACTGTGTAGATTACAAAACACTAGTTGGAAGTAAGCTTACCCGTTCCTTCGACGATCTGTTGAAGATAAGCAATTGGAGTGATGGCTCGACCACTTGAGCTTGCCGCTTCAGCTAACTTTTGATCTGCAAGAGCTTTGCGTGCGAAGTACTCTTCAGGGATTGCATAATTGATCTCCGCAGCGGCTGGTTCGATGCCTTGTGAAGCCCACATCACCCAAGGATTTGGACAAGCAGGGAAGTCTCCTCAGGAAGGTCGCTCAGCAAACTAGACACCGACAAACTGGCACTGGAAGCTCTTGTGTTTGCATCCCCATGTGCGTCTACCAGAGTGCTTTCCCTAGAGGCTGCATTATGAGGAGCTGTGTTAACATTACCTTGGTCCCTGGACTCAAGTACACTTGCTGAATACACTGGGATTTCGGGTACATGTGCAGGTGCGACATCATGTTGCATTCCAGTAACAACAACAGTTTTAAATTCAAGGTTAGGCAATTGAGCATCGAACATGTCTTGATCTGAACCGACGCTGCTCGCGTTGGACTCATGTTCAATCTCCCTCTCATTAGCTGGCATCGCATCTGGGCGAGCGGAAATAACTGGGGCAGCCTCTGCAATCTATGTGTCTTGGGGTATGGGATTCGAAGCAGCCACCCTTGCAATCTCTTTGTCTTGGGGTATGGGATTTGAAGCAGCCACCCCTTGGGGAGCTTTAGTTCCGGGAGCATCGATGGGCAGAGCAACTGCAGAGCAGAGCTTAATGGAGGCTCCGAAGTTGCTTCAGCTAACTCGACGTCCCCTTCTTGAGCATTAACTCTTTGGGGAGACTCTTGTTTAGGATGCGCATTGTCTTCTGGGGGCGAAGTATCTGTCTCTTGACGATCTGGGCCTTGGTTAGTACAGATGGCACCTTGTCCTTGCTCCAGTAGAAGTTCTTCTTCCTCTTGTTCCTGCTCAATGATGAGCTCAAGGCGCTCACTCTCAGGATCAGCATCTTCAGCATCGGAAGGCCTTGGTGGCCCGACTGCAGCCTATTCAGTGCTAGGCCTTTGAGGTGCGGCAGCAACTCTTTCCATGGATCCATCCCCTGCCTCTACAACGGACTATGGGATGCGAATGACAACACTGCGCAGGCGGGGTCGCCTTAGCATCAAGGGTTGTTCTGTAAAACCATTTAGTATTATTGGTTTTGAAATAAAGGTCCACACGATTGCAATTTAAAAGGCTTATGATAGAAAAACACCTCCACATTCATATGGGATATCTGCGAAAGTATCATGACTCAGATTATCATCGTATCCTTTTAACGTCGCATGACCTGGTTATGTGCGAGGTGGCTTATTATTATATGAAAAGTGTTGAACTACAGCAACTCTAAGGGGATTGCTTAGCTGACGCCTCACTGCATTGGTCCACTAACCAACGACGAATGTCCCCCCTTAGATACTCCATGATTTAAGGCATCATAGATAAGATCCTGATGGGATAAGGAAAATAAATATATAGTACCTTCCTCATCGTCATCGCCAACAATCTCCTGGAAATCCTGTTGGGCGCGCTCCAGTTGACCCATCACAGATTGCGAACGCTGAGTCTGTTCTTCTTCATGGCTTTCGCAACGTCGCGTTCCTCCTACAACCTTGCTTCTTCCTCTATCTGCTTCGCCATAGACACAGATTCAGCGATCACATCCTCTTCTGTAGGACCTTCCAGAGCTTCCTCAGAGCCCTCGCTATATGAAATACATGATCATATCATCAAAATCAATGTGCCATAATCTTTAGAACGCGACATGTTAAGTACCATTTTATTACCTTCGTGCCTGGCAAAAGATACTATCAGAACGTACTCAATGAAATTCGCCAAATTGGTTTGGCTTGAACTCTGGCTTCTTTTGGTGCCGGATTGCTTTTGAGGAGCAGAGTTGTTTTGAGCACGCTTTGTTGGTCTACGTTCCGCCGCGTCTGTCGATGGCTTGCCAGAAGTTTTTGTTTTCTTTGGGTTCTGGCTTAACTCCGCGATAGCTTCTATGAAAAACTCAAGAGAAGACCAAATCATGGCTTCGACCTCTTGCCCGATAGGCATCTCGGGCTCGATGACAACGTAAGCTTCGTCCTTCGAACGCAGCATATCTGCGAGAGTAGTACTACGATCTCTAGATGCGAACCTCTGAAAGCAGCACTAGAGAAAGGATGAGTGCAATCTTACAATCATAAAGGCTATAAAAAATCAGAGAAGGATAGGATTTCAAGTACCTTCTTGAAGTCATTTGCATAATCCCTCCTCGCAACAAAGGAATCTTTCTTGACTTCCTTAATCTTTTCCCCCAAGATCAACTCTGCGCAAAGATGGATCCTTTTCTAGAAGGGAATAATACCCATACTGAGTCGCGTCCCTGGATGGCTTCGATTTGAAGGGATAGTCCCCTATTCTAAGAGCAGGAGCACTGATGGGTTGAAATTGAAGCCGGGACCTCGACTGGAGACGATTTTATGTAGTTCAAATAGCAATCCAGGCGGGAGTCAGTTCCCCTTGCCTGCTACCAGAAGGCTGTGTTAATGGGAGCATGCTGATCAGCAACTCATTGAATTCGTTATACAACAACCTCTTGTAGCAACCCTCACAACTGAGTCAAACCATAGTGAAGGGTAACGGCATCAAAGCCAAGCTGGGGGCTCACTCTGATAGGATCATGGTGAGTAGTGATGAGGGGGTAGCACGCGCACTCGATACCAGCTTCACGCAGAACAGGTAGGTACCCTCTTCTGCACCAGTTGACAAACCTGGAGTAGCAGAGTGAACCTTTAGTGATATGTGCGCAGGTGAACTTCACCTGCCTATCAGGTGTAGGGTTTTGATTCATGGATACTCAACAGAAACAATAATTAACCATGCAAAACCCTCCAAGGATCACAAGTCAAGAGACATAACGATGGTAAAGGAAGAAATCAATAGCACACCTTAGGGTTCTACTTTGATGACTTCAAACGCGAATTGTGTCACGTTCTCTATAGTTGATCCACGCCTAGAGTTGATTTCTAGATCTCCCACTCCTTGGTGCTAGCCCGGAAAGAGGAAGAGGAAGAAGAATCACGCAAAACAAGACGAACTAAAGGAGGTTTCGGCCTCCTTTGGGGCTGACGGGACGGGCGGCGAGCTAGGGGGCGGCGGCTCCTCTAGCTTGCTTGCTCTCTCTCCTTTTGTTCTCTCCCACTCAAGTTATGATCAATTATGAGCATAAGTGTGGGAAGAAGGAATGAAGGTCCTTTATATAGTCCAACAAATCCTTGTCAACTACATAAAGGACTTATTCTAGTCCTACTAGAATTCAATTTAGTCCCTTCCTTGTAAATTAGTCCCTACTAAGTATGCAAGGTTTTTGCAAAGTGACCCTTCTAATTAATTAATCCAATTAATTAATTCCCAAATCTAGTTCAACTCTATCTAGCGTGTGACCCCATAGGTTCTATCTAGTTGGTAGCAACTATTTGCTAATATGGAGCGGTTTCTAGCAAAACATCCATTCTAGCCAACTAATAGAATAGTCATCTTGACAACCTTTGTACAAGTAACTGTCTCATCCCTTTGTCTCTATATCCGGATTGGACACGAGACATACAAGTCACACTCGTATATCCAATCCACAGTTTCTCGATCCATGGGAATAGCTTTATTCGTGCAAATAACATCAGTATCCCATATTGATTTATTTGAGTCTGGCCAGACATTCTATAAGCACTATCCCTCGAGTGGCCTAGGATATTTGCTCCCGTTATGTGGGAGGGAAAAATTCTATCTACGTCCACTACGATCTCTAAGCTTGCTTCTTATTGTATCCGGTACACGCCTTTATAACTACCCAGTTACGGTGTAGCATTTAACGCTACCAAAATCACAATAATTCACAACTAGAATATCTAGTGACTTCAAGTCTAAGGATGACAATACCATTGCACCGCGAGAAGCGCTTGTGACTCAACATAACGTGTATGTAGCCTTCTCGGAGATGGGTCAATCCAGTGCGACATTACCCTTAATGTACACCTATGTGTTGGATCATGATATCTCCATATCAATCCAACCTCATACTAGTCTATAGATGATTGTCCCATTAATCATTATACTGGACTAGGGATATTTAAGATAAACAACACATTTGTAAATCTAAGGACTTCATTATATTAAATATCCAATAAATAATAAATGAATTTCTAGCCACAAATAAATTCATACTAAACTAGATTGCCTCTAGGGAATCTATTCCAACATCAGGATACATCTCTTCCTTATAGACTATATTCTCAAACTGATGAGCGTAACGGAACGAGTTGAAGTAAGAGGAATCATCGCACACCAGAGCGAAGGAGCACTGAACAACCTTGGTTTTATATCAGCGCCATGCTCGCGGGCAGAGGAGCTGCTTCCTAGCCTTAGGCGCGTTCCATAGTTTCACAGTTGAGGGGGCGGGAGCATATAAAGGCCATCGCTCGTACGTCCACATGGAGAGGAACAGGACGTCGACGTAGGTCACGACGTCAACCCGACCCTGCGATTGCTCCACATGCGACATCTCCATGTCCAAGCGATGGTATAAAGAACCAAGGACCAAAGGCCCTAATGCTACCCTTTGGCCAAGAGAGAGCCGGACTGTGTGTGTGCAAGTATGTGCGTGAACACGCCATTGTGGGGGTGGCCATCTATGTGGTACCTTGACAACCAAACGCACAGGAATCCGCATAGGGTGTAAGTAGAACCCTTTCCTTCCAGTGAAGTGGGTGCTTTCTTATTCCTCTTGACTACCTCCTGAGCAATCTTCGGGTTGGCAAAGTCACGATAGAAGTAGGAGATCAACTTGGACCAGATGTTTTTCGCACCAGACGCGACAGTCACAAATGATGGAGAAGTCTTACTTGAAGACCACCTTGTGGCATTTTTCTTCAAATCTTCGATGCATCCTTTCTGTAGGGTTTTGATTCATGGATCGCGCAAACGGAAGCATAATCAAACAAACAACCATGCAAAACCCTCCAAGGATCACAAGTCTAGATGCATAACGATAGTGAAGGTAAGAAATCATAAACACACCTTTGCGTTCTCCTTGATGACTTCAAACGCGAATAGTGTCACGTTCTCTATAGTTGATCCACGCCTAGAGTTGTTCCTAGATCTCCAATCACCTTGGTGCTAGCCCGGATTGAAAGGAGGGTGAAGAAATCACGCAAAACGAGACACCAAAAGGGGTTCGGCACCCTTGTGGCGTCGGGGACAAGGGGGCGGCGGCAAGGGGGCGGCGTCCCTCTTGTGGCTTGCTCTCTCTCTCCTTTGTTCTCTCCTACTCTTGTTATGTTCTCTTTAGAGCATAATGTGTGTAGGAAAGGAAGGAGGAGGGTCCTTTATATAGTCCAACAACTCTTTGTTAACTACCTAAAGGACTTATTCTAGTCCTACTAGAATTCAATTTAGTCCCTTCCTTGCAAATTAGTCCCTACTAAGTTTGCAAGGGTTTGCAAAGTGATCCTTCTAATTAATTAATCCAATTAATTAATTCCACAATCTAGTACAATTCTATATAGCGTGTGACCCCATAGGTTCTATCTAGTTGGTAGCAACTCTTTGCTAATATGGAGCGGTTTCTAGCAAAACATCCATTCTAGCCAACTAATAGAATAGTCATCTAGACAACCTTGTACAAGTAATTGTCTCATCCCTTTGCCTCCATATCCGGATTGGACACGAGACATACAAGTCACACTCGTATATCCAATCCCTAGTTTCTCGATCCATGGAATAGCCTTATTCGTGCAAATAACATCAATATCTCATATATTGATTTATTTGAGTCTGGCCAGACATTCTATAAGCACTATCCTCGAGTGGCCTTGGATATTTGCTCCCGTTATGTGGGAGGGGCAAATCTTCTCTACGTCCACTACGATCTCTAAGCTTGCTTCTCATTGTATCCAGTACACGCCTTTATAACTACCCAGTTACGGTGTAGCGTTTAACGCTACCAAGATCACAATGATCCACAACTAGAATATCTAGTGACTTCAAGTCTAAGGATGACAATACCATTGGACCCGAGAAGCACTTGTGACTCAACATAACGTGTATGTAGCCTTCTCGGTAATGGGTCAATCCAGTGCAACATTCCGTAATGCACACCTATGTGTTGGATCGTGATATCTCCATATCAATCCAACCCCATACTAGTCTATAGATGATTGTCCCATTTAATCATTATACTTGACTAGGGATATTTAAGATAAACAACACGATTGTAAATCTAAGGACTTCATTATATTAAATAAATAATAAATGAATTTCTAGCCAATTACAAATTCATACTAAACTAGATTGCCTCTAGGGCATCTATTCCAACAGTCTCCCACTTGCACTAGAGCCAATCTGGCGCATCTTGTATGCCCATACTCCTAGTGTGCCCTTCATGCTCCCACTGCGTGAGAGGCTTCGTAAGCGGGTCTGACAGATTATCATCTGTAGGAATCTTGCATATCCGAACGTCTCCTCTATCGATAATATCTCGAATCAGATGGAACTTCCTGAGCACGTGCTTGGACTTCTGGTGCGATCTTGGTTCCTTTGATTGCGCGATCGCCCCAGTGTTGTCACAGAACAACTCCACTGGATCCGCAATGCTAGGGACCACACCAAGTTCAGAAACAAACTTTCTGATCCAAACAGCCTCCTTTGCTGCGCCATTTGCAGCAATGTACTCAGCCTCTGTTGTAGAATCAGCTACCGTCTCTTGCTTGGAACTCTTCCAGCTCACCGCTGCTCCATTCAGGCAAAACACATATCCCGACTGTGATCTAAAGTCATCTCTATCAGTTTGGAAGCTTGCATCAGTGTAACCCCTTACACGCAACTCTTCCTCACCGCCAAACATCAAGAAAGCATCCTTAGTTCTTCTCAAGTACTTTAGGATGTTCTTGACAGCAATCCAGTGACTCTCACCCGGATTGGATTGGTATCTGCTTGTCATACTCAAGGCATATGACACATCTGGTCTAGTACATAACATGGTGTACATGATGGATCCTATGGCCGAGGCATAGGGAATCCTACTCATGCGTTCCTTCTCAATCTCATTGGAAGGACATCCACTCTTCGAAAGAGTGATTCCATGTGACATGGGCAAGAATCCCTTCTTGGAATCTTGCATGTTGAACCGTTTCAACACCTTGTCAATATATGTACTTTGACTTAGGCCTAGCAACCTTTTAGATCTATCTCTATAGATCTTTATACCGAGTATATAGGCTGCTTCCCCTAAGTCTTTCATTGAGAAACACTTTCCTAGCCAATCTTTCACAGATTGCAGCATGGGAATGTCGTTTCCAATGAGTAGTATGTCATCCACATACAAGACCAGAAAAGCTACAGAGCTCCCACTAACCTTCTTGTAGACACAAGACTCATCTTCGTTTCTGATGAAGCCAAACTCTTTGACCACTTCATCAAAACGTCGATTCCAACTCCTAGAAGCTTGCTTCAATCCATAAATGGATCGTTGCAGCTTACAGACTTTGTTGGCTTGCTTTGGATCCTCAAAACCCTCCGGCTGTATCATATACACGTCCTCGAGGAGATTCCCATAAAGGAATGCTGTTTTGACATCCATCTGCCAAATCTCATAGTCGTAGTATGCTGCAATCGCAAGTAGGATTCGGATGGATTTGGTCATAGCGACTGGTGAAAAGGTTTCATCATAGTCAATACCATGAATCTGTCTGAATCCTTTAGCCACCAATCGGCCCTTATAGGTAATCACATTACCATCCATGTCGATCTTCTTCTTGAAGACCCACTTGCACCCTATGGGCCGCGCCCCATCTGGTGGTTCCACCAAAGTCCATACTTTGTTGGTATACATGGATTCCATCTCGGATCTCATGGCCTCAAGCCACTTCTGCGAGTCTGGGCCATTCATGGCCTCCTCATAGGTAGTAGGCTCATCGTCTATGAGCATCGTGTCACCGGAATCAGTTACGAGAAGTCCGTACCTCTCGGGTTCCTGGCGCACTCTACTAGATCTACGAAGCTCTTGTGTTACCTGAACAGGTGGATCCACAATTGCTTGTGATTCCTGTTCATGTTCCATAATCGGTTCTGTGATTTGTGGTTCTTGAACTTCTTCAAGTTCTACATTCCTCCCACTTGCTTCTTTAGAGACAAACTCTCTTTCTAGAAACACGCCGGTCCGAGCAACAAACACTTTGTTCTCGGTTGGATTGTAGAAGTAGTATCCCTTAGTTTCCTTAGGGTACCCCACAAATTTACACTTATCCGATTTAGGCCCTAGCTTGTCTGATTGTAAACGTTTTACATAGACATCGCAGCCCCAAATCCTCATGAACGACAGTGTGGGACGCCTCCCACTCCACATCTCATATGGTGTCTTCATGACTGATTTAGATGGAACACGGTTAATGGTAAAAGCTGCACTTAATAGAGCGTAGCCCCAAAACGATAATGGAAGATCGGTTTGACACATCATAGACCGAACCATATCCAATAGGGTTCGATTCCTCCTCTCGGACACGCCATTCCATTGTGGCGTTCCGGGTGGAGTGAGTTGGGACACGATCCCACACTCTCTAAGATAGTCGTCAAACTCTTGGCTCAAGTATTCTCCTCCACGATCCGATCGTAGAGCTTTGATACTTTTGCCAAGTTGCTTCTCTACTTCATTCTTGAATTCTTTGAACACTTCAAAGGATTCGGATTTTGCCCTCATAAGGTACACAAATCCATATCTACTGTAATCATCAGTAAACGTAATGAAGTAGACATAACCACCCCTGGCAGGCGTGGCAAATGGCCCACACACATCGGTATGTATGAGTGCCAATTGCTCATTAGTCCTCTCACCTTTCTTATTGAAAGGGGACTTTGTCATTTTTCCCAATAAACAAGCTTCACATGTCTCATATGATTCAAAATCAAATGAGTCTAGCAATCCATCCTTATGGAGTCTAGATACACGTTTCTCATTTATGTGGCCTAAACGACAGTGCCATAAATAAGCAGGATTTAAATCATTTATTTTAATCCGCTTGGCATTAATGTTGTAGACAGGATTACTTAGATCAAGGACATAAAGTCCATTAAATAATTGCGCACTAAAATAGTGAATATTATTCAAATAAAAGGAACAACAATTGTTCTTTATTGAAATAATAAAACCTTCCTTGTCCAAACAAGAAATAGAAATAATGTTTCTGCTCATAGCAGGCACAAAATAGCAATTATTTAATTCTAAAACTAATCCTGAAGGCAGAGATAGCTCGCAAACGCCTATGGCCAACGCAGCAACCTTTGCTCCATTCCCAACGCGCAGATCTACCTCCCCTTTAGCCAATCTTTTACTTCTCTTTAGATCCTGCATATTTCGACAAATATGAGATCCACATCCAGTATCTAATACCCATGATGTAGAGACAGTTAAATTGACATCTACAACAAAAATACCTGGTGGTGGTGGAATCACTATTCCAAGCCGCTTGTCCTCCAGATATTTTGGGCAGTTCCTCCTCCAGTGTCCCGGTTGACTACAGTAGTGACATTCACCCTTAGTCACGACCTTGGCAATCCCACCAACAGGCTTAAGGGCTTGTTCCTTAGACTTAGCAACTGACTTGCCTTTGCCCTTGGAGGAAGATGCAAACTTTTTGCCCTTTCTTTTATGCACCATCATAATGGCCTTGCCCTTACCCTTGTTGATGCTCTGTTCAGCCGTCCTCAACATGTTGAGCAAATCTGGCAGTGGTTTAACGATCTCGTTCATGTTATAGTTCATAATGAACTGTCCATAACTCTCGGGCAACGATTGCAACACGAGATCGGTTGCCAACTCTTGGCCGACCGGGAACCCAAGCCGGGCGAGATTCTCCAAGTACCCGATCATTCGGAGTACATGGGGTCCCACCGGGTTCCCTTCTGCCAGATGACATTTGAACAGTGCCTTTGAGACCTCATACCTCTCTACCCTCGCCTGCTCTTGGAAGAGCTGCTTTAGATGTTCGATCATATCGACAGCATTCATGTTCTCATGTTGCTTTTGAAGCTCAGAGGTCATGGTGCAAAGCATTAGGCAGGCCGCATCATTAGCGTCATCAACACGCTTTTGATACGCCTTTAAGGCAGCAGGTGTCTGATTCTCTGGACCTTCTGGAACTTGCTCCTCTATTGCGTACAGCTTCTTTTCTTGCTTGAAACAATTCTCAAGTTTCTGTACCAATCGAGAAAGTTGGTTCCTGAGAGCTTGTCCTTCTCAAGGACAGATCGTAGGGAATGTTGTGAACTCGATGAGTTGTTTGCCATTTGGAATTCTTTAAAAAGGAAAATACGCAAGTTTTAGTATTTGTGAATTTTTGACTATATTTAATAATGGCTAGTTTATTAAATATAGCTCCCACTATTTTACTACGGATTAATAACCCTCAAGATATTAATGCGGAAAATATCCTTATATTTTCTAGTGGGCCAAGATCCATCTTTTTCATCTCCTTATGAGCTTGCTTTGGCAAGTCACCCATAATTCAATTACTTCTTAGGTAGGAACAATTCCAATTGCATCCCTTATGCAACTCTTGGTTCAATCGGGCAAATAACTCCTTATTTATCCATCCATATGGATAATCCCAATTGATTGCCTCTAGGTTTCTTAATCAAATTAATAGCCTAGTTGTGCTCAACCTCTTATCTAAACAATTGCACATTGTTACGTGCCATCGCATTCCATCATTATGAACCAAGTCGCCATGCTTTGGCACGCACGAACTCGATAAATAATGATGATAATGAGTGTTTAAATAACGAGAAGGCAAGAACACAATATTTAAAATTTGAGGGATTTTTCTTCAATTTTAATTATTTTGTTGATCAATATCAACTAATCTATCTATTTGAGTTTGGGCACAACTCCAAATAATAGATCCGGGTTGTCTAATTATCTTATTATCCTAATTGCATGCATCATCCATACACCAACCACACAAATAATAAGACAATAAATAAACAACCACAAAACAGAAATTAAACGTGATGTGGATATGGCCTTTTCTAGACTAAGATAATTCCAAGCCAATGGAATTATCTATGAACCCTAAACAAACACACATCTCCATGCGTCTTGATCTTTTGGTCCATCCTTCATAGTCATGTGGTGTGCTCCATGCTCCATGCTCCATCTTTTGTGGCTACTTTGGCTTTGGGCTTCTTTTCTTCAATCTTGGCTAACAATCTACTTTATCTAGCACTAGCTAATATCTATACTAAATAAAATAAATCTCACAAGTTGAGAAAAAAAAATGGCACGCAGGCCATAAAACCCTAATTAATTATTACAATTAATTGATCAGCTCGCAGGCCGTAAAACCAAACCACAAAATTAAACATCCACATCAAACCACATCCTAAGGCCATATCCAATCACCATGCGATTTGCACATAAACAGTTAAAATCCAATTTTAACGCGCTTGGTCAATTTTAATTGATTTTAGGATTTCTAGGGTTAAAACGGTCCATGGGCCCAACAATCCAATTGCCCGGGCCCAAATAAGTGAACCATAAAGCCCTAGGGTCGGCCCGGCCCAAAACCCGCAAGCTAGGCCCGCGGGTTAGGGCCGCCCGCCCCCTTAGGGCGCCAAGCTTGGGCGGCAAGCAAGGGGGGCGGCTCCCTAGGGGCCGAACCTTCCTTGTGGAGGTTGTTTCCAAAACAACCTCCTTGCTTGGAGCCCAAGTTTGGTTGTTTCCTTGTTTTGGGAGAACTCCTTCTTCCCCAAGGATGCCCAAACCCTAGATCTATGATCCTAAAATTTCTCAAACTCACCAATTCATGCATCCAATGCAATAATTGGGTCTTGTTATGATTAATTCTTTGACAAATTGCATCCAATGCTTGATTTGTCTTGTTTTACGCGATAAACAACAAATTAAGGTGTAAAACAACAAGAATGTAACACATAAACTACGTTTATGCTCTATGACCTGTGGCTCTGATACCACTGTAGGGTTTTGATTCATGGATCGCGCAAACGGAAGCATAATCAAACAAACAACCATGCAAAACCCTCCAAGGATCACAAGTCTAGATGCATAACGATAGTGAAGGTAAGAAATCA
The DNA here is from genome assembly GCA_023055425.1 of Linanthus parryae. Lineage (NCBI taxonomy): Eukaryota > Viridiplantae > Streptophyta > Magnoliopsida > Ericales > Polemoniaceae > Linanthus > Linanthus parryae. Next base: position 40,604,210 of record JALGPY010000001.1, on the reverse strand, counting down.
TAAACACACCTTTGGGTTCTCCTTGATGACTTCAAACGCGAATAGTGTCACGTTCTCTATAGTTGATCCACGCCTAGAGTTGTTCCTAGATCTCCAATCACCTTGGTGCTAGCCCGGATTGAAAGGAGGGTGAAGAAATCACGCAAAACGAGACACCAAAAGGGGTTCGGCACCCTTGTGGCGTCGGGGACAAGGGGGCGGCGGCAAGGGGGCGGCGTCCCTCTTGTGGCTTGCTCTCTCTCTCCTTTGTTCTCTCCTACTCTTGTTATGTTCTCTTTAGAGCATAATGTGTGTAGGGAAGGAAGGAGGAGGGTCCTTTATATAGTCCAACAACTCTTTGTTAACTACCTAAAGGACTTATTCTAGTCCTACTAGAATTCAATTTAGTCCCTTCCTTGCAAATTAGTCCCTACTAAGTTTGCAAGGGTTTGCAAAGTGATCCTTCTAATTAATTAATCCAATTAATTAATTCCACAATCTAGTACAACTCTATATAGCGTGTGACCCCATAGGTTCTATCTAGTTGGTAGCAACTCTTTGCTAATATGGAGCGGTTTCTAGCAAAACATCCATTCTAGCCAACTAATAGAATAGTCATCTAGACAACCTTGTACAAGTAATTGTCTCATCCCTTTGCCTCCATATCCGGATTGGACACGAGACATACAAGTCACACTCGTATATCCAATCCCTAGTTTCTCGATCCATGGAATAGCCTTATTCGTGCAAATAACATCAATATCTCATATATTGATTTATTTGAGTCTGGCCAGACATTCTATAAGCACTATCCTCGAGTGGCCTTGGATATTTGCTCCCGTTATGTGGGAGGGGCAAATCCTCTCTACGTCCACTACGATCTCTAAGCTTGCTTCTCATTGTATCCAGTACACGCCTTTATAACTACCCAGTTACGGTGTAGCGTTTAACGCTACCAAGATCACAATGATCCACAACTAGAATATCTAGTGACTTCAAGTCTAAGGATGACAATACCATTGTACCCGAGAAGCACTTGTGACTCAACATAACGTGTATGTAGCCTTCTCGGTAATGGGTCAATCCAGTGCAACATTCCGTAATGCACACCTATGTGTTGGATCGTGATATCTCCATATCAATCCAACCCCATACTAGTCTATAGATGATTGTCCCATTTAATCATTATACTTGACTAGGGATATTTAAGATAAACAACACGATTGTAAATCTAAGGACTTCATTATATTAAATAAATAATAAATGAATTTCTAGCCAATTACAAATTCATACTAAACTAGATTGCCTCTAGGGCATCTATTCCAACACTTTCATCTCCTCGAAGATCAGGAGTTCCTCGTTCGTACCCCGAGCAGACAGAGGATCCACAGAGCCCATGCAAGGAAGCTCTAGGAGTGCTTCAATATCTTCGAGCGTGGGACCAGTTTTGAAAACTGTGGGTTTTCTTCGAGTATCTAGAAAACAAGTTCATCAGCATGTCCTTGTCCAGTCGCACACTCAACCCTTTATTCGCGTGCACATCACAATAGATCCCTGCTTTTGTCAGTGTATATTCGTGGTGCTCGAGAACGAATTCCGTCCACTCCTCCATGTAATCCAATTTCTCGGTGAAGGTTTGGTGAAGGAGATCAGTGAAGGGATGAAGTCCAACCTCGAGACTGAGTCGATGAATATCATTAACGTTGGCGAGGTCCCAATCATCTCTTCCAGGCTCTGCAACCAACTGCAAGACTTTCTTCGCAGGGTATGGCTCAAGAGTAGTGCCTTTGATCGTGGCCAGATAAAAATCTTACCCTCCCAGGTAGGGGGCCTTGCACCATAGCTCTTTTGGAACTTATGGAAGAGCAACTGCTTCCTTCAAACTCTTAGTTCTGGCCATATCTATTCAAAAACAACAAAAACATGTACGAAGCAAGATTTGAAGATCAAAACCCTGCTTAAGTATGAAGGAAAATGAGGAACAGTGAAGAACATGAAGAAAGTTCTAAACCGAGATTGGGTACTAGTTCGGGATCAAAAGGAAAAGAGAAGGATTTGAATCACTAACCTTGTTGATTTCTGAGAGATTGAATTGTCTAAGCGACCTTATTGAGAAGCTGGTTGAAAATCTGGACGTCCAGTTTGTAACTCTCTCTCTCTGGCTCATAAAACTTCAATAGTAGTAATGGGAGAAAATTTCTAATTGACGCAGCAAATGGTTTAAATAGGGTTCTGAAGTTCGTAAGGTTACGACCGTTCCGATTTTCTGATCAGCATTATCTCGATAACCGGCAAAGTTGGTGGCCTATCAGATCACTCTGAGTTATTCTTGCCTCGAAAATTAGCGAGAATGTGTGGATGGCTTCTGGTTAGCTAAGCCACACCCATGCCTCATTAAAGGCTATACGACGTCTAAAAACCCTAGGTAATTATGGATACATTTGGGGGGCTAGGGATTCGAATTGATACGAGGATTTGCGTGGGACCACGCACGGCTGATTTTGCGCGATTATACAGAAAGCGCATGCGTGATATTCGCGCAAAAGGGGGCTAATGTAGATAGTGCATTCAAGACAGACAGATCATAGCCACATAGAAACCATCCAGCACATCTGACTGTGCTCCATATACACCCAATCACTGCTCATACTTATCCACATGGGGGCTGTCAGACAGGGCCACCTGCGATACCAACCACACGGGACTTATAGGGACCTAGTGGTTCGGCGACTAAAGTAAGGCCCGTCGCGCGCGAACGACAACCAAGCTTGCACGCGACCCTCGGTAACTGACCTGAGAGATTTAATGACCATGTTTCCTATAAACCCGGTCGATCCATAACGGCCACCGGTATATGTGGACGAGTGCGTAACGTTCCCTATATATACGGTCGAACGTGCCGTTACGAGGCTATCATTAAGCCGCCATTTATGGATGCATTAACACCTCGCAACGGTCACTTCCCCACTATATATAGGAACATTAGCCCTCCATAGAACTTCTTCTTGATCTTCTGGGTTCACCAAAGCTCTTGCTATCATTAGATTGTCTCTCTCTCAAGAACAGTTAACCATTGCTTACTCTCTCCCTACTCACTACACTACACCTCTCCGTGTTCTTCCTGTTCTTATCCCCTACTTGAGGTGTACACTTGGATCTCTCTAAAGGATTTCCTTGTTCACACTTGTCAAATGAGCAATCATGCGAGGAACGACTATTTTGCCCCTGAAGTCTCCGTCTTATAGGTACAGTTCCTGACTGTTCCTGAGTTCCTCTCAGTTATGCCTCATTGGCCAGTGTCATGAGTTACTAAGTCTCCACATTGTGTAATTAATATTGTATTTAAAGTTCTAATAACATATTCTTAAGTCCCTGAAGTTTAATTAATTTGCACTTTAGCCCTTGATATAGTATGAATAGTCAGACTCAAGTCCAGATGGATACATTCAGATTTCTGATGTCATATAACTCTTATAGAGATGGGAGGTCATGTCCTACATTAATATTTGAGTATTCGAATAAAGATATTGTGAAGTTACAATGTTACCCCTCACTCATAATACTAGAGTTTCGATTGAGTTGATTATTCCAACAGGATAATTTTAGTAGCCGAGACTAGACTAAAGGTTCCCTAAGATGCCTCTTTCACTGGTCTCAAGTAATTCAGGGTCACTAGCTTGTTAAAGAGAAAGGATTTCCCAAGTATTGATAATTTGTAGATAAGCCCTTGAAGTTTTCTAAAATTAAAGAATGACGCGAGTCATTTGACTTGGTCTGCATTAACCCAAAATAGTTTATTGTGACTTCAATCATCCTTGTAGGTTTCTCAACTTGACACATCTTTTATGTAAAATTACTATTTCCCTCCCATACAGTTTAGTCCCAAACCGAGTTTTTTAGGAGATCTACTTGGTCAAATTTGACAATTCGATGCAGAATAACCATGTGAGCAACTTTTCTCAAGGATGTGAAGGCCAAGTAGATCATTTTGACTGTCAAATTAAAATTTAAAATTAGAGAGAAATCAACACAATTAGCCAACTCCAGGGATAATTTAAGGAAATTTGAGAAAGAGTTTGAGAAAAATGGAGGTGGGGATTTAAAGAAGCTTAAATCGGGATTCCAAAACATATCAAACTGTTGGAAGTTTCAACGGGATTAAAGACAATGCAGACTAAAGTTGAGCAGAATCAACGTGTGTCCATACTTAGTGAAATTTCTAGTCTTAGCAGTTTTGAATGCATTTTGTGGCAAGTTTAGAAAGGATTTTAGAAACACATATGGCATTGCAGTAAGACATATATATGGGCTTGAAGCACTTACAATCAGCTGGAAGTAGGAAGAGAAAAAATTTCAATCCAATAAAATATGAGAGAGATATCATATGTCAAAGATGACACAAAATGCACAACTCAAGTTAAGAACACAATTGTGTTTTCAGAACATTTACCAACAAGTGCATGAGAGAATTCGAATGAGTTTAAGAGTATTTCAATTCATGAAACCCAAATGAATCTTTACGAGTGAGTTCCGAAGAAACCCCATAACCAACCGCAACCCAAATGATCAATATTTGAGAGAGTTACACTCTTTGGAAGTTGAAAGGTAAAGGCTTTTTTATGTTATTGGGTTTCTTACCATTTTCGGAGTGCTGATTTTGGAGCCAAACTTGGCTGACTTGGAGATGATTTCAGGGTATAAAAACAAAATAAAACCATAGCCTAAGCTACTATGATTACCCATATTTATCTTGTTCAGTCATCCGTTCACAAGCCCGAGAAATTTGATCCTCCAAAGTTAGCAAGAAGACTACATTTGTTGGGTTGTTGGTTTTGTGTCAGTTCGTTTGATCATGAATTCGAATCCCCTAAACATTGTTCTAATTAATCTAAAGATAGAGAAGTTATAGCTGTAGAGTTTTGATACAGATTACACATCGGAATAATAAAAAATAAACTCCGTTCAAGACCCTCCAAGGATCACAGGACTAGACATCATAACGATGGTAAGGAAAAGTAACATCATGTACCTTGTTTATCTCCTTTGAAGACTTCACGTGAAATAGTTTCCATGTCTCTATGGAAGTTGAAGGGGTGTACAGTATGTAGAAATACATGATCAATACTCTAGAAAGGGGGGTTCAATAGAGTATGCAGACTTTTGCAAACTTTGCAAGAGTGGTGGTTTCAAAATATTTGTAAAGAGATTCTAGGCCTTGAACCGAGTTTCAAGCCCTTGGAATAAAAAAGTTAGAGTAAACAGAAGAATAAGTCTATTTCAAGGCCTTGAAATGAGTTTCAAACCCTTGAAATGAGACTGTTTTGAATGCTGCAAAAGTTCTAAGTATGAAACTGAAAAGTAAATGCAAGAGACGCAAGATATATAGAGTTCAGTCCACTTGGACCTACATCTCTACCTCAGGGATTTATCCCAGCAGGATTATCGAAACAACTCTTATTAATCAACAGCTAAGCCCTAGATCTCAAGCACCGAGATATACCTTACTCTGTTACATCTTGTGGTTCTCACTAACCTATCTAGTATCTGCTCTAGCTATATGATTAACTAAGAATTCTCTATTTTTCACCTTGAACAATCCTTGAGAATGAGAACTAGAAGTATTATCAAAATGATTTACAAATGAAGTTCAGAACAAGAAGAACACAGGAAATGAAACTGCAGTGAGTATGCAGTGTTCTTCTGATGCTTGGATTACAAGAGATGAATGCGCATCTTTGTTGCTTGTCAATCCTTAAGTGTTTTGAGTGTCTTTGCCAATTGTCTGTATGCTCTCTGTCGAATTTCTTCAGCAGTTCTCTTTTTAAACGCTAATTTTGAATTGAAAATCTTCATAATTTTCTCAACAAACTTTCCTGAATATTTTCCTCAAATCTTGACTCTTCTAACAGCTTATTCCAACAGCTAGTAGATTAGTTTCTTCCAAGATATTGATTTGATTTTGTTGGAAGTCTGTTGAGAGGCTTTTAACAACAACAGATCAATCATAGAATCAAATCATCAAGTAGTTTCCATTCCTGCAAAACATAAGTTAGCAAACAGATTCCTATAAAATAGGAAACAAAATATCCCTGCATAACTGAGTCAAAAAGATGATGTTAGATCCTGTAAACTGTGTAAAACTACTTTGTCTTTCATCATCAAATATCACCTAATCATGAAAATGGGTTTAGAAGTTGAATCAAGTACAGAAACTCCCCCTAAGTTCATGCATATAAAGCTCAGTCAGTTTCAAGGCTTTGAAAGTTGTTTCAAGGCCTTGAAGTAGACAAGCTATTTCAAGTCTTGAACCTGCATTGAACTTACAATCTCCCCCTTGATGAAAGACAAAACCACAATCATCAATCTGTTTGATACTGTGATTCTGCAACAAATACTCATTAGCACATAGCAGAATAAATCATATAAGGTCAACACATAATGTCCAAAAAATCCAACTTATTAAATAAACTAAAAACAGCAAATAACAACATAGTTTCAGGTAGCCCTACTGACCAAAACTAGGTCACTTTAAAAAAATTAAAGCAGAGTACCATAAGTTTCTCCCCCTTTTTGACTTTCATCAAAAAAGAATGAGAATATGTTGGATCAGTCTTTGGAAAGATTTTTTAAAAATACTTTTTGAAAGAAATAAAATTTTGAAGGCTTTGGAAAGCAGTTCAAGGCCGTGAAAAGGAGAATAAAGAGTGGGCAAGAGTTAAGGGTTAGGGTCTTCATCTCCTTGCTACTCTGCATCTTCTTCCTGACTATCTCCCTCACCATCCTGTTCTTCTTCTTGTTCAGCCACATCATCAATGATTGTACTTATTGTCTTGATCACACTATTAAATAGGAATGTTAACCCTTCTAATGATTTCCTTCCATGTTTTAGTTTCTTCTTTACAAAGGACCTTTTCTTTGTCAAAGAGAAAATTTTCTTCTGACTCTTTCTTTCAGATTCCATGCTGGATTCTCTCTCAGCTTCTTGGAGATCTTTATTCTTGCCATCCCTTTTTGAAAATGAATAGACTTCATAAGAACTTGAGGTTGTATCTGAATCCTAGTCTTGAATGTAGATCTTCTTTTCCTTTTCCCTTATAAGTTATCTCAGCCTTCTTTTGTCTTCTTAGGGCTACCAATCTGAATTCCCTTATGTTTTTTCGTGCTGACTCCACTACCTTCTTCTTCTTCTTGGTGGACACTGGGGTCTCATCTTTATTGGCCTTCTTATTGGGAGGAGTAGGTTCTATATCTTCTGCAGTAGGGGTCTTAGATATGGAATCCCCACTAATGGTCTGAACCTCTTCCACATGGTTTTTCTTTTCTTCTCTGTTGTAGCTTTTGAACCACCAGCCGCCTTGATTTTGTCTGAGGCTCTTCTGGTGCTCATTAGGGTACGGAGAAGAAGAGAGAGGTAGGATAGATACGAAGGAGAGAAAGAAAGAAGGAGATAAATAGAAGAGAGTTTTATTTTGAAAATGAAACTAAATATTTTCTCTGATCTTTAAAGATCTGATAAATCAAAAAGATTTAAAATTGTGTGTGTGGTTGGAAATAAAAGATATGATACTATTTTGGCTAAAAATGGGTATTTTAAATTGAGGGGAAACATTGAGCAATTATCTACAGATAACACCGAACATTGAAAGATCCAGAATTATTGACCATCTAGCATGCATTATTATTTTCAAGGCTTTGGAAAGGGTTTCAAGGCCTTGAAAAGCTGTATGATGTAAATCACATATACTCAAAGAAATTATTTTCAAGGCTTTGAACATCAGTTCAAACCTTTGAAAAACATAAAACATACCTGATTCTCGCCCTAAACCAATGCTTCCTTATTTAGCTTGCCCAATTCCAATCTTAAGGCTGATAATCTTTCATCTCGCAATGGTTTAGTGAAGATGTCTGCAAATTGAAAGTTAGTGGAAACAAATTCAAGAACAATATCACCTCTTTCAGCATGATCTCTGATGAAGTGATGTCTAACATCAATATACTTTGTTCTGGAATGCTGACTCATTGTTCTTTCCAGAACTTTCATCATGCTTGGCCATAAAGCATAGGTTGGCATGTTCTTATTCAGATTCAGAGCAACTTGATGTGTCTGAATCACTCCATGGCGCTATCATAGATTTCTTTCTTATATCATGATCTTTCTTCTGAAAGGTCTTGCTCTTCTTGTGTGGACTGTCTCTGATCAAGTGTCCTGCATCACCACACTCAAAGCAATTCATGACTTTAGGCTTATTACCATATGAAGAAGATTTACCTTTGTAGTTTTGGGTTTTGACGTAGGTAACGCAGCAGAATAACAAAACTTAATCCTACTTCAAAGCCCACCACGGATCGTCAGGAGGAGACATCATAACATGATAAGAGACATAGTATTGTGTACCTTTTGATTTGTGAGATCACATGAAGAATGATTTCCTCGTATCTACGGTTGATCCACGTCTAGATGTGAGATCTAGATTCTTCCTTCTTGCAAGTGCTAGCTTGAACCGGAGGAAGAGGGAAGAAGAATCAACGCAACAAGGACAAGAGGAGGTTCGGCCTCCTCTTTGTGCCGACGGGAAGGGGGCGAACGGGCCTAGGGGCGTTCGGCCTCTAGGTCTTGTATTGCTATCTCTCTTTGCTCTCTCCCACTCTCTTTGTTATGTCTAATAACGTTAAGTGGGAAGGAAGCTAGAGCCTCCTTTATATACTCCAACAACTCCTTGTTGTTTCCATAAAGGTGTTTCCTAATTCTTCATGAACTAGAATTAGTCCCTTCCTTGCAAGTTAGTCCTACTAAGTTTTCAAGGTGTTGCATAATGATCCTTCTATTAATTAATCAATATTAATTAATCCAAAATCTAGCTATTCTCTATTTGACGTGTGACCCCATAGGTTTCTATCTAGTTGGTAGTAACTTTTACTAACATGGAGCGGTGTCTAGCAACACATCCATGCCACCCAACTAATAGAAATAGTTAGTGATCCCGACAAACCTCTTGTGCCAAATATCTTATATTGCAATTTCCCTTTTTCTCCATATCCGGATTGGAAACGAGACATAAATAGTCACACTCGTATATCCAATCCATAGTTCCTCGATCATGGGAATATGCTTATGCGAGCAGATAACATCAATATCTCCATATTGATTTATCTGAGTCTGGCCAGACATTCAATAAGCCTCATCCCTCGAGTAGACGTGGATATTTACCCCCATTATGTGGGAGGGACAAATCCTATCTACATCACTATGATCTCTAATATTGCTTCCTATCATGCCCGATAGCTATCTTTATGATTATCCAGTTACGGTGTAACGTTTGATAACATCAAAACACAATATTCCACAACTAGAGTATCTAGTGACTTCAAGTCTAAGGATTGCAATTATATTAGCACTATGAGAAGCGATTGTGACTTGACATAATCTAATGTATCCTTCTCGTCGTGGGTCAATCTAGTATGCCATTACCCCTAATGCATACCCATATGTTAGACTTGATATCTCCATATCAATCTACCCACATACTAGTCCATATTTGATCGTCCTATTAATCAATATAGTGGACTATGGATATTTAAGATAAACAACACATTGTATCTAAGGACTTCATTATATTACATATCACAATATATAATAAATGAATATTCTAGCCAAAACAATGTTCATACTAAATATACGATTGCCTCTAGGGCATCTATTCCAACAGTCTCCCACTTGCACTAGAGCCAGTCTGGCGCATCTCGCATGCCTATAGATCTAGCGTGCCCTTCATTCTTTCGCTGCGCAAGAGGTTTTGTGAGCGGATCTGAAACATTGTCATCCGTTGGAATCTTGCACATCTTCACATCTCCTCGATCGATCATATCACGAATAAGATGGAATCTCCTAAGTACATGCTTTGATTTCTGGTGTGATCTTGGTTCCTTGGCTTGTGCGATCGCCCCGGAGTTGTCACAGTACAACTTTATGGGATCCACGATGCTAGGGACCACACCGAGCTCAGTGATAAACTTCTTTATCCAAACTGCCTCTTTTGCTGCTTCCGCAGCAGCAATGTACTCAGCTTCTGTTGTAGAATCAGCAACTTTCCCTTGGTTGGAACTCTTCCAGCTCACAGCTCCTCCATTCCTAAGTCTTTTGAGCCTAATAAAAAAGTTCTTCTCTTTAAGTCAAGGATGAAGCTCTTTGGAGGAAAGTTGAAATAAAAATGGAATGGTCTATATATTGTGAAGCATGTATATCCTTATGGGACCATTGAAATTTTGAACCCCAAAAGTGGGGAAAGTTTTGAGGTGAATGGCCAAAGATTGAAACCATATGTTGAAAATTTTGAGGCCAAGGTTGAGTCCATTTCTCTTATGGACCCAACTTATACTAACTAGTGTTCACCAAAAGTATCACCTTTGTAAATATTAGTTGTAGTTCTTTTGCTCTTGATTATTTTGTAGGTTGCTCCTGGAGGAGGATTTGTGCTTGGTGGCCAAGAAAGCGAAAAATGAGGTTCATCTATCCCTTGTCTCTTATATGAATTTGTATGCTCTTCCATTGATCTCACACATTGAGGACAATGTGATATTTTAGTTGGGGGGGGGGGTGGAGTAGATTTTATTTCTTGCTTAAATGGTTACAAGCATGCTTTTTCTTCATTAGTGATTTACATGAAAAATACAAATGAATGAAAAAAAATGAAAATACAAAAAAAAAATTGAAAAAATTGAAAAATTAAAAAATGTGTGAACCATTCATGAGAAGCATCACTCTTTCCCCGAACCATATAATTTTTATTCTTCTTTCTTTGGTAGTTTTATTTATTTTCACCTTTCATCTTGAGTCTAGATTTTATTTTCTTATTTGATAGCTTTATTGAGTCTTAGGAAGTTATAAGAGAGTCACTTATTTTGAAAAATGATGAAAAAAAATGAATGAATAAAATGAAGAAAAAAATGAGAAAAAGTGAAAAGGGGGAATTTTGGAAAGCTAGATGTTTTCAAATAATGAAATTTCTTAGTCCATGTTCTTTTTATTTTTATTTTAGAAAGGAATTCTTTGCTTATACTCAATACATCTACACTGATATCCCACATTCCGCGACATCATGCGTTCTCACAAAGCGACACACTAAATTTACGTTTCAGGTTTTAAGTCCTTCAAGCTAAGTTGATCACGTAAAATTTGACGTCTTTTACTTTTGATAAAGGGTGCATTTTCTAAAGCTATTTGAACTCTACAAAAATGATTTGATTCTAATCGTTTTTTGCGGTGGAAACTTGTAGCCCATTGGAGTGGTGGTTACCAATGACACCCCATGCGATGTCTAAGAAATAGAGGGGTGTCCGGGGATAATGTTACGTCACCACCTAGATAGCTCCCTTGGTTTAGCTTAAAAAGCCCACTCACTTGTATATTCCTCTATTTTGTTGTGGGTCTTGGAGAGCCTTTAATTTGAGGTTAAAAAAAAAGAAAAAGAAGAAAAAGAAATCATGATAAATCGCACCACCTACCAAAAATCAACAAAAGGATCATACAAGCCCACGACCACATCCCCCCTTCTTAAAAAAAATTTTGTTCAAAGCTTTGGAAGTCCATCCTACATGGGTGCTTTTGAATAAGTATGAGAATGTCTAGTTTCTCGTGATCCTTATTTTTGAAGGCATACTTTCTCGCAAATTGGACTTAATTTAACAAGTTTTGGGGTTCGCATGAGTCACCTTCTACCAAACACCGCCCACATTTGTATGAGTATATGCTTAGACGTCCATAGGCTTCTTTCTCAATCTTCTTGGACTTTGAGAATTTATTTGAGGAGACATTTATGCATTCTTTTTTTTCCCCCCACCAAAAAAATTAAAATTAGCTAGTAACTCTTAGTATTTTGTTTCTTTGAGTTCTCACTTAGGATAGATAATGTGTGTGTGCGTTTTTGTAAATATTTGAGTCTAGTTTAGAATTGATTCAAGCCTTGTCTAGTTGAGTGTGTGTCTCTCATGATTGGTTCTTAACTAGATTACGTCTCTTATCGCTCTCTTTGCTCGAGGACGAGCAAAAGGCTAGTTGGGGGGGGGGGGTTGATGAATTAAAATTGCATATTTTAGTATGTTAACGAACTCTTCTTAACTTGCTAATATGTGTAATTTATCTATTTTATCTCTCTTTCTAGACTTATGCTTGTTTTCGTAGTTTTGGCTGTTTTCTCTCATTTTGTAGGCAAAGACGTGATTTAGAACGCAAGGGGCTAGTTGGGAAAGCTTGAAATGAGGAATTGAGAGGCTTTGGAGGGGCCAAGAGAAGTGAAGAAGGAATTTGAAGGCTTAATTTGAAGAAGTCAAGTGATAAAGAGGCTAAATTTGAAGACAAAGCAACTAATTTGCAAGTTAAATTGAAGATTTGAAGACCTATTTGAGAAGACAAGAGAAGAATATGGGGTCGTTATTGAAGATTTAGAAGAAAAGAGGTCAAAATTAGAGTCAAAGGTTGAAGTGGAGGGCAAATTTGAGAAGAACTTAACGGAATTGGGGCTAAAGTGTAGATTTCTAAACGTTTTAAGGGCTGTTATGAAGGGTTTTTAACGGATTGGGGGTCAGATTGCCATTTTCAGAAGGTTTTAAGTAAGAGACGGGGTATTTTAAAAGGTTTCATCAAGCTAGGGGGGAGCCGGGTGCAATTTCACCGAACCAGCTCACCCCCAGCTCACCTTCTCTCTCGGAACTCTCTCTCTCCACGTCAAACACGCAGCAAGAACAGAGCTCTTCCATGGAACACGCACAAAGCTTCTTCTCAGCTCTGAACCGGGCTCGTTTCTTCACCAAATTAAACAAGGTTGGTCTCAAATTGCTCCTTGTCCAATCCTCTTCCTAACCCACTGATCAATTCGGCCCAACAAGCAACCGAGAAAAAAGCCCCAAATCAGTTAGGGTTCGTAAAGCTTCTTCAAATCAACGAAGGTTAAGGTCTAGGACGAATTGGAGGGTGAAGATTGAAGACTTGGAGGCTACGAAACCCTACCTCATTGCCTATATAAGTTGAGAGAAAGAAGAAGAAGAGGAGGACGACCCACGCTTTGGCTTAGCCGAAACTCTGCTTCTCTCTCTTCTCTCTCGGCACTTGCCGGTTTCTGGGTATGTGCTGGTGATTCCGAGCTCGTCCCGAGCTATCACGGAGCCAGCAACAACCTAGTGAGAGAGGGGTAAGTCAGGTTAGGTCTGGGTTCGTTTTGGAGAACTGTTTTAGCTTTGTTTTCCTCTGTTTTTGGCTCTGTTTGAGCACTGTTCTTGGACTGTGATTGCAGCAGCAGTACTCAGCTGCAGTTAGTTGTGATTTCTGGTTGTTAGCTGCTGGTTAGGTTGATTAAAGTGTAGTTTGAATCAAACACTAGTAGTTTGTTCATCATTTGGTAGCAAGTTGGTGTTATTTGGTTGAATTGAAGAGTATTTGAGCTTGAATATAATGACTATTTTCATGAATGCTCTTGTTAATTCTTGTGTCTTGCTCTTGAATATGAACAACTAAGCTACTAGTTGGGTTGATTGATGAAGATAGATGACTTGTGTGTGAGAAATTCAATTGTTCTTCTAGTCTTAAGTTGGATGTCGAATTCGTAGTATTCAAGTGTTGAATATCAAATCCGAATTGTGGCTTGATCTTTCATATGGAAACGCTCTCGTTTACATATGAAAGATGCTTGACCTAACTTGATTTTGCATTTCACTCTTGAATACAAGAGCTAGACAAATCCTCTTACTATATAATCCATGCTTTTCTTTGACATAAACTTTGGGTGTTGATGCTCACACACAAGGCCTCTATTGGAATCGATTGACCCAACTTACTCTCTTATTGACAAACTCGTTTGAATCATACTAGTAATATTGTTAGTAGTTGTTTTCTTTCTTAGTTATTTTCTCTAGCAATATCAACAACTCTTGCTCCATCACTTGAGTGGTGGATTCAAAGCTCGGCTAGCTCTAAAGCCTTTGAGAAACTCGTTTTGTAAATTTAGTTAGTTGCTTAGTAGTTTACTAGTTAGCTTAGAGTGTTTAATCTCTTTCCCAATCCTTGTGGAAATCGACCCCGTTCTTACTCGGGTACTACTTGTAGCGATATCCTATACTTGGGATTATCGACATCGAACAATCCTTCTATTTAATTAGTCCAACTAATTAATTCCCAATTCAGGTTTAATCCATAGGGAGTGTGACCCCAATGGTTTCTACTTAGTTGGTAGTAACAATTACTAACATAGAGCGGTTTCTAGCAACACATCAATGCCACCCAACTAGTAGAAATAGTCAGTAATCCAAAAAACCTTGTGACCAATGTTACATAATTGTATTATCCCTTTGTATCCATATCCGGATTGGAAACGAGACATACAAGTCACACTCGTAAATCCAATCCATAGTTCCTCATTCCTAGGAATATTCTTATCCATGCAGATAACATCAATATACTATATTGATTTATCTAAGTTTGGCCAGACATTCTATAAGCACTACCTCTCGAGTGGCCGCAGATATTTGCTCCCGTTATGTGGGAGGGACAAATCTTATCTACATCACTACCACCTCTAAGCTTGCTTCCGATTGTGTATGATTAACGCCTTTATAACTATCCAGTCACGGTTTAGTGTTTGACGATACCAAAACACGATATTCCACAACTAGAGTATCTAGTGACTTCAAGTCTAAGGACCACAATACCATTGTCACAACGAGAAGTGCTTGTGACTTTACATAAATTGTATGTAGCCTTCTCCTGGTGGTTCATTCCAGTTTGCCATTAATCCTAATGCATACCTATGTGCTATACTTGATATCTCCATATCAATCTACACACATACTAGTCTCGATGATGTACAGTCGTCCTATATATTAACTGTAGTACTTGACTAGAGATATTTAAGAATATAATATTTATATATTAAGGACTTCATTCATGTTAACATATCCCCATATCGATAACACAACGAATAGTAAGTCCATATAAATGTGACAAGAAATTGATTGTCTCTAGGTCATATTTCCAACAGTCTCCCACTTGCACTAGAGTCAATCCAGTGCATCATATACCTATTGATCTAACGCGGCCCTCACGCCTACGTTACGCAAGGTAAGAGAGACATCTACTGGTACTTTGCATATGTTCACATCTCCTCTACCGACAATCGAATGAGATGGAATCTTCTGATTATGTGCATATGATGCAGCAATATACTCAGTCCTTTGTGTTAGAATCGACAACTGAATCTTTCCTGGAACCTTTCCATATACTCAGTCCTTTGCATATGTTCACATCAAGAATTTATCCTTCAGTTCTTCTCAAGTACTTAAGGATATGCTTGACAATTATCCAGTGACGCTCACCCGGATTTGACTGGTATCGTTATGTCATACCATATGACATGTCTGGCCTAGTACATAACATGACGTATCTCTTGAATCTTATTCATATGATCCTTCTCAATCTAATTGGAAGGAAAATTATCCTTTGAAAGACTAATTCCACGTGACGTTGGTAAGAATCCATATTCTTGCATGTTGATGTTGGAATAGATGCCCTAGAGGCAATCTAGTTTAGTATGAATTTATTTGTGGCTAGAAATTCATTTATTATTTATTGGATATTTAATACAATGAAGTCATTAGATTTACAATTTTGTTGTTTATCTTAAATATCCCTAGTCCAGTATAATGATTAATGGGACAATCATCTACAGACTAGTATGGGGTTGGATTGATATGGAGATATCATGATCCAACACATAGGTGTGCATTAAGGGCAATGGCGCACTGGATTGACCCATCTCCGAGAAGGCTACATACACGTTATGTTGAGTCACAAGCGCTTCTCGCGGTGCAATGGTATTGTCATCCTTAGACTTGAAGTCACTAGATATTCTAGTTGTGAATTATTGTGATTTTGGTAGCGTTAAACGCTACACCGTAACTGGGTAGTTATAAAGGCGTGTACCGGATACAATAAGAAGCAAGATTAGAGATCGTAGTGGACGTAGATAGAATTTTTCCCTCCCACATAACGGGAGCAAATATCCTAGGCCACTCGAGGGATAGTGCTTATAGAATGTCTGGCCAGACTCGAATAAATCAATATGGGATATTGATGTTATTTGCACGAATAAGGTTATTCCCATGGATCGAGAAACTGTGGATTGGATATACGAGTGTGACTTGTATGTCTCGTGTCCAATCCGGATATAGATACAAAGGGATGAGACAATTACTTGTACAAAGGTTGTTAAGATGACTATTCTATTAGTTGGCTAGAATGGATGTTTTGCTAGAAACAGCTCCATATTAGCAAATAGTTGCTACCAACTAGATAGAACCTATGGGGTCACACTCTATATAGAGTTGAAATAGATTTGGGAATTAATTAATTGGATTAATTAATTAGAAGGATCACTTTGCAAAACCTTGCAAACTTAGTAGGGACTAATTTGCAAGGAAGGGACTAAATTGAATTCTAGTAGGACTAGAATAAGTCCTTTAGGTAGTTGGCAAGGATTTGTTGGACTATATAAAGGACCTTCCTTCCTTCCTTCCCACACTTATGATTCATTAGATCATAACTTGAGTGGGAGAGAACAAAAAGGAGAGAGAGCAAGCAAGCTAAGAAGCTCGCCGCCCCCTAGCCCGCCGCCCGTCCCCGTCAGCCACAAGGAGGCCGAGACCTCCCTTGTTGGTCTCGTTTTGCGTGATTCTTCTTCCTCTTTCCGGGCTAGCACCAAGGAGTGGGAGATCTAGAAATCAACTCTAGGCGTGGATCAACTATAGAGAACGTAACACAATTCACGTTTGAAGTCATCAAAGGAGAACCCTAAGGTGTGTTAATTGGTTTCTTCCTTTACCATCGTTATGTCTCTTGACTTGTGATCCTTGGAGGGTTTTGCATAGTTAATTATTGTTTCCGTTGCGCATCCATGAATCAAAACCCTACAGTGGTATCAGAGCCTGGTTGTAGAGCATAAACGTGGTTTATGTGTTACGTTTTGATAGTTTTACACCTTAAAATTGTTGTTTATCGCGTAAAACAAGACAAATCAAGCATGTGATGCAATTTGTCAATAATCATTCAGAACAAGATCTAGTTTTTGCATTGGATGCATGAATTAGTGACTTTGAGAAATTTTAGGATCTTAGATCTAGGGTTTGGGCATCCTTGGGGAAGAATGAGTTCTTCCCAAACAAGGAAACAACCAAACTTGAGCACCAAGCAAGGGAGTTGTTTTTGGAAACAAATCCCAAAGGAGGTTCGGCCCCCCTAGGGGACCGCCCCTCCTTGCTTGCCGCCCAAGCAAGGCTTGCCTAGGGGCCGGGGCAGCCCTAGCCCGCGGCCTAGCCACGTGGGCTAGGGGCCCGCCGGCCCTAGGCCCTTGCGGTTCACTTTTCTGGGCCCGGGCAATTGGATTGTTGGGCCCCATGGAACGTTTTAACCCTAGAATATCCTAAAATCAATTAAAATTGACCAAGCGCGTTAAAATTGGATTTTAACTGTTTATGTGCAATTTGCATGGTGATTGGATATGGCCTTAGGATGTGGTTTGATGTGGATGTTTAATTTTTGTGGTTTGATTTACGGCTTGCGAGCCGATCAATTAATTGTAATAATTAATTAGGGTTTTATGGCCTGCGAGCGATTTGTTTTCTCAACTTGTGAGATTTATTTTATTAGTTAGTGCTAGATAAAGTAGATTGTTAGCCAAGATTGAAGAAAAGAAGCCCAAAGCCAAAAGGAGCCACACAAGATGGAGCATGGAGCATGGAGCATTCCACATGACTATGAAGGATGGACCAAAAGATCAAGACGCATGGAGATGTGTTTGCTTTTAGGGTTCATAGATAATTCCATTGGCTTGGAATTATCTTAGTCTAGAAAAGGCCATATCCACATCACGTTTATTTCTGTTTTGTGGTTGTTTACTTTATTGTCTTATTATTTTGTGGTTGGTGTATGGATGATGCATGCAATTAGGATAATAAGATAATTAGACAACCCGGATCTATTATTTGGAGTTGTGCCCAAACTCAAATAGATAGATTAGTTGATATTGATCAACAAAAAAATTAAAATTGAATTTAAAATCCCTCAAAATTCAAATATTGTTTTCTTGCCTTCTCGTTATTTAAACACTCATTATCATCATAATTTATCAAGTTCGCGCGTGCCAAAGCATGACGACTTGGTTCATAATGATGGAATGCGATGGCACAAGCTAGTAATGTGCAATTGTTTAAATAAGAGGTTGAACACAACTAGGCTATTAATGTGATTAAGAAACCTAGAGGC
Source organism: Linanthus parryae (assembly GCA_023055425.1). Lineage (NCBI taxonomy): Eukaryota > Viridiplantae > Streptophyta > Magnoliopsida > Ericales > Polemoniaceae > Linanthus > Linanthus parryae. The sequence goes on along the minus strand of JALGPY010000001.1, from coordinate 40,585,927 downwards.
AATCAATTGGGATTATCCACATGGATGGATAAATAAGAAGTTATTTGTCCAATTGAACCAAGAGTTGGATAAGGGATGCAATTGGAATTGTTCCTACCTAAAGTAGTCAAATTATGGGTGACTTGCCAAAGCAAGCTCATAAGGAGATGAAACATGGATCTTGGCCCACTAGAAAATATAAGGATATTTTCCGCATTAATATCTTGAGGGTTATTAATCCGTCGAAAAATAGTGGGAGCTATATTTGATAAACTAGCCATTATTGAATATATTCAAAAATTCACAAACACTAAAATTTGCGTATTTTCCTTTTGTAGAATTCCAAATGGCAAACAACTCATCGAGTTCACAACATTCCCTACGATCTGTCCTTGAGAAGGACAAACTCTCTGGAACCAACTTCCTTGATTGGTACAGAAACTTGAGAATCGTTCTCAAGCAAGAGAATAAATTGTACGCAATAGAGGAGCATGTTCCAGCAGGTCCAGAGAACCAAACACCTGCTTCCCTAAAGGCGTATCAGAAGCGTGTTGATGACGCTAATGATGCGGCATGCCTTATGCTATGAACCATGAATTCTGAGCTTCAGAAGCAACACAAAAACATGAGTGTTGTCGATATGATCGAGCATCTGAAGCAGCTCTTCCAAGAGCAGGCAAGGGTTGAGAGGTATGAGGTCTCTAAGGCACTGTTCAAGTGGCATATGGCAGAAGGGAACCCGGTGGGACCCCATGTACTCCGTATGATCGGGTACTTGGAGAATCTCGCCCGACTGGGGTTCCCGGTCGGCCAAGAGTTGGCAACCGATCTCGTGTTGCAATCGTTGCCCGAGAGTTATGGACAGTTCATCATGAACTATAACATGAACGAGATCGTGAAACCACTGCCAGATCTACTCAATATGTTGAGGACAGCTGAACAGAGCATCAACAAGGGTAAGGTCAAGGCCATTATGATGGTACAGAAAGGAAAGGGCAAAAGGTTTGCCTCATCCTCCAAGGGCAAAGGCAAGTCAGTTGCCAAGTCCAAGGAACCTGCCCTTAAGCCTGTTGGTGGCATTGCCAAAGGTGTGACTAAAGGTGAGTGTCACTACTGCAGTCAGCCTGGACACTGGAGGAGGAACTGCCCAAAATATCTGGAGGACAAGAGGCTTGGAATAGTGATTCCACCACCACCAGGTATTTTTGATGTAGATGTCAATTTAACTGTCTCTACATCATGGGTATTAGATACTGGATGTGAATCTCACATTTGTTGAAATGTGCAGGATCTAAAGAGAAGTAGAAGATTGGCTAAAGGGGAGATATATCTGCGCGTTGGGAATGGAGAAAAATTTGCTGCGTTGGCCGTAGGCGTGTGCGAGCTATCTTTGCCTTCAGGATTAGTTTTAGAATTAAATAATTGCTATTTTGTGCCCGCTATGAGCATAAACATTATTTATATTTCTCGTTTGTACAAGGATGGTTCTATTATTTTAATAAAGAACAATTGTTGTTCCTTTTATTTGAATAATAATCACTATTTTAGTGCGCAATTATTTAATGGATTGTATGTCCTTGATCTAAGTAATCCTGTCTACGACATTAATACCAAGCGGATTAAAATAAATGATTTAAATCCTGCTTATTTATGGCACTGTCGTTTAGGCCACATAAACGAGAAACGTGTATCTAGACTCCATAATGATGGACTACTAGACTCATTTGATTTTGAATCATATGAGACATGTGAGGCTTGTTTATTGGGAAAAATGACAAAATCCCCTTTCAATAAGAAAGGTGAGAGGACTAGTGAGCAATTGGCGCTCATACATACTGATGTGTGTGGGCCATTTTCTACGCCTGCCAGGGGAGGTTATGTCTACTTCATTACATTTACTGATGACTACAGTAGATATGGATTTGTGTACCTCATGAGGGCAAAATCCGAATCCTTTAAAGTGTTCAAAGAATTCAAGAATGAAGTAGAGAAGCAGCTTGGCAAAAGTATCAAGGCTCTACGATCGGATCGTGGAGGAGAATACTTGAGCCAAGAGTTTGACGACTATCTTAGAGAGTGTGGGATCGTGTCCCAACTCACTCCACCCGGAACGCCACAATGGAATGGCGTGTCTGAGAGGAGGAATCGAACCTTATTGGATATGGTTCGATCTATGATGTGTCAAACCGATCTTCCATTATCATTTTGGGGCCACGCTCTATTAAGTGCAGCTTTCACCATTAACCGTGTTCCATCTAAATCAGTCATGAAGACACCATATGAGATGTGGAGTGGGAGGCGTCCCACACTGTCGTTCATGAGGATTTGGGGCTGCGATGTCTATGTAAAACGTTTACAATCAGACAAGCTAGGGCCAAAATCGGATAAGTGTAAATTTGTGCGGTACCCTAAGGAAACTAAGGGTTACTACTTCTACAATCTAACCGAGAACAAAGTGTTTGTTGCTCGGACCGGCGTGTTTCTAGAAAGAGAGTTTGTCTCTAAAGAAGCAAGTGGGAGGACTGTAGAACTTGAAGAGGTTCAAGAACCACAAATCACTGAACCGATTATGGAACATGAACAGGAACCACAAGCGGTTGTGGAGCAGCCTGTTCAGGTAACACAAGAGCTTCGTAGATCTAGTAGAGTGCGCCAGGAACCCGGGAGGTATGGAATTCTCGTGACCGATTCCGGTGACACAATGCTCATAGATGATGAGCCTACTACCTATGAAGAGGCCATGAAAGGCCCAGACTCTCAGAAGTGGCTGGAAGCCATGAGATCCGAGATGGAATCCATGTATACCAAAAAAGTATGTACTTTTGTGGAACCACCCGAAGGGGCGGGACCCATAGGGTGCAAGTGGGTCTTCAAGAAGAAGATCGACATGGATGGTAATGTGATTACCTATAAGGGCCGATTGGTGGCTAAATGATTCAAACAGATTCATGGTATTAACTATGATGAAACCTTTTCACCAGTCGCTATGACCAAATCCATCCGAATCCTACTTGCGATTGCAGCATACCACGACTTTGAGATTCGGCAGATGGATGTCAAAACAGCATTCCTTTATGGGAATCTCCTCGAGGACGTGTATATGATACAACCGGAGGGTTTTGAAGATCCAAAGCAAGCGAACAAAGTCTGTAAGCTGCAACGATCCATTTATGGATTGAAGCAAGCTTCTAGGAGTTGGAATCGACGTTTTGATGAAGTAGTCAAAGAATTTGGCTTCATCAGGAACGAAGATGAGTCTTGTGTCAACAAGAAGGTTAGTGGGAGCTCTATAGCTTTTCTGGTCTTGTATGTGGACGACATACTACTCATTGGAAACAACGTTCCCATGCTGCAATCTGTTAAAGATTGGCTAGGGAAGTGTTTCTCAATGAAGGACTTAGGGGAAGCTGCCTATATACTGGGTATAAATATCTATAGAGATAGATCTAAGAGACTGCTAGGCCTAAGTCAAAGTACATATATTGACAAGGTGTTGAAACGGTTCAACATGCAATATTCCAAGAAGGGATTCTTGCCCATGTCACATGGAATCACTCTTTCGAAGAGTGGTTGTCCTTCCAATGAGATTGAGAAGGAACGCATGAGTAAAATTCCCTATGCCTCGGCCATAGGATGTATCATGTATGCCATGTTATGTACTAGACCAGATGTGTCATATGTCTTGAGTATGACAAGCAGATACCAATCCAATCCAGGTGAGAGTCACTGGGTTGCAGTAGTACTTGAGAAGAACTAAGGATGCTTTCTTGATGTTTGGAAGTGAGGAAGAGTTGCGTGTAAGGGGTTACACTGATGCAAGCTTCCAAACCGATAGAGATGACTTTAGATCACAGTCGGGATATGTGTTTTGCCTGAATGGAGCAGCGGTGAGCTGGAAGAGTTCCAAGCAAGAGACGGTGGCTGATTCTACAACAGAGGCTGAGTACATTGCTGCAAATGGCGTAGCAAAGGAGGCTATTTGGATCAGAAAGTTTGTTTCTGAACTTGGTGTGGTTCCTAGCATTGCGGATCCAGTTGAGTTGTACTGTGACAACACTGGGGCGATCGCGCAATCGAAGGAACCTAGATCGCACCAGAAATCCAAGCACGTGCTCAGGAAGTTTCATCTGATTCGAGATATTATCGATAGAGGAGAAGTTCGGATATGCAAGATTCCTACATATGAGAATCTGTCAGACCCGCTTACAAAGCCGCTTACGCAGTGGAAGCATGAAGGGCACACTAGGAGTATGGGCATACGAGATGCGCCAGATTGGCTCTAGTGCAAGTGAGAGACTGTTGGAATAGATGCCCTAGAGGCAATCTAGTTTAGTATGAATTTATTTGTGGCTAGAAATTCATTTATTATTTATTGGATATTTAATACAATGAAGTCCTTAGATTTAAAATTGTGTTATTTATCTTAAATATCCCTAGTCTAGTATAATGATTAATGGGACAATCATCTATAGACTAGTATGGGGTTGGATTGATATGGAGATATCATGATCCAACACATAGGTGTGCATTAAGGGTAATGGCGCACTGGATTGACCCATCTCCAAGAAGGCTACATACACGTTATGTTGAGTCACAAGCCCTTCTCGCGGTGCAATGGTATTGTCATCCTTAGACTTGAAGTCGCTAGATATTCTAGTTGTGGATTATTGTGATTTTGGTAGCGTTAAGCGCTACACCGTAACTGGGTAGTTATAAAGGCGTGTACCGGATACAATAAGAAGCAAGCTTAGAGATCGTAGTGGACATAGATAGAATTTTTCCCTCCCACATAACGGGAGCAAATATCCTAGGCCACTCGAGGGATAGTGCTTATAGAATGTCTGGCCAGACTCGAATAAATCAATATGGGATATTGATGTTATTTGCACGAATAAGGCTATTCCCATGGATCGAGAAACTGTGGATTGGATATACGAGTGTGACTTGTATGTCTCGTGTCCAATCCGGATATAGAGACAAAGGGATGAGACAATTACTTGTACAAAGGTTGTCAAGATGACTATTCTATTAGTTGGCTAGAATGGATGTTTTGCTAGAAACCGCTTCGTATTAGCAAATAGTTGCTACCAACTAGATAGAACCTATGGGGTCACACGCTATATAGAGTTGAACTAGATTTGGGAATTAATTAATTGGATTAATTAATTAGAAGGATCACTTTGCAAAACCTTGCAAACTTAGTAGGGACTAATTTGCAAGGAAGGGACTAAATTGAATTCTAGTAGGACTAGAGTAAGTCCTTTAGGTAGTTGGCAAGGATTTGTTGGACTATATAAAGGACCTTCCTTCCTTCCTTCCCACACTTATGATTCATTAGATCATAACTTGAGTGGGAGAGAACAAAAAGGAGAGAGAGCAAGCAAGCTAAGGAGCTCGCCGCCCCATAGCCCGCCGCCCGTCCCCGTCGGCCAAAAGGAGGCCGAGACCTCCCTTGTTGGTCTCGTTTTGCGTGATTCTTCTTCCTCTTCCTCTTTTCGGGCTAGCACCAAGGAGTGGGAGATCTAGAAATCAACTCTAGGCGTGGATCAACTATAGATAACGTGACACAATTCACGTTTGAAGTCATCAAAGGAGAACCCTAAGGTGTGTTAATTGATTTCTTCCTTTACCATCGTTATGTCTCTTGACTTGTGATCCTTGGAGGGTTTTGCATGGTTAATTATTGTTTCCGTTGCGCAGCCCTGAATCAAAACCCTACAGTTGAACCGTTTCAATACCTTGTCACTGTATGTACTTTGACTTAAGATGAACAACTATCTTGATCTATCTCCATAAATCTCTATAGGTTGATTCGCCTAAGTCTATCATTGAAAATCAATTCCCTAGGCAATCTTTAACAGGTTGCAGAGTTGAGACATTATCCCCAATGAACAATATGTCTACACATACAAGACAAAAATATAACCGTGCTCCCAATAACCTTATTGTAAACACAAGATCCATCTTCATTCTTGATGTAACCAAACTCTTTGATTGAACCAATGAATCAAAGATTCTAACTCCAAAAGCTTGCTTCGATCTTTTAGATAGATCGCTGCAACATACACACCTTTGGACATTCTCTAGATTTAAGAATCCTTTATGTGTGTCATACACATCCTCAAGGAGGTTTCTATATCCATCTGCAAAATTGTGCAAGCTACAATTGCAAGCAAGATGCGAATGGATTTAAGCATCGCAACTGGGAAAAATATTTTTTCACAGTCTATACTATGAACTCAAAGGAAACCTTTAGACACCAATCGTCCTCTAAAAGTAATGATATTACCATCCATGCCAGTTTTTCTCAAAACCCACTTGCATCCTATGGGTCCTACCCTTTTAGATGGTTCCACCAAATTCCATACTTTGTTGGTGTACATGGATTCCATTTCGTATCTCATGGCTCCTAGTCATTAATGAGAGTCTGACCCACTTGTGGGCTCTTCATAGGTTGTAGGATCATCTCCATGAGCAATACATCACCGGGTTATGAGAAATTCATATTTCTCTAGCCATTTGACATATCCTACTTAACCTACGAGGTTCTTGTGTTATCTGAGTAGGTTGCTCCACAACATCTTATGATCATTCTCATGTTCCATGAAAGAAGTAATGTTATTTTGTGGTTCTTTAACTCCTTCAAGCTCTACTATCCTCCCACTGTATATTTTAGAGACAATCTCTTTCTAGATACACAACGATTCGAGCAACAAACACTTTTTTCTCGATTAGATTTGTAGAAATAATATCCACGAGAATATCCCACAAAATACATTCATTCGAATTGGGTCAAAGTTTATCTGTAAACATTTTATATAAACTTCACAATCTCAAATCCTTATGAAAGACATATTAGGACACCTCCTAATCCATATCTCATATGGTGTTTTCATAATTGATTTTTGATGGAACACAGTTAAGGGCAAAATTTGCTGTAATTAGAGCATGGCCCCAAAAGTAAACTGGAAGTTCTATATGATCCATCATGATCAAACTATGTCCAACAAGGTCCGATCTCTCCTATCAGACACACCATTCCAAGGTGGCATTCTATGTGGAGCGAGTTGGGATCATATCCCACACTTCTTTTGATGCTTTTCAAACCCTTGGCTGAAGTACTCTCCTCTTACGATCTAATCGTACAACCTTGATACTTTTGCCAAGCTAGTTCCCTACTTCATTCTTGAATTCTTTGAACTTTTCAAAGGATTCTAATTTGTTCTACATAAGACCCAAATCCATATCTACTTAATAAGTAAACGTGATGAAGTACCGAAAACTATCTCTAACACTTATGCTTATTGGTTTATATAATAAAGAAGCCTCACAAGTCATATGATTCAAAATCAAATGAGTCCAGAAATCTATCCACATGGAATCTAGAAATACATTCCTATTTATGTGGCCTAAGCGATAATGCCAAAGTTAAGTGAGGTTCATATAATTATATGAAAATCGTATGGTATTAATGTTATAGATGGAATAATCAAGATGAAGGATACACTATCCATTACACGCAATTGTATTACAATAACGCATATCACCAAAATAAATAGAACAACATTTGTCCCTTATTGTGATGAGAAAACCTTTTCTTGTCCAAACAAGAAATTGAGATAATGTTCCCACTCATAGTAAGGACATAATCACATTTGTCTAATTCATGGATAATTCCAGAAGGTAGAGATAATTTCCTACTAATTGAGCAACCCTTGCTTCATTTTCCCACGTGTAGGTGTATCTCTTCCTATGTCCAATTGTCTACATCTCTTAAGATCCTTCACATTTCCATAAATGGGAGATCATCATCTAGTATCATATACCCATGATGATGAGATAGACACACTGACTTCTATAACACAAATACCTAAAGTAAAATTTATAATTCCATTATTACTTTCTTCCACGTACTTTGGATAGTTTCCTTTCCACTATATCACCTTTATGGGCTTTAAGGCAACTTGATTTTAGCAACAAACTTTCTTATACCATTGGGATTTTTAGCAAACCATTTGCCTCTTCCTATTTAACCATCAATATGGTTTTGCCTTTTCCCATATTAGCCCTTTATTCAGTGGTTCTCAACCATATTGAGTAAATTCCCATTGAATAAAGACTTAATATTCCAATTGCATCTAAGGCAATTCTTGGTCCATTTGGGCGAATAAATCCTTATTATTCATCTATCTCATAGATAACTCCAAACCTCTAAGCTTTCAATCCCATTGAAATAGCTTAGTTGAGTTTGACCTCTTACTTCAGCAGCCACACATTAGTAGCTTGTGTCGTCGCATCATATCTCGATGAATCAAGTCGCCTTGCTTTGGCAAGCCCGAACTTCATTACATCTTGATCGTGACGAGTTCTAAGCAAGAGAAGGTAAAACGCAAAATGGAAGAACACTTCAAACCTTTCATGTTTAGCTAGCTCTTGAAAGGATCTTCTTTAAATGTATGATCATATCATACACCTCCACATTTTCATCTTGCTTCTCAAGCTCAGAGTACCTGGTAGCTAACATGAGGCAAGTCATATCAAAAGAACCATTCTTTGATGTTCATTCCATAAGGTTTTTAGTGTGTTTTTGGTAATTGGTGGAAGGGAACTTTATGCTCTAGAATATACAACATTTTTCCTTTTATTTGAGAAAAATTATCATTTTTTGTACCAGTCTAAAAAACTGATTCCAGATAGTTTGTCCTTCTCAAGGACATATCGTAGTGATTAAGTCGAGTTTGTTTGTTTGATTCCATAGATATTCAACACACAAAGAATTGTGCAAAGTTTTGTGATGTTGTACTATATATAACAAGGAGTTAAATTAGTAAACATATCTCCCATTATTTTTCTCGGATTAATAACCCTCCATATTAATGCGGAAAATATCGTTATATTTCTAGTGGCCCAAGATCCATACTTCACTTCTTTTGAACTTGCTTTGGCAAGTCACCCAAAATTAGTCATTTAGGTATGAACAGTTCCAATTGCATCCCAGGTAACTCTTGGTTCAATTGGGCAAATAACTACTTATTTATCTATCCCATTAATAATCGCAATTGTTTTCCTCTAGGCTTTCAATCCTAATGAAGTAGCCTACTTGCGTCCAACATAATACTTCAACAATCGCACATTATTAGTTTGTGCAGTCGCGTCACATCATGATGAATCAATTAGCCTTGATTTGGCAAGCCTGAACTTGATAAATCATGACCATGACGAGTGTTAAGTAACGAGAAGGAAAAAACGCAATATTTAAATTTGAGGGATTTTTGCATTTAATATTAATTGATTTGTTGATCCATATCAACTGTTCTACTTATTTGGGTTGGGCAATCCTAAAATAAAAGATCCTGGTTGTTTTATCTTGTTACCAATTTGCATGCATCATCCATACACCAACAATAAATAACAAGACAATAAATAAACAACCACAAACAATAAATAAACGGAAGTGGATATGGCCTCCTAAAACTAAGATATTCCCAAGCCAATGAGAATATCTATAAGCCCTAAAAAATATCAAGCTCATCTCCATGTGCCTCCATCTTTTAGACCATGTGCCTTAGCTTGTGGAATGTCGTCGTCTTGTGGTTTCTTTAATTCTTTAGGATTCTTCTCCAAGTTTTGACTATCATCTACTCTATCTAATACTAGCTAGCCTCTATACTAAATAGAGAGACCTCAAAAGTTGAGGAGAAGACCGGCTCGCAGGCCAGAAAACCTAATTAATTAATTATTATAAAAAAACAAACCACAAAATAAAAATTCACAACATCTACTTCTAAGGCCATATCCAATCACCATGCAAAATCACATAATACAGTTAAAATCCAATTTTACAGACTTGGTCAATTTAGTTGATTTTGGATGTACTAGGGTCAAAACGGTCCAAGAGGGCCCACCAGCTACTTGGCCAAACCCCTAATGGACCGCCACAAGGCCTTAGGCCGGCTAGCCCCTAGCGCACGCGGCCAAGCCGCGCGCTAGGCCGGCCCGGCCCTTGGGCGCGGCTTCCTTGGAGCCCAAGGAGGGGGCGGATGACCCTAGGGTTTCAGCCCTAGGGCTGTTTCCTTCCTTTCCTTCATTGTTTCCCAAGTTTGATTGTTTCCAATTAAGAAAAACTCATTTTTCCTAATATGTGCCCAAACCCTAGTTTTCTAGATCCAAAATTTCAAATGATAGTGATCCAAATTCACTAATCTTTACATCATATGTAAAATTAGCTCATTCTTGTTTGAATCATATTCAAACTGCATCTTTATGCCAATTTTGGTTTTTACACGAAAAGTAGTAGAACGGTGTAAAGACTAACAATAAAGTAACACATAAACCATGTTATGCACTACGACTCGTGGCTCTGATACCACTGTAGGGTTTTGATACGGATTGCACAGCGGAATAATAAAAAATAAACTCCGTTCAAGACCCTCCAAGGATCACCGGACTAGACATCATAACGATGGTAAGGAATAATAACATCATGTACCTTGTTTGTCTCCTCTGATGAATTCACGTGAAATAGTGTCCACGTCTCTATGGAAGTCCACTCCTAGGATTTATTTAGATCCTTCTCATGCCTTTGTGCTATTTAGGGAAGAAGGAAGAAGAAGAATATCACGCAAAACGAGAGCATGGAGGCGTGCCACAAGGGGTCACCGACGGCACCCATATGGGCGGACGGGTAGAGGCCGAGCCTCTTCTTGTCTCTCTGCTAGCTTTGTTCTCTCTCACAATAATGATCCAACATTATGATAAAATAAGCTGGAAGTGCCCTTATATAGTTAATAACTTCTTATCAACTACATATTAGCCCAATCCTAATCATGTCCATACACGGATTAGTCCACCTTGCAAATTAGTCCTACTAAGTTTGCATGTGGTTCGTATTGATCCTTCTATTTAATTAGTCCAATTAATTAATTCACAAGTCCGGTTTAATCCATAGGGAGTGTGACCCCATCGGTTTCTACTTAGTTGGTAGTAAAAATTACTAACATAGAGCGGTATCTAGCAACACATCAATGCCACCAAACTAATAGAAATAGTCAGTAATCCGACAAACCTTGTGACCAATGTTACCGTATTGTATTATCCCTTTGTCTCCATATCCAGATTGGACACGAGACATACAATTCACACTCGTATAACTAATCCATAGTTCCGCGATCTTAGGAATAGTCTTATCCATGCAGATAACATCAATATCCTATATTGATCTATCTAATTCTGGCCAGACAATATATAAGCACTACCCCTCGAGTGGCCGCAGATATTTGCTCCCGTTATGTGGGAGGGAAAAATCCTATCTACATCACTACCACCTCTAAGCTTGATTCCTATTGTGTCCGATTAACTCCTTTATAACAACCCAGTCACGGTGTAGTGTTTGACGATACCAAAACACAATATTCCACAACTAGAGTATCTAGTGACTTCAAGTCTAAGGACCAGAATACCAATTTCACAACGAGAAGCACTTGAGAATTTACATAACTTGTATGTAGCCTTCTCGTGGTGGGTCATTCCAGTATGAAATTACCCCTAATGCATACCTATGTGCAAGACTCGATATCTCCATATCAATCTACCATATACTAATCTCGATGAAATGCGGTCGTCCTATTAACTATAGTATTCGACTAGGGATATTTAACAATATAGCATTTATATTCTAAGGAATTCATTCATGTTAATATATCCCCATATCGTTAACACAATGAATAGTAAGTCCATATAAATGTCAAAAGAAATAGATTTCCTCTAGGGAATATTTCCAACAATAGCTTAAAGTTTGAGGAATTCGTAGACACCTTTGGATTGCCAAAAGGCCCAGCAGTGAGGGAGAAATCATGCCTGAAACAGGAAGCCCAAGATGGCCGGAAAAACGAAAAAGAAAACAACATACCTGTCGTAAACGATTTTCTGGGCCTGATGTGACTATGAAGATGAATTAAGAAAGCTCCTGCGATCACAAAGCAGCAAGTGGGAGAAAAAATGAGCGAACAATGAGAGATTTACCTGTTTTTGGTGACTATGAAGTTTCAGCAAAGTTTCATTCCAGGTTCCGGTGAGCCCGAGTGATTTTGACGAGTTAGGTCGGAAAATTGCTATCCATGGGTTCACAATGATCTCAGGATCAATAATATATGGGTTAAAGACGGTGAATTACAATTGGGAAAAAGAATTGAAGGAATTTCGAAGCTCGGGCTCTTAATGTTCATATCCGTTTTATCTCTCGATTCTTCATGAAATCCTAAATTTATTGGGGCGTTTTGATCCTTGTAATAAGAGCTACTCCGGGTAGTAGCAGGTTCGGCACATGTGGTGGTTTTGGCAGCATTGCAGCTGGTGGTAGAAGACGAAGAAGATGAAGAATAAAGAAGAACAAAAAACCATTGGTGTAGATCCTTCCAACCATGCGGCTTATTTTGAGAGGAGTTAGAGGCTGCCACTTCATTGTTTAGGTAGCAAGGAGAGAGTATACCAAGTGGAAATCATGTGATGGGGGGAAATAAATGTGAATTTTCAAGATTTTGGGTATATCTAGAATTTATGTTAATCCTCCTATTTTATAAAATTTGCAACTCTGCCCCATAACTTAGGATACCTAAAATTATACCACACTTCCATAAATCATCAAAATGGATTCATTCCAATCCGAAAACAAGTTTTAAGAAACTACATATAAGTCCCAGCTTTTTAGTGATTGGTATTTTCCCCAGTCTGCAGTTCTCATTTCTAGCTACTTATGTTCCACAACTGTCTCCAAACACTGCTAAACAATAAATTTTCACAACTAACTCAAAATTTCAATTATTTCTAATTGACCCTATAGAAGTTTCATGGTATTACACGTTTTACCTCGTTCTGTGAAAACTTTATTCTCTGACCCGTCAGAGTCTCCATCAGTTTCTTCCATGCTAGGAATATATATGTAACCTCGTTCTTATGCTTCATGGTGTATACAACACGCCCATAATAGTTATCAACGAATTAAAGAAACTAATGCTTACCTTCAATGTAGGGTGCTCTTGAAGGACCCCATGCCTATGAATGGATGTATTATAAAATCCCTTATGTTTGGTGTGCGGTAGTACGAAACTTCACTCTTGTTTGATTCCCGAGCACACACTGCTCACAAAATTTGATTCCTCCAGATTTAGCACCCTTGAGAACTACTTTGAGCACTAAAATCTACATAGCTTTCTCACTGGCATGTCCAAGTATCATGAGCCATAACCTGGTAGCATATGCATCACCAGTGATGGTTGCTGCTAATCTTCCAACAAATTTCAAACCATTCAATAGATATTGATTTCCTCCTATCCAATTTCCCTTCATAATAATGAGAGAACCTTTCGCCACTTTGAGAACTCCATCTTCCATCATGATCCCAAATCCTTTGGCCTCTAAGGTACCAAAAGAAATTGTATCTGGCACATATGTCAAATCTGTCAGTTGACGAATGGTTCCATCATGAAGCTTCAATTGAACTGTACTTACTCCGAGCATGTCACATCCTTGGTCATTCCCCATTAACACTGGTCCTTTATTATTCATCTCTAGCTTAGTGAAGATATACTTATCGGCAAGTGATGTGAACAACCTGAATCCATTATCTAGTCCTTCATCAAAATAAAGGATGTCATTATGAGTAAAAAGTTATCCACAGTCTCTTCTTCAACATCGTGCACCACGTTCGCATTTTGTTTGCCCTTCAGCTTAGGAAAATCCTTCTTCAAATGTCCTTGCTGCTTGCAATGAGCACATTGATCCTTCTCCGCTGGAATTATCTTTCGTTTCTTGAAACTCCTCTCTTTCGAGATTTGTTTCTTTGGACCTTTGCTTGGTTGTTTTCTTCCTCTTACCATCATTATGGCATCAAATCCTTCTTCATAGACATCATTTTCCTTCTTAAAAACTTCATGGTTCATCAACGCATCACAAACGATTTTGTACTTCAATGTATCCTTCCCATTTATCAGTGTGTCGATGAAGTGTTCATAATCATTAGTTAGAGAACCCAACAACACTCCCTTTTCCTCATCCTTAATCTCCTCATCTAAGTTAAGAACATCGATAAATAACTTACCGAAGGAATTAAGGTGTTTAATCATAAATGTACCTTGTATATACATGAAGCAAAACAATATCTTCTTCATGTGCAGTCGGTTCTCGATGCTCTTCATCAGTACTTGTCTTCTATTTTGTTCCATAGCATATTTGCAACAGTATCCTTCATTGTAAGACCCCTCGTTTCTTGAGCCTTCCGTTCCGGACCAGAGAGCCCAGGAGGGTGCTACTCAAAATTAAGCGGAAAAAATCAAGAACAACACATTCCATACCTATATATTACAAACTCATAAACATCTTATCACGATATATGACATACTATTACAAATGGTGAACATTTCTAGGTGTTCCATTTATTTTAAGATCACAACTAGATGAGATTGCGAACCCCTTAAGCTGAGCTTCCTTCACCTAGACCTGTGGGGGAAATAAACAAAGACCCGAATTTTTCCGAAGTCAGCAAGAAATGCTGAGTAAGAAAACACCCGAACGTGTTAACATATAAGAGTCATACTTTTTCTTTTAAAAATAACAAACCAGATATCTTAGTGCAAATACCAAATATGAGATGATATAAATTTTCCAATATTCTTAAAACATTATTGGATATACTTTTAATAGAACATTTTCAAATGTAATACTTGCCCAATTAGGGGGATAATCTCATTTTACTGCCCCAATTAGGGGGATAATCTCATAATACTATCCCAGTGTAGATAGTGCTTTCTGAGCTGACAAATCTTGGCCACATGGCAACCATCCAGCACACCATATTGTGCTCCACACACACTGGATCACCAGCCGCGCTGATCCATGTGGGGGCTGCGAGACAGAGCCCTCGCATACCACCGCACGGGACTTGTAGGGACTTAGTGGTTTGGAGGCTAGAGTAAGTCCTGTCGCGTGCGAGCCAAGCCCGCACGCGACCTTTAGTAACTGCTTTTGAGAGATTTATGGCACGAGCTCCATAAACCCGGTCAATCCGGTCAAACCCGGTCAACCCCATAACGGTTCCGGTATTCGCGCACAACGTGCTGTAACGGTCCCTATATATGAGGACGAACGTGCCGTTGTGGTTAAGCTAATTAAGCCGCCATTGATGGGCGCATTAACCACACTGCAACGGTCACATTCTCCGTTATATATAGGACGTTAACCTTTCCATACAAAGGGGAACACACTAGCCATACGCAGAAGCTCTGCCAAACTTATGTCTCTCTCTCAGACATTACTAGTGCCTTACTCTCTCCCTACACACAACCCGACTCTTCCTGTGCTAGCTCTGATCCTCTACTTACGGTGTACACGGAGGTCTCCTCGCCGGAATCTCTTGTGCACATTTTGGTGAACCCGACGTGAACCTACCAGCAAAAGCAACCATGTCTCAGGAGGATGATGTCAGTAACAGATCGCCTTCCACCGAAGCCGCCTCAGGAGAGGAGGCCCGCCGCACTCCTACGGCCACCGGTGACGCCCCTACGCTAGAGACCTTGGATGCTACCATTCAAAGTCAGGGAAAAGCTCTCAAAGCTCAATCTGCGCAGCTAGAAAGGATCATGGCCGTTCTGGGCACTCTTGCGCCAAACCCTTCACCAGCCACCGCTGTTTCTCCGGGAGGAGGAGCCCCTACCGCTCCAGGACTGGGAGTGTCAACCACACCTCCCAACCCTAATCTGCAGACTCCACCGGCGACTACGCAGCTACCTTCAATTCAGGGGTCAACAGCTCAAATGTTGCCTCTCACCGCTGATACTCCTCAGCCTCCGGCTCTGGTACCTAACCCGGCTTCGCAGTATCCCTTGCCTCCTCCAACGGCGATCTGGGGCAATGCGAACGGCCAATATGTCCCCAACCCTCCGACGGCATACGTGTCGCCTCCGCCTGCGGCAACCCCTCCTCCTGTTACCGAGGGAAGCATTCCAGAATGTATGACGTCTCTGCAGAAGCGCATGGACACTATTCTGGCTCACCAATCATTCGCGGATACCATCATCCCGAAGCTAGACAATGATCCACCCATCCCGCGGGAGATCTATCTCATGCCTAACCCGGTGGGGTACAAGGCTCCTAAATGGGACAAGTTCGAAGATGTCAACGGAAACGCTCATGAACATGTCATGCGTTTCATCGATGTCATGGGGCCATATGGAGCTGATCCCAAATTGCTGATGCGAGAGTTCCCAAAATCCTTGGGGAACGTAGCGTACAAATGGTACCGGATGTTGGAAGCTGGGTCTGTGAAGACTTGGGACGACATGGTCCAAAAGTTCTACACCAAGTTCTTCCAGATGGAAGAAAAGGTGACAATGATCCACCTCTCGCGGATGTATCAGAAGCGCGAGGAGGACGGGATAACTTTCATCAAGAAGTTCAGGGCGAAGTCCTTGGAATGCAAAGATCCGATGCTCGAAAGTCGGCTCGTAGAGATATGCCTGCAGTGCATGCGAGATGAATACAAAGGTATGCTCATCAAACTGCAAACACCAACGTTTTCAAAGCTAATCGAATGCATGAAGAACATCGAGCCTATAGTGGAGAGGCAGAAAAAGAAAAACGCTCCGGAGCGATCTTCGAGCGGTACTACCTACAAGATCGGGAGGTTCAGTTACAAGAGGGGACGCGAAGCTGAGGTCAATAAAGTTTCACCCCAAAAGCAGGCGAAGATTGTGAACTTCGATGCACCACCTCTGCCACGTTCGGTGGAAGAAGCCAGTGACCTCTGCAGACAGTGGCGCAAAGACGGTGTCTTACCGCCGCTCGAGAAGGCACCCTCCAAGGAGATGGTGAGGGACCCGAAGTGGTGCGAGTACCACGGCAAGGTCATGCATCCCACAGCGGACTGTAAGAAGCTCAGGATTGTGTTTAGCCAAAAGATGAAGAACGGCGAGCTGATCGTCAGCGATCACAAGAAGGATGTGTGCAAAAATCCACTTCCTGCCCATGCGGAGCAAGACTCGAAAGGTAAAGAGATCGCCATGATCTCGATTGTGGATCTGGAAGAGGTTGCAGAGGATGGTCTACCCATCATTGCCGAAGTCCATAATGATGAGGACTACAGCGTAGACACGGAGGACGAACGTGCCGACCGGATGAAGGGGTCGCATGGTTTTAGCAGATTCTTTGACGAGATGAACTTCTCAGAAAAATGCCGGACAGAAATGACGAAAGAAATCTTGAGGATAGAAGAGGACTACGAGGAGGATCTTGTAGTCTCCAATGGGAAAGTCATCCGGGCGTCTCGCCCCACAGAAAAGATTATGACCTTTTCTGCCAGCGACAAAAAGACAGATGCGAGCCACCAGAGGCCTCTGTATGTGACGGATATCATCAATGGCGTCGAGTTCAAAAGAGCACTCGTCGACGGGGGAGCAGCAGTCAACGTCGTTTCGCTCCATACACTTAAGCTAGCAGGGATCCCCGAACACAAGATTGTCAGGCGTCCAAATGGGTGGAGGCGATACCACTGAAGACGGAAAATGCGCTAGCTGTGGTCAATTTCATCCAAGAAAACATCATATGCAGGTTCGGAATTCCCAACACCATCCTTTCAGATAATGGTACTCCTTTTGTTAATCGCCAGGTGGCTGCGAAGCTAGCAGAATACAACATTAGGCAGATATGTTCCACCCCCTACTATCCGAAAGGGAATGGGCAAGCCGAAGCGACCAACAAAACGCTGTTGAGGATCTTGAGCAAGATGGTCGCAGATGATCACAAGAAGTGGGCTGATTCCCTAAGCATAGCCCTGTGGGCTTACCGGACTTCTCCAAGGACACCCACAGGGGTCTCACCATTCCTCCTATGCTATGGAGTTGAGGCTGTGGTACCTTCGGAGGTGAAAGTTAATTCGGCGAGATTGGCCTTTCACGCATTGTACGACAATCAACGCGATCATGATTTAGTCTTGCTGGAGGAAAAGCTAGAGCAAGCCAAAAGGACCAACAAACGGTATCAGGAAAGGATTGCTCGTGCGTACAATAAAACAGTCCAACGAAGAGATTTCGCAGTTGGAGATTTAGTCCTGCGCGCATCTGACCATTGCATGCGAGAGGCGGCTCACCCAAAATTCGCAGCCAATTGGGAAGGATCTTTTGAAGTCACAGAAGTCTTTGACAGTGGCTACTGCAGCATACGGAGGTTGCACGGAACGACCTCAACCCCAAGCTCAGTCAACATGCGTTGGATTAAGAAGTACTATCCTTGACTTCTCTCATTTTATGCGTTTTATTATAACGTTGCCTCATGTCTTGTATAGCCATGATTCACACAATCTTCTCTCCCATATGAGAGAATTGTAATCTCACCTCTCCCATATGAGAGTGCTATAATAAAAGGCTTCTCCCAAATGAGAAGAACTTCATATTTCTAGCTGTTAATGTTACTTCATTTAGTTTGTTATTACTGTTAGCAACGGGCTATCCGCCGTGATAGCAACTCGTTTGAAATGCGATCTTAATTGATCTTCTAAGCCTATCTGTCACGATAGCAACCTGTGCGAAATGCGATCTTAATTGATCTTCTAAGCCTATCTGTCACGATAGCAACCTGTGCGAAATGCGATCTTAATTGATCTTCTAAGCCTATCTTTCACGATAGCAACCTGTGCGAAATGCGATCTTAATTGATCTTCTAAGCCTATCTGTCACGATAGCAGCCTATGCAAATGCGATCTTAATTGATCTTCTAAGCCTATATGTCACGATAGCAGCCTACGCAAATGCGATCTTAATTGATCTTTTAAGCCTATCTGCCACGATAGCAGCCTACGCAAATGTGATCTTAACTGATCTTCTAAGCCTATCTGCCACGATAGCAGCTCATGCAAAAAATGATGTTAATTGATCCTCTAAGTCTATCTGATACGATACCACCTCATGCGAAAATGATCTAAATCGACCTTTTAAGCCTATCTGTCACGATAGCAGCCTATGCGAACATGATCTTAAATGATCTTTCAAGCCTATCTGCCACGATAGCAACGCTATACAAATGCGATTTAAAATTCGTTCTTAAGCCTGTCTATTGTGATAGCAACATCATGCAAAATGGTCTTAAGTGATCTACAAAGGCCTATCTGATGTGATAGTACCTGTATTTTAATTTGGGGCAAAATCACAAGTCTATCTGCCAAGATAGCAAAGCTGCGCGAACACGATCCCGAATGATCTAAGAACACGTCTGTGAATCTAGGCGACAGATAGCAAACACGAAGTGTGCATACAGCATTACAGAAAGCGAAATCCGCCAACACACGTGCGAAATTGTAATTTGTTGTGACAAAACAGCAAATCATACAAAGCAATTTATCATTATGAGTCAAAAAGACTTACAATTTATCTGTCTAGATAGCAGCTTACAAGCGAAAAAGCTCAAATCTAACTACGCAGCCAACATGGCTTACAGTGCGTTCAAAAAGTAACTTACAAGCGAGAAGTTACACATCGAGGGAATCCTAACTGAAAGAGGATGAACCCAACGGTCCTAACACCGGCTATGCAATACACAGATCTGCGGCCAAAGATCTGTAGCAAGTAGGATGCTCCTGCGAAGAGATCAACTCGCCATTCGCTACATCCCTAGCAGCAGGATCTGGGTGACGCTACGTCCAAGACCCAAGGATCTGACAAGGCCCCTGTCTGATCAAGATATGTACCAGAGGAACCACCTGTTCCGGCGTATGCAGCCGTGCAAAACAGGGGAAGCATTCATTCATCTGGTACTAGGCTCCTTGTCCTGATAGACAAGGGCATTGGCTCGCCTCCTGAGTTCAAGAACGAGGAGGTAAGAAATCCTCCTCCAGGGATGCTGGAGGAGAATCCCGCCGTTCATTACGAGTCGGTAGCAAGGTCACTACGGCGCTGCACCTCAACGGGAGGCGGCCGGAAACATGACCTGCAAACATAATAGACGAAGAAAATTCTTCGAACAAACATGAGGTATTATCTCCATCTTCTTTATGAAGGTTACAAAGATCAGTAAGCCTCATAAAGCGAATCTTGGAAACTATTTCTATAGCACAAAGCGCAAACTCAGGTTTCATGACTTGAAGTTGCCATGAATCAACGAAAAATAAGCGTTGAAGCCAGCAGTCGCAACGACTCACGGCAAAGCACATTTTTGGGATGAAGAACCCAAATAGCAAAAGGCAGGGTTTATATAGATCTTGTGGAGACTCTTCGATTGCCAAGATGAGTCAGCAAAATTTGAAAAAAAGGGTAAGGTCAATCACTTACGCCTTGAAAAGCGGTAACGATCAATTACCCTACTAAAGGCTACGACGATTGAGTTGCGTATCCTAATTAATGACGGATGGTCATGATGCGGATGGACTTCCCAAGGAAAGCGTGCTTATCTAATGAGAAATTAGCGCGAAAATCAAGGCAGAATATCAATTGCTGATGTCATGAATTGATATGCACAGAAATATTTTAGCAAATCCCGGAAAGGGCAAAACAGGGTACTTCAATTCTTTTGAAAAAAAAGGGGGAGAAACCCTAGCAACATTACATTAATGTTTCAGCTATTTGTTTGCTACTTTTCAAATTCAAAAATCAAAGTAAACCCTTGATCAAGGAGTCATGAGGGGTGAACTGACGGCTCAGATTCTCCACCTGCTCCACTTCCTGCTTCAACTGCTCGCACCTGGCATTCATCTCATGATAGAGCTTTAAAGCCTCTTCAACCTTTTGCTTTTGCTGCTCCACCTTTTGCTTTTCAGCTGCGAGGTTCTGGTGGCCGCGTTCCAAAGTTACGGCCGCACGAATCAGGGTAACTCTCTTCACGAGAAACTTGAAGCCCAGCTTGCCTTGAACTTTGGCGACAAGATTTTGGCACATGCCAAAAAGCAATTCGGCACTCTGAGGAGAAATGGTCGCAGGCGTGGCCGCAGACAGCTGTTCCAAAATACAGATGACTTCGGAAAGAAACAATCTTCTGTCAAAGGGCCCTATCTCCAGAGACCTCGCAAATGACTGGGGATAGGTGAGGCGCATCCGAACTAGCCAGTCCACATCGGCTTGCTTCAAACCTGAAGCATTATTAAAGCTAAGTTATACTATCAAATTTGCAAATGAAGAACGTGAAATGCAAACAGCAAACCACGACTTACCAGTTCCTTCAAGGATCTCACGAAGTGAAGGGATGCGCATTGCTGGAGTGGTCGAGGACTGTCCTCGTTCCATAGCCCTTTTATCAGCTGCGAGCTCTAACTCCTCATATTTAGGAGGAAGAGTATAAGCCGCACCAGTTGCGATTGCAGTCCCGACCTGCGAGCCCCAAAAGCTCCACGCAGGAAGTGGCGTCTTCGACTCAGTCATCGCTGGAGGTGTAGTGGCAGCCGAAGTTGCTTGGCGAGGGACACCTTCAGACGTGGTAGCATCAACAGCACTTGTTCTTATTTCCTCAGCGCCGGCATGGGCATCTTCCTCCACTAGCACAGTGTCAGCCTCGGCATCATCAGAAAGTTCGATGATGTCCTCAAAAGGCTCTCCTGCATATTCAGCAGCTGCGACGGGCTTCTCGGTATGTGAACTCGGAACCGGGACATAGGACGTAGAAGGTTGAATCCTTTGCTCCAGCATGGGTTCATCAGCATTGCCTGCGATACAAGATGCGGTAGTATGAGGTAACTTGTATCATATGATATTTTATTATCGTTGCTAAGCTAAAAGCAAGCACCTCCACGCGAAGGTGGGATTGCGGTATCCTCGTCATACGCTAAGGACGTGGAACCTTGCCCTATTAATGTGTCTTCACTAAGAATGTCTTTAAGATGAGCGTGACCTGGGACGCGAAGAAATCAGTCATGATTATGTTTTGAGTTGCTAAGTCCAGTTCATGCATATTGTTCAAAGTGATTACCTGAGGGCTCACCGCACTTGCCTACTAGCCAACGGCGAATGTCAGCTTTTGACACTCCGTGCTTTAATGCATCAACAATAACATCTCGATAAGTTACTGCGAGATTCAAAATCTCACCTTCATTGCCGCCTGCGATTTCTTCAAAATCTGCTTGGGCTTGCTCCAAAGCTGCTGCATCCTCTTCTGGAGCCGCATCCTCCTCCTCAACTCGAGGAGCCACCTCTTCGGGAAGCACATCTTCCTCTTCAACTGGATGCACTAAGTCGTCAACATGCTGTTCTTCGAGGCTTCTCTGCCTCACACGCTCGAGCTCCTCTTCTTCTCGCTGCCTTCTCCTTTCAGCAGCTTCCGCAGCTGTCTTCCTAGACTCGGCGAGAACGTCCTCGCTTATGGGTTCGTCAGAAACGCCAGAATCAGCATTCCTCTTCTGCCTCTTGGCCAAAAGGCCACTGATGGTCTCATCATCATCATCATCATCTGCGAAGAAATGATTGGTTGGAAATCAAGTTGCAAAAGAGTTACGATAATGAGAAAGGAAGCGCGATGGAAATACCTCCTTATTCTTCCTCATGTATCACATTTGCTCTTTCTTCTTCTTCATCACCTTCTCTGGGGCCCCGCCTCTCCTCTTCTTCCTCCTGGCCGAATGGAATGAAGGTCTCTACTGCGAGCTCCTTCCGCGATTTACTAGGCATGCGACCTTTGCCTTTGTCCTTGACAGAAAGGGACCTCGCTGGAGGGGAAGTTGGAGCACTTCTAGGGGAAGAAATTGTAATTCCCTTTTGCCTGGGTCTCTTCGCTCTCGGCACGGCAGTCGCTGGAGGAGACGGATTATCTCTGGGTGGAGACGAGGCCGGAGCGTTGTCTATCAGCGAGTCAGCAAAAGCATTCATGACTGCGCGAATCCTGGTTTCGACCTCAGGATCCATCCTTGAAGCTAGCAGGAACGTCTGTCCTTGTCTTCTTGTGGTAACGATGGTATTGACCAGCGACTTGGAACGATCACCAGATGCGAACCTCCGCACATGGCACTACAGCAAGTAGTAAAGATGTCAATAGGTGAAAATAAAGAAGCTCAGCGCATGCAAAAGAAGTTGCTAACCTTAGCAAAATTCTCGCTATATCTGATGACATGCGAGTCGCCTTTCCTAACTGCGGCGATCTTTTCATCCAGAATGATGGCAGGGCACAAATGGTTCTCATGATCCAACAATGAGTAGCAACCATATTCAGACTCGTCCAGACTGCAGTTGCGACGAAACGGAAAAGAGTTTCTTTTGATCAAAGGAGCTCTGCTTGGATGGGGGGCCGACTGCGTCTCAAATCTCGTCTGCTGGGCGATCCAGTGTGCGAGCCAGTTCTTGGAACAACCACCCTCGCGGTTACCTGCAGGCTGCTCAAAGGAAAGATTTTTCATGAAGACTGTTTTGCACTCCTTTGTCAACAAACGCTTATAGCAGCCTCTGATAATAGACTGTGGCCAGATTGATGGTGCCACTGCATCAAAGCCGAACTGGGGAGAAACGCGAGTGGGGTCGACATCCACGGTAATCCTCTCATACCTCGGCGCGAGCTCACAAATATGCTCTGCGAGAGCAGGAAGGGAACCTCGCAGACACCAGCAGAAGAATTCGCGATAGCGCTCATGGAAATGTTCTCCCTCTTCGAAGAGGAGCTCTTCCGAGAAGACAACACCCTTGGAAGGATACAGCTTTGGAAACCATCGCACGTTTTCAATACGCGTGGCATAGGGCCTAGCTATGAACTCTCGCCGGTTGTCGCATATCAGACTCCAAACGCACTTGGTATTGTTTGCTCCGAACCACCTTGCAGCTCTGCCGCTGTTACGCTCCTCCACCGCGCCTGGGGGACACCACTTGTTGGGCTTAGAAGCAGTTGGGGCATAGGAAGGCCATCGCTCGAAGACCCACATCGTCAAGAAGGCAATGTTGACGAAAGTCAGTATGTCGAGGCGGCCACGCGACTCTTTCATGGCCACAACTAGCTGATCCAGTCTATAGTACAGCGTGCCTAAGACCAAGGGTCCAAGTGCGACTTTCTGGCCAAGGGCCAGTTTCACAGCAAGCGGCAGAACGTGGTAGAAGACCCCATCGTGTGGGTGACCATCGATCAAGTACCTCGACAGCCAGGCACAGAGGAAAGCACAAAGGGTCAAGTGATAGCCTTTACCCTCCACGTAATTCTTGGCCTCTGGGTCTTGACTCAGAAGCTTCTTGGTGATGCTGCTGTTCGCGTAGTCACGGAAGAAATACTGCACCCATTTGTTCCAAGTATTCTTCGCAGACGTGTCAACCAACTTCCAGTCCGGAAGGGCTTTTGTAGTGGTCCACCGGGTGGAGATTTTCTTTACCTCTGACAAGCACTCCTCCATCTGCGTGTACAAAGCAATTTCCGCATCCGTCCTTAAGGGACTCAAAGGGTCCACCTCACCCATGGGAGATAGATCATACAGCATGTGTACGTCCTCGAGCGTGGGGGCAGCCTCGAACTCAGCAAAGTGAAAAGTGTGAGTCGCAGGCGAGTAGCGAGAAAGAAGGTTTAGAAGCATGGACTAGTACAGCTTCACGGCAGCACCCTTCATAGCACGAACGGCGAAGTATATGCCGGCCTCGTTGAGGGTCACAGCATGATCGGTCAACACATGGTCAATCCACTCATCCATGTAGTCCAATTTCTGGACAAAAGCTTGGGTGGAAATCGCAGCATATGGGAAGTACCCATTTTCGATTCCCAATCAAACCACGTCCTCGGAGCCAATCAACTCAAGCAAGGCTGAGTTAACTGGAGGAGTCAATGTTAGCAATCCCTCATTGGGGACAGAAGCAGGCAGTTTCTTTGCCTTAACCCTCGCGTGGTAGAAATCTTTGCCACCCAGATAGGGGGCTTTTCGCCATAGAGCTCGTGGGAGATCAGGTATTTCTTCGTCCTCCTTGGCGGGTCTAGTTCCTTTTGTCTTGGCCATTCCTGCGGAAGAAGCAAGAAAAAAGGGGGGAGAAATATGCACACTTCAGTTTGAATTCAAAGATTCAAGATCTATGGGAAGAAAGATGAACAGTTTCTGGTATCAATTTCAGAAATTAGAGGATTGCATTATCAGGGATTTCAAAACCCCACATCCAAGGTCCTTATCATTGAAGGATTAAATCAAAATTGGGTTCAAAGAATGGAGCTTCTTCACAAGTCTCAACAGATAATATGTCATGGGTTTGCAGATCCGACACAGCTCAAAGCATACATCGGTATGTTAAACGAAATTAAACAAGGCCAACCTTGTTTTGGTAAAGCTTGCTTGGATGCGCACAGTTGAAGAAGACGATTGACAAGAGTGAACTGGTGATTGATTATCTGAATCTGATCTTGAAGACTTCCGGGTATCATTCACTTTAAGAGAAAGAAGTGATGCTTTGCAACAATGGAGAGTACAGAGTACTTATCCAAAAACAATGAAGGGTTGCGTTCTTTCAGTAGTCGAATCGCAACCGTCACCGTCGAATCGCGCAATCACAGGACAAGCTGACGTCACGCCTAAAACCCTAAAGGCCAGACGGCACGACTCTAGGGGTTTTAGGTCATAATGGCACGCACGTGGGCTGAATTTGCTCATTTTTGAATTGGTGCGTGGCGGCGACGCGTATGTTGGTTTCCGCGCATGGAAGTCTATACAGCTATGAGTCTTCACGCGCAGAAAGGGGGCTAATGTAGATAGTGCTTTCTGAGCTGACTGATCTTGGCCACGTGGCAACCATCCAGCACACCATATTGTGCTCCACACACACTGGATCACCAGCCGCGCTGATCCATGTGGGGGCTGCGAGACAGAGCCCTCGCATACCACCGCACGGGACTTGTAGGGACTTAGTAGTTTGGAGGCTAGAGTAAGTCCTGTCGCGTGCGAGCCAAGCCCGCACGCGACCTTTAGTAACTGCTTTTGAGAGATTTATGGCACGAGCTCCATAAACCCGGTCAATCCGGTCAAACCCGGTCAACCCCATAACGGTTCCGGTATTCGCGCACAACGTGCTGTAACGGTCCCTATATATGAGGACGAACGTGCCGTTGTGGTTAAGCTAATTAAGCCGCCATTGATGGGCGCATTAACCACACTGCAACGGTCACATTCTCCGTTATATATAGGACGTTTACCTTTCCATACAACGGATAACACACTAGCCATACGCAGAAGCTCTGCCAAACTTCTGTCTCTCTCTCAGACATTACTACTGCCTTACTCTCTCCCTACACACAACCCGACTCTTCCTGTGCTAGCTCTGATCCTCTACTTACGGTGTACACGGAGGTCTCCTCGCCGTAATCTCTTGTGCACACCCAGTTAGGGAGATAATTTCACATTTATTAATTAGTTATAGCGGGGAACGAACCAATCCATCACAATATTCCATCACAGTATCTCATATCAAAACCAACCATCTCGCGTGCATCCAAGATGTTGAGTCAAGATCCCTGAATGTGTGTTGGTTGGTAATTGTTTTGAGTGATGAAAGACAAAAGGCTAAGACATAAGCAGCAAAGCATTTCAGTTATCTCAAGGCCTTGAGATTAACTGAACTTCAAAGCCTTGAGTGATTTTATTCTGCTACATGTTCTAATATTTCTCTGTTGCAGAATTGGATATCTGATTATACAAGTCAGTGGTTTATTGTATATACTTTTGGATTATACTATTTATATATCTAACACAATTGCAGATGATCAGAATAGGAAGAATCAAAGCTATCTGGGTTTAACTTTGAAATTCTGTGAAGTAGGTTCAGAGCTCCAAGGCCTTGAGATGTGCCTTGAGTTGCTGACAGTTTTTACAGAATTTAGTTGATTCTTTCTTGCAGGTTATGATTCTTATTATTGTGATTATTTACTCACTTCTAAGTGTCTTAAACTTGTTTTTCATGATTCATATGTTTTAGAAGATATACAGGTTATTGTTCTAAAGTTTGTTAAACAGTTTTATCAGAAACTGTATAACCAAACAGTCATAGTACTGTTAGCCTTCTGGATTTTTTTGTTGCTGTCTTTCAATGCTGTTGCAGGGTTGTTAAACGTGCAGGAGCAATCTCAACAAACTCCAACGGATATCCACTTGAAGCTGTTTGAATTTCAGTTGAAAACAGAAAGAGGATTTGTAGGAACTGAGATCCTAAAATCTCTCAGTCAGTTGCAGCTGTGGATAAAAGAGACTGGTTTGAATTTTGAAGAAAAGAGAGGCTTGCAGAATACTCAGAGGGAGATCATTCATTCAAACACACAATCATTCAAGCTTCATTCCAGATTCCTGAAGATCAAATCAATCCAGTTTTCCAGAAGAACACTTCCAGGCTTCAAAAGCTTATCTTCATTCTGTTTTCTTCACTTGTACTTCTATCTGTGTATCTCTAGATTATCTTAAACCTCACTTAACCTAGTTGTTGGTTGTTCAATTGAACAACAAGAGGTTCTTGTTAGCTCAAAAGTTAGTAGCTGGAACTAGGTAGGTTTGGAACCACAAGTTGTATAGGTGTAAGGGAAATCACTTAGGCTTGAAGATCTAGTGCTGTTTCTGTGTGAGTAATAAGAAGTGTTTGCCCAATCCTGGTGGGATTAGATCCCTCAGGCAGAGATTAGGTCCATTGGGACTGAACTCTGTAAATTGCTTTGTTTTCTTTACTTTTCTGTTTGATTATTATCTGCTGCACAAAACTCAAATCAAACTAGGGTTTAAAAGCTGTTTAGAATTGTCCACAGCTCAAGGCCTTGAAGCTTACTATTTTGCCTTTGTAAGTTTCAGACAGTTTGCTAAAATCTCAAGGCCTTGAGATTTGAGTTTCACACAAAGTCTTTCTGTTAAACTTTAAGTTTTGCAAAAAGTTTCCATACTCTATTCAACCCCCCCCCCCCTTCTAGAGTATTTAGGTCCTGTATTTAGTCTACATTACACACTTTCAATTGGCATCAGAGCTTGTGTCACTGTTTTTAGATCTAACAATCTGGTGACTATGAGTAATGTAGGAGATGGTGGATTCTCACAAGGAAGGGCAGCCAACAGACCTCCATTGTTCTGTGGTGACAACTTCATGCACTGGAAGGCATTGATGAAGATGTTCATCATAGATTAAGACATGGAACTATGGTCAATTGTTCAGAATGGTCCTCATGAATTCTACACTACAATTGATGGAGTCAGAAGTATCAAGTCTGAGGAAAATCTTTCAGTCACTGAACTTGAAAAGGTATCAAAAAATTATAAGGCTATGAATTTGCTATATTGTGCTTTAAATGCAGATGAGTTCAACAGAGTGTCAAACTGCAAGAGTGCCAAAGAAGTGTGGGATAAACTGGTGGTGACATATGAAGGAACCAGTCAGGTTAATCACACAAAAATCAACATACTTCTGAGGCAATATGATTTGTTCAAGATGAATTCAGATGAGACCATCAAGGAAATGTTAAAAAGATTCACTGATGTGGTGAACAACCTGGAGTCATTGGGAAAGAAGTTATCAAATGAAGAGAAGGTCAGAAAGATTCTGAGAAGTTTGCCAAAAGCCAAGTGGGAGCCAAAGACAAGAGCCATTGAGGAAGCTCAGGACTTGAGTCTTCTTCAGCTAGATGATCTACAAGGAAAGCTGCTCACTCATGAAATTTCCATGAAGGATGTGGAAGGTGATTTGAGTGAAAATATCAAAAACCTAGCACTTAAGGCAAAAGACAGTGAAAAGTCTCAAAGCCTTGAGACTGAGGAGGAACCTGATGATGAAGAGGCTTTAGCATTGATCTCCAAGGCCTTGGCCAGGATTCTCAAAAAGAAAAGAAACTCTAGTAACAGGGATTACAACAGAGAGAGATCAAGACCCTCAGGCCGCAAGGATTACAAAGGTTAATCTTCATCACCGTCACATAAAACTAAAGTAATGAATTGTTTTGAGTGTGGTGATGTAGATCATTTAGTAAGGGACTGTCCACAAAAGAAGAAGAACAGGAACTTTCAGAAGAAGGATGGTGACAACAGAAGGAAGAAAGCCATGATGGATTCTTGGAGTGATTCTGATTCATCAAGTGACTCAGACACAGAAGAAGAGCAAGCAAACTTATGCTTCATGGCAAAGCATAATGAGGAAAGTTCATCAGACAGACACATTGAAGTCATGGTAAAAAATTTACTTGCTAGTTCTTCTGATGTACTTCCTGAAATTCTCAAAAGTATGTTTTTAAATGAGGAAAGTTATAGAAATGAGATTTCTGCTTTAAAGATTAAGATTCATGAGCTGGTAAAAGAAAACCTGGACCTAGTTTTTTCAAACAAAACTGTTGAAGTTTCTAAGACAAAGCTGGAAAAAGACTTCAAGGCCTTGGACAGCAGGTTCAAAGTCTTGAAGGCACAGATAAAAGAGGTTGTTGATCAAAACACTCTGTTAACTGAAAGATACGCAGATCTAAAGACTCATTCTGAGAATTTAGAACAACAGATCTGTACTTTGACTGAGAAACTTCAAGAGTCCAAGAAGGTCCTAGCTAGGTTTACTGGCTCAGAACATAATCTGAATCTCATTCTTGGAGGAAGTCTGAAATCAATGCATAAAAGTGGGATTGGCTACAATCCAAATTTTCCAAAGAAAGGCCAAACTACTTTTGTCAAATATGGTAGCAGACATTCTCCAAAATGTCATTATTGTGGAAAAATTGGTCATGTCAGATTAACTTGTCCCTTCAGAAGATCAGAACCTCACATTATGAGGAATACTTATCCTTATCAGCTTAAGGGACAGGTTAGGCAGATTTGGGTTCCAAAAGGAATTAGGCCACCAAATATGGCTGATTCTGAGTATGACTCAAAGTTCTGCACTTGGTCTAACAGCCTGTTGAGGCAATGATTTGTTTTTGCAGGATGTCACCAAGGCCTTGAAAGATCAGAAATGGATATTAGACAGTGGATGTTCCAGACATATGAGTGGAAAGAGGTCTCTCTTTACTGAACTTACAGAAAAATATGGAGGAACAATCACACTTGGTGACAAAGCAAAATGCAATATCATTGGTATAGGTAGTATTTGTAATGGTTCTACAAATTCTATATCTGATGTTTATCTGGTAGATGGACTTAAGTATAATTTGCTTAGTATCTCTCAGTTATGTGATAAAGGTTATAAAGCTGTATTTTACAAGGAGAAATGTGTGGTGCAAGATGAGAAATCTGGTGATTGTATACTCACTGCTCCTAGATCATATAATATATATGCTATGAATACTAACAGTGTTACAGGTGACAAGCTAAAAGGCCTCAAGGCCTTGAAGGAAGATTCAAAGCTTTGGCACAGAAAGCTTGGGCATATTAGTATACATACTTTGAATAAACTCATCTCAAAGGACTTGGTAAGAGGTTTACCATCACTGATATTTTCAGATGCTGAGGTTTGCAAGGCATGTGTACAAGGTAAACAGACCAGAAGCTCTTTCAAGCCAAAGAACTTTGTAAGTACTTCTAGACCCTTAGAATTTCTGCATATGGACTTGTGTGGTCCTATGAGAGTTCAGACCCCAAAAGGTAAGAGGTATATGCTTGTTATAATTGATGATTATTCTAGATTTACTTGGGTGATGTTTATTAGAGACAAAACTGAAGCTTTATCTGAGTTTTCTAGATTGTGCAAAGAGCTTCAAACTTTGAAAAATTTACCT
This sequence comes from Linanthus parryae, assembly GCA_023055425.1. NCBI lineage: Eukaryota > Viridiplantae > Streptophyta > Magnoliopsida > Ericales > Polemoniaceae > Linanthus > Linanthus parryae. The sequence goes on along the minus strand of JALGPY010000001.1, from coordinate 40,555,324 downwards.
GTTGCATCCATTAGAAGTGATCATGGTAGGGAGTTTGATCAACTTGACTTTTATTTGTTTTGTGAAAAGCATGGCATTTCACACAACTTTTCTGCACCTAGAACTCCACAGCAAAATGGAGTAGTTGAAAGGAAAAATAGGACACTTGAGGATATGTCCAGAACCATGCTTCTTGAAAGTATTTTGCCAAAGATTTTATGGGCAGAAGTTGTTAACACTGCCAATTATGTGCTGAATAGATGCTTGATCAGACCTATTTTGAAGAAGACTCCCTATGAACTGTTTAAAGGGAGAAAGCCTACTATTTCTTATTTTAATCCCTTTGGTTGTATCTGTTTTGTGCATAATAATGGTAGAGACAATCTTGGTAAGTTTGATGCTAGAAGTGATGAAGGTGTATTTGTTGGATATTCTCAAACTAGCAAAGCTTATAGAATTTATAATAGAAAAACCAAGATTGTGGAAGAGAGCATTCATGTAATTTTTGATTAAAGTACTAAGGACTCTCTGAGTGAAAGTTTTGCAGATCTAGATTTGAACAAGAATGAATCAGATGAAGATGCTGTGAAAGAATACAAAGGCAAAACTAATGTACAGAATCAACCAGCAGAATCTCAAGGCCTTGAACCTCCTGCTGAACCAAAATCTCAAAGCCTTCAGACAGAAGCTGAAACTTTCTATGATGCTCCCTATACTGTTTCAAGGACTCAAAGCCTTGAAGGATAATACTCCTGGGTACCAAGAAAGAAGTTTAAGTACCTTGCAGACCATCCAGCTGACAACATTATATCAGATCCATCAACTGGAACAAAGACAAGAGGACATTTAAGGAACCTGTGTGCTTTTAGTGCATTTGTATCTTTGATTGAGCCTAAGAATACCAAGGAAGCTCTGGAAGATGCGGAATGGATTATTGCAATGCAGAGTGAGCTGAATGAGTTTGAAAGGAACAAGTTTTGGAATCTGGTCCCCAGACCTAAAGAGAAATCAGTTATTGGAACCAGATGGGTATTCAGAAACAAGCTTGATGAGAATGGCAAAGTGGTAAGAAATAAAGCCAGACTGGTAGCTAAAGGATATAATCAGGAAGAAGGTATCGATTATGAGGAGACTTTTGCTCTTGTTGCCAGGTTAGAAGCTATTAAAATACTTCTTACATTTGCATCTCACAATCACATAAAGATTTATCAAATGGATGTTAAATGTGCTTTTCTAAATGGATATTTACAAGAAGATGTTTTTGTAGCACAACCTCCTGGTTTTGAAGATGAAAATTTTCCCGATCATGTTTATAAACTGGATAAAGCTCTTTATGGTTTAAAACAAGCTCCAAGGGCTTGGTATGAAAAACTTTCACAATTTCTACTTGAAAACAATTTCAGAAGAGGCTTAGTTGACAAAACTCTTTGCATTAAACATCAACAAAGTGATCTGTTAGTATTTCAGATTTATGTAGATGATATATTATTTGGTGCTACTAATGATGCTCTTTCAAAAGAGTTTTCTAGTCTAATGTGCAGGGAGTTTGAGATGAGTCTAATGGGTGAACTGAGTTTCTTTCTTGGACTTCATATATTACAAATGAAGAAAGGAATTTTTGTGCATCAAGGAAAATATACCAAGGACTTATTGAATAAGTACAACATGTCACAGTCCAAGGTGCTTGAGACCCCTATGAGTTCATCACTCTCTTTAGACAAAGATTCAACTGGTAAGAGTGTGAATCAGAAGGAATACAGAGGTATGATTGGATCACTATTAAATTTAACTGCTAGCAGGCCTGATATTATGTTCAGTTTCTGTATGTGTGCTAGATTTCAAGCAGATCCTAAGGAAAGTCATCTAACTGCAGTTAAAAGAATTTTTAGATATTTGAATGGAACCAGAGACTTAGGGCTTTGGTATCCAAGAAGATCTAATTTTATGTTGAGTGGCTATTCAGATGCAGATTTTGCGAGATATAAAGTAGACAGAAAAAGTACTTCTGGATACTGTCAATTTCTTCGATCTTCATTGATCAGTTGGCATTCCAAAAAACAAAATTCTGTAGCATTATCAACTGCAGAAGCTGAATATATTGCAGCTGGTGCTTGCTGTTCATAAGTGTTATGGATTGCTCAGCAACTTAGATATCTTGGCTACAACTTCAGAAATGTGCCAATTCATTGTGACATTACAAATGCTATTTCAATCTCTAAGAATCCAGTTCAGCACTCAAGGACAAAGCACATAGATGTGAGACATCATTCCCTTAGAGATCATGCAGAACAAGGTGATGTTGTTTTAAATTTTATCTCTACTTCAATGCAGATTGCTGATATTTTCACTAAACATTTGCCAGATGATAGGTTTTCATCTCTAAGGCTTGAATTGGGGATGTTAAACAAGGATGCATTGGTTTAGGGGGAGTATTAGTACCTATATGTGTATATGTGATGGAATCTCAAAGCCTTGAGATTATACTTTCTGAAGCCTTGAAAGTACAGCTCAAAGCTTTGAAGCTTCTCAAACTGCAGAAAATCTCAAGGCCTTGAGATTGTTCTCCAGGTCTTGATAATATCTGTATTTTTTGTAAAAAAAAATTGGATCATCAAATATTATATCTTATCTTTTTAGATAACTGTATAATATTTAAGTTACTCAGAGATTTTCTAAAATATTCCAAAAAGATTTTTCAAGATTCTATTTTTGCATGTTGATATTGCAGAGTCCTTTTATGACTCATCCTTTTCAACCTACTTAAGCTGAAATTCAGGGCTTTTTCTTCTCATTCTCTTCCAATTTTCTGCGACTCTGCTCTCTCTCTCTCAATTCCTCTCACTCACATTCTCTTCTCAAAACCCTAAACCCAAAAATGGAGCGCATATCAGCCAGAATTCAGAAACAGGGAAATCCCTCTGGCAGATCCAAGAAGAGAGCAAAAAAGAAAGAGAAGATAGTGATTTCTGATTCAGATTCAGAAAATACCCAAAGCTTTCATGAGGATACCCCTCCTGCAAAGAAGTCCAGGACAGAGAAGGGAGGTGAAGGCTCAAGTGTTGATCCACAACAAGAGACTCAGGGTGGTGATCAACCTAGGTCAGAGAATAAGAAAGGGGGAGAAAAGAAAAAGACTGCAGAAGAGGAAAAAGGGAAATCAACTCAGGAAAGCCAGAAGAAATCAACTGAAGGAGGACAAGAAAAGACCAAACCCGCTGAGAAGAAGACTAGGGTTAAGCAAGTTGCTGCTGCAACTAAGAAAGGATATCAAGGTAAGAATGTACTTCCCACTGAGTGGTTTGTTAGTTCTGAAGTTAGAACTGTTTGGATGCAAGGATATTCTTCATCTAAGGTAGCTTTCTGTAGCATGATTTCTGATGAGTTATTGGATAAACTGGACATAGAATGCATGAGAAAGTTGAGAGAAACTGTTGTTTGGAAGGTTCTAAATCCTAGTTCAAAGGCTTATCCTAGGTTAACTAGGTTATTTTATCTGAACTTGGTGTCTGAAGGTGATGATAGAATGGTATTAACTTCTAAAGTGGCTGGTGTGGATTTGAGGTTAGATCATAGGACTTTGCCAAAGTCTTGGGCATTCCTAGAAAATACAATGTTGGAGATTATCCTGATAGGAAGGAGTGTCTGGATAAGGCAAAGGAGATGTTCTTTATTGAAGGTGTTCCCTCTGGTCCAAAGCAGTTGACACACTCTGTGCTCAACTGTGAAGCCAAAATCTTGTTTACAATTCTGATGAGGAGTGTAGTTCCTAGGGAGAACTCAAGGGAGTTGGTAACTGATAAGGTTCTAATTTTGATGTATTTGATATCTCAAGGTTTTGAGATAGATTTGCCAACAGTTGTTATGGAGCATATGATTTATTGTGCAACCAGGACTAGAAACCATCCTCTTCCATATGCCAACCTGTTACCTTTTCTTTGAATATTTTGCTGTTCCTGTGAAAGGAGAAGAAAAGATTACTGGAGGTTTTGGGTTGATTGATGAGACTGCACTTCAGAGGATTGGGGTAGTTCAGACTGGGAAAGGGCATTGGAAATTTTATTCTGATTTGTCAAAGGAAAAACTTGCTGAGAAGGAGTTTGTGAAGCCTAAGGGGACTGCATCTGGGAAAGGACAAGCCAATGAGGATTACTCTCTGCTGGTTGAGAAGTTAGAAGATCAGCAGGTTGAGATTGAAGATCTCAGAAAAAGGTTATTTGACCTGTGAACTGAATTTAACCAGTTCAAGGGCTTGATGAATGTTATGAATGGGAAGCTGGATGTTGTCATCAAGGGCTTGAATCTGGAAAAGATACCTTCTGCTACTAGTCATGACACCAGTGTGGATTCAAAAGAGAAGCAGGGAGATTTTCTGAAGAAGAAGAAGAAGAAGCCAATTCCAGTGGTGTTAACTTCAAAAGATTTGTATGAACAAACTGATGAAGAAGAGGCCGGTGAAGACACAGGTGTTGATGTAGCTACAGAGGTAGATTCAGTACAGGCTAAGAAGAAAGTGGATGAGATAATCCAAGAAGTGGTTGCTGAAGTAGAAGCTGAACAAGGAGGTAATCAGTCTGAAGAAGATGCAGCAAGTGAAGAAGAAATTGGAGAAGGCTCATAGAAAGGCGAGACATCAAAGAAGAAGTGAAGATCAGAGACTGCCAAAGCCTTGACCCTCTATCTGATTCTCTTCTATCTTTTCTGTCTCAATGCCTTGACTTTTTAGCTAAATTTTTCTGTTTTAAGTTTATTTTCAGACTCTGAGTAATGATCCTACATTTCTTCAACCTTATTTGATGAAAGTCAAAAAGGGGGAGAATTAATGTGGTTATTTTGTGTTTGTTTGCAGTATTTGGACTAGTAATAATAAGAATGCCTAGTTGTTTTGGTGAACTGTTACTTCTGTGGTAATTTACTTCTGTGGTAATTTGTAATATTTATTCTCACTGGTTATCTGTTTGGGTTCAGTATATATTGTATCTGCAAACTGTGGTTATTTAATTTTTGAATATGAGTGGCAGGAAGATCTATACAAGACTGTAGGTTTTGTCTTTCATCAAGGGGGAGATTGTTGAGTCAAGATCCCTGAATGTGTGTTGGTTGGTAATTGTTTTGAGTGATGAAAGACAAAAGGCTAAGACATAAGCAGCAAAGCATTTCAGTTATCTCAAGGCCTTGAGATTGACTGAACTTCAAAGTCTTGAGTTATTTTATTCTGCTATATGTTCTAATATTTCTGTGTTGCAGAATTGGATATCAGATTATACAAATCAGTGGTTTATTGTATATACTTTTGGATTATACTATTTATATATCTAACACAATTGCAGATGATGAGAACATGAAGAATCAAAGCTATCTGGGTTTAACTTTGAAATTATGTGAAGCAGGTTCAGAGCTCAAAGGCCTTGAGATGTGCCTTGAGCTGCTGACAGTTTTTACAGAATTTAGTTGATTCTTTCTTGCAGGTTATGATTCTTAGTATTGTGATTATTTACTCACTTCTAAGTGTCTTAAACTTGTTTTTCATGATTCATATGTTTTAGAATATATACAGGTTATTTTTCAAAAGTTTGTTAAACAGTTTTATCAGAAACTGTATAACCAAACAGTCATAGAACTGTTAGCCTTCTGGATTTTGTTATTGCTGTGTTTCAATTCTGTTGCAGGGTTGTTAAACGTGCAGGAGCAATCTCAACAAACTCCAACGGATATCCACTTGAAGCTGTTTGAATTTCAGTTGAAAACAGAAAGAGGATTTGTAAGAACTGAGATCCTAAAATCTCTCCATCAGTTGCAGCTGTGGATAAAAGAGACTGGTTTGAATTTTGAAGAAAAGAGAGGCTTGCAGAATAATCTGAGAGGTGTGACAAAATCGTGGGAGATCATTCAATCAAACACACAATCATTCAAGCTTCATTCCAGATTCCTGATGATCAAATCAATCCAGTTTTCCAGAAGAACACTTCCAGGCTTCAACAGCTTATCTTCATACTGTGTTCTTCACTTGTACTTATATCTGTTTATCTCTAGATTATCTTAAACCTCACTTAACCTAGTGGTTGGTTGTTCAAGTGAACAACAAGAGGTTCTTGTTAGCTCAACAGTCAGTGGCTGGAACTAGATAGGTTTGGAACCACAATCTGTATAGGTGTATGGGAAATCACTTAGGCTTGAAGATCTAGGGCTGTTTCTGGGTGAGTAATAAGAAGTGTTTGCCCAATCCTGGTGGGATTAGATCCCTCAGGCAGAGATTAGGTCCATTGGAACTTAACTCTGTAAATTGCTTTGTGTTCTTTACTTTTCTGTTTGATTATTATCTGCTGCACAAAACTCAAATCAAACTAGGGTTTAAGAGCTGTTTAGAATTGTCCACGGCTCAAGGCCTTGAAGCTTACTATTTTTCCTTTGTAAGTTTCAGACAGTTTGCTAAAATCTCAAGGCCTTGAGATTTGAGTTTCACACAAAGTCTTTCTGTTAAACTTTAAGTTTTGCAAAAAGTTTCCATACTCTATTCAACCCCCCCCCCCCTTCTAGAGTATTTAGGTCCTGTATTTAGTCTACATTACACACTTTCACAAGACCTTAAGTGCCGGCACCCCCTAAGGCTTCTTGCGGCCAGAGAGGTGAGTACATGGAGCAACACAAGGCTAATTGCAACCGAGTAAAATACACGACCCGAGTGACCGTAGTCAACATCGACAATAATAAACACGGGCCGAGTGACCGTAGTCAACATCGACAATAATAAACACGGGCCGAGTGACCAAATTCAACATCCGAAATAATAAGAATCTGAATATGGTTCCATCCCTCAACTGCTTCCACTTTACGTTATCACGCATTTTAAATTTTCATAGTATAACTTTGAAAGAATTATTTGGACATGTAATTGAAATCTCAAGTCGAACACGTATATCACAAGTCACATTTTGAGACATAAAATCTCAAAAATATTTAGGCACGAAAGGAGGACGGCACACTAGGGTTAGGCATGTTTACTCACCTAAATAAAACAACAAATAGCTCACAGACTTTTACGGGTAAACGTAGCCCACGTCTACGAACTCGTCACCTACAATTTGTAATTCCTAAATCAATTACAATTCCAATCTTGCTATAATGATTTGTGAGATGATATAAATCCTAACAAGTCTCAAATACCCCATTTTTTATTTATTTATTAGCATGAAACATCTATATAACAAAAATTGGTGCTATAAACATTTATATTTCCCTCATAAAATATCTCAATGAAGTTATTGAGTAAGAAATCATATTTTCAGCTTAGACAATCTCATATTTAGAAATAATATTTATTAAACAACATATTTATTCGTAAGTGACGAATAAATCTGATTTAAACCCATTTAACTGTAGCTTATCATTTATTAGGAATTTTTTTTTGAGTCATACATATTTATAAATTTGCGTTAGAGAAATAATTAGTATCTAGGAAAAATAATCAAATTTTATCGAATAAGAGAAATATTAATTTACTTTGAGAAAAACTATTTATTTATATTTTAAAATCATATTTTACCCAATTTATTCAATAATACAAGATTTGAAGTTCTTGCAAATATCTATTAAGACAAAAATGGAAGTTAAATGAAGGAACACAACTATATTTTTATCTAGCTTATCTTTTTTTTTAGGGAAAAGTATTCTATCTTATCTTTAAGAGATACAACATCTTAAATTAAATATTTCCTATATATTTCCAATAGCCAAATTAATTTTACATAATTAAAATAATATCTAGAAATGTTAGGAAATAATTTTAATCCAAAATTTGTAATATTAATTTCATAATTTATATACAATTTAGGAAACAACAATTAGATTCCCTTTATTATTTTTAAAAGACAAATAATAATCCCACCCCCACTAACAAAATCAGTTTATATGTAACAATTTATCCCCTCTGGGTTTCAGATTGTGCACAAAGTACCCCCCCCCCCCAAGTTCCCTAATAATCCCAAAACATCATCTTCTTCACCCAACAAATTCTCAAATTCGATTATAGCTAACAAGATTGCATTTTGATTGTCTAAAGTGATTAATTAGAGGATTTGGAGTGCACCCAAGCAAAAAAATCGCTGAAAACGACCGAGAAACGAGGCGGTTTGAGTTTGTCGTCAAGTGGGTCGACGATGGTGTTCGTCGGCGATGATACTCGCATCCTTGGCTCCGATAGAGGCTGCTACTAGTCTCCTTGGATCCCCAAGAGTTGAATGTGTCCGATTTCAGGAGGTGGGTATCTTCTGTTAGCTTAGGCCAAGCTTCGTCGTCGGCGTTAATGGTCTTGTCGGCGGCGGCGGTGAAACCGGGTTGTCACTGCAGCGAGTTGTTGCTTCTGTTGTTTCTCCTTGGGTCGAAACAGAGAGGATAGGTGAGTTAGGGTCAAAGGAAAAAAATAGAGAAATAGAGAGGCATGTGGGTGGTGGCGGTGATTTCCCGTCGGGGATTTCCGCCGCTGCCTTCGGGAGGCCGGCGACTCTCCTTGGTGGGAGTTGCGGCTGCTCTTGGTGTTGGATACATAGGGAAAATGCAAGGATAGAGAAAGAGAGAGAGATGGAGGAGGAGTAGAAGAGATGGAGGTGGTGGCGTTGATTGTGGTGGAGTGTGTCCGAAGAAGAAGAAGAATAAGATATATAAGAGGAAGGAGAAATGAGATTTGCAGGAGTTGTGGTTTCCAAAAACAAATGACAGGTTTTGTTGAAAAATGAGAGTTTTCCATTTTTTACTCTATTTTTTTTGGTATAGTTATGCTATAATGTGTTGTAAGCACAATTAGCAAGGGGATCTAGTGTGTTAAGCACACTACTATACTAAACATATTATTACTTTTCATAAAATGAATAAAATGTTAAAAACAAATACTCGCAACGATATCATTTTCTAGAATTAATATACGAGTTTCCCGTCTGTATTTGAACCCGAAAACTACCCAATTCGTTACTCGTAATAAAATTAAATTTCTCGCATAATTTAACAATTTACCCCCAATAATAAAATCGAATTTCTCAAGGACGAAGCATAAATCAGACGTACGAACAATTATTCAGCGCAAATACAGGGTCACCATATGTACTCGGCATATTGACACGATTTCTTACGTGTATACGCAAGTGCACGGTCAAGTAGTAAATGTGGAGTATTTTACGACTCCGAGTATCGAACCCAAGGGAAATAGACGACTACTAGCTAATTAAGAATCAATTAGAAGATACCTAAGTAACCGGTAAGAAGTGGTTTGAGTTTGAATGTTCGTCGCCCACAAACAAGCGACTGAATAAAATGAATGTAGAGACAATATTTCTGTATTTTTCAATTAAAATAATTTAATCAAAGTATGGAGAAAACTAGGCGATCTATGAATCACCTAGGGTCTTTAGACAGTTCCGGAATTTGTATTGAAACACATCACGCACTAAATGATTATGCCGGGTAATAGCACTTACAATCTTCTTTCGATCTCATGTAATTTTACGTAACAGTTTACTTTGGGTCCTGTCGGTCCACCTCCATCTACCGTTACGTTCTAGCTGGCTAGTCAACTTCGTTCACCGGGTCCTGTCGGTCCACCGATTCACTCACCTAACTAGTTCAACCGAATCTACCCACACATGACTACTCCTATTCATCTCACCTATCGGTCTCAATGATTCGAGAATAAAAACTTGATCTTATTCGTAACCGGGTTAAGTCTCTGTCGAGCACCCACCTAGTTCACTAACAACTCCGGTTCGCGACCCCCATGTTGCTAAGAATTAAGCCTAGATCATGATTTCTAATCAATTAGTTTGTAACATTAAGCTATGAATTCAACTAGTTCATCATCTTCATCTAACATGGTCATTCCATTCATCACTAACACGTGTCAATAGCCTTAGCTTACGGATTCACAATACAAGATGAAGAATGATAAACATTAATTGGATCAAACGCATGAATCAATCAACAAAATCCGGAAAATAAGTCTAAGCCATAACCCTAGGCTCTCCATAGAGCCTAACAAAGAAATTAGCTACTCATTGTTATGCCAAAATCACAAGTATTCTCCATAGAATGATAAAGAGAGGGTAAGAGAAGAATCAAACGATGAAATCGCCAAAGCTTTGGCGAATTCGTGCAATCCCCAAGCTCCTAGGTGCTCTCCAATGGCTCCCGTACGTGAATAATCTGCTACTAGGTCTTCTCTCCCCGTATTTTACTAGCTGGGCACGATTTTTAATGTTATTTGGTCGAAATCGCACTTCAGCCCCCTCCACTTTGTAATTTCCGGACAGAATTATTTGTTGATCTTGCGTGGGCTGTATCTCCTTCATACGGACTCGTCTTTGGGCCTACCATATATCGTTGGAAAGCTACGGATGTCTACTTTCCAATGCCGCAGGCCTTGCTCCAAAATTCTTTGTATATTTTCCTTAGCATCGAAAAGAGTGCAGGCTGGTCCTGTGTGACTTTTCCAACTTTGCTTCGTTTGTGCGTCTCCTTTTCTCCTCTTCATCTAACTCCATTCCTAGCATATCCAAGAATCTCATAAGCTCCAATGCACCTCTTTTACCTGAGATACACAACACTAAACAACCCGTGCAATTATCATAGCAAATATGAGAGAAAACATGCACAAATAAGCTAGAAACACAACTTTTCACTCTTAGGCTTGTAAGTCATCAATTCCACATATTAACGCACATATAACATATAAATCATGTGAAATAAGCCTATTACAAGTATTATGGAAGTATAAAAATAACTCCTAAAAGGGAGTTATCAAATACCCCCACACTCACCTATTGCGCGTCCCGAGCAATCCACTATTTACTAGCCGACTCAAGTCGCAAACGACACAAGACTCGACAATGCCACAATATGATGCAAATGCAAACTAGGAATCGATCCTACACAAACACATATATACACAAAACACACTTTTTATCTTTTTGGTTGAGATCGGGCAATCTCCATTGGCTTAAATCGGGTATCATGAAGTGATGAGAATCCTAGGAACAAAGCATGAGTTGAAACTAAATTCGACAACGACACTCTCCCCTAGTTAGTATAGAAAGCATAACTTTACTAAGTACAAGAGTACGCTAGCTCTTCGCGTGTGCCATGAAATAAGAGACTACGCTAGGCAAAGCCACATCCAAGGTCCGAGCTCCTAATCCGCTAACGGTTTTCACATGATGAGGCTTAGGGACATAAAGATAATCTTGTCGAAATCAAGTCCTAAGCGTCACATTCTCACATCAAATCCCACATCTCACACACCCTCACCACAATGATAGAAACCGAAACCCGAAGCTCACCACCTCCGGCCCTCAATTCCCTCAAACCCCGGTACACTAGTGATCTCTGTGGCCATCGTCGTTTGTCGTGCATGAAACGTGAACCATCGTCGCCAAAGTAGCTCCACCACTCGTTTCCATTCAATTCTAACTCAAACTTTATTTCATCTCTCCTTTTTATTTTTCTCTTTTTTTTTCATTTTCTGTTTTTTCTTTCTTTTTTTCTATTTTTTTTTTCAATTCTCTCAAAATACCATCACAATCCAACAATAATATCTGAGTGGTCTTCAAATAATAATCAAATATGCTAGGAGAAGGAAACACGTAAATCGCTGAATGAATATCACATAAAAATATCATCTCCTCCTAACTCAATCAAAGTCCATGTCAAGTCCAAGCCGCATAATCAATGAAGTACATGTGTGGGAGTGGATTCATCGCAAGCTCACACTCAATGTCCGAAGTCAAAAGTCTACACCCCCACACTCGAATGTAACCATATCCCCTCTCAAGTAGTCCCGAAGATGAATGTATCTCGTGCCTAATCCAACCGATCGTCCTACACCAAAGTAATCAAAACCGGTACCTAACACGATCCACCAAGTAAGTTCTCCCAACCCAATTTCGTGCGTATTAGATTCACGCACTCACGGCTCTCCACAACTGTGTCCATGATGTAGTGGCATGGAACACCGCCACACCGAAGTGTGCAAGCCTACTCACTCACCCTCGCATCCCCTCGTAGATAATCAATGTAGTGCAAGCAAGATGTAGAACTCAACGAAATGTATAATCACTCCCTCATCTAACCCCTCAACTACACAACCCCCTCGTGACGCACTAAAGTGGTGATTCTAATCAATTTGTGATGAAGGCCAAGAATGGTCACCCTAGGTCCGAAGGCTAGTAAGAATCCAATGCTCAAATTGGGGTGTCTAATGGTCCTACAAAGTGAGTTCTAAAAGCGGTGAGTGCTCTAATACACGACCTCGCACAGCTGTTTCGTGTGCCACTACGAGGCGGGTTGGCGACAACCTAAGACGTACACATGGATGTTCGGCTTGTTTAGCTCACACCTAGCTCAGCTCTTGTAAGAAAATAGGCACACACTTTGACTTTGAAAATCACGTAAAAATAGGTAGGCACTCCCGTAAAGAAAGTCTCTATATACCTACTAGGGGGACTCACGTCGTCACTCTCGGTCGCAAATCATGCCCTATGCCTAAAATCCTCACACTTCGCGATTTATCAAATTTTAGCCTCTTTTGATTGCCCTTTTCTCAAAATTTTCTCTTTTTAATTTTTTTTTTTTTTATAATTCCTACACTACATGCAAGCCGACATGAACAAAACTACACAAAACAGTCAATAGGGTAGGTAGACTCAAATAAGAAAATGTGCATTTAAACACAAACTTAAACAAGTATAAACACGACTAATGCAACACAATATGACATACTATAACAATATCACGACACGGACCACATAATTAGACACAATAACACGACCAAACTATATGCAGACATGGCGATGCAAACACTGACTGGCTAGTCAAGACTAAAATCCCCCCCCCACACTAGAATACTTCGTTGTCCTCAACGAATTTAGAGATCAACCAAGAAGACTCGGCATTCAAATGTGAGGGGCGGTGATTCTACTCAGGGTAGAGTCATGGCACAAGAAGGTAGTTCAACAAATATAAAGAAATTCAGCAAGTACTCAAGTATTCCCTAGGATTCTAACAGCTAATCCAAGTGGCGACTAAGCAACGTGAAAAAGTAGTCAAAAGAAAATCCTAGAGCAAGTACGATGTGCCTAAACGGTAAGTAAAGAGAGAGAAAGGAGTGCTCACACCCGACACAAGGTCGGGGACGAAATCCGAGAAGTGCTGACTGAGATAGAAAGAACAATCCCCAAGCAAACATTGTGCACATCAATGCTAACTCCCTTGCGGTCGAGTGTGTGGAACATGTTGGAATAGATGCCCTAGAGGCAATCTAGTTTAGTATGAATTTGTATATGGCTAGAAAATTCATTTATTATTTATTGGATATTTAATATAATGAAGTCCTTAGTTTTACAATCGTGTTGTTTATCTTAAATATCCCTAGTCAAGTATAATGATTAATGGGACAATCATCTATAGACTAGTATGGGGTTGGATTGATATAGAGATATCACGATCCAACACATAGGTGTGCATTACGGAATGTTGCACTGGATTGACCCATCACCGAGAAGGCTACATACATGTTATGTTGAGTCACAAGTGCTTCTCGCGGTGCAATGGTATTGTCATCCTTAGACTTGAAGTCACTAGATATTCTAGTTGTGGATCATTGTGATCTTGGTAGCGTTAAACGCTACACCGTGACTGGGTAGTTATAAAGGCGTGTACTGGATACAATGAGAAGCAAGCTTAGAGATCGTAGTGGACGTAGAGAGGATTTGTCCCTCCCACATAACGGGAGCAAATATCCTAGGCCACTCGATTGGATAGTGCTTATATAATGTCTGGCCAGACTCAAATAAATCAATATATGGGATATTGATGTTATTTGCACGAATAAGGCTATTCCCATAGATCGAGAAACTATGGATTGGATATACGAGTGTGACTTGTATGTATCGTGTCCAATCCGGATATGGAGGCAAAGGGATGAGACAATTACTTGTACAAGGTTGTCTAGATGACTATTCTATTAGTTGGCTAGAATGGATGTTTTGCTAGAAACCGCTCCATATTAGCAAATAGTTGCTACCAACTAGATAGAACCTATGGGGTCACACGCTATATAGAGTTGTACTAGATTTGGGAATTAATTAATTGGATTAATTAATTAGAAGGATCACTTTGCAAACCCTTTCAAACTTAGTAGGGACTAATTTGAAAGGAAGGGACTAAATTGAATTCTAGTTGGACTAGAATAAGTCCTTTAGGTAGTTAACAAGGAGTTGTTGGACTATATAAAGGACCCTCCTTCCTTCCTTCCTCATAACTTATGCTCATTAGTGATCATAACAAGGGTGGGAGAGAACAAAGGAGAGAGAGCAAGCAACAAAGGAGGCCGACGCCCCCCATTGCCGCCGCCCTCGTCCCCGTCGGCCAAAAGAGGGCCGAATCCCCTCTTTTGTCTCGTTTTGCGTGATTCCTTCACCCTCCTCTTATTCCGGGCTAGCACCAAGGAGTTTGGGAGATCTAGGATCAACTCTAGGCGTGGATCAACTATAGAGAACGTGACACTATTCGCGTTTGAAGTCATCAAGGAGAACCCAAAGGTGTGTTTATGATTTCTTACCTTCACTATCGTTATGCATCTAGACTTGTGATCCTTGGAGGGTTTTGCATGGCTATTTGTTTGATTATGCTTCCGTTGCGCGATCCATGATTCAAAACCCTACAGTGGTATCAGAGCCTGGTCATAGAGCATAAACGTAGTTTATGTGTTACATTCTTGTTGTTTTACACCTTAATTGATAGTTTATCGCGTAAAACAAGACAAATCAAGCATGGGATGCAATTTGTCAATAATTAATCATAACAAGAACCAATTTTTGCATTGGATGCATGAATTGGTGAGTTTGAGAAATTTTAGGATCTTAGATCTAGGGTTTGGGCATCCTTGGGGAAGAAGGAGTTCTCCCAAAACAAGGAAACAACCAAACTTGGGCTCCAAGCAAGGGAGTTGTTTTGGAAACAACCCCCAAGAGGAGGTTCGGCCCCCTAGGGGACCGCCCCCTTGCTTGCCGCCCAAGCTTGGCCGCCCTAAGGGGCCGGGTGGCCCTAACCCGCGGGCCTAGCTTGCGGGTTTTGGGCCGGGCCGGCCCTAGGGCCTTGTGGTTAACTTTAATGGGCCCGGGCAATTGGATTGTTGGGCCCATGGACCGTTTTAACCCTAGAAATCCTAAAATCAATTAAAATTGACCAAGCGCGTTAAAATTAGATTTTAACTGTTTATGTGCAATTCGCATGGTGATTGGATATGGCCTTAGGATGTGGTTTGATGTGGATGTTTAATTTTGTGGTTTGGTTTTACGGCCTGCGAGCTGATCAATTAATTGTAATAATTAATTAGGGTTTTATGGCCTGCGTGCCATTTTTTTTTTCTCAACTTGTGAGATTTATTTTATTTAGTATAGATATTAGCTAGTGCTAGATAAAGTAGATTGTTAGCCAAGATTGAAGAAAAGAAGCCCAAAGCCAAAGAAGCCACAAAAGATGGAGCATGGAGCATGGAGCATTCCACATGACTATGCAGGATGGACCAAAAGATCAAGACGCATGGAGATGTGTTTGCTTAGGGTTCATAGATAATTCCATTGGCTTGGAATTATCTTAGTCTAGAAAAGGCCATATCCACATCACGTTTAATTTCTGTTATGTGGTTGTTTATTTATTGTCTTATTATTTGTGTGGTTGGTGTATGGATGATGCATGCAATTAGGATAATAAGATAATTAGACAACCCCGATCTATTATTTGGAGTTGTGCCCAAACTCAAATAGATAGATTAGTTGATATTGATCAACAAAAATAATTAAAATTGAATATAAAATCCCTCAAATTTTAAATATTGTGTTCTTGCCTTCTCGTTATTTAAACACTCATTATCATCATTATTTATCAAGTTCGTGCGTGCCAAAGCATGGCGACTTGGTTCATAATGATGGAATGCGATGGCACGTAACAATGTGCAATTGTTTAGATAAGAGGTTGAACACAACTAGGCTATTAATTTGATTAAGAAACCTAGAGGCAATCAATTGGGATTATTCATATGGATGGATAAATAAGGAGTTATTTGCCCGATTGAACCAAGAGTTGCATATGGGATGCAATTGGAATTGTTCCTACCTAAAAGTAGTCAAATTATGGGTGACTTGCCAAAGCAAGCTCATAAGGAGATGAAAAGATGGATCTTGGCCCACTAGAAAATATAAGGATATTTTCCGCATTAATATCTTTAGGGTTATTAATCCGTAGAAAAATAGTGGGAGCTATATTTAATAAACTAGCCATTATTAAATATAGTCAAAAATTCACAAATACTAAAACTTGCGTATTTTCCTTTTTGTAGAATTCCAAATGGCAAACAACTCATCGAGTTCACAACATTCCCTACAATCTGTCCTTGAGAAGGACAAGCTCTCTGGAACCAACTTCCTTGATTGGTACAGAAACTTGAGAATTGTTCTCAAGCAAGAGAAGAAAATGTACGCAATAGAGGAGCATGTTCCAGAAGGTCCAGAGAATCAGACACCTGCTGCCTTAAAGGCGTATCAAAAGCGTGTTGATGACGCTAATGATGCGGCCTGCCTAATGCTTTGCACCATGACCTCTGAGCTTCAGAAGCAACATGAGAACATGAATGCCGTCGATATGATCGAACATCTAAAGCAGCTCTTCCAAGAGCAGGCGAGGGTAGAGAGGTATGAGGTCTCAAAGGCACTGTTCAAATGTCATCTGGCAGAAGGGAACCCGGTGGGGCCCCATGTACTCCGAATGATCGGGTACTTGGAGAATCTCGCCCGGCTTGGGTTCCCGGTCGGCCAAGAGTTGGCAACCGATCTCGTGTTGCAATCGTTGCCCGAGAGTTATGGACAGTTCATTATGAACTATAACATGAACGAGATCGTTAAACCACTGCCAGATTTGCTCAACATGTTGAGGACGGCTGAACAGAGCATCGACAAGGGTAAGGGCAAGGCCATTATGATGGTGCATAAAGGAAAGGGCAAAAGGTTTGCCTCTTCCTCCAAGGGCAAAGGCAAGTCAGTTGTCAAGTCCAAGGAACAAGCCCTTAAGCCTGTTGGTGGCATTGCCAAGGTCGTGACTAAGGGTGAGTGTCACTACTGCAGTCAACCTGGACACTGGAGGAGGAACTGCACAAAATATCTGGAGGACAAGAGGCTTGGAATAGTGATTCCACCACCACCAGGTATTTTTGTTGTAGATGTCAATTTAACTGTCTCTACATCATGGGTATTAGATACTGGATGTGGATCTCATATTTGTCGAAATATGCAGGATCTAAAGAGAAGTAAAAGATTGGCTAAAGGGGAGGTAGATCTGCGCGTTGGGAATGGAGCAAAGGTTGCTGCGTTGGCCATAGGCGTGTGCGAGCTATCTCTGCCTTCAGGATTAGTTTTAGAATTAAATAATTACTATTTTGTGCCTGCTATGAGCAGAAACATTATTTCTATTTCTTGTTTGGACAAGGAAGGTTTTATTATTTCAATAAAGAACAATTGTTGTTCCTTTTATTTGAATAATATTCACTATTTTAGTGCGCAATTATTTAATGGACTTTATGTCCTTGATCTAAGCAATCCTGTCTACAACATTAATACCAAGCGGATTAAAATAAATGATTTAAATCCTGCTTATTTATGGCATTGTCGTTTAGGCCACATAAATGAGAAACGTGTATCTAGACTCCATAAGAATGGATTGCTAGACTCATTTGATTTTGAATCATATGAGATATGTGAGGCTTGTTTATTGGGAAAAATGACAAAGTCCCCTTTCAATAAGAAAGGTGAGAGGACTAGTGAGCAATTGGCGCTCATACATACCGATGTGTGTGGGCCATTTGCCACGCCAGCCAGGGGTGGTTATGTCTACTTCATTACATTTACTGATGATTACAGTAGATATGGATTTGTGTACCTTATGAGGGCAAAATCCGAATCTTTTGAAGTGTTCAAAGAATTCAAGAATGAAGTAGAGAAGCAACTTGGCAAAAGTATCAAGGCTCTACGATCGGATCGAGGAGGAGAATACTTGAGCCAAGAGTTTGACGACTATCTTAGAGAGTGTGGGATTGTATCCCAACTCACTCCACCCGGAACGCCACAATGGAATGGCGTGTCCGAGAGGAGGAATCGAACCCTATTAGATATGGTTCGGTCTATGATGTGTCAAACCGATCTTCCATTGTCATTTTGGGGCTACGCTCTATTAAGTGCAGCTTTCACCATTAACCGTGTTCCATCTAAATCAGTCATGAAGACACCATATGAGATGTGGAGTGGGAGGCGTCCCACACTGTCGTTCATGAGGATTTGGGGCTGCGATGTCTATGTAAAACGTTTACAATCAGACAAGCTAGGGCCTAAATCGGATAAGTGTAAATTTGTGGGGTACCCTAAGGAAACTAAGGGATACTACTTCTACAATCCAACCGAGAACAAAGTGTTTGTTGCTCGGACCGGCGTGTTTCTAGAAAGAGAGTTTGTCTCTAAAGAAGCAAGTGGGAGGAATGTAGAGCTTGAAGAAGTTCAAGAACCACAAATCACACAACCGATTATGGAACAAGAACAGGAATCACAAGCAGTTGTGGAGCCACCTGTTCAGGTAACACAAGAGCTTCGTAGATCTAGTAGAGTGCGCCAGGAACCCGAGAGGTACGGACTTCTCGTAACTGATTCCGGTGACACGATGCTCATAGATGATGAGCCTACTAGCTATGAGGAGGCCATGAGTGGCCCAGACTCTCAGAAGTGGCTTGAAGCCATGAGATCCGAGATGGAATCCATGTATACCAACAAAGTATGGACTTTGGTGGAACCACCCGATGGGGCGCGACCCATAGGGTGCAAGTGGGTCTTCAAGAAGAAGATCGACATGGATGGTAATGTGATTACCTATAAGGGCCGACTGGTGGCTAAAGGATTCAGACAGATTCATGGTATTGACTATGATGAAACCTTTTCACCAGTCGCTATGACCAAATCCATCCGAATCCTACTTGCAATTGCAGCATACTACGACTATGAGATTTGGCAGATGGATGTCAAAACAGCATTCCTTTATGGGAATCTCCTCGAGGACGTGTATATGATACAGCCGGAGGGTTTTGAGGATCCAAAGCAAGCCAACAAAGTCTGTAAGCTGCAACGATCCATTTATGGATTGAAGCAAGCTTCTAGGAGTTGGAATCGACGTTTTGATGAAGTAGTCAAAGAGTTTGGCTTCATCAGAAACGAAGATGAGTCTTGTGTCTACAAGAAGGTTAGTGGGAGCTCTGTAGCTTTTCTGGTCTTGTATGTGGATGACATACTACTCATTGGAAACGACATTCCCATGCTGCAATCTGTGAAAGATTGGCTAGGAAAGTGTTTCTCAATGAAGGACTTAGGGGAAGCAGCCTATATACTCGGTATAAAGATCTACAGAGATAGATCTAAGAGGTTTCTAGGCCTAAGTCAAAGTACATATATTGACAAGGTGTTGAAACGGTTCAAAATGCAAGATTCCAAGAAGGGATTCTTGCCCATGTCACATGGAATCGCTCTTTCAAAGAGTGGTTGTCCTTCCAATGAGATTGAGAAGGAACGCATGAGTAGGATTCCCTATGCCTCGGCCATAGGATCCATCATGTACGCCATGTTATGTACTAGACCAGATGTGTCATATGCCTTGAGTATGACAAGCAGATACCAATCCAATCCAGGTGAGAGTCACTGGATTGTTGTCAAGAACATCCTAAAGTACTTGAGAAGAACTAAGGATGCCTTCTTGATGTTTGGCGGTGAGGAAGAGTTGCGTGTAAGGGGTTACACTGATGCAAGCTTCCAAACCGACAGAGATGACTTTAGATCACAGTCGGGATATGTGTTTTGCCTGAATGGAGCAGCGGTGAGCTGGAAGAGTTCCAAGCAAGAGATGGTAGCTGATTCTACAACAGAGGCTGAGTACATTGCTGCAAATGGCGCAGCAAAGGAGGCTGTTTGGATCAGAAAGTTTGTTTCTGAACTTGGTGTGGTCCCTAGCATTGCGGATCCAGTGGAGTTGTTCTGTGACAACACTGGGGCGATCGCGCAATCAAAGGAACCCAGATCGCACCAGAAGTCCAAGCACGTGCTCAGGAAGTTTCATCTGATTCGATATATTATCGATAGAGGAGACGTTCGGATATGCAAGATTCCTACAGATAATAATCTGTCAGACCCGCTTACAAAGCCTCTCACGCAGTGGAAGCATGAAGGGCACACTAGGAGTATGGGCATACGAGATGCGCCAGATTGGCTCTAGTGCAAGTGGGAGACTGTTGGAATAGATGCCCTAGAGGCAATCTAGTTTAGTATGAATTTGTATATGGCTAGAAAATTCATTTATGTTGGATATTTAATATAATGAAGTCCTTAGATTTACAATCGTGTTGTTTATCTTAAATATCCCTAGTCAAGTATAATGATTAATGGGACAATCATCTATAGACTAGTATGGGGTTGGATTGATATAGAGATATCACGATCCAACACATAGGTGTGCATTACGGAATGTTGCACTGGATTGACCCATCACCGAGAAGGCTACATACATGTTATGTTGAGTCACAAGTGCTTCTCGCGGTGCAATGGTATTGTCATCCTTAGACTTGAAGTCACTAGATATTCTAGTTGTGGATCATTGTGATCTTGGTAGCGTTAAACGCTACACCGTGACTGGGTAGTTATAAAGGCGTGTACTGGATACAATGAGAAGCAAGCTTAGAGATCGTAGTGGACGTAGAGAGGATATGTCCCTCCCACATAACGGGAGCAAATATCCTAGGCCACTCGATTGGATAGTGCTTATAGAATGTCTGGCCAGACTCAAATAAATCAATATATGGGATATTGATGTTATTTTCACGAATAAGGCTATTCCCATAGATCGAGAAACTATGGATTGGATATACGAGTGTGACTTGTATGTCTCGTGTCCAATCCGGATATGGAGGCAAAGGGATGAGACAATTACTTGTACAAGGTTGTCTAGATGACTATTCTATTAGTTGGCTAGAATGGATGTTTTGCTAGAAACCGCTCCATATTAGCAAATAGTTGCTACCAACTAGATAGAACCTATGGGGTCACACGCTATATAGAGTTGTACTAGATTTGGGAATTAATTAATTGGATTAATTAATTAGAAGGATCACTTTGCAAACCCTTGCAAACTTAGTAGGGACTAATTTGCAAGGAAGGGACTAAATTGAATTCTAGTTGGACTAGAATAAGTCCTTTAGGTAGTTAACAAGGAGTTGTTGGACTATATAAAGGACCCTCCTTCCTTCCTTCCTCATAACTTATGCTCATTAGTGATCATAACAAGGGTGGGAGAGAACAAAGGAGAGAGAGCAAGCAAAAAAGGAGGCCGACGCCCCCCATTGCCGCCGCCCTCGTCCCCGTCGGCCAAAAGAGGGCCGAATCCCCTCTTTTGTCTCGTTTTGCGTGATTCCTTCACCCTCCTCTTATTCCGGGATAGCACCAAGGAGTTTGGGAGATCTAGGATCAACTCTAGGCGTGGATCAACTATAGAGAACGTGACACTATTCGCGTTTGAAGTCATCAAGGAGAACCCAAAGGTGTGTTTATGATTTCTTACCTTCACTATCGTTATGCATCTAGACTTGTGATCCTTGGAGGGTTTTGCATGGCTATTTGTTTTATTATGCTTCCGTTGCGCCATCCATGATTCAAAACCCTACAGAACACACCAGGGCGATTGATCCTGTTGCTGCTGACGAAAAGAGAACGAAGAATCCCCGAACTCGTTATGTGAGTTCCCTTGCGGTCGAGTGTGAACTAGCACACCCGGGTCGATGTCTTCATTCGATTCCTCCTTATTTTTAGAACTTGGACGAATCCATATAAGCTGCTTTGTGCTCTTTGTCTTATTGTGTCAATTCATGCTTTTAACACCCTCACTAACTCCTTCCTTCATCTCATTCTCAACACCCATCACTTAATTCCATAAACAATACATCTAGCAATTCTTATTAACATCACAGTATTGAGAATTGAGATGCATAAAGCACTGATTTTACTTTGTCCCTTTGAGTCGAAATTGGCCGAGAAGATATCCCGTTCTTGTGTGTCAGTTGTTGTTGTGTCAGTTTCTCCTTTTTCACCAGGCAATTCTTCTCAATTCCAACAGTAATTCAATTAGCAGCCCACCCAAACAGTTCCAATTCACATCACAATTTTGATGCCGCTGCCATCACCGCAAGGAGAATTGATTCCAGGAGCAGGGGGTAGATAGGAGTTGATGTGAATTAACTATCTACTTCACTGCCACCTAAACCCAAACTAATTTGCGACCAAACAATCATCACCATCACCTACAAACCCAGCAACAATTCACCTCCATAAACTCCTCTAAAACCAGCCCCTGATTCACCTGACTACCCTCACGACCAACACCATAGCCTCTGCCAATTCACAACCCAATCTTCACCAATCTCTCAGGCGAGGCCAGAGTCACAGAGAGGAGCGGAGGGGTCGATTCAGAGGCGGTCTCGATGGTGCTGGGTTTTGGGTCGCCCAGAGTGTGGGGGTGTTTTGGACGGCGTTCGAGAGAGAGAGGCGATTGCGGTCAGGTGGGTTCAGTTTATGGGTTCGACTCTTGTGGCCGGAATCCATTGCAGACGACCAGGAGGTTTGGAGGTCTGCTGTGGGGTTGTGGGTTGTTCGGATTTCGTAGGAATTGGGGATGAAGGCGAGTTTCTGGTACGAAATCAGAGCTGAATTCGGTGGTTGTGGGTGATGTCGAGTGAAGGCACTGAGAGAGGAGGTCCAATCGACGGTGGGTAGGAGGTTGAGTTGATGGTGAAGAAGAAAGGTTCTGAACAGCGGAGGAGGTTGCCGGTGATTGATTGAAGGGGGTTTTGCGGTGGACTCAGAGGCCACTGGTGGTGACTGGGTTTGCGTCGGAGAAGGAGGAAGATCTGTTGGCAAGGGCCGCCTACGGCTGGGCTTCGGCGGAGGTATGAGAGGAGGCGGCGTTTCTTGTGGTCGGAGGGCCGAGAGGAGGCGGTGTTGGAAGAAGGGTCTGACTTTGGTGGTAGCTGCTGGAGAAGAGGGAAGATGAACACTGCTCGCACGAACAAAGTTTTGTGTTCGTAAGATTCAGCAGTGAGTTTTTGGGGGCCTCCTATTCATGCGAACACAGGGGGTGTTCGTGCGAACACCCCTGACTCCAGTTTTTTTTTTTTTTTTTTTTTTTTTTTGCATCTTGACCTCCCGAACTCCAATGCGTATGCCGCTTTCACCGTTAAGTCCCTTAATTCGCGTAGAACTCATTCGCGAATTCCCGAAACTCACGGACATTATCCATTCATGCTATTACGCGACTCTTGACTCTAAATCCACCAACTTTTTCGTTCTATAAATTCATCTCTTGCGTTCGGACCCCGATGCGCACATTCTCGTCGGCGCGCATCAAGAAGGGGAGTCTGAATTGCGTAATAACCTGTAATCCTGCGGAGACTTAATTCAAATGTCAAATTCTCGCTCTCTCACCCCTCAAATAACAAAACGGAATTAGAAAACGCACACAACAGTATTTAAAACACACTCTCTAAACTAAAGAAGAAAAGTATGTTGGGTTGCCTCCCAACAAGCGCTTGTAATTTACGGTCGACGGCCCGACCCAGTTACCTCTGCCACCTCACGAGGGTGGTCTGGCACATTGTGCCGCTTCCAGCTTAGCTTTCCTGTGTTGGATTTGAAGTACTGCTACATGTGCGTGCACCGCTGATGGCTTATTTCTTTCCCAGTAGTCAGGTGGATCCCCTTGCGACAACTCTGGGATTTGACGCTTCACTTGTACAGCAAATGGCACACCTGGTTGATACTCCCATGAACACTGGGGTGACGGTTTGAAAACCCGAAAAGTCTCCATGTCATCATGTACCCTCATAATCAGTTCTCCATTCTCTACGTCAATGAGAGTACGACCAGTTGCCAAGAATGGCCTACCCAGAATTAGCGGAACATCACCTACTGGCATATCCAATATAACAAAATCAGCCGGAATGATCAGACTTCCGACCCTCACTAGCACATATTTAACCATCCCACATGCTTTCTTGGATGACTTGTCTGCAAATTGGAGTGTTATCCAGGTTTTCGGGGGCTCCCCCACACCTAAATTTTTGAATACCGACAACGGCATCAAATTCACGCTCGCTCCCAGATCACAGAGAGCTCTTCCAGTGTAGGAATCACCCAATGTAGCCTCAATGAAAAAGCTACCTGGATCCTTCTTTTTCTTAGGTAACCCATGCAAAACACATGAACTAACCTGTTCATTTAAGTTTACTCTCTGAAATTCATCCACCCCTTTCTTTCAAAGAACTGCATCTTTAATAAATCGAGCATACTTATGCATCTTTTGAAGTGCCTCAAACAATGGGATATTGATATGCAGTTTAGAGAAGACATTCAAAAAACGCTTGTATTCCTCAGAATCATCCTTCTTCTTCCTAGTACGTAACGGAAATGGTAGTTCTGAAGAAGAAGGAGAAGATGGAAGTGGTACCTCGGTAGATTTCTCTGCATCCTGGTGAATCATGCCCTTTGATTGGGGGATCATGACAGGTGTCTTCTCAGAATCGAAGACTTCATGTTCCTTCGCATTTGAGGCTTCCGCTCTGGCATGACTCGGATATGGAGGATCTGTAAGTGCAATACCACTTCGAGTGGTGATGGCTTGAGCCTGTCCCTCTGATGTGTCAACAATGCTACCCAGTGCCCTTTGTTCAAGTTGTTCCTTTAGATCTTTTATTTCTGCTTGAGCAACTTGAAGTGCAATTGCTACAGAGCTGACCTGTGTGGACATGTCTGTCATGTGCTGAGCCATCGTCTTTATTATCCCTGTCATATCGGTCAACTCTAATGGTGGTACTGGCTGTTGCTGATGCATCTCTGAAACATTTGCTTCATGCACTACCTCTACCGCATTCACCTGAACAGTGTTATAAGCCATCTTGTCATCTCTTACCAGTTCCATGTGCCTATACTGGTAATCCATGCTCTCTTCTTGATGAACCAAGCATCTCATCAATGCATATGCCCCTTCATGATCACAGTTAAATAAGAAGTTTCCCCCAGCTTCTATATCCATTTTGTCTCTATTGGGCTGTCCAAGTGAATCATAGCAGACCTGGATTAACTGTCGCTTGTCAATACCATGGTTGGACATCTACGTAGCAAATGATTGAAGCGATGCCATGCTTTGACAAGTGATTCATCTTGCTTTTGCCTGAACATCCAGATCTCATTCTGAAGCTGAATCACACGTGAGATATGATAGAACTTACTCATGAACTGTGCGACACACTCTTCCCACGTTTTGATTGAACAAGATGGCATAGAGTCCAGCCAATCTATAGCAGCTCCCTTGAGACAATGGGGAAAGAGCATCATTTTTAGCGCTTCAGATGTGACCCCATTATATCGGATTAGCCCACAGTGACTCTGAAATCTCCCGATGAATACATGTGGGTCTTCCTCGTCTGTCCCACCAAAAGTGCACTGATCCCGCGCAAATTGAATTTTGCCCAGCTTAAGACAGAAGGTTTCTTCCTGAATTGGTGGCACCACAATTGCTGGCTCCCTTCCTTGAAGATCCGCCTCAAATGCGTGGATTATTGCTTTCCCTGAACGATTATAGGGCATTCAGGTCGGGTGCTATCTTGATGTTGCTGCCAGTGCTTTCTCTACAGCTTCAGCCACCAAAGCTTGTAGCTGCACTGTGGTGAGGCTAATCTGCCCTTGTCCTTCCGCCATAGCTACCTGAGAAAACAACACTAGCACACCCGTGAGGTAAACAGATAGTAACAAAAAGATAATAAAAGAAGAATCCTAAATTAATTTTTAACTAAACTAATAAACCGTTTAATTCCCCGGCAACGACGCCAAAAACTTGACACGGTTTCTTACGTGTATACGCAAGTGCACGGTCAAGTAGTAAAAGTGGAGTATTTTACGACTCCGAGTATCGAACCCAAGGGAAATAGACGACTACTAGCTAATTAAGAATCAATTAGAAGATACCTAAGTAACCGGTAAGAAGTGGTTTGAGTTTGAATGTTCGTCGCCCACAAACAAGCGACTGAATAAAATGAATGTAGAGACAATATTTCTGTATTTTTCAATTAAAAGAATTTAATCAAAGTATGGAGAAAACTAGGCGATCTATGAATCACCTAGGGTCTTTAGACAGTTCCGAAATTTGTATTGAAACACATCACGCACTAAATGATTATGCCGGGTAATAGCACTTACAATCTTCTTTCGATCTCATGTAATTTTACGTAACAATTTACTTTGGGTCCTGTCGTTCCACCTCCATCTACCGTTACGTTCTAGCTAGCTAGTCAACTTCACTCACCGGGTCCTGTCGGTCCACCGATTCACTCACCTAACTGTTCAACCGAATCTACCCACACATGACTACTCCTATTCATCTGACCTATCGGTCTCAATGATTCGGGAATAAAAACATGATCTTATTCGTAACCGGGTTAAGTCTCTGTCGAGCACCCACCAAGTTCACTAACAACTCCGGTTCGCGACTCCCTTGTTGCTAAGAATTAAGCCTAGATCATGATTTCTAATCAATTAGTTTGTAACATTAAGCTATGAATTCAACTAGTTCATCATCTTCATCTAACATGGTCATTCCATTCATCACTAACACGTGTCAATAGCCTTAGCTTACGGATTCACAATACAAGATGAAGAATAATAAACATTAATTGGATCAAACGCATGAATCAATCAACAAAATCCGGAAAATAATTCTAAGTCATAATCCTAGGCTCTCCATAGAGCCTAACAAAGAATTAGCTACTCATTGTTATGCCAAAATCACAAGTATTCTCCATAGAATGATAAAGAGAGGGTAAGAGAAGAATCAAACGATGAAATCGCCAAAGCTTTGGCGAATCCGTGCAATCGCCAAGCTCCTAGGTGCTCTCCAATGGCTCCCGTACGTGAATAATCTGCTACTAGGTCTTCTCTCCCCGTATTTTACTAGCTGGGCACGATTTTTAATGTTATTTGGTCGAAATTGCACTTCAGCCCCTCCACTTTGTAATTTCCGGACAGAATTATTTGCTGATCTTGCGCGGGCTGTATCTCCTTCATACGGACTCGTCTTTGGGCCTACCATATATCGTTGGAAAGCTACGGATGTCTACTTTCCAATGCCGCAGGACTTGCTCCAAAATACTTTGTATATTTTCCTGAGCATCGAAAAGAGTGCAGGCTGGTCCTGTGTGACTTTTCCAACTTTGCTTCGTTTGTGCGTCTCCTTTTCTCCTCTTCATCTAGCTCCATTCCTAGCATATCCAAGCATCTCATAAGCTCAAATTCACCTCTTGTACCTGAGATACACAACACTAAACAACCTGTGTAATTATCATAGCAAATATGAGAGAAAACATGCACAAATAAGCTAGAAACACAACTTTTCACTCTTAGGCTTGTAAGTCATCAATTCCACATATTAACCCACATATAACATATAAATCATGTGAAATAAGCCTATTACAAGCATTATGGAAGTATAAAAATAACTCCTAAAAGGGAGTTATCACATATAAGACAGAATGCTATATGATATGCAATCTAAGGTGGCAGGAAAATTTCCTTAATACTTATTTCCTTAATACGTCATCTGATATTATGTGTTAATACTTGATGTGATGGCATGATGGGGTTACGATGCAAAGATTTAAAGGGTTAGATTCATGACATCATACTTGATGTCTCGACTTGAGCAAACTCAGATAGATCCGCAAGCCATCAGATTCAAAGCATCCCATTCCTCCTCTTCTATATCTGCAAGCTTCGGGCGCAACGTCATATATAATCCATGTTGGACTATTATGTCTTGAATGTCGCACTGACATATGCCCAAATTGTTGTTCCATCAACTTCTCGATCTCGAAATTTGCTCCAGTAATAGGCGTTCTTCTAGAACCGCTTTGACTATCGGATTGAATGCCTACCTATTGCGAATTTTGCTTAGGATCAAGTAACATATATGTCGATGTCTAATTCTTTGTGAAATCTGTGCAAAAACTCAACAATCCACCCACACAATGTATCCAGAACGTCTATAAACATAGTTTAGGCTCAATAATTGTCTGAATCAGGATTCGGGCTACCTTCAACTCACAAGAACGTGGTTTACACGGGAATATAATTTGGTCATCTCCAACTCAAGATTCGGGCTACCTTCAACTCACAAGAACGTGGGAATAGATATCCCACCTTTCTCAGTTACCCAAGAAGCAATAGAAGAAGAGAAACTAAAAATTAAAGTGCCGATAAATAACATGATCAATGTGTACCACCTTTTAGATCATTCTTCTATGCTTCGTGGCCACCAAGTTCTTTGATCTCCTTGCACGAACGTCACATCTGATCCTACATCGCTCTGATACCACTTTTTGTGCATGGCGAAAGCGTTTTGTACTCACCAAGTGAAGAGATGGGAAAGATATATAGACCAGACACAAAACTTAACGTGGTTCGACAATGCCTACACCCACGGGGAAACGAGCATTATATTGTATTCAAACTATGAGAATAAGAAGAGTACAATGGACCATAGTCCTCCTGAATTCGGCCCCAAGGTGGAGCACACATTCTCTCTCAAAACTCTTACTTTACTCGCTCTCAATCTATGTATGAATACTAAATTCTCGCCTTCTAAGTGGATAAAAATCCGTAGGAGCATGTACCTATTTGTAGGAGCCTACCACCTCCTCAGAATATATGTAAACAAATCCACCAATAGGATAAAGTCAAAAACTTCTTGCTTGAATCTTTTCCGGGTTCATTGCATGGTCTCCAAGCTAGGATATTCTAGCAAATCTTGAGCTAACTAATTAGGAATAAAATCATAATCAGAATAAATCACCCGAGGAAGTGATAAAGTCAAATGGCCCAACCCTAATGGGTCGGCCATGCCAACAATCACCAACATACAATGGCGAAAAACATTGGGACAATTCTTTACTTCTTCAAATGTATGTTGGCCTATCAGACTTGGGATACCGATCGCCATAATATAAAATGTCGTTCAATTCGACAACATAAGGTCTAAACAACAACTCATGACCCAAGTCGCATATGAGACTGGAAATATCACGCCCTTTACCTGCCCTATATCATTTCCGTGCTCTAAACAAAGATAATTATTGCATTTGTTGCTCACACTACAACCACGTACTCTGTAAGGATGAAGATGTGCGATGGCCATCTTTCTCAAACTGGCATAGTTAAAAAGCCAATATTGGTGAAAGGCAGAATATCATATCTACCTCACGACTGATATCCTTAAATAGAAATTTGATCAAGTCTATGATATAAAGTACCTAACACCAAGGGTCTCAAAGTCACTTGTTGACCACACGTAATTCACACTGCTATGGAAATGACATGTAAAAAGACACCATCATGAGGTCCACCATTAACAAGATACCGGGATATCCATATGAGAAGAAAGCACACTGAGTATACTCATAACCTGGCCCATTGAGACTCGAAGTTTGGTTCTTGCGATTAGACTCATTAGCAATACCTTTTGGCGCATAATCACGAAAGAAAATAAAAGATTCATCGCCCTCCAGTATTTTTTTCATGTTCAGAGATAAATTGTGGTTCTTTATTAGGTTCAACCTCTGTCCACCTAGTTGCAGATATGCACATATCTCCTTTAAACTCTCGCATATGCTCAAGCATGGCTATCACAATGCTTGATTTTGAAGGTGCCAAACGATCAAAACGACCCCATCGCATGAAGGTCTTACAAAACTTGAACAAATTCTAGAGTAGGACTAGCCTCGGAGGACGATAAATGAAAGGTATGAGTCTTCTTACACCATACCAAAAGTATGGTATTAAGCATGTCGTGGTCTAAGTTCATTTTACAGCATTTTGTTATGCGTACGACGTGATAAGTACATGTGAATGTCAAGATGTCATCATGATGAGTCAGAACATGGATATGCCATTCCTCCATCAAATCAGGTTCAACGGTATATGTTTTCAGAGTTGGAGGCATAAGGGTAATGGCCAACTTTAATAGCCACTCGCTTGATCCGATCACTTTAAACCATATCCCACTCATATCATTCTGTAATTTGGCCTAGAGTTAATCAATCCTTTTCCGTTGGAGGATGAAATTTATGAACTTTCATAGCTGGATGATATAAATAACAACCGTCAATATATGGGACCTTTCTTCACAACTCCTTTGGAGTTTCTTCAAGAAATTCATTGTATTTTCTGGATCTTGCCATTAGATACCTGGTATTCATCATGCATAAAACATAAACTCGAGCTATAAAAATACGTATCTTTAAATGTTGTATTGATCATTGAGGTCTGTGAACTTTGTGGATAAATTTAACTTCAGCGAATCAAATAGAGATAACGAATACCTGTAATAGAAATCGAACTTCTCTTCGAATGATTGGAATGAAAATCAGAGATTAGAGAATGAAGCTTTGACTTCCAGATGCAGAGAGATCTTAGATATATCTCACGGTCTGAGAAGTAGTAAGTGGGAATGTTGTTGTAAAAGCTTGTTGCAGAATAATGGTAGTGCCTCTTCGTTTCTTGCTCAATGTGAAACTTTTCAAAAGGTATTTAAAAACTCCTTGGTAACCTCCAAAACATGTTCTAGTGGGTTTATCCACGTCACATTAGAGAGTGGGTCACATTCTAATAAAAAAAATTCAGTTCCAAGGCCATGATGGCTATGGGGGCTAAGGTTTTTCTCTCTATTCAACTGTCATGATCTTCACGCGCAAAAGAGGCCTAATTTAGATACCCCAAATATGTGATACTAGTCCAGCCATGTGGCTGGCCCACAAGGGTACATGCCACCTCTTGTACGCTGTATGCATCGTACAACAAACTTACTTGGCTATGAGACAGTCCCCCTTACATATATTATATACTAACGGGGTCAAGGAGCTAATTGCTTTGGAGGTCAGAGTGAGGCTTGTCATGTGAGACTTATCTTACTCGCATGCGACTCTTGTATGTTGTATAGGAGACTTGGACATCTCTGTATATACGGTTGACTGTTACTTTACAAGATGAAGTTATATAACCGTTAATATAACTGCTCATAACTATTCTTTTAGACAAGTATATATAGAGATGTTACCCTCTTATCCGAGTTCCGAATCTGCTATGGTTTCAAACCTATTGTAAACTGTCTCTCGACTATACAACATACTTGACTCAATCTATATCCCTCGTCAATTATCATATTCATGACCCTTTGGTTGGACAAACATTTAGATCGTTGTTGCTGCTATTATGTTTTTTTGTTGCAGGTATATGCAATATTCATCCTCATTCCTATTAATTGTCTACAGTTATAAGAAATTTTTCGAACTCCGAGATCTTATCAATTAGAATAAGTTCAGGTTCCCGATTCTACAATCATAAACCAATTAATTTGCATGAACGGGTTCTAAATTTGTACCGATTGAGGCAACTAGTTTGAACGAGTTGTGCTCACACCTAGTATGGACATGTTGGGTTTTGACGTAGGTCACACAGCGGAATAACAAAAAAATTATCCTACTCAAATCCCACCAAGGATCACAGGTGAAGCATCATAACATGATGAATGGAAGAAAGGTTACCTCAGCCATACCAGGCTGGTGGTGATCACATACAAAAATAGTATCTTTGTCTCTACGGTATCCACACGAATAGACCTCAACCGGGCTTCTTCTTCAATGGTGCTAGCAATCTGAGAAGAAGGATGAACTTGGATATGCACGGGCTGGATCACATCCATCAACGCGTCAATGAGAGGATACGACATCTCCATGCCGTGGGTACAAGAGGGGCGGCGACAAAGGTGGCCGACGGCTCCACGTGAGGGGCGGCTAGGGCTTGGCCAAACCCCTATGGGAAGAAAACTGCTTTTTCTTCCTTTTCTCTCTAGCTCTCTAGTAAACTGTGTTTTGTAAGATTTTATTAAGCATTAATTCCCATAGTCTATAAATCCTATTTATAGCTAGAGAAATTCCTATTTGCCCATAAATCCAACAATGTGGGATTAATTAAGTATGCATTCTCGTAGCCTACAAATCTTATTTATAGCTAGAGAAATTCACCTTTACCCATAAATCCACAAATGTGGGACTAGTTACATTCTAGCAATAATCCCAGCTTGATCTATTATTGTGTGTGACCCTGTAGGTTCCAAATTACGTGCCAATAATAATAATTATTACAAACATTGAGAGGTATCTAGCAATACAAGTAATAGGAATGTCAGTGATCTGACTAACCTCTGTGACCAATGTTACAGTGTTGTATAATCCCTTTGTCTCATATATCCGGATTGGACACAAGACATGGAGTGTCACACTTGTAAAAATCCAATCCATAGTTTCTCGATCTGTGAGTAGACTTAGATAAAAAATTAACATCAATATCCCATATTGATTTATTTGAGCATGGCCATGCATTTTCTAAGTCTCACTCATCGAGTGGCCATGGATTTACTCCTATCATGTGGGAGGGACAAATCCTCTCTACATCACTACGATCTCTCAGCTTGCTTCATATCATGTCTGATTAAAGGCTTTATAGTTACCCAGTTACGCTGTAATGTTTGACGATACCAAAACATGATAATTCACAACTAGAGTATCTAGTGACTTCAAGTCTAAGGATCACAACACCATTGTCACGAAAATTATTGCCTCTAGGGCACAATTTTAACAGGACAATATCCCGAAACATGCCCTCCATTTAACAAATATGTTGAGAATGAGTACCTTCCCTTATAGGGACATATTTCATTTAGTGAACTGACAAATTATCTTTCGTTCATTAATTATAATTTCGATTTTCTAAACTTTAGAAAGAGTATATTTTACCAAAATCGTATAACAACAGTTTTTAGAAGGGTTGTTTAACATCTTTTCTTGCTTCTATATAACTAGGTAACGACCCGTCCTCTCGGGACTATAATCTGAAGACAACGCGCAAAAAAGGGTTACGATGAGCCGGGAAGAGAGATATAAAGATTAGGATGATGAGAGTGGTTGTACCACAATTCTCAATTTCAATTCCCCAAACTTTCACCCATTGCCAACTTTTTTCATTTTCAAATTTTAATTGTAGGCAACGAGATTAGTGTGGAAAACAAAAATCACACTATCCTAACTCTGCTCTCTCTAGGTCCTTTGCTCATGCATGAGCTTGCTATCATTGTCTCCTGTTTTGATTCCTTCCAAAATCCTACTTTTGATCTTCCTTCATTCATGAGAATCCCTCATCATTTCCACCACCACTCACCACCAATCATCCACCTGCAACATCTTTTCTCCACCTGACTTACCCAGTTCATTCACTTTCAGCTTCATCTTCTTTACGTCATCTCTGCCTCTTGGCACGTAATCTTTTCAACTTCTTTAAGCTTCAACATCTCTCTTTCTTTGCTTCCCTACTTCCTTTATTCTCTCTTGCAAATGGCATATTATTGGAACTCTCATCCTATCTCATTCCCTAGCTCTTCTAATAACTCGACCATAGAACAACTTGATCAGAGAGGTGTCATGTTGGATCTTGACCCTAATATGGTGAATGTCTACAGGGCTTTATGGAAGAATTTCCTTCTTGGAAGATTTATCTCAAACTCTAAAGAATCAATCCCTTCCTCGGCAGCCATTCAAAAAGTGGTTGATGAAGTTTTGAAGAAGAGAGATAAGATATGGGTTGAGAAGAAAGGTTCTTGCTTCCTCCTCCACTGTTTCAACAATGAAGACAAGATTCGACTGCTTGATTATGGGGTTATTGGTTTGCATGGAAAGACAATGGTGCTACGAGAAAGACCTCTTAACTTTGCTATCTCGGAACCGGACTTCCCCACAATGGATGTTTGGATTAGAATGCCAGGAATTCCTATGGAGGATTTTTATCATGATCTTGCTAAGAATCTGGGCAAATTGCAGGGGAAGTCTTGCATGTTGATTGGAGGATTAAAAGATTTGATAATATGGAGGAATTCAGAGTAAGGTCCGGATCAACATCAACGAGCCATTAACGCCGGGAGCTTACATCAGGCCCATCGATCCATGTCATCCCCCTATTTGGATTTTTTTCTGACATGAAAATCTTTTCAAGGTATGCTTCAAATGTGGGTTTGTGGGTCACTCTAATCGGACATGCAGAAGAAACCTGGTAGAATTTCTTCAAATCCTTGAGGATCATTATAGGAGTTCACCATTCCACGATTCTCTACACTTCCAAATCGCCACCGGTAAACCTCTTTTCACGGCGAAGTTGAAAGCTTACAAGGCGGTTGGAAGCTCTCGGACCACGGTGGTGGATCTCACACCTAATCCGAATGAGTCAGGTGGAGAAGAAGTAACTCGACTGGCCAATGAGAACTTGGTTATTTATTTCGCAGACGGGTCATCATCGGACGGGTTTTTTACATCTGGGTCATCACTTGATGGATGGGAACAAGATGCTTGGCCACCTGGGCCTTTTAATCCTTACCAAAGAGGAATGTTTGGGCCTGGTGCAAGCCCATTTCCGTTGGGTCAAATGTACAACCCAAATTCTTTCTCATCCCTTGACCCAAATCTCTCGCTCCAAGCCTATGACCCGTATAATCAGTCCACTGCCCTTCTACTTCCGCAACCCGACCCAACACACCCTAACTCTCAGTCTATACCCTATTAGGATATCTCTTGTCTCTTACCCTCTGTACCCGTTACTTTTGGAGCCTCGTTACCCTCACAATCCCCTCCAAACGTCACCCAACCCGCTTTAAATTCCCAACCATGTTCGTCGGTTCACGACACCATCCATGAACCCCCCCCCCCTTTATTACCCCACTACTGCTTTCGAGCAGAATGAGACATCTCTTCTTAAGAACCTAAAATCATCACCTTCTGATATTCCTCTCTCTTGTAACGAAACTATGGGTTCTCTCTCCGGTGACCGCTCGCCGTTCTCTGCTGTTCGAAACCCTGACTTTTCCGAAGAAGACGACGATCTCTCACGCTTCATCCGGAATCTACCTCCCATTAAAACTTCTTCCCCTTCGATGCAAGTCTCTGTTCCCCTTATTCCTTCACCTGTCTCAGCCCCATCTGGCTTAGTCCTCATGCCGGTACCTCAAGAACCCATTGAAGCTCAACCCCTCCAAGTTACTAAACCGCCGACTTTCATTCTCAAGGCCCCTGAATTTGTTGAGGAAGACAGTGAACCCTATGCTTTTCAAAAGGGAATTAAATCGTCGCCGGACCAGCCATCCAAGGAAACGGTGGGCCATGTGTTGGCTATTGAAGAGAATCGAGTGGGGATTAAAGCTGCCAAAGTTAAGAAACCTCCAAGGAAGCAACCACCCAAAAAGAGAACGCTTACTGATGTTGCCCCATCGGAGGATGCAGAGAAGGAGAAAAAAGATATTAAAAGTTTAAAGTGTAACCCATTTTTCTTTTTTAGTTTTACACCGCCATGGCAAAGTTTTGTTCCTGATTATTCGAATTGCATCTCTGCTACTTGTACTGTTGATGTTTCGATGGTTGACCTTTATCAACCATCACCCTCGCCATGAGTATTTTAGCCTGGAATTGCAGAGGTCTAGGTCATTCCTCTGCAATTCAAGAGGCTTTTAATTTGACTAAAAAACTTAAACCCTCCCTTCTTTTCTTATTTGAAACTAAAACATCTGTTTCGTGGGTTAATAACTTCGAAACTTAGGGTTTGCGGTGGTCTCTGGGTTGCTTGGGACAATGCTTTCGCTGTTCAAATCATATTTTCCAACTTGACTTTTATTCTTTGCTTGATATTTGATTTTAATAATCACAAGTGATTTTTAGGTCTTGTTTATGGTAATCCCAACTTTTCTGATAGAGGTCCTGTTTGCAACCTTATTCAATCTCTTATTCCGCCTAATCAACATGTCGTGCTTATTGGGGACTTTAATCAAGTGCTTAGTCCTTGTGATGAAATTGGTCCTAATGTTGAATCCCTTCCGGGGGAAAATGTCTTTCGAACTTTCATTGATAACTGTTCCCTAATTGAATTACCTAACCTTGGACCTTGGTTAACATGGACTAATAATAGATTCTCTGCTTCTCCTACTTTTGAAAAGCTTGATCGTGCTTGGTGTAGTTATCTCTGGCTTGACATGTTTCCCACTTCCATCTTGCATAATTTAGGTATCTCAGTTTCGGATCATGCCCCTATTAACATTTTACTTAGTAATCGATGTGTTTTTCGTAATAAAATTTTATGTTTAGAGGCTTGGTGGTTGCGGAGATCTGAAGTCCTTGACTTAATCAAATTTGTTTGGAACCTTCCTCTAATTGGCTCTCCCCTGTTTAGAGTGGTTAAGTACTTACAAATGACTCTTAAAACTCTTGCCTGCTGGCACAAAAACTCAAACTCGCTCACTAATCAGATTGCCAACTGTAAACAAGAGCTTTCTTCAATTCAAAACCACCTTGTTAACCCTTTGGCTTTTGAACGATTCAAAACCCTCCAATCTCAACGTTCAAATCTCCTTAATGACTACGAAACATACTAGGCTCAAAGAGCAAGATGTAAATGGCTTAAACAATGAGATGGTAATACTAAATTCTTTCATAATTATGCTAGAACTAAAAAAGCTAGAAATAGAATTCACATTCTTAAAAATAGTAATGGTTCTCTAGTAACGGATCATAGTGAGATTACCACCTTATTCTGCAATATTTTCAAGATATTTACTCCGTACCGTCTCCCTCCTATAATAAATTAGAATCCTTATATGTACATGACTATGCTTTTGACTTACTTTTCCATATTGACACTTTTCTAACCTTCAATCAGCAAATTTTTCTTTCTTCTCCTTTCACTGCTGAGGAAATCAAAACAGCTGTTTTTAGTATGGACCCTTTAAAAGCCCCTGGACCTGATGGATTCCAACCTATCTTCTTTCATAAATGTTGGCCTATTATTTCTAAAAATATCATCTCTGCTGTCTTATCTTTTCTTAATTCTAGTCATATGCTATCAGAGCTTAATATTAAAAACATTGTTTTTATTCCAAAGGTTAAGGATCCTTCCTCCGTTAATGACAATCGTCCTATTAGCCTTTGCAATGTCTTGTACATAATTATCTCCGAGGTTTTAGCGAATCGAATTAAAGTAGTTTTACCTTCTTTAATTTCAGACAACCAAAATGGGTTTGTACCAAACAATAGTATTCAGCACAATATTCTTCTCACGCAAGATATCTTACACAACATTTCTAGATACTCTGACCCTACTTTACCAAAGTATGAAACCATGAAATTAGACCTTTCGAAAGCTTTTGATAGACTTAGGTGGGACTTCATAGAGGCCACACTTCATCAATTTCACTTTCCCCCCTTCTTCACTCGCCTTATTATGCAATGTCTCACAACGGTTTCTTATTCTATTATTATAAATGGCTCCCCATCTCAAAATTTTAAGCCTTATCGTGGCTTGAGACAAGGTGACCCCTTATCACCCTTTATCTTCATCCTTTGTGCTGAATCAAAACCTATTGCTCAGGACTTTTGCATGGTGCCCCTTCATCTCGTAATGGTCCTTCAGTTTTCCATGTACAATTTGCTGACGACAGTATTATGTTCTTTAAAGTCACCCCTAATGTTGGAAATATAATTTTAAATATTCTTAATAGATTTGCTAATCAATCAGGACAAGTTATTAATTTTTCCAAGTTCTCTGTCACCTTCTCTTCCAACTGTAATCGTGATGATATTAACCATTTAATCTCTACGCTTAATGTGAATTGCACTTCTCATATATGTAATTACTTGGGTTTTTTCTTTGTTTCTTCCTTTACTCTCTCTAAAAAAAAAGAAACGAATCTCTTATTATTGGAAAGGTCAGAAACAAATGTGCTTCTTGGAAGGGTTTATTACTGAACAAAATTTGGTAGGGCCACCTTAATTAAGACTATTTTAACCAGCTTCTTAGTTTATCCACTTTCGGTTATGTTCATATCTACAAAAACTTCTACGACTCTTACTTCTATTTTCAATAACTTCTTCTGGACAAGTAATCCCTCCAAAAAAACTCTTCACTGTACCTCTTGGAATAATCTTTTTCTTAGGGTTAATAAGGGAGGCTTAGGCTTTAAGAATGTTTAAGTTTTTAATAATGCTCTTTTACGTAAAAATGCCTGGAATCTCCTTTCAAATTAGCAATCTTTAGCGTCTAAATTTTTGCTTTCTAAGTATTGTAAAAGAAACTCTTTCTGGCTGCACAATGCTCCTCCAAATACATCTCCGACTTGGAAGGCAATTATCAAAGGTAAGAAACTCTTGCAAGGGTGCCTCCTTTGAAAACTTGCAGATGGCAATCGTATCTCTGTAACTAAACACCCTTGGATTCGTGATGTTTCGGGGGATTCCATCGGGCATTATTTGCATGGTAACTGCAATATTAAATGGGTCAAAGATCTAAGAAATCCTTGTGATGGAGGAAGGGTATTGCATGGAATTATAATATTTTAATTAGCATCTTCCCTTATTGGCTTGTTAACCTAATTCTTTCCACTCCTTTAAACTCAGCCTCTAATGATCCTAGCTGGACTCTAACTACTAATCAAACTTTCTCTGTTAAAACCCTTTACAACTCTTTGCACTCTCCTTTACCTAGCCCCAACTTAAGTCTAAATTTTAAATTCTTCAATACCAGCACTCTTAATCTTAATTGGAAGCATCTTTGGAAACTCAAATTGTCTTTCAAAATCAAATTCTTTGCTTGGCAAATAGCTCATCAAATCTTACCTACAAAGGATTTTCTGAGCTCTAGAGGGATCAATTGCAATTCTAACTGTATTCTTTGCCTTCATGCAAATGAAACTGTTGATCACCTTTTCATTCACTGCAACTTTTCGAAAAAACTTTTTGCAAAATTCAATTCAAATGTTTTCACTTCCAATATTGGCAACTGGATCAATCTGGATTAAGAGGGCAGCACACTGACATTCTGAAGATGTCTACTGGATTATGGCTTGTTGGATCACTTGGCAAAATAGAAATGCAGCCATTTTCAAGAACATCACCCCTGTGGTGGACAATTGCTACTTTGAGGTTGTAAATCTAACTGCTCAAATTCTTAATGTTTTTATGCCTAACCAAATACAACAATAGGCACACTTTTGGTCGAAAAGAAGAAAGCCAAGGCACATGGTTCCGGGTCTTCAAATCCGAGAAAGCCTCGAGCTTCAAGTGTGGACAAAGGGAAAGCACCAATGCTGGCAGAGGGTGGAGGAGAAATAAAGAAGAAGGGTTTTTGCGGCTGCTCTGGATCGTTTCTTGGAGGACAAGATTCGAAATGAGGAAAATATGAAGAAAAAAAGGTGCGAGAAGAGTAGAAGAGAGTGGAAGAGTTGGCAGTAATGTACAAGGCAAAATCACAAGGCTTCATCTTGGTGGATTGCAAGATAGTGGATCTAAATGAGGAAGCTCTGATCAACTTTCTCACGGAAAAGTCAGGATTTAGAAAAGGGAAATCAGTTTAGGATCCTTATTCCTAGGTCCGACTCATTAGCTTTGATCTTCTGCTACTAGTTTGCTACTCTCTTGAATAATTTAGTGTATTTTCTAGACTTTTTTTTGATAGGGTAGACTTTGTTTTGTTGATTGGGCATGTTTGGTTTGTGGATGAGAGCACGGTAGGTTTGTGCTCGGTGTACTTTGTTTCGTCAGTTATACTCGTCACCTCTTATCAATTTATGTTCTCAATGTTCATGCTAAAAAATCTTTTAATCGTAGACTTTTAAAATCCATAAGTTGAGTTCATACCAACATTATCAAATGAATCGGAAACATCATAGCGTCCATAATATATAGATGACTACAGTTGTCAATCACTCCGGCCACGTTTTCGTAAGCTAATTTTGGAAGTCTTAATCAATGGCCAAGCTTCATTCCTACTCATATTTCTCCTTTTTGTTGTGGTGGTGAACATTGTTTTTAACCGTTAATTTTGTGTGATGTGACATCCTTGGGCTAACCACATTGGATACTGATTAATAATCTAAAATCAACTTCTCAAAATAATCTAAAATCAAAGTATGAGGATCCAACGACAACTCACAGGTGGCCGGGCCGGGCCGGGCCGGGTCAAGAAAGAGAGATTTTGAACCCCTCCGAGCCCAGGCCAAGTGGATATATCAATAATATATTAAAAAACATATTTTTAATATTTTAAGTTAATAAAAAATTTAAAATTTATCATTCTCAGGGGCCGA
This sequence comes from Linanthus parryae, assembly GCA_023055425.1. Lineage (NCBI taxonomy): Eukaryota > Viridiplantae > Streptophyta > Magnoliopsida > Ericales > Polemoniaceae > Linanthus > Linanthus parryae. The sequence goes on along the minus strand of JALGPY010000001.1, from coordinate 40,514,971 downwards.
ACGGGTTCGGAGGGAGCCGGACTGTGCTGGAGGGGGCAAAGTGTAACCATGTCCGGGTATGGGGTTACGGGGGTCGGGCTGGGGGTGGTCAGGAGGCAGGCTAAGCACCTTTTAGGACGGGCCGTTTCGGAACGAATCGTTGGCCGGGCCGGACTGCCACTTGAGCGACAACCACTTTTCAAATGATTAGAGATATCTCCAGAACTAATCACACCAAGTATAGCCCGCCCCTTTCTAGACTATGACATCACAGTACCAACCCACATGGAATTATAACAGCTAATAACTCTCCATCTCCCCGATTTGATCTCTTCACCAATTCACCGACAAAAGGGCTACATTTCGGGACCGGACAAGAACTTGAACCGACAATATGCCAACATCACACACAGCTCACTCCTTACCTCACTGCTAGAAACCTAAGATCTCATCCTATACTGAATTCTACACTAAAGACGAAACTATGTTACCTCGGCAGAACTTTGTCTATTTCTCTTAGAAACAACAAACTTAACCTCTCAGCAGATAACATCATGTGTACAAGCAGGATAAGCTTGAATCATGATAAGCCAATTTTTACTTCACAAGTTCTTTTTTCTTAGGTTTCCTTTTCTATTGGAGCAGAAATTACAGATTAAATTACAGATTAATCACAATTTTCAAGAATGTGTACATATGTGGTACCACGGGGCACTTTAATTGGTTGACCATATTAATTCTACCATATTCATTGTATCAATGTCTGAAACTAATAACATAATCAACCAATCAGAGTGTTCCGTAATACCACATCACTCATACCCCGTGGTATTGAATATCTTCTCGTCCATAAGACCCACTCAACTTACAATTACAATTTTATCTTTGTTTCGTTTAACATGTTCGGTTTAACCTTCAAAATATTATGCAACCAATTTCACAACATTTTCACAAAATTCAGAACTTATTGTTATTTTGTCTAATTTTTCCAATTCAACCTCCTCCATAACTATACGTGGGGCTTTCCTAAAAGAAATGTGCTATACATAGGGCTTCTTTTATTTGACAAAATGCATGGACTAGTCATGGCACGATTTTTCTTTTTTTTTGAGGGATATGGCACTACTCGATGAATGAATACAATGATGAGTGCCATTTATTCCGACCTATAACACGAATATATTGTGAAGCGGAAAAAAGGATAGAAGCATTTTTTTAGCTCCTACTAAAAAAGTAAGAAAATTAGGAAAATACAATTAAAAAAAAGAAAAAAAAAAAAAAAAAAAAAAAAAAGAGTGACAGAGAGAGAAAATCAACTTTTCTTGCCTTCTTCACCGCCTTCTTCCAAGTACGCCTTCTTCCTCCTATCAGCATTCGCCAACAAACAAATCACAAGAAAACACGCAGCATAAACCCCATGAACCTTCCAATTCGTCTTGGGCGGTTCACGCAACACGACCCGATGAAACACCGTCACATAGTAATGCAGCCCAACCGCAAACCCCACAACCGTCTGGACCAAACCCAACACCTTCGTCCCATGCCCACTCTCACTCGTCCCAAACACCAACACCAAATACATCAACAGCAACAAAAGATAAAAAACATACCCCAGCGTCTGCAACACCTGTAACCCAACATACGTCCCCTGCGACGTCGTATAGAAGAATCTCAAAGGCTCGAGCCCAGTAATAAGCGAGGATAAACAGAGGATAGAGAAATAGATTGATAAATAGACTTGGATGAATATCACTAGCTTCTGGATTGAGAAATAGGCTTTGATTCGGTTCACGATTAGTGAGACGAGTAAGAGAGGGATGAGGAGGAAAGCGAAGGAGACGATTGATGCGACGGTGGAGGCGTATCGGTTACCCACGTAGGGTTTGAAGCCTCTGGTCATCTCTTTGTTGGCTTTCGTGAGGTAGATTTGGGAGGTTGTTGAGATTCGTTCCAGATCGGGGAGTAATTGCTCTTGGAATTTGGTGGGTAGGTCTCTGAAGCCTGAGACCAGGTCGTCTTCTTCGTCTTCTTGATCGACCCAGGTGGGTTGTTTTTTGGGTTTTTGGGGATTTGGAGATTTGGGTTTTTTGTCTTGGGATGGGAATTTATCTGGGTTTTTGGATTTAGCCTCATTGAGAGAGACTGATGGTTTAGTGGTTTTGTTCTTGGGTGGGGTGAGTTTGGTTAGATCTGAGGTTTTCTTGGCAAGAACTGAGCTGGGTTTGGTTGAATTGGAGGATTTGGAAATGGGTTTGGTTGGATTTGCGGTTTTGGAAATGGGTTTGGTTGAATTTGTGGGTTTAATGAGCTTGGTCTTGTTCTTGGAGGATAATGAGATGGGATTGATCAATTTGGTCTGGTTCTTGGATGAACTGGGTTTGAACAATTTGGTTTGATTCTTAGAGGAGGAGATTGTGGTGGTGGGTTTGATCAGTTTGGTCTGGTTTTTTTGGGAGGACACTTTGGTGGTGGTGGTGGTGGTGGTGGTGGTTGGCTTTTTTTTCTTGATTGGTGGTGGGGGGTCTTCTTCATCATCAAGCTCCATTTCTAGCATTCTTCTACCTCTTGATCTGAAGAATTCATTGCTCAAAGGTTGTAGTTGTTGCTCTGTTGCTTGAGTGTAGCCACAAACCAATTCAGAAATGTAGAGAAACAGAGCAAGATACAGAAGCAGTACCTTTGGTGGGAGGCTCATGATGATGATGATTATGATTGAAGGAGGATCTGGTTAAATTTCAGAGCCTCAACTGGATCTAGAGTCCAGAGTAGAAATAGAGAAGAGTGAAGTGAGGGGTATTAAAGAGTGATTTGTATATATATGAGTCGGGGTGGTAGCATTACTGATGAGTGTGAGAATGGGGAGAATTTAATGCAATTGGTATGGTGATGGAGATGGGTTCTTGCATCTTTCTACGCGCTTATAGTAAAAAAGAAGGGGTAATGATTCTTACAAAGCAGAAAATGATTCTTACAAAGCCACTAAGATTATTTGTGCAATTTCATTGGTCAGTACATGCATAAATAATGTTAGTGGCTTTGTAAGAATCATTTTCTGCTTTGTAAGAATCAATCCCCAAAAGAAGAAGCTTTTTAGTAGTGGTATTTCTGTAGGGGATTGATTCTTACAAAGCAGAAACTGATTCTTACAAAGCCACTAACATTATTTATACATATAATGACCAATGAAATTGCACAAAAAATGTTAGTGGCTTTGTAAGAATCAGTTTCTGCTTTGTAAGAATCATTACCCTTTCTGTAATGGTAGATCTGAAAGCTTTTAAGCATGACCATGCATGTTACCTGAAATCCTTTTGGAGACATGGGATTTGTTAAGTCGGTGAACCGGGTCAGCCCCTGTAAGCTTTGCTTGATATTACCCCTTATTAGTCTAAATCACCTTGAGTTAAAGTATTAATGAACAAGTTTTAGTGTTTTTTTTTTCACTCCATTGTACCAAAAAAAAAAGTATTAATGAACAAAAGTTCGGGTAACAGACACTTTCACCCCCCTCACGATTGATTCAAAGACACTTTCGTCCCTTCAACTCCGGGAAATGACAGTGTACCAAATTTCAGGACACCTACAATCACTTAGTCTGGGGTGGGGCTCGTCATAGATGATAGTTTTGGACAAAACTTCCATTGTACCGTATAAAATGACATAATCAGAGAGTGTAAGTATTCTCAAACTTCGTACACATAATGGGTGTAAGTGTCCTTTCCCAAACTGGAAGGGACAAAAGTGTCTTCGTATTAAACATATGTTTTCGATTGAGAGGAGGTACTTCACCGGCAGACAGACAACGAAAACAGCAAGGTAAACATCTATTAATTCCTATTCTTTGACTTAGTGAAAGTGTCTTTTACCCCAAAGTTCATGGAAGAAGTGACTGGTCATATATATTTGACTTACTAATCTTATTAGACCCGAGTGAAGGTGAACCAGAATGTTTCGTTTAGCTTGGATTGGTTTATCGTTTAGAATTGTTTTGTTTGGTTTAAAAATCAATAAATCAGATATTAAGGGCCGGTGATCTATCTATTGAGCTGGCCGATGATATTGTGGAGATGTAATCCATTATCCTCGAGACCAGAATAGAAACGAGACTACCCTGGTCTTTAATCCAAGACCTGCGGGTACCAATGTCTTTGACTTGTAATAATAACTTCCAAACTAGTAGTACTATAATAAGTTGGAATTGGATTTAAGAAAGTTGCTCATTTTCTTGTGTAGAAACGACATATGGTTAGTTGAAATAGTTGACTTCCGTTCAGTGCCAACTCTGACGAAGGTGGGTACTCTATTGTGTTTTTCCCGACTAAGCTAAAGAATAGCATGTACTATAGTTAAGATATTATGTGGAGTATTAAAACAATGACCAGTACCAGATTTCGCATTAACTATTTATGGGGTAGGGCAAAGAAGAGCCAATTTTCTGCACCAGTCCATGTTAGGTTAGTTGATAACATGGGGCCATTCCTTGGAAATGTGTTGCATAGGATGCGCTTTCACTCTATTCTTATTTTTATAAGGATAAAATATCGTAATTAACATAAGTACTATTTAAGATATAAACCTGTGATCTCATGAGCTTGTCGGTGAGGCTGAATTACAGATTAGTTTTGGTTGTATACATGTTTTCGCGGATCAAGATGTAGCTCCATCAATGGTAGCGGTGTTCTGGTTTTGGTTTCGTTTTGATGCCGATAAGCATATCTGGTACATCTTTTTAGTTAGTATACCATGATTTCATCAATGGTAGCGGTGTTCTGGTTTTGGTTTGGTTTTGATGCCGATAAGCATATCTGGGTAGTAAATCTTTTTAGTAAGTATACCATTCTTTCCCTATTCTAGCACCTCTTCTGCTTTTCAAGTGTCTCATACAAATCATTATTTCCTCCAATATTCATGTCTACTACTTCTTATGTTTCTTCTCCACCAGTTTCTTGTTCTGCTCCTATCTCATCTTCTTCTACGGGTGCTTTCTCTCCCTCTCCATCACTTCACTCTCCATCCACTACCTCGGCTTCATCTATTACTTCTTTTGTGCCACCTCCAGCTCATCATATGATCAACATATGTGAAACCTAACCCTAAATACCAAGTCTAGTTTAAAACCACCACATCTAATGCAAGACCTACTTCATATGCAGAAGCTGCTCCCTTTCAGTGTTGGCTGTCTGCAATGACAGAAGAGTTTCAGGAACTCCTTAAGCAATATAATTGGTCGCTAGTTCCTCTTCCACATGGCAGAAAACCATTTGGCTGCAAATGGGTTTATAAAATTAAAAAAAAAAAAAAAGTGTTGATGGTGAATGCACGATATAAAGCTAGGTTGGTTGCCAAGGGGTTTTGTCTTATGGAGTAGATTATACATAGACATTCATCCATGTAACTAAGAATCAAAGTGTAAGACTTGTGCTAGCTCTGGCACTTCATTATGATTGGGAGCTTAAGCAGCTAGATATCAACAATGTCTTTCTTCATGGTACAATTGATGAAGAAATTTACATGACACAAGTTTATGGGTTCATTGACAAGTCTTGTCCATCTTATGTGTGTAAATTACATAAATCTCCCTATGGTTTGAAACAAGCTCTAGAGCTTGATACAAGAAGCTCTCTCAATTTCTTATAAGTCAGGCCTTCAAATGTAGTGATGTAGACACATCTCTCCGTGTGCTTCATACTAACTCCTATACATGGTGGGTTTAATTGGTCTATGTGCATCCTCATTGGGAGTTCTACTGCAGTAGTGAGCTCTCTTTTGGCTGCTATGACAGCTCACTTTGCAGTGAAAGATCTTGGAAAGCTTTCTTATTTTCTTGGAATTGAGATTGAGTATCAAGATTGTGGTCTCATTTTTCACCAAAAGAAGTAGGCTATTGATCTACTTACAAAGTCTAATATGATGGATTGTAAGCCATGTGCAACTTCTTGTGCTCATAAATCTTGCTCAGCCACTCCAGATTACACTTCCTACTCTCATCCTGCATTTTTTAGGAGCATTGTGGGTGCACTCGAGTATCTTACTATTACCAAACATGATATTCAGTTTGTTGTCATTGCTTTCTACCAGCATATGCATGCTCCAACCCAGACTGACTATCTTGCTATGAAAAGAGTGTTGGAATATGTTAAAGGTATATTGCATCAGGGTTTGAAAGTGAGTCCCAGTGCTTTTCAGCTCACAGCTTACTCGGATGCAGATTGGGCACGGGACAACTTAATTAGAAGATCCACTACTTTTTTTTGTATTATTCTTAGTGAGAATTTAGTTTCTCGGAGCTCTAAGAAGCAAGACACAGTTACAAGATCATCCACAGAGGCAGAGTACAAGGCTATGACTGTTACTACCTCAAAGCTCAAATGGTTGTAGTATTAGCTTTATGATCCTCATATTCTTCCCTCAACAGCTCCTGAACTATGGTGTGATAACATTCAGCTTTGGCCTTGGCGGCAAACCCTGCGTTTCATGCCAGGACCAAGCATATTTAATTTGATTTTCATTTTGTAAAGGAACTAGTGGTATCTTAAAAGGTTGAATGCGGCACATATTTCCTCCATTTGATCAAATAGCAGAAATGGTCACCAGAGCTCTTAGTGATTTCCACATCCGCAAATTAACTTCCAAGCTGAATTTGTCTTGCACCAAGTTCAGCTTGAGGGAGGCTGATAAATGTAAAGAATAAGTAGTACTTGTTATAGTATATAATGCAGTTTAGGAAAGGCTTAAAATTAGTTTGTAAATATAATGAGATTTGTTTTTATTCTTCTCAACAGCTTCATCTTCTTCCTCTCTTCTCTCTGCAACTCCTTGACTCTGTATAATCATGTGTTTCTTCATTCAATACCTACTAGTGGAAGAAGGGAGAACCGAACTCAGGTTGGATGCATAACGCTGCACATCCATTTACCTCTATTTCCTGTTATATTTGAGAATCTGATGGAGCAGAGAAGTTTCCCATAGATGTCTAAAAGGGACTGAAGCATGATGGTGAGGCCCATGGATATAAAAACACCACCTTCACTAAAAGGAGTTAAATAGCCAATTGTCTTTAGACATGTCCTTTTGTTTCAAGCTTCGCAACCACATCAGTCACATACGACTAAATTAAATTCTCATCCATACTGGCGGTGCATTAGCTAATACTTACAAAAAAAAAAAAAACTCCTTTGGTTTCAATTTCATTGTACTAAAATCTTGGAATTTTTGTTGCTATTGTATATGCATGAGTTTCAATATTCTTTACCACGCGCCATGTTTTCAAGATGCAAAAGAGAGGTATATATAGCTAGAGTTAGACCTGACAAAATGGACAAACTGGTCCATTTTTTTAACAAACCATAACTGCTTTAGGGCAGTTTGGCAATGATGTGTCGGTGAAAAAAACTGATGTTCAAAAATTAGAGTAGAGGAACTAGCCGTTTAGCCCAGTGGTTAGGGTCCTGAGGCAGTTCATCCCAGGTCTCGAGTTCGGCCTCCCAGAAAGCGTAAGGTAGTTAGGAGTTATGTAGAGAAATTACTGAATTTTTTGACAGCATGTTGTGAAATGAAATGACCAAACCGTATGACAGATATCAGTTTACTAAAGATAATCACTGAAATCCCTACTACTTGCTTCAAAAGTTGTTATGGGACAACAATTACGGTTCAGAAAGCAGCTGAAGTTCATGTTACCAAATGGTTGAAAACTGTTTTTTGCTATCTCGAAACAGTTAATGGAGTAGAAGAAACACCAACAGTGTATACAAAATTGTTTATCCAAAGGTCTCACTCTAAATCATCTTCAAGTTTCAGAAAGCCAACAATGACATCAAGTACTACTATTTTGCAGCTTATGTGGCGTTAGCTTCAAAGGATCGATCTCCTCCAGTCGCTTCTGTCCATTGCCATTCTAAAGCCTCTAACCACGAAATAGGCAACACATATCCTCAATGGTGGAGCATTGAGTACTGTTTGTACAATGATTCATGAGTTCCATTCATAAGAAATCGGTTGCTATTGCATGTGCATGAGTAAATGAGTTCAATTGTAAAACTACATTCACACCTCATTGTGTACTTAGAGAGATCTGTACAGTAATGTGTTTACTACCGAGTACATATGTTTAAGGGGCAAGAGAGCAGAAATGGACAATGTGATCACATCAGGAAGCTATGCAGTTACGCAAGTGCGTTATGATGATGCTACATAAGACAATTATGGCGTTACAACAAACCTCACCTCGCAAATGGGTGTGCTCACGTGGTAAGAGTTGGTTAGCCCCTAATCAAGTCTGAGTTTGGAGACCCTATAAATTTGTGATTTCCTGACTTGTAAAAAAAAATGACTCGCCTACGACCAATTGTGGAGTGCACCAAGAACATGCTCCTGCAGGGATTGATTTAGGAAATTACTCTTTTACTAGAAAATGTCAAAAAGATAAAAATAACCCTACAGTGGTACTAATAAAGTCAGGAAAAGTCATCTATCTGCAGAGTAAATCAACCGATGTAGGGATGAAATCAGAAGTATTGCTTGGTATTAAGATTAATGGTATTAAGATTAGTGTCTTTAAGCATTCAGAGCTGTGTATTAAAAAAACTTGGGAACAATTCATAACAACGTCTGAGAAAATGGCAAAAAAAGCCTACAAACCAAACAAATTAGTTAAACCAGCTGTGGTGAACCCACGAGTAGAACGCACCCATGAAAACCGGTTGACAAGGAAAGGGTGCTCATGTGTCTATATACCACATGCTGATCTCTCATACTTAGCCGATGTGGGACAAGCCCACACCTCCAGAATCATGACACCAGCCCATGCTGCCTATAGCTGACTTGATAGGGGTTAGAATCGAAACCAAGACGTCTTGCTCACCAAGCCAACCTCTTGGGGTAAAATCTCTTCGCATATATCGTTTTATAAATAGTAATTGTAATAGAATATCAATACATCTGTCCCAGTCTCACTAATGCTAAATGCAGCAAAGTCCCACTGCCACCAATTTGTATTAAGGTTGATTTTCATTCAACCACCAAATATCCATGCTACCGCTTCATAATGTACTTATCTATCATATTCAATCATCATGATATGTTTCAGAAGATGTCTTCAAATTCAATATGAGTTGAAAGGTGTACAGGTAAGCTACTTCTCATACAATACATTAGTGAGTACATTATAAGTTACTATTAGTGATGAAGATTGTGAATACTGTCAGTGGTGGTGCAGAAGCATCGGATAAGGGGCACCAAGACAGGCATGAAATTAAATAAAACAAAATAGCTCTGAAAATCATGAAAACTGAATATGGGGGAATTCCTAAAGTCTGGTGCACAATGGAGCTGAAACTTTTAGTCCTTGCGACAATATAAGTACAGTGTCAAAGAAGCTGATACTATATAACTCGAACATAACTTCTTTGGAAGTTTAACCACATACCGTGTTCTGGGAAACTGATGCTGTATATGAATAGGTAGATGGCGTCCAAATATGTTACGACTTACAATGCAGTTAGTCAGCTTGTATAAACATGCTTTAAGCTTCAATCAATCACTTTCCTCCATTATTTTCCGGCATCTGAAACTGCTATATCATCAGAAAGCAGCCTCTTTTCATCACTTTCATCAAAATCAAGTTTTCTATCCATCGTGTCAGTTGTCTCTTTCTCCAGTAGGTCATCAGAGCCCAAGACATAAATTTCACAAAACTCTTCTCCTAGAGCACTATCCTCCCCCAGCTGCAATTCTGATTCTATCAAGTGATGCATTCTTGCCCGCTCTCGGTCTCTCGGATAAGTCCAATAAAGCAAAGAGTAAATCAGGCAGCATATCACATAAGGAATTCCAATTGCAGCGTAAAGCGCCTTGGCAAGTGGTGCCGCGTTCTCTCTATCTGTTTCGATTTCTCCAGAGCCATTTGATCCTGGAAGTGTTTTGTAACCATAAACATGCTGAGCCAGAATCCCCACTAGTGGGGGAGCGAATGAAGAGAGTATCGACTCGAAAGATTGATCCAAAGCATATATGGTCGTCCGTGATCTCTCTGGAACAATCTCTGCAAATATCGGACTGATATGCATATCAACAAATGTATAGTTCATAATAAGCATTTCGAAATGTAACAGCTGCTAGAGTTACCAAAAACAGTCCTAACAGAATCAATATGATAGTTTTTGCATGCCACTACAAGTCTTTAACAAAGCTGAAAAAGGATGAAACCACTTTGCTTACTAGTTCAAGGGTCTGATTAAAATCAATGCTGATCATACAAGTAGGGTGTTCATTAATGTTAGTTCAACGAAGTATAGTAACACCGATTCAGGTCGCTATTTAACTTCAGATGAAAGCTATACACTTTCACAAAATTGTAAGCCTTTGCTCGCGTGGAAAGAGGTGTAAGCAAGAAATGGATTAAAGAACCTTGAACAGATGACCAACTCATAAACCGTGATACCCCTGCAGCTTTCATCAATCCTTAGTGCCTGTTTGGTATCCCTGATTTAAATCAAATTGGATTAAAATCGGCCTCTTTTCAACAATTTCATTTGTTATGACTACAAATTAAAAATTGATAATCTGCTATTAAAATGATCTCTGTGCAATTTTAGAATCTCCAAAATTGAGGATTATGCAGTTGAAATTCTCTAAAAAAGTTAATTTGAATTCTTTTACATTAGCATGATCATAGTTCAATTATAAATAGGTGTTATCAATTACTTGACTATAGACCTCTTTAAAATTTGTTAAATGGATCAAGCTAGTGATCTATAATTTTCTGCTCATACCAAACATATTGTGATTTTTATTTCAGCTGGATTTTTCACCCAGATTATTTTCAGCTGATTTTCAGATTTTCGGCTCATAACAAACAAAGCCTAACTAAAAGCTATAATGGATAATGCTCATGACTGGAAAGAAGTTTATTCGGGTTGAAGAGACGTACTTGTTTGTAGCAGGAGCATTCCAGGACATGATTAATCCCATGACGAGCAAGACCATCGCGTGCATGAACGTAGAGGAAGCATCAATAGGCAATCCTAACAGAAGAATTGCAGTTAAAGGGACAGCCGAGCCAGCGCTTATCTGTGAAAGCATTATCCTCCCAGAATTGGGGAGTTTCTGGGCAAGGATATCTCCCATCCTTCCCCCAAACAAACCCCCAAGTGAAAGACCCACAATAAAAAGGGTCCAGAGAAACGCCACAGTCTTGTGAGAGAAGCCGATAAGCTCTAACCACATGGGAGCAAACGATAACGCCGAACCAGCAAATGAACCGGATATGCCTTGGGCAACAATGATTTGGAAAGTTGGAATCCCAATGACTGATTTGGCTTCTTTAACCAGACCCTTCATCTCTGACCAGAAAGGCTTAGATGGAATTCCATCTTTGGCTTTGTGATTGCTATCAGGAAAGCGTGGATCTTTAGCAAAGAGGTAAACAAGAACACCCACAATAACACTAATTAGAGCAACAAGATGGAAGGCTAATCTCCAACCATCGATACCCATGATTGAAGTTGAAGCCATCAGCACAGAGAAAAGCCCACCTATGATTGCTCCAATGTTGCCTGTTAATTGAAGCCATCCGAAAGCTATACCGCGGTTGCTTTCATTCGTTGAATCAGCAACAAGGGAGTTAATGGCTGGTGAAACTAAGGCAAGTCCTATACCACTCAAACCTCTTGACACTGCTACCTGGTTGGAATCCATCAAGATAACTAAGCATTAGAATTGGTGATCAGAACTCAGAAGTACACAAGTCCCAGGAACTAAGCATTTTTTTGCCAGTACATAGAACTTCATATAAATTCTATTTCTAACGTACACTACTATTGTTTAGAGCATCTTCCACATTTATATCAAATTTTACACCAAATCCTATATTTGGTGGAGAAAAATGGTTTGACCTCCAACAGTGACCCTCAAAAACGCCATTTCACCATTTTTCGTGAAAAAATAGCATTTTTGGTCTCGCACAGATTTCACCAATTTTTTCACCAGATAGGTATCTCACAATTTCATCAAATATGGAGAATGGTGTTTTTGGCCTTCCACAAAAAACATCAAATTGATTCAAAAATCATAAATTTCATAATAATCAAAATAAAAAATTATTTTATTACCTAAATAATATTACACCAAATTACAAAATGATTAAATTGCAAAAGATTGTTCAAACAATCTTAAAATACACTTCAAAAGTCAAAACTAATACAAAAAAATAGTACGCAAACTTTTTGGAATAAAAAAAACTTATTTACACTTCAAAAAATCTAATTATTATTATATTAGTCACCTTAAATTATTTTTAACACTAATTATTTGCAAAATATATCATTATATCTCTAATTATATACAAGTAAACTAAAAACATGCCCTAAACACTAATTAAGAATTTGGTGTAGATTACAACGAATCCTATTTTTGCCATCAAAGTTGATGGTAAAAATAGAATTTGGTGATATTGGATAGGATTTAGGGTACTGTGGGAGATGCAATATTGCAAAGCACCATGTCACAAAAGCTACACAAAATATAGGATTTGGTGATCAGGTGTTTTTTGTGTGAACGACTTTGGAAGGCCTACCAAAAAGTCAGTCACTTTTAATGATTTGGTGATTTGTTGTGGGAGGCCGAAAACACCGCATTTTCACATCAAACATAGGATTTTGTGCACTCTAGAAGACGCTCTTGGGGAGGCTCAAGCTCACGACCTCAATGAATTGTCTCATGACCATAATCATTGCGTTAAACGGCTACTTCCCAGGAACTAAGCATTGTACAAATCCTCTTTTGTTTTGAAGTCAGTCGAGCAAGCAATTTCAACATCCAAATACACTAACAAACGTTACTCATAATTCATTCAATTGAACTTGTTCAGAGGAGGTGGGGATTGGAGAACTCACTTGGAAGAAAGTGGAGGAGACGGCGACGAGCAAAGTAGCGCCGGCCCAAAGGAAGGCGCCGAGTGCAATGACGTGACCGCGGTCGTGACGGACGGCGAGGCAGGCGGCGAGAGGGTAGCAGAGCGATTGCACGACGGATCTGAAGAGAGTGAGCGACCCGAGACCAGTTGGGTCAGTGTGAAGAGCAGCACCCACTTCCTTGTACACTCCAGGAAGCAGAGATTCGTCGGCTCTTTGCATTATTCCGGCGAGATTCACCAGGACCAGAGTCAGCGCCTCCGCCTGGATACCCATCTCCGCCGTCTCCCGGAGTTTCCCTCTGTTGTGGACGGAGAGGGGTTTCGATTGGCATCGAGATCTGATCGGAGCAAGTTGACGTTGTTTACCGATTTTTAATTCTTCTTAGGCGTCGTCATTCATGTATACGAATAATCTAATGGAGTGTGTACGGATGAGTCTTCTTGGCCTTAGTCTGTACCATCTTGCGCGGGCGCGGGTGGATATGAATATTTATTATCATGACAGCTCCCTGCTCTTTCTTTCTATGTTATCTTTTTCACTCCAATCTAAGTCATTTTGACCAGATAATTTAGATAACAAAACGATGTGATTTTTTGATAATTTTTTCATCGTGTTGTAGAACAACTTTTAGTCTACAACACCATGAAAAAATATTGCATCATGTTGCTATTCAAATCACCGGGTCAAAGTGACCATGAGAATAGTGGTAAAAGTCAAATTAAGAAGAAAGAGTAGGGACAGAGTGGTAAGCGCAGGGCCGTCCTTTTCATTAGACGAACTTTAAGGCTGCCTAGGGGCCCCCAAAAATGAAAGGGCCCCCAAATGTTCAAATATCGAGGGTATTTTAGTAATTTCGGTATTAAATATCAATATATCATGAGTAAGTATCCTATTTTTGGTGAAAATCTGGACTTGCGACTCCGCGTGAAGTGGCTACTGGGTGAGATGGAGAGATGCTTTGCATCCGGGTTCTTTGCCGTCAATCTCTCAGTTTTCCTTCTCTCTCGCCCTCTATCTCTCAGGTCTCTCACAGATCTTTCACCTTGCCTCAATTTCATTCTCTCTGTCTCTCTGTGCACAAGAGATTCCGGCGGGGAGACCTCCGTGTACACCGTAAGTAGAGGATCGAGGATCGCACAGGAAGAGTGGGGTTGTGTGTAGGGAGAGAGTAAGTCAGTAGCAATGTCTGAGAGAGAGACAGAGGTTTGGCAGAGCTTCCGCGTATGGCCAGTGTGTTCTTCTTTGTATGGAAAGGTTAACGTCCTATATATAGCAGAGAACGTGACCGTTGTAGTGTGGTTAATGCGCCCATTGATGGCGGCTTAATTAGCTTAACCATAACGGCACGTTCGTCCGAGTATATAGGGACCGTTACAGCACGTGGTGCGCGAATACCGGAACCGTTACGAGGTTGACCGGGTTTGACCGGATTGACCGGGTTTATGGAGCTCGTGCCATTAATCTCTCAAAACAGTTACTAAAGGTCGCGCGCGGGCTTGGCTCGCACGCGACAGGGCTTACTCTAGCCTCCAAACCACAAAGTCCCTACAAGTCCCGTGCAGTGGTATGCGAGGGCTCTGTCTCGCAGCCCCCACATGGATCAGCTCGGCTGGTGATCCAGTGTGTGTGGAGCACAATATGGTGTGCTGGATGGTTGCCACGTGGCCAAGATCTGTCAGCTCAGAAAGCACTATCTACACTCTCGAATCTCCTTATCCATCTGTTATTCTCTGTCAACGATTTACAAGATTGATTCCAAATCAGTGAATCACCGTATAAAATTTCTATCAAAACAAGTTTCCTTACAAGTAGGAGACTAGGAGTCCAAGCGTAATGGTGTTTGCGTTCTATCTATTTAATGGAAATCAGAATTCAGATCGAAGTCCAACTACTCTGAATCCGAAACAGAGTATGCAACACCCCGCGATTCCAGGCCTAGCCCAAACCGCTAAGATGTCCCCCGCACGAGGAGTTTTACCTCATTGTGAACGGAGTAGAACGTCGGCCTCGTACCAAACCATAAAGAACAAAACTTCAAATTTAATTCAAAATCAACTTTATTACAATAGGGAAATGACCAAACGTGGTCTTTAACGTGGAAACTTGAAAACAAAACCAAATTGTTTGAAAAGAAACAAAAACAAGAAACTAGTGATTTATTCCGTGAGAGCTAAAGTGATTCCTCGATCCAAGCTAGTGATTCGTTCCCCCAGAGCATGCAGCGGTGCTAACCTGTGGGTTTTCAAATAGCAAAAGCCGACCACAGTTTTTCTATAAGTCAGCTTAAATTGAGTAAGAAATACCTCAACATGTAAACAGATGATTGGGCACATAATTCAAGAATAAATAAAGGAATAAGTAAATAAAAAGATGATTAAAGCCTTAGATTGAGATCACAAAAGCAGTCAAGAAAGGTAAAGGGATAAACTTGGATTTGAAATTCCCACTTAATCTTCTTATTAAAGTCCTCTTCTGAAACTTTTATGGCGGCCACCTGGCCACGTGCCACGGGAGCAGCTAGCTCTACTGCCCCATGAGCCCCAGAATTAAACATTGTACGAGTGAATGCATAGTTCCCGCCTGCCTCAGAAATAAATAACTCAGGGTTACTTCGTGGGTCTAACAAACCCTACTTCAACCCGGCAGTTTTGAAAGCCCCTCTAAATATGGCCTTCCCGCCTCAATACTGACCTACAAGACCTTAAGTGTCGACACCCCCTAGAGGTTAGCAACTCCGCTAGATTAGTACAAGTAGGAACCCCCAAGTCCTCATGGTAGTGTAGGACTATGGGTACCAAGGGTACGCCAGAGTTTGGCTCCCAAAATCTCTTGAACAGAACGTATGGTCTTTAACAATATAATCACCGAAGTGAACTAAAGAACAACTCGTACAAGTTATCTTTCACTTTAAGTTACTTAGTGTCTTATGAATATTTCTTGAAAGAAGGTGATTCTCGATCCAAACCAGGTATTCAAAACCAATAAGGAAAGCAAGGATTAAAGTGCTAATCAGTTCCAAGATAAACATAACTCATATCTTCAAGAGAGAGATTTCAGTTTCACACTTTGTGCCAAAGTAGACATGATTTCCAGAGTTTCAACAAATGGATAGTACAATAATCAAAACAGTAACAAATTTGGCACAAAACACATCTTGGAAACTCATTTTGATGGTAGAAGAGTCGAGCATATAACTTACTTGGATTAAAGAAGGCTCCACACACACAAGCAAGCATGAAAACTAGTACTCGTCGTACGGGTTCTTAATGAACTGATCGTCTACGAACCCTACAATAATCGAATAATCCTAACATTAATACACGACCAATCTCATACAACAAATGCAAGTATGCCCTATATGCAAATGCAAAAGAATATTCCCCCGACAAGTTCCCAATTTAATTTACCCCCAAAATCGATTTCGGAACTCTAGTAATTAGAAAAGAATATTAATTTGTAAAATTATTGTAATTAAGAAAATAAATAAAAATAATAAAATTAAATGTAGGATTTAAACTATTAAATATTATACTTAGGAAAAGCTATTTATAATTAGTATTTAGAAAAGAGTATATAATTACTTAAGAAAACCAATATCTACTTTTATAAGAAAAGATCTTGAATTAAAACACACAAAATTCAAATTATATAATTACTTAAGAAAACCACTTTACTTATTAACCAAAACATCTATTTTTATCAGTAAAACTCTTCTTACAAAATGATACTATAAAAACTTATATTTATTTTCTTATTAAAAAAAACTAATTAATTATAATTGGTATAAACAAAACACTAGTTATAGAATAAATAGCCAAATAAATATTACAACAGTTTCTAGTTGACACTAAGCCACCCCAAAGGTTTCTGAAAGTGCACAACAGCCCCACAGATTCATTAAATTTCAAAAAGACCCCCACACCCTTCTCTAAAAAGCCAAAGCAGGTTCTTCATCATCTTCTTCTTCGATAGAACACCCAAATACAGAGACATATACATAGCCCCAACTCATATACACCCAGGTATGGTTATACGAAAATGGATGAGGAAAAGGGAGATCGTGAATGAAATTGAGAATTCAGGAGGGGGTTCTTGTGATTTACCGATTAGAGAAAGAAAGCGGCGATGAATGGAGACGACGGCGGCGATTGGAGGGTCGCCGGTGCTACCGCTGCTACTGGAGGTGGTCGTCGGTGAAGAGAGATCCACGGGGCGAGAGAGAGATGGTGATGGCGCTGCTGGGTTTCTCGTCAGAAACCCGGGTCGGGAATTCGGGTTGACTCAAAACAGAGCTCGACGGAGGCTCTGTTCTTCTGCTGGTTCGTTGGAAATCAGAACGGAAAGGGGGCGATCTGTTTCTGGTGGTTTTCGCCGGATATTGAGCAGTGGTGGTGATGTGAAGTGGTGGTGATGTTTGGCGGTGGTTTTGGGAAAACAGAGGAGGTGGGTTTGTTTCTTCGGAAAAACAGAGTGTGAGAGATAGAGCTGAAGTGAGATGGAGGGTGAAGAAGAGAGGGAAACGAGAGTTGATATATGTTGACAGTATGTTGAATTGAGGAGAACGTGGTTGAACACGTTGGTGGTGTTGTGGAGGAAGTCGAGGAAGAGGCGGGGAGAGCTCTGGGTTTGTTCCGAGAGAGAAGAAGAGGGGGACTGGGTTTACACCCAAGTTTGAGAAAAGACACTTTAACCCCCACAGCTACGTTTAGTAAACTACAAATACACCCCCCGGTTTAACAACAATAACAATTATCCTAATTTAAGAATAATTCACAAAAAAATATCCTATTAAAAATAGGAGTATTACAGAGTATATGTCCGACTACAATTGAGTTTTATGGGTATTTATTATGGGCTCTAGGTCAGGATTCGACTGGATGAGAAGTCGATCTGTTGATACAGGTTCATAATATTTTTCAATTTCTTCTTACAATTCGTATTGCTAATATTTTTTTTTTCAAAATAATCTTCAATTTCTTAATTGATGATCTGTTGATGCAGCTTAATTGGTGATTTGTAGTTCTGTATTGTTATATTGTTTCATAATTTTCTTCAATTTCTTCTTTCAGTTCTGCAATGTTGTTGTTTTTTTTTTTTTTTTTTTTTGACAAAAGCATTGTTGTTGTTTTTATGGACCGTAAGGTGGTCAAGAAAATTAACAACATAATTATGATCCAAGCAACTGATTATTAAATCTCTTTGCTGTAGTTAGCCTATCGTTTCTAATCTGAGAATTCAGATACGACTAGTAAAAGGTCTACACACAGAGGGAGCTTTCTCGCTATAATCACTTGGAAGCTACACTTACATATATACATACAGTGGTCGATCTATACAGTATCTCTTATCGATGTCTAGCTACTTTAGAAAATCGATACGATATACTACATAGGAGTACTAGTATATACTATACACAAGCAATAATGTATATACACGATTTATGTTTAATTCTTTGTATTTCTATGTTGATGCAGAGAGGTGAAGCTCAATATTTTTGCCCGAATCAACTCTGCATTCCAGCCCACGTGCATTCGTTTCAATAATTAAATTTATTATATTTTCTTGTTACTTTATCAAAGATTGTGTAATTTAACAGTTTGATAATAATCTTCGGAATTATCATGTCTACTAGGAAATATGATTCGGGGCATGAGAAAAGAAAAAGAAAAGAAAACAGGAAGAACATGTAGAATCTCAAAGAGGGTCTTTAGACAAGTTTGTTACTGTAAAGCCTAGGAAATCAACTAATGAAGAAGAACATCTTGTTGATGACCATAACATTAATAACCCTCTTAGTGAAATTAGCGAAATCCCTTCTAATGACGAAATTCCCCCCTATGCTCGAGTCAAACGCTAACCTTTTAGGAGAGCATACCGAGCATGATGAAGATATCCAAGAAGACCAAAGAGAAAATTATGTAGATGATCCAGGTACTGAGAACAAAGATATATTTGATCCTAGAAATTGGAAGAATATCGACACAAACTTGCGAGATTTACTAGTAGAAAGTGGTCCAATAGAATTAGGGATATAAATTTCCCTAAAGATGACACTGATAGGCTTTTTTCTACCTTACATTACAATCACATACTGCCGAATGGAGAAAAACAAGATAGGAGATGGATCTTCTACTCTAAAGCATCAGATAAAGTATTATGTTTTTGCTGCAAGCTGTTTAGTTTAAGACATATTCAAGGAAAACTCATTATCGGTGGTGTTAATGATTGAAGAAACTTAAGTGCGACACTAAGAAGTCATGAGAAATCTAGTGAACAGATTACTAATATGAATACTTGGATAGATTTTGAAGTGAGATTGCGCAAAAATGAAACAATATATAAAAATATTCAAGAGAGTTTGAAGAGAGATAAATAACATTGGAAGAGTGTGCTAACTAGAATAATAGCAGTTGTGAAAACTCTTGCTAAAAATAATTTGGCTTTTCCGTGGTTCCAATGGGAAAATCTAGTAGGAGAGTAATGGGAATTTTTTAAGTATAATAGAAATGATTCGGGAATTTGATTCAATTATGCAGAAACACATACGACGATACAAAGTGGCGAAACTCATACTCATTACCTTGGTCATAATATACAAAATGAGTTAGTACATATGTTAGCAGGTGAAATAAAAAACAAAATAATTAAAAAAGTTAAAGAAGCTAAATATTTTTCTGTTATACTGGACTGCACACCTGATGTTAGTCACCAAGAACAAATGTCACTTATTTTACGATGTGTGAATATGTCCACAACTCCTATTAAAGTAGAAGAGTACTTCCTAGAATTCCTGAAAGTAGATGTAACTTCTGGTAAAGGCATTTTCGATGAGCTTGTTGGAGCCTTAAATAGTTTTGGACTTGATATTGTGATATAAGAGGGCAAGGTTATGAAAATGGATAAAAATGAAAGGAAAACACCAAGGCGTGCAAAACAGAGGAAAAGAGTTGAATCCTATAGCGTTTTATACTCCATGTGGTAGTCATAGCCTGAACTTAGTACTTTGTGATATGGAAAACTCCTGCACCAAAGCAATAACTTTTTTTGGGGTGCCGTAACGAACTTATACATTGTTCTCTTCTTCGACCAAACGATTGGAAATCTTAACCGATAATGTGACTACGCTAACTGTCAAATCGTTGTCTCAAACGCGTTGGGAAAGCCACATTGAAAGTGTCAAGGCAATTAGATCTCAACCTGTAGAAGTAAGAGATATTGTTGCAATTAGCAGAAATGGATGATCAAGATCATAAAACGAGAAGTGAGGTTAAGTGTTTGGCGACATATGAAATGAAAGATTTTGAGTTTTTACTAGGCATGAATATATGGTATGATATCTTAAGTGCTGTTAATAATGTTAGTAAAACTCTGCAATCTGAAGATATGCAGATTGATATCGCTATAAATCAATTGGAAGCACTTTTGGTATTTCTGAATGAATATAGATCGACCGGGTTTGATGTGGCTTTGAGTTATACTAAAAAAGTTGCTTTGACACTTGGCATAGAACCAGTATTTCGTGAGAAACGTGTGATTCGTAGGAAAAAATAATTCGACGAAAGCTCAAATGTTGACGTACCTTTATCACCCGAGCAGTCTTTAGGAGAGATTACTTCTTCTATATCATAGACCAGTCTATTACCAGCATAAAAAATAGGTTCGAGCAATTTAAGAAGTATGAAGAAATATCTGGTTTTCTACTGAGTCAAGAGACATTAAATCATTGGATGATGAAAATCTAAAAAAATATTGCATTGCACTTGAAAAGAGTTTGAAACATGACAAGTGGTCAGATATAGATGGAAATGATTTGTTTTCTGAATTGAGAGTACTAAAAAATTTCTTACCTCATGATATTGATACTCCAATAAAGATTTTAATTTATATTAACGGAACATGCTCTTATCCGAATACTTTCATTTGTTATCGAATAATATTAACAATTCCCGTGACCGTAGCTTCAGCTGAAATGAGATTTTCAAAATTAAAATTAATTAAATCATATTTGAGGTCTACAATGTCACAAGAAAGATTAACGGGATTAGCTACGTTGTCTATTGAGAAAAATATGTTAGAAGAACTTGAGTACTATGATCTAATTAATAACTTTGCATCCCTCAAAGCAAGAAGAATGAACTTTATTTAGATATGAAACTTACTTGAAAGAGCATGAACAATTTTCCTACTTTTAAGTCTAAACATTTTTGCATTATAGGAACATGTTTTGTGGTTTTTTATACTACTAATGATATATTACTTTTTTTCAGCAACTCTGGAGGCTTTTGTACTATGAATTTCTGATCCCGCATGGTGGTTCCTGCTGCTGCAAGTTAAAAAGAAAAATAGCCCAGTTATAGGCACAAAAAAAAAGGAAAATAGTTCTTCAATTAAGAGTGCTTAGATAGTCTCAACTGTGTTTTGGTTCCTTCTAAAGACTACGGGTGTTTTGCTGCTGCTGGTTCAGTTATTTGATACTTTTGAATATTAAGATGTACTTTATAGATTTTTTTGGTATCTTTTTTGTACACTTTTGGATATCTTGTCAATATAACCAGTTGTTGCTATGTCGGTGTTCCTGGTTAGCTGCTTATTCTGGCAACAAGATTTTGTTGTATATGTGTTTTTCAGTGAAAGGGCCCCGAATGTCGAACTCGCCTTGAGCCCCCGAAATGCTAGAGACGGCCCTGGGTAAGCGTTTAGTTCGACTAGTAGGTAGTACGTGCTTTCCACGTGGAAATAAAATATTTTTTTGTTTGTATATGGATTCACTAATGAACCATCGATTTTTGGACAAAAAAAACCATCGATTTATGTATGAAGTGTAGGGAGAATGACACATACACGAAAATCAGCACAAGTTGAAATGTTTTTTTTTTAAAGAAAATAACTTTTTTGATGGAATAAAAGAACGCAATATGATAGAACACTTCGTTTGATCGATTATAAACTAACATTACTGAATATTGTGCTGGAAAAAATTTGGGTAGGTTGTGTTCCGATTTGAAGCCTCAATTTTGCTGCACGAGAATATGAACTGATAATTAATTAAGGATGAAAGACACTACAACAAAACAGCTTCACAAGTGTGATAGCATAATGTGTAATTGAAAGACTCAAATTATCCTAGCAATCTCTGAAGACATTGAAAATGAATAAAAAAATAGTAAATTTAACTTTTTAGAGGCAGTGACAATAGGTAAGGTATTTTTAGCTAAAATAAAAGACAATAGTCTAGGTTTCCTTAAAATAAGTAGTGGTTTAGGAATTATTGTTAATAACAATTTAACATAGGAAGCCGAAATTTTTTTACCAACAATTTAACATAAGAAGTCGAGGAAAAAAGAGTTGGCACTTACATTGTCCAATGGAGAGAAGTCACTCTTTTCGACCAGTGGCAGATCACCTAACATGAATGTAGCAAACGTCCATGGATTTGAATAAAAATGAAGCTGAATCTGTCTTTTTTTTTTATTGTTGCAAGAGTAGAAGATTAAAAAAGGAGATCCAAAGTTTCAATTTAAGGGGATCGATTTGAGTTCTATAAGTTCAACTCAGTTTCAAAGGCTTGAAATATCAAGGCCTTGAAATAGCTTTCAAAACTTTGAAACTGACTATGCTTTATATGCATAATCTTAGGGGGAGTTTCTGATCTTGATTCAACTCCTAAACTCCTGTGCTTGATTAGTTGTTATTTGATGATGAAAGAAAAAGTCTGTTGTCACTCTTAACAGTATCTAATCCATCAGTTTGACCTAGTTTTTGCAGGGAGATTACGCTTCCTATATTACAGGATCTATTTCCTAACTTGAGTTTTGCAGGAAAGGAAAACAAGTGTTGATTTGAATTTGTAATTAATCTGCTGTGTTTGGAAGCTTCCCGACATGTATCTACACAAGATCAAATCAATATACTTGAAGATACTGAGTTACTATCCGTTGGAGAAGTTGTTAGAGAAGTCAAAGCTGAAGCTACAAAATAGGGAAGTTTGTTAAGAGGAGATCTTGAAGATCTGCAGTTCAAACTGCTCTATAAAAGAGGGAAAGCTGAAGCAATACAACGGGACAATTATCAAAGACACTCTAACACATTCAGGGATTGACAAGCAACAAAGAAGCTGATTCATTTCTCTCAATCCAAGCATCTGAAGAACACTGCATACTCACTGCAGATTCAGTTTTAGTGTTCTTCTATTATGAACTTCATTTGTATATCATTCTGATAATTCTTCTAGTTCTTATTATCGTGGATTGTTCAAGGTGAAAAATAGATAATCCTTAGTTAATCAGTTAGCTAGTGCAGGTACTAGATAGGTTAGTGAGAACCACAAGCTGTAACAGAGTAGGGCATCTCTCTGTGCTTGAGATCTAAGGCTTTGCTTTTGATTAATAAGAATTGAGTTGAAAATACTGCAGGGTAAAGATCCCTGAGGTAGAGACGTAGGCCCAAGTGGAATGAACTCTATATATCTTGTGTCTCTTGAATTTAATTTTCAGTTCTATACTTAGTTCTTTTGCAGCAATCAAAACTGTTTCATTTCAAGGGTTTGAAACTCATTTCAAGGCCTTGAAATAGACTTATCTTTTTATACTTCAACTGTTTTCATTCCAAGGGCTTGAAACTCATTTCAAGGCCTTGAAATACTATTCACTCATTATAATTCTTTTTGAAACCACTCTTCTTGCAAGTTTAGCAAAAGTTGGCATACTCTATTCAACCACCCCCTTCTTGAGTATTGATCATGTATTTCTACCTGATGTACACCCCTTCAATTGGTATCAGAGCTTGTATCACTGCATAGATTTAACCATCTTGTGATTATGAGTACTGTAGGTGATTGTGGTTTCTCTCAGGGAAGAGATGCTAACAGACCTCCTCTCTTCTGTGGAGACAATTTTGTTCACCGGAAAGCCTTGATGAAAATGTTCATCATTGATCAAGATATAGAACTTTGGACTATCATACAGAATGGTCCTCACACTTTCTACATAGAGAAAGATGGGATTAAAATTCCCAAATATGAAAACTCACTCTCAGCTTCTAAATTAGAACAATTTTCGAAAAACTATAAAGCTATTGATCTTTTATATTATGCTTTGAGTGCAGATGAGTTCAACAGGATCTCAGGTTGCAAGACAGCCAATGAGATATGGGATAAGTTTGCGGTGACTTTTGAAGGAACCAGCCAAGTCAAGCAAAGCAAGATCAACAAATATCTCATGCAATATGAGCTATTCAAGATGAATGGAGATGAGTCAATCAAGGACATGTTCAAAAGATTCACTGACATTGTCAACAATCTTTATTCATTGGGAAAACATATTTCCAATGAAGAAAATGTTAGAAAAATTCTCAGAAGTCTTCCAAAGGAAAAATGGGAACCAAAGACTACTGCTATTGAGGAAGCTCAAGATCTTTCATCACTTCAACTTGATCACTTGCAAGGAAAACTCCTTACACATGAAATTTGCATGAATGAAGTTGATGGAGAATTGTCGGAAGATGTCAAGAATCTATCTCTCAAGGCAAAGGAGAATGAGCCATCTCAAAGCCTTGAAGCTGAAGATGATGATGAAGATCCTATTGCTTTGATTTCCAAAGGCTTGACCATAATTCTCAAAATGAAGAAGAACTTTGGAAACAAGAACTTCACCAGAGATAGATACAGATCCTCCAGTAGCAAAGACTACAAAGGTAAAACTTATTCACATGATAATAAGCCTAAAGTCATGAATTGCTTTGAGTGTGGTGATGCAGGACATTTGATTAGAGATTTTCCACACAAAGAGAGAAAAATTTCAGAAGAAAGATCATGATAGAAGAAAGAAAGCTATGATAGCTTCATGGAGTGATTCAGAAACCTAAGGTGACTATGAATCCGAAGAAGAACATACCAACCTATGTTTTATGGCCAAGTATGATGAAATTTCTGAGATGAACATTGAGGTAATGGTAAACCGCTTAATTTCAAAAACAACAGAAGCCCTCTCTGATTATCTTATAACAATGCTTTTAAATGAAGAGGACTATTTGAAAGAGATTAGAGTTTTGAAAGAAAAACTTCATGACAAGGCAAAAGAAAACTTGCATCTTGTTTGTCTGAATTAGAACCTTGAAATTTCTCAGAAGAAAACTGATAGTGATTTCAAGGCCTTGAAAACTAGTTTCAAAGCCTTGAAAACACAAGTCAAGGAAGTAGTCACTGAAAACTCTCTTGTGAGTGACAATAATGTTAATCTAAGACATCAAGTTGATGAATTGGATAAAAAAAGACTACTTTAACTGAGAAACTTAAAGAACCTGAATTTGTCAATACAAAACTTGCAGGTTCAGAACACAACTTGAACTTGATTCTTGGAGGTAGCTTAAATTCTGTTCACAAAATTGGTATTGGGTACAATCTAAATTTTCCCAAAAAGAACAATACCAGATTTGTGAAAGCTGGAAGCAGAACATCTCCTAAATGCCATTACTACAATAAATTGGTCATGTTAAGATGACTTGTTCTTTTAGAAGAAGAGACCCTCACATAATGAGGAATATTTTTCCTTTTCAACTCAAAGGATAAGTTAGACAGATTTGGTTTCCTAAAGGGGTTAGACCACCCAACATGGTTGACCCTGAATATGAATCTAAATTCCACACTTGGTGTAACAGCTGGGTAAGGCAGTGAATGGTGTTTGTAGGCTGTCACCAAGACCAAAGAGCAAAAATAGTTTATGAATAGTGGTTGCTCAAGACATATGAGTGGAAAGATATCTTTATTTTCAGAATTGAAAGAGCAATCTGAAGGTTCAATTACACTTGGTGACAAAGGCAAATGTAGCATTATTGGTATTGGTAAAGTTGGTACAAATTTTGAAAATTCCATTTCTTATGTGTATCTAGTTGATGGTTTGAAATTTAACTTGCTTAGTGTATCTCAGCTTTGTGATAATGGTAATATAGTTATCTTTGAAAGAGAGAAATGTGTGGTGCAAGATGAGAAATCTAGCAATTGCATCCTCACTGCCTCTAGGTCAAACAATGTCTATACTTTTTAAACTAACAAAGGTGCAGGAGAAAACTTGAAGTGTCTCAAGGCCTTGAAAGAAGATTCAAAGCTTTGGCATAGAAAGTTGGGACACATTAGCTTGCATACCTTGAAAAATCTAATTTCCAAGAACTTAGTAAGAGGTCTACCTTCTATAAATTTCAAAGATGAAGAAGTATGCAAGGCATGTGCACAAGGCAAGCAAACTAAATGCTCATTCAAACCAAAGAACTTTGTAAGTACTACTAGACCCATTGAATTACTGCATATGGATCTCTGTGGTCCTATGAGAACTCCAACTTCAAAGGGTAAGAAGTACATGCTTGTTATTGTAGATGATTATTCTAGATATACTTGCTTATGTTTCTCCGTGGAAAATCTGAATCTCTCACTGAATTTTGAAAATGACAAGTTTCCAGATCATGTTTACAAACTTGACAAGACTCTTTATGGTTTGCAACAAGCTCCAAGGTCTTGGTATGAAAGATAGTCAAAATTTCTACTGGAAAATGATTTTAAAAGAGGATTAGTAGATAATACCATTTTTATAAAGACTCATGAGAAAGACATGCTTGTAGTTCAAATTTATGTTGATGATATTCTGTTGGGAGCTACTAATGATCTTCTTTGCAAGGAATTCTCAAGTCTTATGAGCAGGGAATTTGAAATGAGCTTGATGGGAGAATTGAACTTCTTTCTTGGACTTCAAATTCATCATATGAAGAAAGGCATATTCCTACATCAAAGCAAGTATACAAGAGACTTTCTAAACAAGTATAATATGTATCATTCCAAAGAGATCAAGACCCCCATGAGTTCTACACTGTCTTTAGACAAAGATAAATTTGGTAAGAGTGTGAATGTGAAAGAGTATAGAGGTATGATTAGATTATTACTATACCTCACAGCTAGCAGACCAGATATCATGTTCAGTGTTTGCATGTGTGCTAGATTTCAAGCTGATCCCAAGGAATCACACTTGACTGCAATTAAAAGAATATTTAGATATCTCAATGGTACTAAAGACTAAGGGCTTTGGTATCCTAAACAGACTAATTTCTCTTTGTGTGGCTATTCATATACTGACTTTGCAGGATATAAAGTTGATAGAAAGAGTACATCAGTATGCTACCAATTCCTTGGATCATATTTAATCAGCTGGCATTCTAAGAAGCAACACTCAGTTGCACTATCAACAGCAGAAGCTGAATACATAGCAGCTGGAGCTTGCTGTTCACATGTGTTATGGATAGCACAACATATGAGAGACCTTGGATTTGATTTCATAGATAAACCTATCAAGTGAGACAACACAAGTGCAATATCAATTATAAAGAATCCAGTTCAACATTCAAGAACAAAGCATGTTAATGTTAGACATCACTTCATCAGAGATCATGCTAAAAACGGTGATATTGTTCTTGAATTCGCTTCTACTAAATGAAATTTGCAGATATCTTCACTAAATCATTTCCAGATGAAAGATTCTCAGCCTTGAGATTAGAATTGGGCATGCTAAATTAAGAAGCATTGGTTTAGGGGAGAATCAGGTAAGTACATGGTAAGTATTATGTGTTTCAAAGGTTTGAACTGATTTTCAAAGCCTTGAAAATCTTTTGAATGCTTTGAGTGTATGTGCTTTAACCATATAGCTTTTTAAGGCCTTGAAATCTATTCCAAAGCCTTGAAAATAAGACTGTATGCTAGATAGTCAATAATATGGATCTTTCAATGTTAGGTGTTATCTTTGTAGATAATTACTCAATATTACTCATCAATTTTCAAATACCATTTTTCAGCCAAAATAGTATTATATTATTTACTTCCAACGGCACAAACAATTTTGAATCTTTTTTGATTCAGAAAATCTTCAAAGATTAAGAAAAATATTCAGTTCCCTTTTCAAACCGAAACTCTTTACT
Organism: Linanthus parryae; assembly: GCA_023055425.1. Lineage (NCBI taxonomy): Eukaryota > Viridiplantae > Streptophyta > Magnoliopsida > Ericales > Polemoniaceae > Linanthus > Linanthus parryae. Next base: position 40,487,126 of record JALGPY010000001.1, on the reverse strand, counting down.
ATTTATCTTCTTCTCTCTTTATCTCCTTCGTATCTATCCTACCTCTCTCTTCTTCTCCCCAAACCCTAATGAGAACTAGATGAGCCTCTGACAGAATAAAGATGGCTGGTGGTTCAAAAGCTGGTACAGAGAAGAAAAGAAAGGTTATTGTAGAAGAGGTTCAGACCATCAGTGGAGATTCACTACTAGAAAAATTAGTATTTCAAGGCCTTGAAATGAGTTTCAAGCCCTCGGAATGAAAACAGTTGAAGTATGAAAAGATAAGTCTATTCAAGGCCTTGAAATGAGTTTCAAACCCTTGAAATGAAACTGTTTCGATTTCTGCAAAATAACTAAGTAGAACTTAAAAGTAAATGCAAGAGACACAGAGACACAAGATATATAGAGTTCAGTCCACTTGGACCTACGTCTCTACCTCATGGATCTTCTCCCTGCAGGATTTTCAACTCAATTCTTATTAATTAAAAGCTAAGCCCTAGATCTCAAGCACAGAGAGATGTCTTACTCTGTTACATCTTGTGGTTCTCACTAACATATCTAGTACCCGCTCTAGCTAGCTGATTAACTAAGAATTCAACTTAACAAACTTCCTTATTTTGTAGGTTCAGCTTTGACTTCTCTAACAACTTCTCCAACGGATAGCAACTCAGTATCTTCAAGGATACTTATTTGATCTTGTGTAGATACATGTTGGGAAGCTTCCAAACACAGCAGATTGATTGCAGAATCAAATCAACACTTAGTTTCCTTTCCTGCAAAACTCAAGTTAGGAAATAAATTCTGTAATATAGGAAGCATAATCTCCCTGCAAAAACTAGGTCAAACAGATGGATTATATAATGTCAAGAGTGACAAAATACTTTGTATTTCATCATCAAATAAGAACGAATCAAGCACAAAGGGTTTATGAGTTGAATCAAGATTAGAAACTTCCCCTAAGATTATGCATATAAAGCATAGTCAGTTTCAAAGCTTTGAAAGTTGTTTCAAGGCCTTGAAATAGACTAGCTATTTCAAGCCTTTGAAACTGATTTACTTACAATCTCTCCCTTGATGAAAGACAAAATTACAATCTGCTTGGTACTAAGTTTCTGCAAAAAATACTCATTAGCACATAGTATAGTATATCATAGCACATGATATCCAAAGGAAATCCAACTTATTAACTTACTGAAAAACAACAAATAACAGCAAAGTTCACGTAATCTTACTGACCAAAAGCCAGGTCTCTAGTAAGCAAAATAATAACCTAAATTTCTACCCATTTTTTACTTTCATCAAAAAAGAATGAGAGAATGTTGGATCAGAGTTTTGGAAAGATTTTGAGAAAACTGTTTGAAAAGATAAATTTTTTAAGACTTTGAAAATGATTTCAAGACCTTTAAAAAGAAAGAAAGAGTAGGCAAGAGTTAAGGGGTTGGGTCTCCATCTTCTTGGGGCTCTGTATCTTCTTCCTGTCTATTTCCCTCATCATCATCATCATCATCAATCTGTTCTTTTCCCGAGACAAATTATCACCAGCTTCACATTCTCCCTCAAACAAATCAGCAGCACTCACAATCTCTGGAATGACTGTCTTCTTTGATTTCTTCTTCTTGAGATCTTTAAGCAGTGCTCCTGAATATGGACTGTCAACTTCTTCTTCTTGATCTTCATCAACTGCTTCCTCAACCACTTGCTTTCCTTTGTCCTTTACCTCAGTAGTCTCACCCTTAGTTGAATGTTCACTGATCAGATCCTTCGCCGAATCATCCTTTTTGGTTCCCTCTACAGCTTGAGAGACTTCTTTAGGCACATCAAACATAGTCATGCTCTTGAATATGTTTTCAACCATGTACTTCACTTGCTTGAACTCTGTTCTAAACTCATGTTGATTCTCCTTCAGTTCATCCATGTCCATCTCAAGTCCATCAAGTTTCTTAAGGACCAAGGATATATATTGAAGATGAGAGGTTTTGCTTCAAGTAGGGGTCAAGGTCTTGAGTTTAAGAAATTTCTTGGAATTCAAGTCTTCTTCTGTCAAATCATAGTACAACTTCCAAGTCTTAGCACTGGTTTTCACCACTCCAATCTTCTCAAATGTTTTCTCATCAAGCATACCAAACCCAGTAGTGATAGTTTCTTTCTTATTAGTTGGAATTGCAAGGGTTGAAAGAATGAGGTGAGCATATTGGCATATGGCAAGGGATGCTTTCTCTGATTTTGGATATAAAGCACGTGTTCCATAACAATTTTTGGAAGATCAATCTCATAACCATGCATAACCAAATACATTAAGCACAACACCCTTTCAGTCATCAGCTCTTTTGAGTTCTCTCTTGGTACCACACATCTCATCAAGATAGTAAACAAGACTTTAGCTTCAACAGTTAGCATAAAGTGTGTTAACTTCTTGGATGTGGTAGAGGTGTTGGGTAGAAAGAACTCTTCTTTCGCCAGTTTCAGGGCTTCACTCTTAGGAGGGTAGTTACTAGTTTCATACCTCTTTGGACAACCTAGAACATTGGCAAAATCAGAGTGATCAAGTTTTATATCAATGCCAGCAACTTTGGTCTGAATCACCTGGTTCACAGATTTCTTGAGTTGTTTCATGTTTAGGTAAAAGAGTCTGGTGAGTTTGGGGTAGGCTATCTCTGGAGGGTCTAGAACAAACCAAATAGAGCTCTTGTTTAACATTTTAATTCACTTAAAATTCATACCATTCAACATAGAAACACTGATCCTACTACAGAATGCAACTGATTAAGAAGCAAATCCATCTAGCCATTGACCTATAGCAACATGAGTAATGAACCATTTGTTATCAAGGGCTGATTTCTTACCAGTGGACCTCTTCTATTCTGAATAGATCTGTAGTGCCTTCTCAATGTTCTCTTCTGGTTCATCCTCTGTTACTTTTCCTTTTCCCTTGTCTACTTTTTCAGCCTTCTTGTTCACCTTCTTAGGGCTACCAATCTGAATCCATTTTTGTTTTTCTTGAGCAGACTCCAATGTCTTCTTCTTTTTGCTGGATACTGGTGTCCGATCTTTCTTTGCCTTCTTCTTGGGAGGAGGAGGTGGCATGCCTTCTGCAGTAAGAATCTTGAACTTGAATCACTACTAGAATTTTGGAACAAAACTACGGTTAGAAACCGTAGTATTTGATAGAAAAACCTTAGTATTTGATAAAAAACGACGATTTCCAAGCCGTAGTTTCTACGGGCGTCGTATTTGTATATACGACAGAATAAGACGTACTATATTCTTTTAAACTACAGTACCTCTAAACCGTAGTATTTGTTAACTTTTACTACGGTTTTCTTAGTCGTGGTTTTTAATATTACCGACGGTAAGCCCAACCTGTCTTATATAATAATACTACTGTTTGGTAAACCGTAGTATATACATATACCATGGTTTCATAAACCGTCTTTTATAGGAATAAGCGTAGTTTGTTTTTGTTTACTACAATGTCTCATATATAATTATGCGCCTACTTCCTCATTAGACTTCTCAACTTCCAGTCCACTATAAACATAAAGCCAATACAAAATATATGGACACAAACTTTTTACTACACGAAAAGTGAAATTCAATACATGTATGTTTAAGTTTTTGGTTTTTAGTACACATATATCATGGAAGTCACTTAGCCATAAACTACGAAGCAATCCAAAACGCTTGTTATCTTGATTCATCTCGTGCATCCTATCTCTTTTTCACGGATCTGAAAATGTCAAACATCCAAATTTACTTTAAATCAACGAAACCAATAAAGACGTAATGAAAATTCATGATAAACATAAGTTACATACATTAGTGGTCAGCGACGTTGTAGATTTTCCTTTCATATTCTTCAAAATTTCCACCTTTTTGAAATGGTTGAAATAAAGAAAACAATGGATTAAGGACCTCCTCGATTTGTTCTTTCGAGTATTTTGGGCCCAAAGCAATTTCGTGATTCGACTGTGTTTTGGCAGCTTGTATATTAAGAAGAATAATTGCACTTCATCCTCTGTCCCAACCTAAGCGAAAGAAAAACATCACAACTATGTTATAAACAAACAGTTCAATGCTCGAAAGTAAGTAATGGGCTAAGAACATGCATGTCGAATCTATAGGTGCATATTTAGGAACATATGAGAACTGTGAACTAAAAGTTGTAAACAATAATGAGATTATCTAACTCACAAAAATAAGTAATTCAAACATTCATCCTACTTATGGAAATGCCAAAAGTTCCTGTAAAAGATTAGATCCCACAATAAAGCTGATAATTTGATTGTCGGCGGATGCAGCACTACAACTCTATAGTACTAATTTGATGACGAATCACATAAATATGCTCTTAATCCATAAAGATTTAGCTAAGCACCAAGTGACATTTTCGTGTGGCTTGTATATGTTTTACCATCAGAGTTTGTACTGATGACTACCTGCAAAAAATTAAATATGAGGCAAACTGGTCTTGCTCCACCCCATCCTTGACACACACAAGGGTCTATGTTATTCGATCTTAAGATGGACCAAACAAGAAGTTCAATATCATGGACATCAAGGCAAGATGAAAATCATCCTACCTAGGGCTGTAACTTTGGTTTGTATACTCCCCCCCCCCATGTATCCCTCATTCTGCAATGACATTTAAATGGATTGAATATGTTTTCGAGGAAGTAATTTTGAGATTTTTCTTCTATGTTTCAATATCATATGAAGTACTTTATCAACCCAGACAAGACTTTATAAACCCAGATAAGATACACAGTTCAACATAACTCATACATACACAAAGGAAAGAAGAGTGAGGGTTTGAGACGTACCGGTAGGTTCGATCAGTTAGCGACTTCACACCAGAGAACAAAAGTCTCGAAAAATTTGAAGCGGGTTCAGGCTTGTGAGAGGGTGAGACAGAGAGAGGACGAACGAATTTCTTGTCGAACTGTGGGATACGTTTTCTGTAATCACTTATTGAAGTTCACAATAGTTAGATCTAAACCCTAATCGAATAATAACCCAAACAAGATACAAATCAAACCCAACCTAGATATATAAGAAAAGATGAATAAGAAAGGGATTTCTCCACACCTGTAGTTTCAATCAAACGATGGCCTCATAGCAGCGATTGAGGAAACCAATCGATGCGATTCCGGCTCCGGTCTGATGTGGATATTTTGGGAACCCTCAAATATACCAAATACAGGGAGAACGAATAAAGTTGACCATCATTATTTATTAAAAATAAGAAATAAATGAAAAAAAAGAAACATATACTTATGGATTTAAAACGGTGTAGTTTTCTATAGAATATATTACGGTTAGGAGGACACCGTAGATTAAATGAGCTTTTACTTCCTCTGTTTCTTCTCTTTCTTCCTACTTGCCTAAAACGGACGTTTCTTCTCTTTCTTCCACTTTCCTTTTTTAGTAACCTTTGCAAGAGTAATTGACAGGAATACCCTTTCATAACCCTACTACCCAACTACCCCCACCAATTCATTTCCTCTCAGTCTTATCATTTTCTCCTCTCTCTCTCTACCTTATCTTCACATCTTTTCCTCTGTCTCTCAAACACGGTAGCAACCTCCTCCATCCATCCGATCCCCCTTTCTCTGCGTGTGTATCTCTCTCCGATCCCTCCCCCTTCTCTTGCTCTCCCTCACTACCTCTGCAATCCGCCGGTGGAGCAGCCATCAGAAAGCCCGATCATCACCCTCTGTCTCTCTCTCTCTCTCTGTTCAAATCTTGATGATTGAGTGGCGTTGGCGGTGATTTCGGTGGCGGCTCTGGCAGATCGAGGGACGGAGAGGACAAGGACGGCGAAATACGACTACCCGGGTGGACGAAGACGGTGGCGAGGCTTGACGGGCAGACGGAGGAGGCAGAGCGGTTTGCAAATCATCTTTCTCTTCACGCGCCAGCGACGGCGATGAGAATGAACTCGACCTCCTCCTGTTCTTAATCTTCTATTTTCTTCTTCCGATCTGCAAATATTTTTTCGGATCTGTAGTTCTTCGTTTCAGATATGTATTTTTCGTTTGGTTCCATTTTCTGTATTTAGCTATGTTCTTTTTTTTTTCTTTCGGATTTGTAGTTTTAGGGTTCAGAAATGCAAGCCTTCAATTGATTACGATGATGCTGGGTAGTGGTGGTGCGGTGGTGGTGGTTGTGTGGTGAACCAGAGGAAAGAGTGAGGCAGAGAGAGAAAGGGGACAGGGAGGGCTTTCTGTTAATGAGAGAGGGCAGTAAAGACTTTTCCTCTGTTTTATTAATCTCCGTGCGAACAGTAAATGGAAGAAACAAGAGAAACAGAGGAAGTACCATAGTTTTATAAGAATATAAATTACGGTTTTGCCTACTGTAGTATTAAAAACTGTACTATATACTAATTTTTCTAGTAGTGAATCTCCACTAATGGTCTGAACCTCTTCCACAGTGACCTTTATTTTCTTTCCCGTACCAGCTTTTGAACCACCAGTCATCTTTATTCTGTCAGAGGCTCATCTAGTTCTCATTAGGGTTTGGGGAGAATAAGAGAGAGGTAGGATATATACGAAGGAGATAAAGAGAGAAGAAGATAAATAGTAAAGAGTTTCAGTTTCAAAAGGGAACTTAATATTTTTCTTAATCTTTGAAGATTTGCTGAATCAGAAAAGATTCAAAATTGTTTTTACCGTAGGAAGTTAATAATATAATACTATTTTGGCTGCAAAATGGTATTTGAAAATTGATGGGTAAGATTGAGTAATTATCTACAAAGATAACACCCAACATTGAAAGATCCATATTATTGACTATCTAGCATACAATCTTATTTTCAAGGCTTTGGAATAGATTTCAAGGCCTTAAAAAGCAATACGGTTAAAGCACATACACTCAAAGCTTTGAAAAGATTTTCAAGGCTTTGAAAATCAGTTCAAACCTTTGAAACACATAATACTTACCTTGTACTTACCTGATTCTCCCCTAAACCAATGCTTCTTCATTTAGCATGCCCAATTCTAATCTCAAGGCTGAGAATCTTTCAACTGGATATGGTTTAGTGAAGATATCTGCAAATTTCATTTTAGTAGAAACAAATTCAAGAACAATATCACAATTTTCAGCATGATCTCTGATGAAGTGATGTCTAACATCAACATGCTTTGTTCTTGAATGCTGAAATGGATTCTTTGTAATTGATATTGCACATGTGTTGTCTCACTTGATAGGTATATCTCTGAAATCAAATCCAAGGTCTCTCATCTGTTGTGCTATCCATAACACCTATGAACAGCAAGCTCCAGCTGCTATGTATTCAGCTTATGCTGTTGATAGTGAAACTGAGTTTTGCTTCTTAGAATGCCAGCTGATTAAAGATGATCCACGGAATTGGTAGCATACTGATGTACTCTAGCTATCAACGTTATATCCTTCAAAGTCAGCATCGGAATAGCCACACAAAGAGAAATTATACTGTTTAGGATACCAAATCCCTAAGTCTTCAGTACCATTGAGATATCAAAATACTCTTTTAACTGCAGTCAAGTGAGATTCTTTAGGATCAGCTTGAAATCTAGCACACATGCAAACACGGAATATGATATCTGGTCTGCTAGCTGTGAGGTGTAATAATGATCCAATCATACCTCTATACTCTTTCACATTCACACTCTTACCAAATTTATCTTTGTCTAAACACAACGTAGAACTCATGGGGGTCTTGATCTCTTTTTGGAATGATACATATTATACTTGTTTAGCAAGTCTCTTGTATACTTGCTTTGATATAGGAATATGCCTTTCTTCATATGATGAATTTGAAGTCCATGAAAGAATTTCAATTATCCCATCAAGCTCATTTCAAATTCCCTGCTCATAAGACTTGAGAATTCCTTGCAAAGAAGATCATTAGTAGCTCCAAACAGAATATCAAGAACATAAATTTGAACTACAAGCATGTCTTTCTCATGAGTCTTTATAAAAATGGTCTTATCTACTAATCCTCTTTTGAAATCATTTTCCAGTAGAAATTTTGACAATCTTTCATACCAAGACCTTGGAGCTTGTTGCAAACCATAAAGAGTCTTGTCAAGTTTGTAAACATGATCTGGAAACTTGTCATTTTGAAACCACTCTTCTTGCAAGTTTAGCAAAAGTTGGCATACTCTATTCAACCCACCTTCTAGAGTATTGATCCTGTATTTCTACCTACTGTACACCCCTTCAAGTTCAATATTGAATTAGAATTTTCAGGCTCTTTAGGAATTTAATTAGGGGTGTACACGGTCGGTGCAGTCGGTATTTTACCACCAAGGACACCTCAGCCACATCTCTCACGCGTTTTATTTTCAATGCATATGTCTTCTCTTCTACAGGGAGAGGCCGTCTTCTCCGGCGAATCTTCTTCACCCCGGTCAGCTTCTTCGGATCTCCAGTCTTCTTTACATTTTCGGTTTCCTCTTCTTTTTCAACTAAATCTGAAATTTCATCTGGGTCTTCACTTTTGGTTTCCTCTTCACCTTCATTTGTAGTTTCCTCTTCGTCTTTAGTTCTTCTTCGGAGGATCCTTATATTAATTTTTCCGACTCTTCTCGTTCTTCTTTTAATGGGATGGTTTTGGACATTGTTGATATGATGATTTTACTGGTATAGGTTTTGTTCTTTTATAGATGGTAGAAATCGTCGGGGTAGATGAAGAGACGGAGGCAAAATTACAGGTTCTTGTGCACTGTACTTAATTTTGCATGTTTTCAACTGTAATAATTTGGATACATTTTCTATGCATTGATGACATAGAAATGTATCCAAAGTTAAATTGTGGCTTATCAAATTCCACTAGTTACATTTATCTTTATTTTAATATATTTTATTTATCTAATATTTACTAGTTAAAATAAGTAATTTGCCAATTAATATTAACAATGTAAGTTATGTGTTGGTTGTGGAAAATTGCTGTAAATTGCATACTGAAGGTAGAAACAAATGATAAATTGACTGCGCAATTCTCGGAAGAAGTTGAAAACTTGAGATTACAAAAGAACGAGCAACGAATTGAATAACAACACCAATGTCGCAAATTAGGGCAACTCTTTTTGGTATGCTCTTTTACATGGCAAAGGCTACATTCATACGTTCCTGTCCCTCGCTTCTTTTCACGCACAATTTTGATTGTCTTGTGTCTTTTCTCCTTGTCCCTCTGTTGATGAATTGAAATCGCATATTTTAGCATGTTAACGAACTCTTCATAACTTGCTAATATGTGTAATTTAGTTATTTTATCCCTCTTTCTAGACTTATGCTTGTTTTCGTAGTTTTGGTTGTTTTCTCTCATTTTGTAGGTGAAATTGTGGTTTGGAACGCGAGAGACTAGCCTAGGAGGGCCAAACGATGAATTAAAGAAGCTTGGAGGACTTAATTTGAAGGAATTTGAAGATTTGAGAGGCCAAGATTGAAGACAAACCAAGTTAGGAGGCCAAAGTGACATCAAAGGGGCTTGATTGAAGTCAAGTTAACGGATTTGGGGAGCTTAGTGAAGTTTTCTAAACGTTTTAATGGCTGATTTGAAGAATCCTTAACGGATTGGGGGTGCATGTGTATTTTCCCAAACACTTTAAGAAGCGCCGGGGGCCTTTTAAAGCCCCCGGCAAACTAGTGGGGAGCCACATGAAATTTTCGTAAAACAGCTCATAACCAGGCGCCTCTCTCTCCCCGACGCATCACACGGACGAAGCAAACCCAGCTTCCATGAAAGCTTCAATGGAAGCTTCTTCCACCCTCTCACCCGACCTCGTTTCTTCACCAAATCGCACGAACCCGGTACCAAAACACTCCCCAGCCCAATCTCAACCTCCCTCTTCACTCAATTCGTCCCAAGAACAACTCAAACAAAAATCCCCAAATCAGCTAGGGTTCTTGAAGCTTCGACGAATCAACGATACAGATGGTTAGAGGTCGATTGAAGGGCTGAGATAGACCCTTGGAGGCTACGCAACCTATCCCCACTGCCTATATAAATCGGAGTTGAAGAATGACGAAGGGCTCTCTCGGACCCCTATTTTTGGACGGCCGAAGCTCTGCCTCTCTCTCCTCTCTCTCGGTTCTGCAACTTTCTGGGTTGTTCTTGGTGAATCCGAGCTCGTTCTGAGCTGCTGCGGAGCCAAGGACAACCAAGGGAGAGAGGTTAATTCTGGGTTTCAATTTTGCTCTGTTTTTTGTCACAGTTCGTCACTGTGTTGCTACAGCAGCTCTAACTTGTGTTTTTGCTGCTGTGAGCTTTGAATTTGTGGGTTGTTAGCTGCTTTAGATTGGTTAAAGTATAGTTTGAATCAAATACTAGTAGTTTGAGCTTCAGTTTGTAGCAAGAACTTGTGTTATTTGGGTGAAAATTGAAGAGTATCTTGTGTATCTAGAGCTTGAGTATGAATATAATTTTGAAGATGCTTGATATCTCTTGTGTTGCACTCTCAAACATGAGTAGCTAAATGTGTTGTTGGATTTATTGGTGATCCTAGTTGATTCTTGAAACTCGAATATGTTTGTGTTTTGTGTTTTGTTGTTTGAGAGATTGAATTCTTGAGTTCTATGAGTTGAAATAGGAATCACTATTGTGGCTTGATTGAGTATGTGGATTTCAATCGAAATAGGCATACTCAATGCTTGAGGCAACATTGATTTGGATTTCTCCATTTGAACTCATGCATTTAACTCTCAAGAAAATGAGTTGGTTGTTGAAATCGGGTTACATGAATCACTAGGAGATCCAATTGATCCAACTTTTCTCTTACTAGTTCTACAAACTCTTTAGCAACATCTTTTTAATTGCCTAGTAGTTTACTAAGTTTCTTTGAACTGTTTCACACAAATCCTTTCTCCATCACTTGAGTGGTGGATTTCAAAGCTTGGCTAGCTCTAAAGCATTTGAGAAACTCGTTTTCTCAATTTCGTTAGTTGCTTAGTAGTTTGATAGTTAGCTTAGAGTGTTTAATCTCTTTCCCAATCCTTGTGGAAATCGGCCCCGTTTTTTCATGTAAATCACTAATGAATAAAAAGCATGCTTGTAACCATTTAAGAAAGAAATAAAATCTACTCCAACCCCCAACAAAAATATCACATTGTCCTCAATGTGTGAGAACAATGGAAGAGCATACAAATTTAGCAAGAGACAAGGGGATAGAAAGACCTCATTTTAGCTTCTTAGGCACCAAGCACCATCCATCTTCCTCCAAGAGCAACCTACAAAATGTAAATAGAGAAAAACAATGCAAGAAATAGTGATAAACTAATTTATTTATGTACAAGACGTGACTTCTAAATGGGACAAGTCAATTCATGGAACTTTTAATTTCGTGTAGTCTAGGCAAGCTTGCCTATGACTATGAGCTCGAGTAGGGTCAAGGCAACCCTCTTTCATTCTTTGCATTCTCAATTTTCCTTTCACTTTCTCTAATATCTCCAGCACAAAAATTGGGAAACTAATACCCGGATCAAGTAAATCAAAATGTAAGGATTTGAGTGTTCCCTTCGTAATGAAAGTAGCACTCTCTTGTTTTCCAAATGAATTCTTCAAAATGCTCATTTTAAAGAAAGTGCAAGAGACATCACACATTTTGATAGAAAAACTTGACTTATCTTGGGAATTTAAGATGAGAGAATTGTCATGAGAGAATTCAAGAGGAGGATCTTTACCACTACTTAACATAATACCTTCAATGAGGAGAACATTTTCACTACAAAAATCTAGCTTATGATCCTTTTCTAAAATATGAACACAAAAATTCTCACTCTTTAATTTCACACTTTCATCCAAGATTCTACCCCACTTCTCTTTCACAACATGAAATTTATTTTCATCATGATCAATAGGAGAAATATGAAAGAATACTTCAACATTTTCACAACCAACACTTGAACCCCCCAACTTACTTGAAAGTCCATCCACAATCTCTAGTGGTGGGGGTTCTCCTTGAATGTCCTCTAAGTCATCACAAAACAAGCTATGGTCACTAGCCATGCAAATGAGATTATTGTAGGGTTTTGATTCATGGATCGCGCAAACGGAAGCATAATCAAACAAATAACCATGCAAAACCCTCCAAGGATCACAAGTCTAGATGCATAACGATAGTAAAGGTAAGAAATCATAAACACACCTTTGGGTTCTCCTTGATGACTTCAAACGCGAATAGTGTCACGTTCTCTATAGTTGATCCACGCCTAGAGTTGATCCTAGATCTCCCAAACTTCTTGGTGCTAGCCCGGAATAAGAGGAGGGTGAAGGAATCACGCAAAACGAGACAAAAGAGGGGCTTCGGCCCTCATTTTGGCCGACGGGGTGAGGGCGGCGGCAAGGGGGTCGGGTTCGGCCTCCTTGTTGCTTGCTCTCTCTCCTTTGTTCTCTCCCACTCTTGTTATGTTCACTAATGAGCATAAGTTATGAGGAAGGAAGGAAGGAGGGTCCTTTATATAGTCCAACAACTCCTTGTTAACTACCTAAAGGACTTATTCTAGTCCAACTAGAATTCAATTTCGTCCCTTCCTTGCAAATTAGTCCCTACTAAGTTTGCAAGGGTTTGCAAAGTGATCCTTCTAATTAATTAATCCAATTAATTAATTCCCAAATCTAGTACAACTCTATATAGCGTGTGACCCCATAGGTTCTATCTAGTTGGTAGAAACTATTTGCTAATATGGAGCGGTTTCTAGCAAAACATCCATTCTAGCCAACTAATAGAATAGTCATCTAGACAACCTTGTACAAGTAATTGTCTCATCCCTTTGCCTCCATATCCGGATTGGACACGAGACATACAAGTCACACTCGTATATCCAATCCATAGTTTCTCGATCTATGGGAATAGCCTTATTCGTGCAAATAACATCAATATCCCATATATTGATTTATTTGAGTCTGGCCAGACATTCTATAAGCACTATCCCTCGAGTGGCCTAGGATATTTGCTCCCGTTATGTGGGAGGGGCAAATCCTCTCTACGTCCACTACGATCTCTAAGCTTGCTTCTCATTGTATCCAGTACACGCCTTTATAACTACCCAGTTACGGTGTAGCATTTAACGCTACCAAGATCACAATGATCCACAACTAGAATATCTAGTGACTTCAAGTCTAAGGATGACAATACCATTGCACCCCGAGAAGCACTTGTGACTCAACATAACCTGTATGTAGCCTTCTCGGTGATGGGTCAATCCAGTGCAACATTCCGTAATGCACACCTATGTGTTGGATCGTGATATCTCCATATCAATCCAACCCCATACTAGTCTATAGATGATTGTCCCATTTAATCATTATACTTGACTAGGGATATTTAAGATAAACAACACGATTGTAAATCTAAGGACTTCATTATATTAAATATCCAATAGATAATAAATGAATTTTCTAGCCATATACAAATTCATACTAAACTAGATTGCCTCTAGGGCATCTATTCCAACAGTCTCCCACTTGCACTAGAGCCAATCTGGCGCATCTCGTATGCCCATACTCCTAGTGTGCCCTTCATGCTTCCACTGTGTGAGAGGCTTTGTAAGCGGGTCTGACAGATTATCATCTGTAGGAATCTTGCATATCCGAACGTCTCCTCTATCGATAATATCTCGAATCAGATGAAACTTCCTGAGCACGTGCTTGGACTTCTGGTGCGATCTTGGTTCCTTTGATTGCGCGATCGCCCCAGTGTTGTCACAAAACAACTCCACTGGATCCGCAATGCTAGGGACCACACCAAGTTTTGAAACAAACTTTCTGATCCAAACAGCCTCCTTTGCTGCGCCATTCGCAGCAATGTACTCAGCCTCTGTTGTAGAATCAGCTACCGTCTCTTATTTGGAACTCTTCCAGCTCACCGCTGCTCCATTCAGGCAAAACACATATCCCGACTGTGATCTAAAGTCATCTCTGTCGGTTTGGAAGCTTGCATCAGTGTAACCCCTTACACGCAACTCTTCCTCACCGCCAAATATCAAGAAAGCATCCTTAGTTCTTCTCAAGTACTTTAGGATGTTCTTGACAGCAATCCAGTGACTCTAACCCGGATTGGATTGGTATCTGCTTGTCATACTCAAGGCATATGACACATCTGGTCTAGTACATAACATGGCGTACATGATAGACCCTATGGCCGAGGCATAGGGAATCCTACTCATGCGTTCCTTCTCAATCCCATTGGGAGGACAACCACTCTTCGAAAGAGTGATTCCATGTGACATGGGCAAGAATCCCTTCTTGGAATCTTGCATGTTGAATCGTTTCAACACCTTGTCAATATATGTACTTTGACTTAGGCCTAGCAACCTCTTAGATCTATCTCTATAGATCTTTATACCGAGTATATAGGCTGCTTCCCCTAAGTCCTTCATTGAGAAACACTTTCTTAGCCAATCTTTCACAGATTGCAGCATGGGAATGTCGTTTCCAATGAGTAGTATGTCATCCACATACAAGACCAGAAAAGCTACAGAGCTCCCACTAACCTTCTTGTAGACACAAGACTCATCTTCGTTTCTGATGAAGCCAAACTCTTTGACCACTTCATCAAAACGTCGATTCCAACTCCTAGAAGCTTGCTTCAATCCATAAATGGATCGTTGCAGCTTACAGACTTTGTTGGCTTGCTTTGGATCCTCAAAACCCTCCGGCTGTATCATATACACGTCCTCGAGGAGATTCCCATAAAGGAATGCTGTTTTGACATCCATCTGCCAAATATCATAGTCGTAGTATGCTGCAATTGCAAGTAGGATTCGGATGGATTTGGTCATAGCGACTGGTGAAAAGGTTTCATCATAGTCAATACCATGAATCTGTCTGAATCCTTTAGCCACCAATCGGCCCTTATAGGTAATCACATTACCATCCATGTCGATCTTCTTCTTGAAGACCCACTTGCACCCTATGGGCCGCGCCCCATCAGGTGGTTCCACCAAAGTCCATACTTTGTTGGTATACATGGATTCCATCTCGGATCTCATGGCTTCAAGCCACTTCTAAGAGTCTGGGCCACTCATGGCCTCCTCATAGGTAGTAGGCTCATCATCTATGAGCATCGTGTCACCGGAATCGGTTATGAGAAGTCCGTACCTCTCTGGTTCCTGGCGCACTCTACTAGATCTACGAAGCTCTTGTGTTACCTGAACAGGTGGCTCCACAACTGCTTGTGATCCCTGTTCATGTTCCATCATCGGTTCAGTGATTTGTGGTTCTTGAATTTCTTCAAGTTCTACATTCCTCCCACTTGCTTCTTTAGAGACAAACTCTCTTTATAGAAACACGCCGGTCCGAGCAACAAACACTTTGTTCTCGGTTGGATTGTAGAAGTAGTATCCTTAGTTTCCTTAGGGTACCCCACAAATTTACACTTATCCGATTTAGGCCCTAGCTTGTCTGATTGTAAACGTTTTACATAGACATCGCAGCCCCAAATCCTCATGAACGACAGTGTGGGACGCCTCCCACTCCACATCTCATATGGTGTCTTCATGACTGATTTAGATGGAACACGGTTAATGGTGAAAGCTGCACTTAATAGAGCGTAGCCCCAAAATGATAATGGAAGATTGGTTTGACACATCATAGATCGAACCATATCCAATAGGGTTCGATTCCTCCTCTCGGACACGCCATTCCATTGTGGCGTTCCGGGTGGAGTGAGTTGGGACACGATCCCACACTCTCTAAGATAGTCGTCAAACTCCTGGCTCAAGTATTCTCCTCCACGATCCGATCGTAGAGCTTTGATACTTTTGCCAAGTTGCTTCTCTACTTCATTCTTGAATTCTTTGAACACTTCAAAAGGATTCGGATTTTGCCCTCATAAGGTACACAAATCCATATCTACTGTAATCATCAGTAAATGTAATGAAGTAGACATAACCACCCTTGGCAGGTGTGGCAAATGGCCCACAGACATCAGTATGTATGAGCGCCAATTGCTCACTAGTCCTCTCACCTTTCTTATTGAAAGGGGACTTTGTCATTTTTCCCAATAAACAAGCCTCACATGTCTCATATGATTCAAAATCAAATGAGTCTAGTAATCCATCCTTATGGAGTCTAGATACACGTTTCTCGTTTATATGGCCTAAACGACAATGCCATAAATAAGCAGGATTTAAATCATTTATTTTAATCCGCTTGGTATTAATGTTGTAGACAGGGTTGCTTAGATCAAGGACATAAAGTCCATTAAATAATTGCGCACTAAAATAGTGAATATTATTCAAATAAAAGGAACAACAATTGTTCTTTATTGAAATAATAAAACCTTCCTTGTCCAAACAAGAAATAGAAATAATGTTTCTGCTCATAGCAGGCACAAAATAGCAATTATTTAATTCTAAAACTAATCCTGAAGGCAGAGATAGCTCGCACACGCCTATGGCCAACGCAGCAACCTTTGCTCCATTCCCAACGCGCAGATCTACCTCTCCTTTAGCCAATCTTTTACTTCTCTTTAGATCCTGCATATTTCGACAAATATGAGATCCACATCCAGTATCTAATACCCATGATGTAGAGACAGTTAAATTGACATCTAAAACAAAAATACCTGGTGGTGGTGGAATCACTATTCCAAGCCTCTTGTCCTCCAGATATTTTGGGCAGTTCCTCCTCCAGTGTCCAGGCTGACTGCAGTAGTGACACTCACCCTTAGTCACAACCTTGGCAATGCCACCAACAGGCTTAAGGGCTTGTTCCTTGGACTTGGCAACTGACTTGCCTTTGCCCTTGGAGGAAGAGGCAAACCTTTTGCCCTTTCCTTTCTGCACCATCATAATGGCCTTGCCCTTACCCTTGTTGATGCTCTGTTCAGCCGTCCTCAACATGTTGAGCAAATCTGGCAGTGGTTTAACGATCTCGTTCATGTTATAGTTCATAATGAACTGTCCATAACTCTCGGGCAACGATTGCAACACGAGATCGGTTGCCAACTCTTGGCCGACCGGGAACCCAAGCCGGGCGAGATTCTCCAAGTACCCGATCATTCGGAGTACTTGGGGTCCCACCGGGTTCCCTTCTGCCAGATGACATTTGAACAGTGCCTTTGAGACCTCATACCTCTCTATCCTCGCCTGCTCTTGGAAGAGCTACTTTAGATGTTCGATCATATCGACAACATTCATGTTCTCGTGTTGCTTCTGAAGCTCAGAGGTCATGGTGCAAAGCATTAGGCAGGCCGCATCATTAGCGTCATCAACACGCTTTTGATACGCCTTTAAGGCAGCAGGTGTCTGGTTCTCTGGACCTTCTGGAACATGCTCCTCTATTGCGTACAGTTTCTTCTCTTGCTTGAGAACAATTCTCAAGTTTCTGTACCAATCAAGAAATTTGGTTCCAGAGAGCTTGTCCTTCTCAAGGACAGATCGTAGGGAATGTTGTGAACTCGATGAGTTATTTGCCATTTGGAATTCTACAAAAAGGAAAATACGCAAGTTTTAGTATTTGTGAATTTTTTTGACTATATTTAATAATGGCTAGTTTATTAAATATAGCTCCCACTATTTTTCTACGGATTAATAACCCTCAAGATATTAATGCGGAAAATATCCTTATATTTTCTAGTGGGCCAAGATCCATCTTTTCATCTCCTTATGAGCTTGCTTTGGCAAGTCACCCATAATTTGACTACTTTTAGGTAGGAACAACTCCAATTGCATCCCATATGCAACTCTTGGTTCAATCGGGCAAATAACTCCTTATTTATCCATCCATATGGATAATCCCAATTGATTGCCTCTAGGTTTCTTAATCAAATTAATAGCCTAGTTGTGTTCAACCTCTTATCTAAACAATTGCACATTGTTACGTGCCATCGCATTCCATCATTATGAACCAAGTCGCCATGCTTTGGCACGCACGAACTTGATAAATAATGATGATAATGAGTGTTTAAATAACGAGAAGGCAAGAACACAATATTTAAAATTTGAGGGATTTTAAATTCAATTTTAATTGTTTTGTTGATCAATATCAACTAATCTATCTATTTGAGTTTGGGCACAACTCCAAATAATAGATCCGGGTTGTCTAATTATCTTATTATCCTAATTGCATGCATCATCCATACACCAACCACACAAATAATAAGACAATAAATAAACAACCACATAACAGAAAATAAACGTGATGTGGATATGGCCTTTTCTAGACTAAGATAATTCCAAGCCAATGGAATTATCTATGAAACCTAAGCAAACACATCTCCATGCGTCTTGATCTTTTGGTCCATCCTTCATAGTCATGTGGAATGCTCCATGCTCCATGCTCCATCTTTTGTGGCTTCTTTGGCTTTGGGCTTCTTTTCTCCATTCTTGGATAACAATCTACTTTATCTAGCACTAGCTAATATCTATACTAAATAAAATAAATCTCACAAGTTGAGAAAAAAAATGGCACGCAGGCCATAAAACCCTAATTAATTATTACAATTAATTGATCAGCTCGCAGGCCATAAAACCAAACCACAAAATTAAACATCCACATCAAACCACATCCTAAGGCCATAGCCAATCACCATGCGATTTGCACATAAACAGTTAAAATCCAATTTTAACGCGCTTGGTCAATTTTAATTGATTTTAGGATTTCTAGGGTTAAAACGGTCCATGGGCCCAACAATCCAATTGCCCGGGCCCAATAAAGTGAACCATAAGGCCCTAGGGCCGGCCCGGCCCAAAACCCGCAAGCTAGGCCCGCGGGTTAGGGCCGCCCGGCCCGTTAGGGCGGCCAAGCTTGGGCGGCAAGCAAGGGGGCGGTCCCTAGGGGGGCCGAACCTCCTCTTGGGAGTTGTTTCCAAAACAACTCCCTTGCTTGGAGCCCAAGTTTGGTTGTTTCCTTGTTTTGGGAGAACTCCTTCTTCCCCAAGGATGCCCAAACCCTAGATCTATGATCCTAAAATTTCTCAAACTCACCAATTCATGCATCCAATACAAAAATTGGATCTTGTTATGAGTAATTCTTGACAAATTGCATCCCATGCTTGATTTGTCTTGTTTTACGCGATAAACAATCAAATTAAGGTGTAAAACAACAAGAATGTAACACATAAACTACGTTTATGCTCTATGACCTGTGGCTCTGATACCACTGTAGGGTTTTGATTCATGGATCGCGCAAACGGAAGCATAATCAAACAAATAACCATGCAAAACCCTCCAAGGATCACAAGTCTAGATGCATAACGATAGTAAAGGTAAGAAATCATAAACACACCTTTGGGTTCTCCTTGATGACTTCAAACGCGAATAGTGTCACGTTCTCTATAGTTGATCCACGCCTAGAGTTGATCCTATATCTCCCAAACTCCTTGGTGCTAGCCCGGAATAAGAGGAGGGTGAAGGAATCACGCAAAACGAGACAAAAGAGGGGCTTCGGCCCTCATTTTGGCCGACGGGGTGAGGGCGGCGGCAAGGGGGTCGGGTTCGGCCTCCTTGTTGCTTGCCCTCTCTCCTTTGTTCTCTCCCACTCTTGTTATGTTCACTAATGAGCATAAGTTATGAGGAAGGAAGGAAGGAGGGTCCTTTATATAGTCCAACAACTCCTTGTTAACTACCTAAAGGGCTTATTCTAGTCCAACTAGAATTCAATTTAGTCCCTTCCTTGCAAATTAGTCCCTACTAAGTTTGCAAGGGTTTGCAAAGTGATCCTTCTAATTAATTAATCCAATTAATTAATTCCCAAATCTAGTACAACTCTATATAGCGTGTGACCCCATAGGTTCTATCTAGTTGGTAGCAACTATTTGCTAATATGGAGCGGTTTCTAGCAAAACATCCATTCTAGCCAACTAATAGAATAGTCATCTAGACAACCTTGTACAAGTAATTGTCTCATCCCTTTGCCTCCATATCCGGATTGGACACGAGACTTACAAGTCACACTCGTATGTCCAATCCATAGTTTCTCGATCCATGGGAATAGCCTTATTCGTGCAAATAACATCAATATCCCATATATTGATTTATTTGAGTCTGACCAGACATTCTATAAGCACTATCCCTCGTGTGGCCTAGGATATTTACTCCCGTTATGTGGGAGGGGAAAATCCTCTCTACGTCCACTACGATCTCTAAGCTTGCTTCTCATTGTATCCAGTACACGCCTTTATAACTACCCAGTTACGGTGTAGCGTTTAACGCTACCAAGATCACAATGATCCACAACTAGAATATCTAGTGACTTCAAGTCTAAGGATGACAATACCATTGCACCGCGAGAAGCACTTGTGACTCAACATAACATGTATGTAGCCTTCTCGGTGATGGGTCAATCCAGTGCAACATTCCGTAATGCACACCTATGTGTTGGATCATGATATCTCCATATCAATCCAACCCCATACTAGTCTATAGATGATTGTCCCATTTAATCATTATACTTGACTAGGGATATTTAAGATAAACAACACGATTGTAAATCTAAGGACTTCATTATATTAAATATCCAATAAATAATAAATGAATTTTCTAGCCATATACAAATTCATACTAAACTAGATTGCCTCTAGGACATCTATTCCAACAATTATCATCAACCCCTAAACATGCATCTTTCAATTCTAAATGAGGGGGTTTCAAATCATAAGTAGGAGGTTCCCTTACTATGGAAGGTAACTCCATTTTCTCATGTAAATCAATATCACTACAAGAATGCTCATGGGTAGATTCTATAGGAGGCTTCACAAGTTCAAGTTTACTAACAAGATTAACCCAATAATCCACATTAAATTCCTCACTCATGAGCAATGATGAGAAAATGCTATTTTCTTCACATAAAAATTCAAAATCTTGCACAATAAAATCATCTATTTCATTGGAACATGTAGTAGTATCCTTAATCACTTCAACATAAGAATCAATCCAACTAATCTCACATATGTTATCATCATCTTTTGATTGATTACTTGTGTTGAAGATATTAAGTTCCAACGTCATATTTCCAAATGCAATGTTCATCACACCATTTCTACAGTTTATAATTGCATTAGAAGTAGCAAGAAAGGGTCTTCCTAGAATGATAGGAATGGGAGAGGTGCCACTAGACAAAGGGGTAGTGTCTAAAACTATGAAATCCACCGGAAAATAGCATTGGTTCACTTGAACCAACACATCCTCAATGACGCCTCTAGGAACTCTAGTGGACCTATCCGCTAATTGAAGAGTCACTCTTGTGGGTTTCAACTCACCCAACCCCAACTTCTCATACACCGAGTACGGAAGAAGGTTCACACTTGCACCCAAATCTAGCAAAGCATTAGCAATCTTATGACTCCCAATTGTGCAAGTGATAGTTGGTGAACCCGGATCTCTATATTTTGGAGGGAGGTTATGTTGGAGAATTGAGCTCACTTGCTCGGTGAGAAATGCCTTCTTTCTCACTTGAAGAGTTCTCTTGAAAGTGCATAAATCCTTGAGAAACTTGGCATAAGCCGGAATTTGCTTTATAGCATCCAAGAGAGGAATATTTGTTTTGACATTTTGAAATGTCTCAAGGATGTCTTGGTGACTTGCTTTCATCTTATTGGCCACTAGTCTTTGGAGAAATGGTGGAACAATCCTAATTTCTTCAACCACTTGTTTCCCTTTATCAAGATTCTCCTTAGACTCTTGCAAGTCACTAAATCTCTCTTGATCATCACTCTTCTCACACTCCTCTTCTTCCTCATTTTTATGGGACTCCCCACTTGGAAGTCCCTTGTCAACAACCTTCCCATTTCTTAAAATGGTGATGGCCTTAGCATGCTCCACATGGTTGAAGCTTTGGCCCCTTGGGTTTTGTTGAGATTGAGATTGAAATTTTCCCTTCTCTTGAGCATTTATGGTAGACTCCAACCTAGCTAACGCATTTTTCAACTCTTGGTTGGAGTTTCTAAACTCAAGGTTGGTTTGGTTTTGGGAAACCATAAATTGCTCAAAGGTCTCATCTATACTCCTTTTGTTAGGAGGAACATAAGTGGAGCTTGAGGGGTTTACTTGGGTGTATTGGTCTTGCCTCCATGAGAAATTTGGGTGATTCCTCCAATTGGAGTTGTATGTCTCCGAGTAGGGTGAGTTATTGTAGGGCTTCCTATAATTGTTAGAATTTAACATATTCACTTGCTCACCCATGAGCTCTTGGGCTCTTAGAAAATCGGGACATTTGCTCAACTCATGAGAGTTATCACTACAAAATGAGCACAATGCCTCACTCTTAGCCTTAAGTTGATACATGGTACCTTTAGGCTTAGAGTTAGCATCCTTAGAAGGCCCATTGATGTCCCAAGATTGGACTTTCTCACAAATTTCATCAAAACAATCCCACCCCTCATCTTCACCTTAAGTAAAGAATTCTCCCGCACTCATGGATTCAATTGTGTGCTTATGGTCACATGACAAACCATCATAAAAGGAGCTAATCGATCTCCAGACTCAAATCCATGGTGAGGGCAAGCAATGAGGAGATCCTTGAAGCGTTCCCAAGCTTGGGGAAGTGGCTGTCCCTCCTTAGCACAAAAAGTAACAATTTGCCTTTTTATGGCATTTGTTTTGTAAGTAGGGAAAAATTTCTTAAGAAACTCTTTCTCTAACTCTTCCCATGTGCATATTGTCCTAGGTCTCAAGGAGTAAAGCCATGCTTTGGCTTTGTCCTTTAAAGAGAAAGGAAACAATCTAAGCCTTATAGTGTTACTAGAGACACCATTGCAATTAACCGTTGAGGCAATATCATTGAAATCCCTAAGATGAGAGTAAGCCCTCTCGGACTCTAGGCCATGAAACTTGGGAAGAAGTTGAATTGTGCCCGGTTTGACATCAAAGTTTCTTTCATTTAATAGAAACACAAAGCAAGATGGTGAACTTTGTCGAGATGGATGCATCAAATCTCTAAGTGAGCGAAATGGCATCATCTCATTGTTGCTACTATGCCCATCCTCTCCATCCATGATTTCAAAGATATTAAGAGAGCTAGAATCGTTGGATTGGGCTAAACTACTACTACCACTAGTAGGAGTATTTTCACTAAAGGGATTTCTACCCTCTTCTTCAAATAAAGTGCGATGCAATCTATGAGTACTATCACGTTGCCACACACTCATGCAACCCAAGCTCAAATAAAGTTCAAGAGGGTTGCCTAACACAAGCTAGGAGTATGTTTCTGTGATTTTTGTGATTTTTTTACTTTTCGCTTTTTTTGTTCCAAAGTTCAAAAATGAACCCGGAATTTTCTTCAAGCGTATCTAAAAAAAATAAAAACAAGCAAAACAAGAAAGTAACTAAGAGTAAGTCTCTTAGCACCAATCCCCGGCAACGGCCCAAAAAACTTGTTCGATGTCGATAATCCCAAGTATAGGATATCGCTACAAGTAGTACCCGAGTAAGAACGGGTTCGATTTCCACAAGGATTGGGAAATAGATTAAACACTCTAAGCTAAATATCAAACTACTAAGCAACTAACGAAATTGACAAAACGAGTTTCTCAAAGGCTTTAGAGCTAGCCAAGCTTTGAAATCCACCACTCAAGTGATGGAGCAAGGATTTGTGTGAAACAATTCAAAGAAACTTAGTAAAAAACTAGGCAATTAAAAAGATGTTGCTAAAGAGTTTGTAGAACTAGTAAGAGAAAAGTTGGATCAATTGGATCTCCAAGTGATTCATGTAACCCGATTTCAACAACCAACTCATTTGCTTGAGAGTTAAATCCATGAGTTCAAATGGAGAAATCCAAATCAATGTTGCCTCAAGCATTGAGTATGCCTATTTCGATTGAAATCCACATACTCAATCAAGCCACAATAGTGATTCCTATTTCAACTCATAGAACTCAAGAATTCAATCTCTCAAACAACAAAACACAAAACACAAACATATTCGAGTTTCAAGAATCAACTAGGATCACCAATCAATCCAACAACACATTTAGCTACTCATGTTTGAGAGTGCAACACAAGAGATATCAAGCATCTTCAAAATTATATTCATACTCAAGCTCTAGATACACAAGATACTCTTCAATTTTTCACCCAAATAACACAAGTTCTTGCTACAAAATGAAGCTCAAACTACTAGTATTTGATTCAAACTATACTTTAACCAATCTAAAGCAGCTAACAACCCACAAATTCAAAGCTCACAGCAGCAAAAACACAAGTTAGAGCTGCTGCAGCAACACAGTGACGAACAGTGACAAAAAACAGAGCAAAATCGAAACCCAGAATTAACCTCTCTCCCTTGGTTGCCATTGGCTCTGCAGCAGCTCAGAACGAGCTCGGATTCACCAAGAACAACCCAGAAAGTTGCAGAACCGAGAGAGAGGAGAGAGAGGCAGAGCTTCCGCCGTCCAAAAATAGGGGTCCGAGAGAGCCCTTCGTCATTCTTCAACTCCGATTTATATAGGCAGTGGGGATAGGTTGCGTAGCCTCCAAGGGTCTATCTAAGCCCTTCAATCGACCTCTAACCATCTCTATCGTTGATTCGTCGAAGCTTCAAGAACCCTAGCTGATTTGGGGCTTTTTGTTTGAGTTGTTCTTGGGCCGAATTGAGTGAAGAGGGAGGTAGAGATTGGACTGGGGAGTGTTTTGGTACCGGGTTTGTGGGATTTGGTGAAGAAACGGGGTCGGGTGAGAGGGTGGAAGAAGCTTCCGTTGAAGCTTTCATGGAAGCTGGGTTTGCTTCGTCCGTGTGATGCGTCGGGGAGAGAGAGGCGCCTGGTTATGAGCTGTTTTACGAAAATTTCACGTGGCTCCCCACTAGTTTGCTGGGGGCTTTAAAAGGCCCCCAGCTCTTCTTAAAGTGTTTGGTAAAATACACATGCACCCCCAATCCGTTAAGTATTCTTCAAATCAGCCATTAAAACGTTTAGAAAACTTCACTAAGCTCCCCAAATCCGTTAACTTGACTTCAATCAAGCCCCTTTGATGTCACTTTGGCCTCCTAACTTGGTTTGTCTTCAATCTTGGCCTCTCAAATCTTCAAATTCCTTCAAATTAAGTCCTCCAAGCTTCTTTAATTCATCGTTTGGCCCTCCTAGGCTAGTCTCTCGCGTTCCAAATCACAATTTCACCTACAAAATGAGAGAAAACAACCAAAACTACGAAAACAAGCATAAGTCTAGAAAGAGGGATAAAATAACTAAATTACACATATTAGCACCCTCCAAACTTTAACCACTTTCTTCGATGGAAGTGGGCGGCAGTTTCTTATGTTTGGAGGTATTGAGGTTCTCTTGCACGTTGTTGGGTTGGCAGGAGTGTGAATCGTTCGAGCATAGGCCTTTGTGCAGTATTCTAGTGAATAGAACGGCCTGGTGTGTTAGTACATGAACTCAAGATCGTGATTCACTTTGTAATGGGAAAGTCTCATGAGTTTTGAGTCACAAGCACACGCATGTACATAGAGGAACCACATCTGTTGGTATTCACCGCACCTGCAAACTGTGAGGCAGTATTCTGGCTGGAAGTTCACTAGATGAGTTTTCAGGTCATTACCGCGGACTTTCTTACTCCCACTGTGTACGTGGTCGCACGTAAAAATGTATACACTTTTGAGCACGTTTCAACATTGTTTCTCCCTGCGCGCAGTCAAGTGGGTTTCTCTCATATCATGACCCTCAGTTCGTTTATCGAGGAGACACTTACACTGATGGTAGCATGTTTTGGTGAACATTTTAAGATGTCTGTCAGACTACACCGCTAGTAAGAGTTAATCAACTCTGCATGGTTGGATGTAACCTGCTCAAACCGCTCTGTTATACAATGTGAACTTGCCCATTTCTCTAGACTAGCATCCCGTAGGTAACCTTTGACGGTCATCTATTTAGCATTTTTTACATGCGGGCACTCAATCCCATGTTTGTTAGATGTTCCTCACAGGCCACCTTATCAAGTGCATATGCAGCATTACAAAAATTTGGCGCCCACTTTGTTGAATTGTAATGCGACATCGCACTCATTTTCAAATGGTGGTAGTAGTGGATGTGGTTGGATAGGGGGTATACTGTCTTAATCGCATTAATGATTTTCTGGTGCCGATCTGAAACGAACGTCAAGACATTTGGTCCGGTCTAATTGCGCTCAGTTTGGTTAAGAAACAAGTCCACGCTTGGATGTCTCCTTTTCCACTAGTCCCCATGCAATGGGATAGTAGTTTTTCTGGCTATCAACCATTGTGCATACGACCAATTGCACTGGTTCTTTCTTCATGTGCGCCACATAGATCACAATTAGGGGTCACATATACCTAATTCCCGCAATTTGTGCCCCAAAAGCAAGGAAAGAGTACATGAAACATTATCTTTTTCCACTTCGATATCCCATAGTGTACCGGGTTCATGACCTCGCAAAGATGCTTGAACGCAGAAAGATCTGCGTAATTTTGAGCACGAGTACCCTGGATCATCGATTTGGAATTTTGAAGTGCACACCACGCAACCCATTACGAGAATTCGGAACCCAATTTTCTGGCGATCTCCTGTACACGATAGATTTTGGGTGTCTTCTTTTAATCGCCCATCAGTCCTAGCAATTCATGTGCGACAACTGTGCTAGTAATCTTACGGTGCTTCCCATCTATGATGCTTGTGGTACATGTGTGAATGGGGTTATGTTTCTTAACCTGATAGTTGACGGCACCTTTATGCTTGTCTCTCCCAACCATCCACTTGCATGTCTCATTTTCCTTGAAAGGCAATATAATTCGCGCCTGGTCTCGCTTATAGACATTAAAAGACAATTTCTTTGCACCAGCAACCTTTCTGATATGGAGGGTCAGCGCATCAGCGGTATACAAATGGCGCTTTGTATCTCCAGTCTGTCAAACCTGCCCTTACCACTACTCCCACCGCCACGATTTCCTGAACAATTGACCGGAACTGTAACACCCGTGGATTACTATCCCAACAACTTCTTTACCCGTACCACTAGATAAAAATCTTAACCCTTGAAGGTGCTAGTAGTAATCCACAAGGTTTACCATATACCAGATTTCAAACTCACAAATCTCCAATGTGGGATAGGATATCACAATCCCCCAACTATATATACATCTAATACACAATATCAATCCATAATATCTCGATGTGGGACGGGATATTATAGGAACAGTGGCCAATGAAAAATTGTTCTGCTCCATTGATTCACGAGTATCACCATATTTTGGTCAGCAAAGTCTACCGTGTCAATATCGTGAACCAAATACGTTCGATTGAGATTAATTTCATTGTCTGCTCCTAGATCTACCATGTCTTCCTCATGATCATCGACGATTATCTCGACACCCTCAAAGTAATCCTCGCGGTATGAACCGGGGGGGGGGACTCAAAGATATCTTTGTTGAGGATATTAGGCGGGTAGAAGTTCGCATCTGAAATTTGTAAATGATAACGTAAGACCATATTTTTAGTGGGTGGATGATATTTATCCATTCTAACTTAAAATTTATTCTCCAAAATATATACGGTAATGCCTTGGACTATCTTTTAAACCGACATCTTCATTGTGTGACCTATATATAGGTGTCTGCCTTGGGAAAAGGCCATTCACCATTCCAAATAGCATAGATTTCCAATTTATTAAACATTTCTACTTGTCAATAAAGCACATTGGTTAAATGATATAGGGTCTATGGGGTTACAAGACTTAGTTAGTTTTAGGGTTTTAGTGTTTAGGTTAGATGATTGTAGGGTTTTGTGTTTTGGTTAGATAATTTTGGGGTTTAATTTTTAGGTTAGACGATTTTAGGATTTAGTGTTGTATCATTTTCTACCCTTGAATTGAACATAAATCCACGGATGAGTTTTTGAAGAGGTCACTGTCACCTCGCACTTCTCTCCTTTTGTTGCTGTTGTTGATTCTTACCATAACCAACCATCTGCCATCAACTATTGCTTTTGAGTCATTAGAGAACATTTTGTACTTCTTTCAGAGAAGACAGGGACGAGCAGGATCACCAACACTGGGACGAGTGATTCCCTTGTCTGGTATTTCCAACGGAGACGAGCACTCACTCTTATCAGTCTTGGATTTAGTAATGATACATAATTTCTACAATTTTAGGGTTTATGTTAGATGATCTAGGATTTGGTGGATTCAAGTTTATTGATCTGAGGGGGTTAACATCATTGAATAACACTTTTAGTTACCATAGTAATGATACTAGGTTGGCTTTAGGGTTTAGTGTCTACAATGGTAGGGTTTATGTTAGATGATATAGGGTTTATGGTGTAAGGTTTAGGCTTACATGATTAAGAGTTGAGGATTGCATCATTTTAAATTTAGAGTTTACATTACATGATTATATGGTTTATGAATTACACTTAACATATTTAACAAAATTAAATACCGTTTTTTCACGATTATAGGATTTCAGGTTTTAGGGTCTGGGGTATGCTCGTCTCAGTATATGTGTTGTTGTATGTGCTGAGACTTGGAGATTCATCGCCTTTGTCTTCTCTGAAAAGACTGAGACGAGTAATATGATCGTCTATGTCTTCTTAAAAAAGACAAAGGCGAGCGTCTTACTCGTTCCAGTCAACCACATGCACAAATGGGACGAACAAGACCTGCCAGACTTGGAAGAGTGGGTTGTCTTCTGTGATTTAAATTCCAGACAAGCGATCACTCTTCCTAGGGCGATCAAGGAAGCACGAAGGATAAGTCTAATCATCCTCGGAGAGCACGAAAGAGCGAATCCAAATTTCAAGACCTAGTTTGCTTTCATTCTCTCTCTCATTCAAAAACTTTGTTATTACGTTATGAATTTCAATATCTAAACTCTTTACCTAGGTTCTCGATGAACCTAGGGTTTCGTACTCGGATATTGTTCTATGTTTTGTTATGAATTTATGATTGCAGTTTCTTAATATTAGCAGCTTTATTCGTTATTCTGTCTTTGAATTTTATCATTCATGCATGCTCGCATTGATCACCCAGAATTGCGACAGACTTGAGCCAGTAGGTGAAAACGGCTGTTTAGGGTTAGGAAGAGAAGAAAAATTTAGCACCTTACCCCGATGGACCGAACAGAGAAGGGGAGATAGGACTAGCATATACGTTTGACCAACTGTTAGAGAATCTGGCCCAGGCCTATAGGACAGCTTAGAAACCCTAGCATACTTAGAACGAGACTGCTGACTTAGGGAGCTAAACAGGAATCCGAAAGTCTGCAGAATCGTGACATCGTGTGGGATCTGAAAGGTTACTACACAATTGGTACGTGGCACGGTAAAAAACTGATGTGTGTTTTCATATCAAACAAAGAACGATAATATGAAGAAACCCTAGGGGATCGTGGAATCTAGTATCTCAAACCATAGTTTTACAACACTTTTGCATTATTCAGAAAACTTTCACAAAATATAAAGTAACGCCTAGCAAAACTTTCTCTATCTAAAACACTCCCAAGAGTCCCAACCCTTGTCGCCCCCCCCCCCCCACAGATTGCTTCCCCACCGGTGGCGGCTCCACCATGGAGGAGTTGCCGTCGGGAAAATCCCACCCCTCTCGCGCTTTGCTGTTGGAACCTGCCGACCGAGCCTCTACACATTGTCTCCTCGCCCTCCGCCGATTCTCGCTTGGAAGCTTTGTTCCGACCTGCTCTTCAACAGATCTGGTGCACCGCCAGAATTCTGGTAGCTTGAAGTCGAGTTTCTCTTCTTGGCTGATTTTCGCTCTACTTTGTGGTTAGAGGGTTCTCCAACGGCATTCCAACTACCCTTTCGTCCCTGTGCCTAGACAACAGCCACGTCGCCCCTTCTTTGCCCTCGCACCGCCCTCCACCGCCCCCAAGTCGCGAAGTCCAGACATATCCTCCCCCCGACAGTCCTCGCCGAAGTCTAGATCTGTCTGCCGCGCCACCAGCCGTTGCTGCTCCTTGCTGTTTTGCCGCCGGCGTCGTCGCCTGCTCCCTCTGCCTCTCCCCTCCCTCTCTCCTACCCAGATCTTCCCGGTTGACCTGACGCAACCCCTTTCAAAGTTCGCCGCTGCTCTCCCTCCCTCCCCCGGTAGTTTTGCCGGTTTGGGGAGACGCACAGTCTCCATTTTACCGAATTTTCACAGGTCCTCCTTCCCCCTCCCCCTGGAATAGGTTGCTAAGAAAGGCAGCCCCGTCACCGTCATCCTCCGCCGTCGTCCGTCGTTCTTCCGCTGCCGCCCGCTTGTCGCTGTTGGCGTCCTTGTCTAGGGTTCCTTTGGTCTTCGGTCAGGCCTTTGGGACTTGGAGGATCTTTTGGTTGGGTTTGGGTCTTGTTTTTGGGCTTTTGTTTGGGCTATTTTGTTAGTCAGGAAGACACATGAGGCCCTTGATGTTCGTCGGGCCAATCTTGTTAGTTTTGGGTTTATTATGTGGGTGCCTTTGAGCTAAACCAACTAGGTTTCTAGTTGTTCTATGAGGCTTAGGTTTGTTTATGCATGTTCATTTCCGTTTTTTCAAGGGGTATGCCCTGTTATATTTGTACCCGTATTTCTGATGAATTCATTTCTTTCGTTGCTAGTGAAAAAAAAAACTTTCATAAAAAATTAACGTTACAGTTATTTACTTTTAGTACCTAGTTCGTAATCAAAATCTCAAACTATTCATTCATTTTTACACTTTGCTAATTAAATGATTGCTAGAAATGACCTGAAATAGTCCTCGTGGGAACGATAACCTGAGTTGAAATACACTCATTACTACTTGATTTGTATACTTGCGCATAGCACGCTAAATTGCGCATCAAGCTTGTCGAGGAGTTAGGCGACAAAGAGGGACAAGGAACCAAGGCCAAACGGAGGATCAAGGCGAAGGCAAGGAAGACAATAAAAAAGTTGAAACATCAGGAAGGGACCAGAGGTCGTACGAGCTGAAGCGCTGGAGGTCGTACGACCTGTAAGGCCAGGTCAGACGACCTGGTTGGGGGCTGGCAATGTTGAAATTGTTTCCTTGTTTGTTCTAGGTCGGTTTTGGATGTTTCTTTGGGACCAAGCAACCTAGTAGGCTATATATATATATATATATATGTGTGTGTGTGTGTGTGTGTGTGTGTGTGTGTGTGTGTGTGTGTGTGTGTGTGTGTGTGTGGGCATATGTTGAAGGTCGTGGGTTGTATTCATATTGTTTCTCTCTTATAAAAAAGGGTTTTCAGGTCGTGGACGTAGCTAGCGTCATGCTAGTGAACCACGTTAAATCGGGTGTGAGGTCATCAATTATCATCGTTCTATTTCTTGTTCCAGGTCATAATAAACTGCTATAAGAGCTTGGGTTTTGTTGTTTCAAGATCAAGGTGGAGCTAAGGGCATTGATTTCACAATTTCATGAAATTCAAATCTAGGGTTTCGCGATGAAGGTGGAGCTCGCGTTAGAGGTTACGAATATGGACCAGGAGCTGAAGAGAAGTTGACCGGGGGGGATAACCAAGATCGACAAGTTCAACTGGAGAAACAGCTTCAACCTATGGTAGATCAAGGTACGTGCTTTGTTGAAGCAACAATGCATGTGGTTGCCATTGGCAGAAGAAAGGGGGGGGGGGGGGGTTCGTTACAACCACCAAGGCTTTTAAGACGAAGGAGGAAAGAGCGCACTCAACGATCATGTTTTTCTTAGCGGAGGACATGATAACGGAGGTTGCATATCAAGAGACAGCTGAAGGACTATGGAACATATTGGAGAGCCTCTACAAAAAGAAGTCGATCACCAACAAGTTGATGTTGAAGCAACAGTTGTTTGGTCTACACATGGTGAAGGTACGGATCTAAGAGATCACTTAGATAGTTTAAACACTATTTTGCTTGAGTTGCAAAACAAAAACGAAACGGTAAGTGATGAAGATGTTGCGCTGATGTTGATGGTGTCACTACCACCATCTTACGAGGGGTTCGTGCAGTCTGCTTGTGCTGGAAAATAGATTGTGACGTTGGAAGAGGTAAGATTGGATCTTCACACTAGGGACATGCGGCGCGAGGCTGAATATGGGGAGTACGAGGTTCCAGGTTTGGGCGGATTGATGGTGTCCAAAGGGGGTTATGGTGAGAGAAGTAACAAGGATTATAAACTACCTAACGACGTTTGTGCTCTGTGTAAAGAAAAGGGTCATTGGAAGAGGGAGTCTCCCAATGCGAAAGCGTGATGTGACTGCAGTCGAACGTCTTTGAGAGGATGACTTCGTTCTCTAGGCCCCGTTGCGGGGGGGGGGGGGGGGGGGGGTGAGGTGATCCGTGCTCTTGACGAGGAGCGGATTTGGAATAGGGGATTCTCTAATGAGGGACATGGCACGTGAAAGGGGACACGTATGAGGCACGTGAATCGGGTTCTGTATGATGCGTGAGAGGGGCAATATCGTAGGATTTGGTGGGAATTGGAGCAACGTCTTGGGGGGTCTTTAGTTCTAGGGACTCGGTGGGATTCGGAGCAACAAACATTTTGTTGTAGAAGCTCGGTGGGATTTGGAACAGTAAGCAGGGGATTCAATCGCAGGAACTCAGGCGTAGTTGGAACATCAATAGGGTTGGACTGCAGGAACTTGACGGAGTTGGAACATCGCTTGGGCCACTCGTTGCAGGAACTTGGCGAATTTGGAGCAACTTGTAGATTTGACGAAAAGTCACTAATTCAAGCGGAAGAGGGAATTCAAGGCAATGTGGAGATTTGTTGGGAATATTCCTTGAATAGGCTCGAGAAGCTTGTCGAGGAGTTAGGCGACGAAGAGTGGCAAGGAAACAAGGGCATACGGAGGATCGAGACGAAGGCAAGGAAGACAAGAACAAAGCTGCAGCATCAGGAAGGGACCAGAGGTCGCACAACCTGAAGGGATGGAGGTCGTACGACTTGCAAGGCCAGGTCGCACGACCATGTCGGGGGGCTGGTGATTTTGGAATTGTTTCCTTGTATGTTCTAGGTCGGTTTTGGACGTTTCTTTGGGACCAAGCAACCTAGTATGTTGTATATATGTGTATAGGCATATGTTGAAAGTTGTGAGTTGTATTCGTCTTGTTTCTCTCTAATAAAATGAGAATTTCGGGCCGTGAACGTAGCTAGCATCGTGCGAGTGAACCACGTTAAATCGGTGTGATCTTGTTCATTGTTTTCATCGTTCTCTCGCTCGTTCCAGGTCATAACAGTAAGTTTTTTTCCTAGTGTTGAGGATTCTGTAACTACTTTCAGAATTATGAACTACCCAGTCAATTCTTCAAAAAATGGGCTAAAGTCGAGTGAAAACCATGACTTTCTCTACAATCCCACATAATAGCTCCTACCTCTGTGTCGTCAGGATTCTTAGTCCACTATTTATCAGTTCGCATTGACCGACTAATTTAGCTAACGATACGGTATAAAAATGTATTAATATTTTCTTTCTCAATATAGTAGATCTTTCATAACACTACAAGATAATGAGAAAAAATAACAAATTTCCAGATCATATCGTTAGCTAATTGGTCGGTCAAAGTAACATCCCTAAAGTTATTAAGAGATTAGTTAAATTGGTCGGTCAAAGTGACTATCCCTAAAGTTAGTAAGAGATTAGCTTAATTGGTCGGTCAAAGTGACCTTCCTAAATTCAACTAAGAGATCCTGGCCGAACGGAGGAAGTACATAATAGAAGTAGAATGGGAGAAAACCAACTCAAAATCTGAACATGTGAAACAAGTTGATGCAAACCAAACACCATCACGACAGCATATTTTTTTAATTATAAATACATAACATAATTATTACTGCAAGAAGAAAAATTGAAGAACACAAGGCACATCGTCCTTTTCACACTAGATCCCCAGCTGAACATTCAATGTGATCTTGAACTTCCATTACCTCCTGGTCTCCGTATTTAGAAATAGGTTGGTATTCGGTGCTCTGTCCATCTCCATGAGCAAGTTTGGTGAAGAACAAGTACACACACATGGAGAAAACAGTGACCAAGATGAAGTACCAGCTAAACTGAATGTTCACTAGCGCTTTGGCACGGTCTAGAGCTTGGTCGTTTTCACAACGAACCATCGACTTACCACTCTCCTCCAAATTCAAGAAGCAGCCTTTGGGCGTGAACGCTGGGGTCCAAAGCATGACACCCATGACAAAGAACCACATACCTTGGAACATTATGCTGATTGACCTAACAAAGCTGACAATGAAGCTTTTAGGGTAACCGATACCCATGAGAGCTGTGGCGACGGTCACAAAGACAATAATTTGGAGAAGCCAGTGGTACTGTCCTTCGACGCCCATATGATCAGCTGAGTGCAGGTGGAAAGCAAGAAGTTCTTGGGCAAAAGCAAAAGCTCCGAGTAATTGGGTAAGGCTGACTTTGTCGTGTTTGTGTCCGGTTTTGATGTTATCAAGGATTATGGCAAAAACAGCATAGACAAAGTAGGACAATAACATCAAAGAGTGCTCGAAGTCCTGCAAATCGTACGAGGTTATGGTTCCGTCTAAATCCAACGGCTGGTGCCGCGGCTGGTCGATGAAGAGGCCACCAGCTATAAAAAAGAAAGCACATATCATGATCATGAAGAGCTCAAAGTACCTTATTTTTGGAGCTGGGAACCAAGGCAAGGATGTGTAGTTTTCTTTGTAGCGAACATGGAGTTTTACATGGTTAACCAGGTGCCAGAGCCCTTCCACCATGAAGAATAAGCCAAATATTACATGTCCTGATAAAAGCCCCATGTAACTAAAACTAACAATATATGAAGAGAGATATAACTAAGAAGGAAATGAAAGAGGAGGGCTTAGAGAGTATTTGGGGTGGCTTATTGCTACTGATTAACTTCCATCTTTATAGTAGATCAAGCTTGTGATCTCTATTATACTACTTGAGTATAATATATTAATTTGTTAACAGACCAACTCATTCTTTTTATTGATTTGCTAGTTCAAATTTAATACAAAGTCACGCTACACACACACAATATATATGTATATATATAATTCCATAAGATTCTTTTCTAAAAAAGGTAAGTCGTAAGATTCTCCTCATCCCACGTCTGTCTACCATTGTTTCACGAAAAACTCTAAACAGACCGAGAAATAATTGTCTATTTAGTTCCGTAAGTTGAACAAACTGGGTATGC
This sequence comes from Linanthus parryae, assembly GCA_023055425.1. Taxonomy (NCBI): domain Eukaryota; kingdom Viridiplantae; phylum Streptophyta; class Magnoliopsida; order Ericales; family Polemoniaceae; genus Linanthus; species Linanthus parryae. The sequence continues at coordinate 40,452,137 of JALGPY010000001.1, read as the reverse complement.
AAGGTTTTATTCGATGTATCAGAAACGCGTCCCACATTCGGTGTTCATGGGTTACATTGGTATTAAGGGTCCGTCTTTTAGAATTTTCATTCCGTCATAGTGTTTCATTTTAAGATTTATGGTTAATAATTCCTTTTTAAGTTCATAATTTAGTCATTTAGGGTTTATATGTGTTTTATATGTTTGGTGTATTTGAATCAATTTAGTTTCTTTTGCAACTAATAACAATTCTTGTCTTTATGTCTCTTTCTTTGAACTTTTGCATCTGTAGCACGGCTCTTGTTTCAAACGGCTTATTGTATTTAAATTTAGGTAAAAGTGCAAAAATGACAATCTAAACTTTAGGTTATCAATCAAAATACTACCTAAACTATTTTTATGGTCAGTTTACATCCTAAGTTATCTAATAATGTTCAGTCCAAGTCTCCGTCTCCGGCTAGTTTTCACCGTTAATTAACTTAAAAGATCTAAAATTTTGAATGATTTTTTATTTTATTTTTTCTTGGAAAATTAAATTCGAAGTGACAAAATTATCCCCAACCCCATGAAAGCGACTATATTACCGTTGCTCTCTTGCAGTGACAAACAAATTCACACAATTACTTTGAGGTTAATGAGAATGAGTCCCATGAATAACGAAACAATTCTGTATGAGGGTTGAAGGTTTGTTTTGTTTGACATATCAAAATCAAATAAAGCAGAGGCAGATGTCGGGAAGGAAGAAGCCACGATTATGAAATCAATTGATAGTTTGATAACAGTCCGATTATGCATACACTGCTCGGACTAGGGCTCGTCGGGGGTCTGCAACTCTGTATGAGGACCTCCTACCCTTTGTGGTGTTCGTCGGGGGCTCGTTGTGTTCGTGATTCGTGGGAATCCTCATTAAGCTGAAAGTAATCGTGTGAATTTGTTTGTCAGTACAAGATAACAAGGGTATATAGTCCCTTTTATGGGGTTGAGGGTATTTTTGTCACTTTAGAATTTAAGTTGTCAAAAAAAAAAGTAAAATAAAAAAATTCCTTCGAAATTTTAGATTTTAACGTTAAATAACTGTGAAAACTAACCGGGGATTGGACTGAACATGATTATATATTTTAGGATGTATATCTATACTAATATATAATGGGAATAAGAATTTTGGTGAAGCCTTTTCTATTAGACACTAAATGCCCTTCACACTAGAGAAAAAAAAATTATTGTTAAGGTAAAAGTGGTAATCACAAAAAACCCATCACTTAGTAACTACCTAATGATTTTCAACCCACTAACCCATTATCTTTGATCCACTATCCCTTAACATTTATCATTTTTAGTGTGATTTTTTATTTATGAAAAAATATTTGTATTTGCACACCAACTGTGTGTGCCGTGTATTCTAGTTGATCATAAAAAGAGTTTATGTAGTACCTTTTTTATTGTTAACTCAAAATTTTGGTGTCATTTTTTCACTTTTGCCTTAAATTTAATAAGATAGCAATAATCAAACTGCTAATTGTATTTGAATTTATTAAGAACATTTCCAACAGAATATTTAAATGGCGGTTATTTTTTAGATATAAAGAAGATGGAGAAAATGTTGTCTAATGGGCTCTCTACTTCGCTATTTATTTTAGCGGACAGTTATCCCGCTCTCTACTTTTAAAGAACTGAAAAATAGATGGTTAAATTTCGTGTGTCCATATCTATTCTTATTTTATATTTTTATCATTATTTTTATTTAATTTTTATTTGAAAAATTATTTTTCTCGTCTACCGGGTATGAATCCAGGACCTCATAAAGAGTCTTCCAATAATCTACCACTTGAGCTACCATCCTAGCTGCGTATTTAATTTCTACCTAGAAGAGCTACATTTAACTAACTTTTACGTATATAATAACATTGGAGCTCTTTTCTTGAAGTACATAATAACGTTGGAGCTCATATGAACTTATTTGAATAATTAAAATAAAGAATTAGAATTTTGATTAAATTATACATGATTTTAAACTAGTAGCACTCGATACAACAGTATATATACTGAGTCCGGATTTTTCATAGCACGTTTTCTATAACACTATAGTAGCAATTTTGTTACGATCGCGACACATCGTCACAGAGAAATTCAACGGATTTGAACTCATCGATGATTTGCAAGTCATTCCAAGAAATCTCTCTCTATTGCTTGTGTTTAAAGACATTATCTAAGTTAGTTATGCTCTTTCTTAAAAAAAGAAAAGAAGTTAATTATAGTCAACTGTTTCTTCAGATTTACAAAAAATAAGAAGATAATTATAGTCAACTGTTTCTTCAGATTTACAATAAATGCGAGTTGTACCTTTTTGAGTTATTGTAGTACTAGTACCAGCTGTTATTGTTGGAGGAATCAAAAATCAGTGGGGATATTTGTTAGCCCCGAAGAACACAGAGAGGAGCTAGTAGAGAGCGAAGGAGGTTATTTTCGACGTAATTTACCAGATTCATAAGGTTAGTTATGTCCATTGACAGAGTCAACCAAATCGTATCATGCCTTAAAGCTAGGGATCCTCACATGTTTTGCCGAAGTTATGGATATCCTCACATGTTTTGCTGAAATCATTTTTATACCCGCAAGTGCCATAAAACCCATGTGATTGTATCTTACCACACAGATTCTTTTCTTCTCCATTATTTGACTTTTTTTTACTCATATTTAGATCACTTTAACCTGATAATTTAGATCGCAAAATGATATGATTTTTTAATAATTTTTTTTGTCGTATTATAGAACAACAATGAAAAAAATTATAAAAAAAATGCATTATTTAATTATCCAAATCACCGGGTCAAACTGACCCAGCAAATACTGTCAAAAGTCATTTTTTTAGGAACAAAGAATTCTATTCATGGGTAGTCTAAACTAACAAATCATTATTCAATACATCAATAGTCCAAGATGGTGTTTGGAAAAAAAAAACTAATATCATCTTCCTCCATTGCTCTTGAAGCTAATTGGTGTGCAAACTTATTCCCCTCTCTGCTGACATACTGGAAAACCACTTCTTGGAAGTTCGAGACTAAGACCTTACATTCATCCAGCACCTCTCGACGATCAGAATAATATTTGCATCACTGGAGTTACCTTCATGACAACGACAAAGAAGTAATACCAAGCTAAGACAGTCGCTCTCCAAAATAACTCGAACATAACCTAACTCCCGTGCCATTCGAAGGCCCTCACGAGATGCACAAGCTTTGGCCATTAAGACAGATCTTTGACGGTGGGATCTAGACTGCCTTGCCGCAAAAAAGTTCCCAGCGTTATCACGGATTCCCATACCCAGACCTATAGCAACTCTGAATTCTTTCCACGTGGCAACGTTAATCTTCACAAAGTCCGGCGAGGGGCATACCCACACAGTCGAGTTTAAATCTGGTGGTACTGAGAGTTCTTCTAGCTTGCCCGTAAGTTTGACCTCTTTGCTCCACATATAATAATTAAAGCTATCACTCGCTACTTTCTCCAGAGATTTACAATTTTGGTTGAAAATTTGCTCATTTCGATTCCTCCAGGTGGCCCAAATAGTGAGAGCGAATTTTTCACTCACGACAGCACTTCCCTTGGTAAAAACATTTATAATCCATCTCTGATTTCTCCGTGTTGTGAATTCAGAAAATCCTCGCCCATGATACGAATTCAAATCTGTCTGGAATGCGGACAAGTACAAAAGATGATTCGCCATCTCTACCTCTTCTGCGCATAAACCACAAAGAAGAGAAACTTCAACACCTCGATTTAACAATTTACTCGCACGGGTAAGGAAGAATGCCACCAACAAGGGACCAGTAATTTCTTTGGGATCTTTGTACGCCAGAAATTATTGAGCGAATTTGCATTAGAAAACGAACCCGAAGACGATCCAGGGGTGACACGTTCCAAATGCAAGTGCACAGTTGTCAGTGTAGTAATAATTCCGGTAAACCGGGTTGTCGATCCCAAGTGACTTCTTTGTAAACTAGTTAATAATGAATAACCCTATGTGGACAAGCAAGTGGATTTGTTTTGCTAATTCTACTTAAATTAAAGAACACTGCCTTAATTAATCAGTTGAATTGCTTCACGATAAACGAATAATTATTTTTTAAGTTACTAATAAAAGAGGCAAGTACTGTGAATTCTCTCGTGGATAACTAGGGATGCTATGAACTACGCTTTGATTTATGAAACACTAAGCCGTATTCTGTTATTAATCAAACAACGTATAACTTGTCGAGTTACCAAACAAGTTGTCTATACCTAGAGCCAATTCAAACCAAGTTACCAAGCTTGAGTTAAGTCTAAGCATGCATTTAGGTTCGTTATTTTACTTTAATGATCCTAGTCAACTCTACCGTGTTACCAAGTAGTGATACAAGTAGGTGAACGTTCAATTTACCGACTAATTCTCACGGATTTACAACGTGAGTACTAACTAAGATCAATCATACGTTACCTAAGCGCAAGAAAGATAAAGACTAAAACATAAACGCTTCATAATAATAGAAGAACACGTTAAATTAAGCAAATCATGAATCACAATCTCAAAACGAGTTGTTCATATCAAACCCTAGCTACCAAAAGAGAATTTCCAGTAATTAGGTGTTTAGCAACTAGTTGACATGATCATAATACAAAGTTCAATGATCATCAACCAAAAACTAAAGCAAAAGATGAAGAAAGAAAGAAAATGATGATTGCCAATGCTCTAAGCACGATACCTAGCTCCCAGAACTCTGTACGTAATGTCTCTGAATCTGAAGAACGACCTACTAATGTCTAAGTACATTTACCAAGTGTTTGGGACTAATTAGAGTCAATTTACAAAAAGTTCCCACAAGTTTCATAAAAAATATGACGAGCCCCAGGTTGTACGACCTCACTGCCCAGGTCATACGACCGTTGGAGAAGGGGCGGGAGGTCGTGGGACCTCAAATCTAGGTCTTTCTAGACCTCAACTCTTGCTAGCAGCTTCCTCTCTTCTAACCCCCAGGTCGTGCAACCTCCTTTTTGAGGTCGTGCGACCTCCATTGTTGATTCCAGCAGTCTGCTTTGACCTCACCGGGTCGTGCAACCTCTAAAATGTGGTCGTGCGACCTCTGCACCTTATCCACAGCATTCTTTTCGGCTTTACCCAGGTCTTGCGACCTCCCTGTGAGGTCATGCTACCTGCCTTATACTTGGCCAACTTCTAACTTGCTCCCACTTGTATCTCTTTCCTTGGAATCACCTCTTGAGCATCGCTTCATCACTTGTTCCTCCATTTTGGGCCTCCCACATGTCTCAATGCTCGTATCTTCTTCTCAAATGCCTCTAGAACTCAAATCATCCTCTCTTGTTTTCCTCCTCAGTTCCCGAGCGCGCCATTAATTCAGAATCTCGTTTCCTCTATCCTTTTGCTCCTTGCGGGCTTCGTTCCTGGAAAACACAACACGAACACCCCGCGAAGATCAAATGTGACAAAATTTGATAATAAGCACGTAAAATGACGTCGTCCGGACTTCACATTTAACGCATGCAACGCTCACATACTCAATTCACACCAAAACAACTCGGAATTACGTTAAATTCTTCATTCTCTCCATTCTCGCTCACAAAACAATAGAATCTCATAAGAATATATAACTCCATTACGGAGTTATCAAATACCCCCACGCTATCGTTTGCTCGTCCTGAGCAAATCCCAAATATCACAACTACAATCAAGTCAAGCAACCAACCAACCAATTATTACGATCCACCACATTGCATACGAAACCGAATAGTAGCCGAATTGACACAACAAGACTCAATTCACAACTCGATTAATGCAAAAATATGATGTAATACAATCTAGATTCGATCTTAAAACATATATTTACACCCACAAACTTCTTTTTATCTTTTTGCGAGATCGGGCAATCTCAATCAACTACAAACCGGTGTTCATGGAGTGATGATCAAGTTAGGAAAGGGGCGTGAATTGTGACTACACTCGACAACGAGAATCTCCACTAGTTGGTATAGAAAGCCTAGTTTTACTATAAAGAATGGCCTACCTCTTCGTGTGTTTCGAAAAAAAAATAAGAGGCTACGCAAGGCTAAGCCACGTTCGTAGTCCGAGCTCCTATTCCACTAACGGTTTAAAATGTTGAGGCTTAAGGAAAAAAGGATAATCATGAAGCAATAAGTCCTAAAGCAACACATTCTCACATTTAACCCTGCATCTCCTACACCCTCACCACGATGATAGAAACTGCAACCCGAAACTCACTGTCTCCGGACCTTGATCCCCTCAAACCCCGGTACAATAACGATCTCTGTGGCCATTGTGTCGAATCCTACACGAAATGTAAACCGTCGTCAAAAAAATAAAAAAATCCACCACTCGATTTCCAATAAGCTCAAATCTTCATTTATCCATTCCTCTCCTTTTTCACTATTTTTTTTTACTTTTTTTCATTAATTTTCTGTTTTTTCCACAATCTCTCAATAAACATCAACAATATACCGCAAAAATATATGAGTGGTCCTCCAAGAATTAAGACAAGCAAACATGTTAGGGGGAGGAAATATACGATCCAATGAACGAGTATCACAAACAAAATTCGTCTCCCCTTAATTCAATTAAGGGCACGATGAAACTAACAAAGCCGCAAACCAATCAAAGCATGTGTGTGGGGGCGGTGTCATCGAAAGCACAATCTCGATGTCCGTAGTCAAAAGTTGGCACCCCCACACTTGAATGTAGTCACGCCCTCTCTCAAGTAGTCGATAAGATGTATGTCTCGTGCCTAATTCAACCGATTCTCCTACACCGTGATGATGGAAAAACGATACCTATCACGATCCACCAATTTAGCTCAACCAACCCCAATTTCGTGCGGATTAGATGTCGCTCACTTATGTTTCTCCACAACCGTGTCCATGATGTAGTGACATGGATCACCGCCACACCGTAGTGTTCAAGACAACTCACTCACCCTCGCATCCCCTTAAAGGTATATAATGAAGCACATGCGGAAAATAGGACTCACATCAATGTGAAATGAAGCACTCCCTCATCGAACCTCCTCAACTATGACTCCCTCGCGACGCTCTAGAAAGGTGATTCTAATAATTTCTGACGAAGGCCAAGAATCGTATTCCTAGGTCAAGAGGCTAGAAAATAAAACCAAGGTTCAAATTAGGTATTCTAGTGGTTCTACAGGGTGAGATCTAACAAAGCAGTGAGTGCTCTAATACACGTCCTCGCACAGCTGTTCTGTGTGCCACTACGAGGCGGGCTGACGACTACCTAAGAAAGACAACATGAACGTTTGACTTGTTTAGCTCACACCAAGCTCAACTCTTGTCAGAAAAACGACACACACTTTAGCTTTTAAAATATCAGTGAAGTGTAAAAATAGGTAGGAACTCCCGTAAAGAAAGTCTCTATATACGTACTGAGGGAACTCATATTGTCATTCTTGGTCTCAAGTCACGCCCTATGCCTAAAGTTGTCGCACTCCTCGATTCTAACAAGTTTTTAAGCCTCTCTCAATTGCCCTTTCTCTTTGTTTTCTTTTTTTTCTTCTTTTTTTTTTCTTTTTTTTGAATTTTTCATTTTTTTTTAAAAATAAATCCTAACCTCTAAATGCACGGCTACACGAAAGAAGACTCCACAATACTTGATGGTAGGTGTACTCAATAAGTAACATGCAAAATAAAATGCAAACACATATCTAACACAAAAAATACGACAATGTATGTACAAACGACACGGACCACAAAATAAACACAATACGACACACACAACCTACATGTAACCGGTTAATGCAGACACAAACTTCGCTAATACTCGGTAAACTCACACACACAATAGAATACTTCATTGTCCCCAACAAATATAGAGATAAAATTAGGGGACTCGGCATTCCAATGCGAGGGGCGGATCTACTTGGCCTCCTCCGAGCCTTCCGAGTTGGTGCTCGATTCATATTTCACAATGTCAGGCTTCGGACTCAAGGTCACCCCCCCTTCTTTCCTATCTCGTGAATCCACAGGTCCTGCCTATCTAACTTGGTACCCAACTGGCGTTTTTTGATCCGCTAATGAACTGCCTCCTATGTTCTCTATTCTTCTCCTCATCCGTGAGTTTCTTCAGCTCTTGGTACCGAGTCTCTGACTTCTTATCATTGGCTATCATGAGTTTCTGCGTAACCTTCAATGTGGCCACGGTACTAGCAGTGGCCTGTACAAAATGACTCGACTCACTTGTAGACGGGGCCTTACCCTTATCACCCTTCTTAGCCCCTTTTCTTGGTGGGGCCTGACTACTCTCAACTCAATCTCGTCTCTCTTTGGGTTAGGGATCTTGGACCAAATTCTCTCAGGATCAGGGTTACAGTCTAAGTCACCGCGTTCTAACTCCTTACCGGCCTCAGTAGCCAAGTGCTTCAACAAATAGCCAAACCTTGCTGCCCGGTGGTTAGAGTCCCAAAGCCTCGCTCTGAAACTCCTTAAATGCACTTCGGACATCGAACCGCTGACCCCTAGACCAACACATCGCCAAAAAAACCACTAGAACCGAACATGGTTCTGTGCCGACACGCCCTCAACTCTGGCCTCCACTATGTTAACTAACCAACGGGCCCGACGAAGTAAGCGGTTGGCATCTACCGTCCACTTCCTCACGTCCTGGCTCCCATGGGTTTTCCACGACGTCCCCGTCACACCACTGATAGCAAATGTCGACACTAAGGTCACTAACTCGTCTACATTCATTCTCTTTCCCCCAACACACTCTTGGCCTTAGCCACAACTTTAACCTTATCTCTACGCCTAGACATTGGCACAAGAAGGTAGCAAGAACTTATTCTACGTTCACAGTGTCAGAATGTGTGTACTGAAAATAAACAAGTAAGCACAAATTCCCTACAAGTAATACCAGCTAATTAGAGCGCAATATCCCCGCAGTGTTGTATATCGAGGTCTTTGCAATTTTCAGTCAAAAACAGTAAAAATTTCTCGGATACGAGAAATTGTGCCTAATTTTTGGAAATTATAGTGAGGGAAAGAAACCGTTACCCAACACTTGGAATTCCCTTCTTACGGGTGTGTTTCGCGAAAAATTCGACAAGAAGGGGTCAAATTTGACCACCGATTTTTTCTGTAAAAATTGCGCGATTGAAGACGTCCACGTGCTCCTTGCGGTGTCCCCGTCAAAACCCCGATGTTAGTTTCTTCCAGCTTGGCCTTGAATTGCTTGAATTTTAGGTTTTTTCTCAGAACCATAAGTTTCTTCTTTGCTTTATTCTCCACCCAAACATCCCTTTAATTGAGAAACTTCCACAAACACCTTGCTCTCCTCCTTCGTGCGCACCAAACCGCTAGTTCAGACCGAATTTTTGGTGGTGATGTTGTGATTTGGAGGTGGAGGATGATAGGGAAGAGGGCGATGGGCTGTGAAGAAGACAATGGCTTTCTGTGTTTTAACCGTGGGAAGAGGACTAAAGTGTTTATGTAAATTTTGTGAATTGACATCAAACTCCCTTTCCAAGTTTAAAAAAATACACAAAGCACCCCCTCATGTATCAACCCGTGAGCCAAGAAGTTTTACTTGGGTCTTGCGACCTCCTTTTGAGGTCGTGGGACCTCTCTGATACATCTGCTGGCGGTTTCAAGGTCGTGCGACCTCTTGGTTGAGTATCTAGGTCGTGCGACTTGATATAGGAGGTCGTGCGACCTCTGATGTTCCAAAATACATTTTGCTCTCCCTCCGCTTTTCGTTTCCTGAATTTTGAGCTTGTAACAGCTCACAATAAGCTCAACCATGATGTTTCACCCCCACACTTGATTCCGATGCATGGTTGCTAAAAATTGTCTGGGAAGCATATGAAATAGCCTTTTTTCTGCCGCAATGTAATCATCCCACCTTCTCGGATGATACTTGGATCTCAAATGCGCTCTTTTCATGTTGAGTATATCCTCCTCGGTCAGCGTGCTTTGGTACTCAAGGATCTCTTTCACCTCGGGACTCGTTTTTGTGATAAGAAAAAAAAAATCCCAAATTCCGGGGAACCCTCCATTCTTCAATTTCGCGCTTCCAAAGGCACTTTTTGCTATTTTCGGATGCTTTTGGCCGCTTTCTCTTCACATTAGCATCTAAATGGCTATAATTTTTGTGTCCAGACTCCGATGTATGCAATCCACCTATCTACAAAAAGCTCTCAACCACCCCCACACAATGGCACTCTTCAATTAAGATTAAACTGATGTATGCAAAAGTTTGCCTCGTAATCCTTGCCATTGTGTAAGCTTTCTCGATTCTTTCCAGCATTCTTTGCTTACATCAAGACGGAGATTTCGGATACGCACTTCTCCCCCGGCGCACGTGCTGAGTGAGTGTAAGAATGTCATTCTCCACCAAATTCTTCATTTCGGATCCTTACACGCGTGTTAGGCTGCTTTTTCTCAATTTTCGTGACATTCTTAACACGCACATCAAGACGGGGGATCCGGAATAGACATTTCACCTTAAATTCCTGCACACAATCATTGGAAATATTAGTCCCACTCTCTCGCACCTCTGAGATCAGAAACACGTGACGTATATGCAAAACAATATTTAAATCTACACTAAAGCAGTAAATAGGTTGGGTTGCCTCCCAACAAGCGCTTGTAATTTACGGTCGACGGCCCGACCCAGTTACCTCAGAGATGATCAGATATCGGAAATTACATTGAGCCACTCAATGACTCCAATGAAATTCCTGTCCACGTATGGTTTAACCCTCTGTCCATTCACTTGGAAACGAGCCCTGTTTCCGTATTCCACTTCTATAGAACCCCACAGGTAGACTGCAGTGATTGTGTACGAGCCGCTCCACCCTGACTTCAACTTTCCAGGAAACATCTTCAACCTAGCGTTGAAAACCAACACCTTTTTTCCCACCTTGAAGTCTCTCGGTATGATGTGCTTATCGTGCCATTGCTTGGTCCTCTCTTTGTAAATTTTAGCACTCTCATAAGCCATCAACCGAAATTCTTAAAGTTCAAGTAGTGCCTGTTTCCTTTGATCACATGAGAGCTTAGCATTCAAGTTGATCTTCTGAAGCACCCAAAATGCCTTGTGCTCAAGCTCAACGGGGAGATGGCATGACTTCCCAAATGTAGTTTGATTTAGGCTCAAGCTCAACCTATTTATTTTTTTAGGCGACTATAAAGTTTGATTTAGGCTAATTTAATTATAGCTAATTATTTATTATAAAATATATATACTATAAGATAACTAAATTCATAAACAAAACTCACAAAACGTTTATTTGAAGAAAATAAGTACTGTGTCATACATATATACAAATTGATGTTGGATAAATAATTTCTAGTATCCAGGAAAAATAATCAAGTCTTATTAAATAAGAGAGACATGGATTCTTAATTAGGAGTCCAGTACTAGTTATTTCCTAAATTAGCTTCCTAACTTAGTTTATTTTATCAGTATTATCCAAATAACCAATTTATTGAAAACACTAGTTTGCAAGCATTTGAAAATTCTATTTAAACAAAACCGAATTTAAATAAATTAAACCTAGGTAAAATTTTATCTTGCTTATTTTCAAGAGAAATAATAATATTTTATATTAAATAATTCCTATATAATTTTAATGACCAATTTACTTTTCCATAATTAAAACAATATCTAGAAATGTTAGAAAATCATTTTAATCCAAAAATTGCATTTTTATTTCGCATTTTATATACACTTTATATAAACAACAAGTGGATCCCCCCAAGTTCTCATAAAAGATAAATAATAACCCTCCACTACCAATAGCAGTTCAAATGTGACAGTTCATACCCTTGGAGTTTCAAAAAGTACACATTAACCCCCCAGTTCAAGAACATGTATCACTACCTTCACCCAACCCATCCAAGTCCAATTTTCGCCATCAAAATGGTATTTTGATCATAAAAAATGACTTAGAAGAAGATTTATGAGTTACCCACACTAAAGAACGCGAAAAATAGTCGAGAATTGGGTCCGGTTGAGTCCGCTGTCACGGTGGTCAGCGGTGATGGTCGACGCCGGTAATTTTGACATTGTTGTCTCCGTTTGTTGGCGTATCTGGAGTCCTCGGACCTCCAGGAGGTGGATGGCACCAATTTCTGGATCGTTTTTGCAGCAATTTGCTGCTGCTGTTGCTTCTACTCAAGTCGAAACAAAGTGGAGAGGAGGGAGATACATTCGAAGGAGAGAAAGAGCGAGAGAGGGAGAGAGAGATGCAGGTGGTTGGTGGCGGTGGTTTCCCGTCGGGGTGTTCGCCACTGCCTTCGGGTGGCCGATGGTTGTCCTTGGCCGGAGCTGCTGCTGCTCCTGGTGTCAGAGCGAGAAGGAGAAGAGAGGGAGAGGGAGAGATATGGATGAGGAAAAGAGGTGGTGGTAGTGTCGGTGGTGTTGCCGGTGGGTGTTGGTGGTGTGCGAAGAAGAAGAAGAAGAAGAAGAAGAAGAAGAAGAATAAGAATAAGAAGAAGAAGAAGAAGAAGAAGAAGAATATGATGATGATGATGACGATGATGATGATGACGACGACGACGACGATGATGATGATGATGATGATGATGATGGCGATGAGAAGGATTTTGCAGATGTTGAGGTTTCCAAAAGAAACCTGCAGGTTTGTGGTTTCCAAAAGAAATTTGCTATGTTTTTTGTAATAGTTGTGCTATAATGTGTTGGGAGCACAACTGGCTAGAGAAATCTAGTGTGTTGGGCCCACCACAATGCTAGACATTTTATCACTTAGTATCAAATGAATAATATGCTAAAAAAACAAATACTCAACAACGATATCGTTTTCTAGAATTTATATAGGAGTTTACGGTCAATATTTTGAACCAAAAAATTACCCAATCCGTTACTCGTAATAAAATAGAGTTTTCGCATAAATTAACAATTTACCACCAATAATAAAACACGGTATTACATCCTTCCCCCTTTAAAATAGAGCTTCGTCCTCGAAGCTTAAAATCAGACGTTCCAACAATTATTCAACGCAAATTCAGTGTTTCCATATATTTACTCAGCATATAAGTTATAATGGAATATGATATGCAATCTAAGGTGACAAACAAATTTCCTTAATACTTATTTCCTTAATACTTCATGTAATATTGTGTTAGTACTTGATGTGATGGAATGATGGGGTTACGATGAAAAAATTTAAAGGGTTACGCGATTGGTGTGGACGATGGAATGGTAATTGAAAATCTAGCCGATGTTAGGACTGATGTTGTGATGGGATCGGAAATTGGTTTTGAAGACGATGACAGCGAGAAGGGTAGCAAGTCAGTCAACCCAACGGACTCAAAGGGTCGAGCGGACGTAAATCTCTTCGATAATCCCTTGCCAACCAAGTCTGATTGTTTCTCAACCAATGACAAAGGCAAGGGTATCGCTATAGCTCTCGGGAAAGTAGCAAAGGGATACAAAAGAAAGGTGAACGAGATAAATATAAGTCCAAACTCGTATGAGAACACGAAGAACAAACATATGGGACAAGGTAGGGGCTCGAGTAATACCACTTGTGGCAGGGGGTTGAAAATATATGGACAGTCGGTGAAATGTCCATGCGACCCATGCCGACCATTGGAACCCAAGTGTCCGTAAAATGGAGGTGGGAGTGACTAGCGACAAGACAAATTCTTAAGTTTATGTCCATGCGACCCATGCCGACCATTGGAACCCAACTTTCTCACTGGCTGAGGCTGCCACGCAGTTCAGCCAGTCGCAATGAGTCTTCTGCGCTGGAACGTGCGGGGATTGGGAACCCCCATAGCGTTATCTCTTTACGACTTAGTAAGGAGACAAAAGCCCAATGTAGTCTTCTTAATGGAGACTAAACAATATGCAACGGAGATGGTTCGTATTCAAGACAGGTTGGGTTTTCGCAATGGTGTCTTTCACGACTGTGAGGACCCTAGAGGGGTCTTGCGTTGATGTGGGATGATGATGTTAACTTTTCACTTGAAAAGATGTCAAAACACTATATCCATGGATTTTTCAATATTCATGGTGAATCTAAGCATGAGTATCTTACAGATTTATATGGGGATTCGGATAGGAGCCATCGCCACAAATCTTGGATTTTGTTGGACCGAATTTTCCCCTACGGGAAACCCTGGTGTGTATTAGGTGATTTTAACGCCTTTTTCTCTAGTTGTGATAAGGAAGGAGGAAAATCAGTCTCCTTCTGCCAGATAGATGATTTTGGTGTTGTTGTTAACTGTTTACAGTCCAGGAATTTAGGTTTCGTTTGAGTTCGTTTTAATTGGAAGAATAATCAGAGTGATGAGCTAGCTATCAGAGAGAATCTTGATAGATGCCTCGTCAAGGATGGTTGGGCTGATATTTTTGGGAGAGGTAAGGTGGATCATCTGATTGCAGAGGTTTCAGACCATGTATCTGTTCAGGTGACTTGGCCCTCATATATTATTCGTAATTTTCAGATTAATATACATGTTTTTAGTTTGAGACGATGAGGCTACAAGATCATAGGTGTTCAAAATTTGTTGAGGACGAATGGAGGACCACTGCCGAACTTGTTGAACGCAAGATGGGTCGACTGGCCTCGGCATTGAAAGTATGGGATACATAATTTTTGGCAACGTCAAACTACAGCTTCGTAACCTTAGAAGAAGCTTTTAAGTGCTTGGCTGTTGTGGCCGAGACTAAGGACATCCATGAGACGATTCTGCAGTTGCTAATTTGTGAAGAGGATATGTGGAGACAGTGCTCTAGAGAATTCTGGTTGAAGAAGGGTGATCAAAATACCAATTTATTTCTTCGACAAGCTTCTATTCGGCGTAATAGAAATTGTATTGAAGGGTTGGAAGAAAACAATGGCCATTAGACGACGGATAAACAACAGGTCATTTCTATTCTCAAACTTTATTTCAATGATATTTTCACTTCTACTGATACACATCGCAGCCAGATGGAACCTATGTTATAGGGGGTGGAAGAAGTTATTTCGCTGCAACAGAGAGCCAACCTTGCACAACCCTACACGGCCCTCGAGTGCGAGCTGCTCTGGCTCAGCTTGGCCCGGCCAAGGCCCCGGGGGTTGACGGTTTTTCGGCTGCGTTCTTTCATAGATTCTGTGGCATTGTAGGATCCGAGGTAGAAGCTATGTGGCGATGTGTCGAAGATTACCCATACTTTGATTGCTCTCATTCCGAAGGTGAAGCAGGTTAGAAGGCCTACTTGAGTTTAAAAATTGGTATGCATGATTTTCTTGATGTTCCTGAAAGTAGACACATTTAGGTTCATAAATTAATTTCATGATTTTAGGACATGTTTTGATATGGTAAATATGACTCTAAAGTCATATCTACAATTCTGTCCAGCATTGTAGTTTCACATTTTTATAGAAAACTTTACTTTTTGAATTTCTAAGTGTTTTGTTGGACTTATTTTGATATGTGAGCATCATTGTATGTGCATTAGTGACATTTGGAATCATATGCGTGTAGATCATGTATTCGACTCATGAGTATACCACTTGAGAAAGCGGGTTAATTAGGATTATTGGGATGCACTTAGTATCCGACCTAGACAAACATCCATGCATTCGTTTACCAGGAAGTAGCATCATGTGACTTGAGAATTGTGATAAGTCTGAAGCTCCTAGATATTATTTTGTGAATGTACATGCGGAGAGCTTTGGTTCCTTGATGATGAAAGCCAGAAGCAGAAGCAGGAAATATTGCTAAGTACCAAAGCTTCAAAGCTTTGAATTACTGTAGCTGTGCCTATATGTGTATTTGTCTTACTGTTTTTGTGCAGGTTTTGGTTTTGATATTGGATAACAATATAAATGCTTTTATAATCTGTGTTCTAAGACATAACAAATGCAGGAATGAGTTGGATTGAAAATCTAAGCTCACTCTGATGAACTAGCAGGCAAAGCTTCAAAGCTTTGAGATTTTCCGGTTATTCTTTACTGCTATGTTCATCTAATCATGTCTCTGTATGCAGGTGATTTCTGTAAGACTTAGAACTTGTTATGATTTGATTATTGTCTAATAACACTTGTTATATACTTGTTATTTAACATCTTCAACAGTTTGATTATATAAGTCTATTACAAGACAAATCTAACCTAGTTTTCTCATGATTTGTTAGCATACTGCTAAACAGATCTTAATGCTAGATTGTCTTGATGTTGTTTGATCTTGTGTGCTGAGTTTATGCAGGTTTGTTGGGCGTCCCAACGTCCATAAACAAATCAGATAGATATTCAAACATAGTTGTTGAAAGAAGCATATCAGGGAAGAGGATTCATAGGACTTATGTTCCTAAAATCTCTCATTTGGTTGTAGATTGTTATTTAAAGAGATCAGCATTTTGAATTGAAGACTGACACGATTTCTTACGTGTTACCGCAACTGCACGGTCAAGTAATATAGGGGTGTTATTTCAATCCTGAGTTACTATCGCACGAGGACAAGCTTGATATTATTTAATTAGTTTTTAACTTAGAGTACTGTAACAGGAGAAAGAATTGTGATTTTAAAGATTTGTCACCTTCATACAGGTGACTGAAATAAAATAAACAAATAAACAAATATTTTTTTTTTAGTTTTTATTTTTATGAAACAAATAAGGAGAAACTAGGCATTCTCTAGATCACCTAGGGTTGTAGACGATTTCTGGATTAGCTATGTAACACGTTAATTCTATTCTAGTTAAACCAGATAATGGTACTGACAATCTCCTATCGGTCTCATGTAGTTCTACGTCACGGTTTACTTTCTGTCCTGTCGGTCCACCTACATCTACCGGTCTGTTCTAGTAGCCTAACGACAATGTACGGAACGATGTCCTCTCAGACCACCACCACACGAACACCTCACTATCTCCTACTGAATCTACCCACTAAGGCCAATCCTACACACTTCCCTTCTCAGTCTTCGTGATTAAGAATTGTTGTTCATATCTCATCACAACTAGGTCTTAGTCGCTCTCACGCACTCGCTAGCTAATTAAAAAGTCCGTTTAATTACTCCATTCCTGCCAAGGATTAAACACATCATATGAACAATAACTAGATTAGATATTAACTTTAAGCACGATTCCAATCTATGAAGAACACGAAGATTCATGAGTTATCAATTCCTACCCTAGCCGTGTCAATAGACTAAGATCTTCAACAAATTCATGAAATCAAATCCCATCCAATAGATCAAATCAAAAAGCATGAAAAAATTATTTAATCCGTAAAATATAATCGTCTACATAAACCCTAGGCTCTCTAGAGAAGCCTACCAAAACGTCTAGCTACTACTTGAAATCGTAGCAATATAACAACGTTTCTACATAAAAGTGATTAAAAGAGAAGAGAAAGAAATAAAACGGTGAAATCTCCGACTTGGGGATGATCCCAATCGATCTCCTCAGTTCCCTTGCCTCTCTTCCTTCAAATTGGGGGTAACTACTGGACCTAGGCGATGGAGACGGGACGTGAGGTCCCCATAAAAATCACTCGCACAGCTGTTCCGTTGCCACTACGAGGATGGTTGACGAATACCTAAGTGACGGTGGTGCGGCGCTAGTAGGATAACTAGTCTGAGAAACAGCTACTCACAATTCTCGAGTGCATTAGCCCTATAGCCTTCCTACTCCAAATTCTCGCGTCTACCTCACCTAAAATTGTCCTACTTCTAGGGAATTTTTATCATTGAGCCCTTTCCACGCTCACTCTCTTCAATTGGCCTTTCTGAAAAAGATTCAATTTTTAGGATTTTTTTTTTTTCTATTTTTGTTATTTTTTTTCATTCAATTTTCCTAACTCTATATGCTTGGGCCAACTCGATTAACTAACATCATTTGGGTAGGTGGACTCAATAATTAAACGTGCACAAATAATATATACAATGATATACAGAAACGTGCATATGCAATCCTAAGGACTGACTCTATATGCAAAACCGACTCACTAATCTATATGTTACATGGTTATGCAAGTTTAGACTAGTAAAGATATATGTAACCCCCCCCCCCACACACACACTTGAGATAATCATTTTCCTAAATGATCCTAAGGAGAACCCCTAAGTAAACGATCCCCAAGTGCAAAGAAGAGAGAAGAAGAAAATCAACTGTAGCAGACCATTTCGAGCCGAAATGGGTAGCATTTCGGGCCGAATTGTACTTTATTTCGGGCCGAAATGAAATCCATTTCGGGCCGAAATGGATGATCCCAAACAGGAGACCCTTTTCAATTCGGGCCGAAATATGCAGCATTTCGGGCCGAAATGCAAATCATTTCGGGCCGAAATAAAGCATATTTCGGGCCGAAATGGCTTCTATTTCGGACCGAAATGCACTGGGAGTTACCGGTTTTTGTTTCTGATCTAGTTTCTTCATCCGGTGTCTGATTCCTTTGATTCTCGCGCTCACGGACTCGTCATTGAACGTAGAATCCAATGTTGGCTGAAAATTCCCAAAATCCGGGGAAGTTTTCATCTACTCTCCAAAATTTCTCTCTAGGACAAGAATCTTGCCCCTTTAAACTTGTGTTTCCTTTCATCCCTCTTCGGATTCCGATTCGTGCAACTCCGGGCCACAACTAGATGTCAATATACTCAATAAATGAATAGCTACCACTCGACCTCGAGTAGCCTCTCCTCCAAGCTCCTATTATCAAATTGCTCGGTGGGCCTTGTTTTGCGTGCGATGTAGTGCACGTGCATCAAGAAGAGGAATCCGAAGGGTTCTTCGGTACCTGTGTCCTGCACACTCATAGGAAATATTAAAAAAACTATCTCACCACTCAAAATCAAATATTGAGAACTAAATAAAAAAATAAAATAACATATATCCTACTCTACATTGGGTTGCCTCCCAAGAAGCGCTTGTAATTTAAGGTCGACGGCCCGCCCGGTTACCTCAACCGTCTAGGATAGTGAAGGATGCTTAACTCTCCACTTCTTCTTCTTCCACCATGTTTTCTTGATAAATTTCTTCTCACGAAGTGCAGCCATGTGCAAAGAAGATGGTGAACAATTGTAGAAGCCGACTCTCATCTTGCACTGATCCTCTTAATCAACTTTCACAAAGTTCCATTGGGCTCAAATGAATCTATGGCCATGAAATCATCCCAGTAGTACTCCTTCGGTGCTAAATGATCTTAAGTCAACGTATGCATTTCACTCACACCGCCACACTTGACGATTTCCAACTCCTAGACTATGGCATATAGATTGTCAATAGGATAGCCAATAGAACAAGAAATTGGAAGTTGCCCATCACGTTCTTCCCCAAAAGAATCTCCAAAAACAAGTATTCTCAACTCATTGTGGACTTGATTTACATGAGATATGGAAACCTCTTCAAGAATATGAGTAGGGGAATTTACCTCAACTGTAATGGACACTATTTCTTCGCCAGCTTCATCATCAGTACACCACAAGATCCCAACGTTGGTTTCATCCCAATCATGCCAAGGCTGTGAGATAATTGGAGGTTGCCTTGCAGAGAGCATCGTCTCCTCCATTGTTGGACACACAAGTCCACCTCAGTCTGAATCAGAGTCTGAGTCCTCATAAGTGGCAAAGTCCACCAATGGTTCATGGACACTGCATTCTTTGCTCGGCTCATGCATCTATTCTTCCACGAATGCAGCCTGGGATGCTGATTCTCGTTCTAGCTCCACCCTAGCTATTAGTGTCCTTTGCATCTCTAGGACAGCTGGTAGCCAATGAGGTTCATCCAAACCATGTTGTGATAGTGTCCATAGAGGCTAAACTAAGGGTTCAATATCATGTGACAATGGCTCCTCTTGAGGCTCTAGTGTATCAAGGGACATCTGTGTGATGCGCGCTTGGGTGTCCCCCATAATATTGTGCAAGTCTTACATGCTTGCTGATGAGTCCTCTTGATGCGGATGAAGCTGTGGTGGATCGAATATGCATGCGTCTTCATACTTATGTTCCTTCTTGCATTTGTAGCACCAAATCATTGAGCATGTGTCACCATTTGCCAAACTCTAAATTTAGCACAGTAGTAGGGGTAATCAGAGATCCCCACATAATCCTCGTCGCTCCACATGCTCATTACGTCTCCTGCTTCCTTCGTTCCTGCAAAAAGAAACTCACAAGAAACCCGTGAAGCACAGAGATAGAAACAAAATAAAACAAACTAAAAGTACTCTAAACTAACTCCTGAATAAATAATATATCTCTGTACCTGGCAACGGTGCCAAAAACATGACACGATTTCTTACGTGTTACCGTAAGTGCACAGTCAAGTAATATAGGGGTGGTATTTCAACTCCGAGTTATCGATCCCACGAGGACAAGCTTGAGATTATTTAATTAGTTATTAATTTAGAGTACTGTAACACACGGAAGAATTGTGATTTTAAAGAGTTTTCACCCTTAAACAGGTGACTGCAATAAAATAAACAACTAAATTAATATTTTTTTTTGTTTTTATTTTTATTAAACAAACAAGGAGAAACTAGGCATTCTCTAGATCACCTAGGGTTGTAGACGATTTCCAGATTAGCTATGTAACACGTTAATTCTATTCTAGGTAAACCGGGTAATGGTACTGAAAATCTCCTATCGGTCTCATGTCGTTCTACGTCACGGTTTACATGGTGTCCTGTTGGTCCACCTACATCTACCGGTCTGTTCTAGTATGCTAACGACAACGTACGGAACAATGTCCTCTCAGACCACCACCACATGAACACCTCATTATCTCCTACCGAATCTATACACTAAGGACAATCCAACACACTTCTCATCTCAGTCTCCGTGATTAAGGATTGTTGTTCAAATCTCATCACAACTAGGTTTAAGTCGCTCTCACGCACTCGCTAGCTAATTAACAAGTCCGGTTAATTACTCCATTCTTGCCAAGGATTAAACACAGCATATGAACAATAACTAGATTAGATATTAACTTTAAGCACGATTACAATCTATGAAGAACACAAAGATTCATGAGTTATCAATTCCTACCCTAGTCGTGTCAATAGACTAAGATCATCAACAATTTCATGAAATCAAATGTAAACCAATAGATCAAATCAAAAAGCATGAAAAAAAGTCTTAAATCCGAAAAACATAATCGTCTACATAAACCCTAGGCTCTCTAGAGAAGCCTAGCAAAACGTCTAGCTACTACTTGAAATCGTTGCAACACAACAAAGTTTCTCCATACAAGTGATTAAAAGAGAAGAGAAAGAAATCAAACGGTGAAATCTCCAGTTTGGGGATGATCCCAATCGATCTCCTCAGCTCCCTTGCCTCTCTTCCTTCCTCCATATGCGTGAATGATGTGATTTTTCGTCCCTAGGTCGTTCTTCAATCATAACCCGCAGAAGTCTTCAGTAATTGCACAATAGCCCCCTGAAATATGCTCCTAACTTCGCCGGGCCATAACTTCTTCATCCCAACTCGGATTAAGCTCCGTGACCTATCGCTGGAAAGCTCTCTGAGTCTAGTTTCATTTGCAGTTGGTCTCACTCCTAAATTATTTGTATAACAACAGATATGATCAAAATAGTGCAAACTGGTCATCCAAGCTCCTCCAATTCGGCTTCTCTTGAGTCAACTTGAGCTCCCGTTGTATCCGAAGTTCGTTCCATGCTTCCTATCAACCGATTAGCATCCGTTCCTGCCAAGACAACATGAAAAAACATACCAAGAGATTATATTTGACAAATAACAATGAAATATGCATAGAAAATGCCCGGACTAACAATATAGTGCATATGAAGCATCAAGTGGTAAAACGCAACATATTCTCAACAATTAAGCTCAAATATCTCATGATAGTGTGGGAAATAACAATAATATATAGCTCCTAAAAGGTGCTATAAAAATGACCCACACTACCTTCTTGCTCGTCCCGAGGAACACTTTCTTTCGAGATTCACATATATCTTTACTTCGCCTTAGACACAATGACTCAAACACTGGACCATGCAATCTACATGACTTTGAACAATGCAACTCGATTATAAACAATGCAATAAAGTGAAGAACATATTTTGTTTCTTTTTAGTTAGAGATTTGGCAATCTCGAAGAAAAAACCGGCATGTCATAAGGCTCTCACATTCCCTAAAAGATTCTAAACTTTGGTGATCGGTAGAACTTGCAGCCAGTTTCGTCAGTCAGAACGGGCACCGACACAAAATAAGTTGCTTCCGCACACTCATCAAACGTATCCCTCGCACTTACCATCCGAGATATTTATCCACGGGTTTCAACGGTTGGCGACTTAGGAAGGGAAGGATAAGATATTTAGAAGTGCGGTCCTAGACGTTATGATACAACTCACACAACCCGATTCTCACACTCCCTCACCAAAATCCAAGGAACCCCACCGAATCTCACTACTCCGGCCCTAATTCCCTCAATCTTGGTGCAACGCCGTTCTCGCGGCAACAAATCTGAAGAAGTGATCAAAAGATTCATAGCTCATCTCCTTGGTCTTCACAAATTTCAATTGTGCTCCCTATTCCATTTCAATTTCATTTATTTTATTTTTTTATAATTTTTTTTGCAACAATGAGCACATGGAGCCACCAATGATGATAACAATATCAAAGGAGATCAAATATCAAGATAGATAATGTGGGGATGGAATGTGTCAAATCAACGATGTAATCAATATATGTCGACACCCCACACTCAATGTAAAGCATATCACAGATCCGGTAGTCAATGTAACACGTGCTAGTTCCAACCAATCCTCCTCATCACCTAAGATACAGAGAATGTAAATGAAGCACAAGCACGTCGTCCTATAAGATCAACCAAACCCACCCCATATCGTGCGGAAAAATGTTACACACTACGGCACTCCACCTATGATCGTGATGTATGGACACGACTCACCGCCACACCGAAGTGTGCTATCGTCTCTAACTTACCCTCATATCCCCTCAAAAGATGACATGTAGGAGTATCCACTCAAGATGTATAATATCAGCTCACCCTCAACGAACCTCCCTAACTCGACTCATCTATCATGACGCATAGGAAGGGACCATTCTAACTGGTGATGAAAGTCACAAGGAATGGCTGCCTAGGCTAGAGGGTGTGAATAAAAGGGGTAAATGGATCAAATTGGGGTAACTAGTTGACCTAGGCGATGGAGACGGGACGTGAGGTCCCCATAAAAATCACTCGCACAGCTGTTCCGTTGCCACTACGAGGATGGTGGACGACTACCTAATTGACGGTGGTGTAGCGGTAGTAGGATAACTAGTCTGAGAAACAGATACTCACAATTCTCGAGTGCATTAGCCCTATAGCCTTCTTACTCCAAATTCTCGCGGCTACCTCACCTCAGATTGTCCTACTTCTAGGGAATTTCTGTCTACCTCACCTCAGATTGTCCTACTTCTAGGGAATTTCTATCATTGAGCCCTCTCCACGCTCACTCTCTTCAATTGGCCTTTCTCAGAAAATTTCAAATTTTAGGACTTTTCTTGTTTTTTTGTTTTTATTTTTTTTGTTTTGTTTTTTGTTTTAGATTTTTTCTATTTTTATTATTTTTTTTCATTCTATTTTCCTAACTCTATATGCTTGGGCCAACTCGATTAACTAACAACATTTGGGTAGGTGGACTCAATAATTAAACGTGCACAAATAATATATACAATGAAATATAGAAACGTGCACAAACAATCCTAATGACTAACTCTATATGCAAAACCGACTCACTAATCTATATGTAACATGGTTATGCAAGTTTAGACTAGTAAAGATATATGTAAACCCCCCCACACTTGAGATAATCATTTTCCACAATGATCCTAAGGAGAACACCTAAGTAAACGATCCCCAAGTGCGAAGAAGAGAGAAGAAGAAAATTAAGTGTAGCAGACCATTTCGGGCCAAAATGGTTAGCATTTCAGGCCGAAATGAAATCCATTTCGGGCCGAAATGATTGAGAAAATCCAAAACAGGAGACCCTTTTCAATTCGGGCCGAAATATGCAGCATTTCGAGCCGAAATGGAAATCATTTCGGGCCGAAATAAATCATATTTCGGGCCGAAATGGCTTCAATTTCGGGCCGAAATGCACTGGGACTTACCGGTATTTGTTTTTGCTCTAGTTTCTTCATCCGGTGTCCGATTCCTTCGATTCTCGCGCTCACGGACTCGTGATTGAACGTAGACTCCAATGTTGGCTGAAAAATTAATCTCCTCTCCAAAATCGCTCTCTAGCGCAAGAATCGTGGACCTTTAAACTTGTGTTTTCTTTCATCCCTCTTCGGATTTCGATGCTTGCAACTCCGGGCCACAACTAGCTGCCAATATACTCAATAAATGAATAGATACTCCTCGAACTCGAGTAGCCTCTCTTCCAAGCTCCTATTGTCAAATTTCTCGTTGTGCCTCGTTTGGCGTGCATTGTAGTGCACGTGCATGAAGAAGAGGAATCTGAAGGGTTCTTCGGTACCTGTGTCCTGCACACTCATAGGAAAAAATTGAAAACAAATATCTCTCACCCATCAAAATCAAATATGGAGAACTAAATACAAAAATTAAATAACAAATATCATACTCTACATTGGGTTGCCTCCTAAGAAGCGCTTGTAATTTAAGGTCGACGGCCCGACCCGGTTACCTCAACCGTCTAGGATAGTGAAGGATGCTTAAATCTCAACTTCTTCTTCTTCCACCATCTTTTCTCGATAACTTTCTTCTCACGAAGTGCACCCATGTGCGAAGAAGATGGTGAACAATCGTAGAACCGACTCTTTTCATCTTCCACTTGATCCTCTTGATCAATTTCCACAAAGTTCCACTGCGATCAAATGAATCTATGGCCATGAAATGATCTTCAGTCAACGTATGCATTTCACTCACGTGACCACACTTGACGATTTCCAACTCCTTGACTATGTCATATAGATTGTCAATAGGATAGCCAATAGAACAAGAAATTGGAAGTTGCCTGTCACGTTCTTCCCCGAAAGAATCTCCATACACAAGTATTCTCAACTCATTACGGACTTGATTTACATGAGATATAGAAAAGTCTTCGAGAATATGAGTAGGGGTTTTATCTCAACTGTAATGGACACTATTTCTTTGCCAGCTTCATCATCATTACACCACAAGCTCCCAATGTTGGTTTCATCCCAATCATGCCAAGGCTGTGAGATAATTGGAGGTTGCCTTGCAGAGAGCATCGCCTTCTACATTGTTGGACACACAAGTCCACCCCAGTCTGAATCAAAGTCTGAGTCCTCATAAGTGGCAGAGTCCACCAATGGTTCATGGACACTGCATTCTTCGCTCGGCTCATGTATCTCTTCTTCCACGACTGCAGGTTTGGATGCGGATTCTCGTTCTCGCTCCATCCTAGCTATCAGTGTTCTTTGCATCTCTAGGACAGCTGGTAGCTAATGAGATTCATCCAAACCATCTTGTGATGGTGTCCATAGAGGCTAAATTAAGGGTTCAATGTCATCTGACAAAGGTTCCTCTGGTGTCTCTGGTGTATTAAGGGACATCCTTGTGATGCGCGCTTGGATCTCCCCCATAATATTTTGCAAGTCTTCCATGCTTGCTGATGAGTCCTCTTGATGCTGATGAAACTGTGGTGGATCGAATATGCATGCGTCTTCATACTTATGATCCTTCTTGCATTTGTAGCACCAAATCATTGAGCATGTGTCATCATTGTGCCAAACTCTACATTTAGCACAATAGTAGGGGAAATCAGAGATCTCCACATAATCTTCGTCGCTCCACATGTTCATTACGTCTCCTGCGTTCCTGCAAAAAAAAAAAAAAAAAAAAAAAAAAAAAAAACTCACAAGAAACCCATGAAGCACAGAGATAGAAAAAAATATAAAACAAACTAAAGTATTCTAAACTAACTCCTAAATAAATAATCTACCGCTGTCCCCCGCAAGGGCGCCAAAAACTAGACATGATTTCTCACGTGTTACCGTAAGTGCACGGTCAAGTAATATAGGGGTGGTATTTGAAACCCGAGTTATCGATCCCACGAGGACAAGCTTGAGATTATTTAACTAGTTATTAACATAGAGTACTGTAACAGGAGGAAGAATTGTGATATTAAAGAGTTGTCACCCTCAAACAGGTGACTGAAATAAAATAAACAACTAAACAATTATTTATTTATTTATTTTTTTAAACAAATAAGGAGAAACTAGACATTCTCTAGATCACCTAGGGTTGTAGACGATTTCCGGATTAGCTATGTAACACGTTAATTCTATTCTAGTTAAACCAGATAATGGTACTGACAATTTCCTATCGGTCTCATGTAGTTCTACGTCACAGTTTACTTTCTGTCCTGTCCGTCCACCTACATCTACCGGTATGTTCTAGTAGCCTAAAGAAAATGTACGGAACGATGTCCTCTCAGACCACCACCACACGAACACCTCACTATCTCCAACTGAATCTACCCACTAAGGCCAATCCTACACACTTCTCTTCTCAGTCTTCGTGATTAAGGATTGTTGTTCATATCTCATCACAACTAGGTCTAAGTTTCTCTCACTCACTCGCTAGCTAATTAACAAGTCCGGTTAATTACTCCATTCTTGCCAAGGATTAAACACATCATATGAACAATAACTATATTAGATATTAACTTTAAGCACGATTACAATCTATGAAGAACACGACCATTCATGAGTTATCAATTCCTACCCTAGCCGTGTCAATAGACTAAGATCTTCAACAAATTCATGAAATCAAATGCCATCCAATAGATCAAATCAAAAAGCATGAAAAAAATTCTTAAATCCAAAAAATATAATCGTCTACATAAACCCTAGGCTCTCTAGATAAGCCTAGCAAAACGTCTAGCTACTACTTGAAATCGTATCAAAACAAAAAAGTTTATCCATAGAAGTGATTAAAAGAGAAGAGAAAGAAATCAAACGGTGAAATCTCCGGCTTGGGGATGATCCCAATCGATCTCCTCAGCTCCCTTGCCTCTCTTCCTTCAAATTGGGGTAACTAGTGGACCAAGGCGATGGAGACGGGACGTGAGGTCCCCATAAAAATCACTCGCACAGCTGTTCCGTTGCCACTACGAGATGGTTGACGACTACCTAAGTGACGGTGGTGCGGCGCTAGTAGGATAACTATTCTGAGAAACAGCTACTCACAAATCTTAATTGCATTAGCCCTATAGCCTTCCTACTCCAAATTCTCGTGTCTACCTCACCTCAGATTGTCCTACTTCTAGGGAACTTTTATCATTGAGCCCTCTCCATGCTCCCTCTCTTCAATTGGCCTTTCTCAAAAAAATTCAATTGTTATGATTTTTCTTGTTTTTTTATTTTTTTTGTTTTTTTTTTATTTTTTCTATTTTTGTTATTTTTTCATTCTATTTTCCTAACTTAATATGCTTGGGCCAACTAGATTAACTACCAACATTTGGGTAGGTGGACTCAATAATTAAACGTGCACAAATAATATATACAATGATATATAGAAACTTGCATATGCAATCCTAAGGACTAACTCTATAGGGGTGGTATTTCAAACCCGAGTTATCAATCCCACGAGAACAAGCTTGAGATTATTTAACTAGTTATTAACTTAGAGTACTGTAACAGGAGGAAGAATTGTGATATTAAAGAGTTGTCACCCTCAAACAGGTGACTAAAATAAAATAAACAACTAAACTAATATTTTTTATTTTTTTATTTTTATTAAACAAATAAGGAGAAACTAGGCATTCTCTAGATCACCTATGGTTGTAGACGATTTCCGGATTAGCTATGTAACGCGTTAATTTTATTCTAGTTAAACCAGGTAATGGTACTGGCAATCTCCTATCAGTCTCATGTCTTCCTACGTCACGGTAGACTTGGTGTCCTGTCGGTCCACCTACATCTACCGGTATGTTCTGGTAGGCTAACGACAATGTACGGAATGATGTCCTCTCAGACCACCACCACACGAACACCTCACTATCTCCTACTGAATTTACCCAATAAAGCCAATCCTACACACTTCTCTTCTCAGTCTCCGTGATTAAGGATTGTTGTTCATATCTCATCACAACTAGTTCTAAGTCGATCTCACGCACTCGCTAGCTAATTATCAAGTCCGGTTAATTACTCCATTTTTTCCAAGGATTAAACACAGCATATGAACAATAACTAGATTATATATTAACTTTAAGCACGATTACAATCTATGAAGAACACGAAGATTCATGAGTTATCAATTCCTACCCTAGTCGTGTCAATAGACTAAGATCTTCAACAAGTTCATGAAATAAAATGCCATCCAATATATCAAATCAAAAAGCATGAAACAAAGTCTTAAATCCGGAAAAACATAATCGTCTACCTAAACCCTAGGCTCTCTAGAGAAGCCTAGCAAAACGTCTAGCTACTACTTGAAATCGTAGCAACACAACAAAGTTTCTCCATACAAGTGATTAAAAGAGAAGATAAAGAAATCGAACGGTGAAATCTTCTGTTTGGGGATGATCCCAATCGATCTCCTCAGCTCCCTTGCCTCTCTTCCTTCCTTCGTATCCGTGAATGATGTGTTTTGTCTTCCCTAGGTCGTTCTTCAATCATAACCCGCAGAAGTCTTCAGTGATTTCACAATAGCTCCCTGAAATCTGCTCCTGACTTTGTCGGGCCATAACTTCTTCGCCCGAAACTCGGATTAAGCTCCGTGACCTATCGTTGGAAAGCTCTCTGAGTGTAATTTCATTTGACATTGGTCTCACTCCCAAATTATTTGTATAACTCTAGCTAGGATCAAAATAGTGCAAACTGGTCATCCTAGCTCCTCAAATTCGGCTTCTCTTGACTCCACTTGAGCTCTCGTTGTTTCTGAAGTTCGTTCCATGCTTCCTATCAACCGATTAGCATCTGTTCCTGCCAAGACAACATGAAAAAACATACCAAGCGATTATATTTGACAAATAACAATGAAATATGCATAGAAAACGCTCGGACTAACAATTTAGTGCATATGAAGCATCAAGTGGTAAAACGCAACATATTCTCAACAATTAAGCACAAATCTCTCATGATAATGTGGGAAATAACAGTAATATATAGCTCCTTAAAGGTTCTATCAAAGACATACTGAGATTAAGACTGATCTTCGTGAGATTTTAAGTGTTCTACAAACCGTAGATTTTACATCACTAAAATCTTCAAGGTTCATCAGGCCATTGACATTGCAGAAGCAAGATCATTCATCAGATTAGAAGAGGTCTTCCAGGCTTTATCAGCTTATTCTTTCTGAGTTCTTCTTCTTGTTCTGAACTGTCTAATTCATTCTACATTTCTGAAACCTCACTTAACTTAGTAGTTTGGTTGTTCAAGTGAAAAACAAGAGGTTCTTATTGTTTCAACAGGTTGTATCTTGTAACTAGATAGGTTGGGAACCACAAGCTGTATAAGTGTAAGGTAGCTCACTTAGGCTTGAGATATAGGGATAAATATAGGTGATTAATAACAAGATGTGTTTGAATCCTGGAGGGATTAGATCCCTCAGGCAGAGACTTGGTCCAACTGTGTCTGAACTCTGTAAAATCCTTGTGTCTCTGTGCTCTGTAAAATCCCCCAGGAAGTTTCAAAGCTTTGGAGCTTTCCAAATCTCAAAGCTTTGAAGCCTCTGTGCTCTGCAATTATATCTTCTCGTTTATCAAAACTATTTCAAAGCTTTGAGATATCAACTGTCTGTGCTACTCTAGTTTTCAAAAGATTGTGTTTTGGAAAAAGTTAGCATACTCTATTCAACCCCCCTTCTAGAGTATTTAGATCCTGCTTTATACTTACATTACAAATTTTCAATTGGTATCAGAGCTTTGGGTCACTTTTTAAGGATCTGAAAATCTTGTGACAATGAGTAATGTAGGGTATGGAGGATTCTCACAGGGAAGAGCAGCCAATATATCCCCATTTTTTTGTGGAGATAACTTTTTTCATTGGAAGGCATTGATGAAGATGTTCATCATAGACCAGGACATGGAACTATGGTCTATTATTGTGAATGGGCCAAACTTGTTCTATACTACATTCTATACTACTGTCAATGGACTTAGAACTGTCAAGCCTGATGAAGATTTCTCAGTTACTGAACCGGATTATGTATCAATGAATTACAAAGCTTTGAACTTATTATATTGTACTCTTAGTGTAGATGAGTTCAACAGGATATCCAAATGCAAAAGTGCAAAAGAGATATGGGACAAGCTGACTGTCACTTATGAAGGAACCAGCCAAGTGAAGTAGAAAAAGATTAATATCCTTTTGAGACAGTATGAACTATTTAAGATGAATTCTGATGAATTCATCAAAGATATGTTCAAAAAGTTTACAAATATTATGAACAACTTGGAATCCTTGGGAAAACCTTTCTCAAATGAGGAAAAGGTCAGGAAGATACTCAAAATCTTGCCAAAGGAAAAATAGGAGCCTAAGATAACTGCAATTGAAGAGGCTCAAGACCTAAACACTCTGGAACTAGATGATCTTCAAGGAAAACTGGTCACTCATGAGATTTCCATGAAGGAGGTTGATGGTGAATTGAGTGACAACATCAAGAACCTGGCACTTGAGGCAAAAGACAATGAAAAATCCCAAAGCCTTGAACAGGAGGATGATGATGATGGTGAAGAAGCCTTAGCCCTGATCTCTAAAGCCTTGGCCAGAATTCTGAAGAAGAAGAGAAACTTTGGAAACAATGACTAGAGCAAAGAAAAATTCAGATCTTCAACCAGTGAGGATCAGAAAGGTAAGTCTACTTCACATTCATATAAACCTAAAATTATGAATCGCTATGGATGTGGAGATGCAGATCACCTGGTAAGAGATTTCCCTCAAAATAAGAAAGGCAGACAATTTTTAAGAAGGAAAATGACAACAGAAGGAAAAAGGCAATGGTAGGCTCATGGAGTGTTTCAGACTCTTCAGACTCAAATTCTGATGAGGAGCAAGCTAATCTCTGTTTAATGGCTGGACATCATGAGGACCACTCTACTGAGAAGCCTATTTAAGACATGGTAAAGAATCTTTTATCTAGTCCTTCTGATGTCTTATCTGAAATCCTCAAAAGTATGTTTTTGAATGACGAAAGTTACAGGAATGAGATTGATTCCTTGAAAGTGAAAGTTCATGAGCAAACAAAAATCTAGATTTGGTTTTTCGGAATAAATGTCTTGAAGCTACTAAGCTGAAAATTGATAGTGACTTCAAAGCCTTGGACAGCAGATTCAAAGAGTTAAAATCACAGGTCAAAGAAGTAGTTGATCAAAACACTCTTTTAACTGACAAGTTTGTTGACCTAAGAAATCATTCTGATGATTTAGAACAACAAAACACTTCATTGACTGGTAAGCTTCAAGAATCTAAGAAAATTATTTCCACTTTTGCTGCCTCAGAACAGAAGCTAAATCTTATGCTTGGAGGAAGTATGCATTCTTTATACAAAAGTGGAATTTTTATAATCCAATTTTTCCATGAAGAAACCAAACCACTTTTGTGAAATCAGAAAGCAGACATTCTCCAAAGTGTCATTACTGTTGCAATATTGGACATGTGAAATTAACTTGCCCCTTTAGGACGACAGAACCTCGCATAATGAGGAATACCTATCCTTATCAACTTAAGGGACAAGTGAAACATATTTGGGTTCCAAAATTAGTTAGACCACCTAACATGGTTGACTCCGAGTATGAATTCAAATTCTACACTTGGTCTAATAGCCTGTTAAGGCATTGATCGAATTTTGCAGGATGTCACCAAAGCTTTGAAAGATCAGAAATGGATTATGGATAGTGGATGTTCCAGTCACATGAGTTGGAAGAAATCTTTATTCTCAGAGCTCAAAGAGCAATCAGAGGCAACAATCACACTTGGTGACAAAGCAAAGTGCAACATAATTGGTATAGGATGTGTTGGTAACAATTCTGCATACTCAATTTCTGATGTCTATTTATTTGATGGTCTTAAGTATAATTTATTATGTATTTCTCAGCTTTGTGGTAAAGTTAATAAGGTAGTTTTTGACAAGGAGAAATGTGTGGTGTAAGATGAAAAATCAGGAAATTGCATTCTCACTGCTCCGAGGTCACATAATATTTATGCACACTGAGAAAGTTGCAGGTGATAGTCTAAAATGCCTCAAAGCTTTGAAGGATGACTCAAAGCTGTGGCATATAAAACTTGGTCATATAAGCATGCATACTTTGAACAAACTCATCTCAAAAGATCTGGTAAGGGGATTACCAATCCTCAAATTCAAAGATGATGACATTTGCATGGCATGTACTCAAGGTAAACAGACCAGAAGTTCATTCAAGCCAAAGAACTTTGTAAGTACTTCTAGACCTTTAGAATTGATGCATCTAGACTTGTGTGGTCCGATGAGGGTACAAAAACCCGAAGGTAAGAGATATATGCTTGTTGTAGTTGATGATTACTCTATATTTAACTGGGTTATGTTCATTAGAGAAAAGTCTGAACCATTATCTGAATTTTCAAAAATTTGCAAAGAGCTTCAAACTTTGAAAAATTTACTTGTTGCATCTAGTAGGAGTGATCATGGTAGGGAATTTGATCAACTTGATTTTTATTTATTTTGTGCAAATCATGTCATCTCACACAACTTTTCTGCACCTATAACTCCTCAGCAGAATGGTGTAGTAGAGAGGAAAAATAGGACTCTTGAAGACATGTCTAGAACCATGCTACTTGAAAGTAATTTGCCAAAGTTTTTGTGGGCAGAAGCTGTTATAACTTCCAACTATGTGCTCAATAGATGTTTGATCATGCCTATTCTGAAGAAAACTCCTTATGAATTGTTCAAAGGCATAAAGCCTAGTGTTTCTTACTTTAAACCTTTTGTATGTACTTGTTTTGTGCATAACAATGGCAAAGATAATCTTGGTAAGTCTGATGTTAGAAGTGATGAAGGTGTGTTTCTTGATTATTCTCAAACTAGCAAAGCTTACAGGGTTTACAACAAGAGAACTAAGGTTGTAGAGGAGAGTATTCATCTAATTTTTGATGAAAGTACGGATGATTCTCTGAGCGAAAGTTTTGCAGATCTTAGTTTCAATAAATATGAGGCTGATGAGGAATGTGAGAAAGTCAGTGGAAGCAAAACTAAGCAGCAGAAACTTTCAGAAGAATCTCAAGGCCTTGAACCCCCTTCTGAGCCAAAATCTCAAAGCCTTGAGACTGAGACTGACAGGAAATATGATGCTCCTTCTACTGTATCAAGAACTCAAAGCCTTGAAGGTCCATACAATTGGACACCCAGAAAGAAGTTAAAATATTTATCAGATCATCCTGCAAAGAATATCATATCAGATCCAACTACTGGAACTCAGAGAAGAGGCCAATTGAGGAACTTGTGTGCTTTCAGTGCTTTTGTATCACTCATTGAGCCTAAGAATGCAAAAGAAGCACTAGATGATGCAGATTGGATCATTGCAATGGAGAATGAGCTGAATGAGTTTGAAATGAACAAATTCTGGAATTTGGTCCCAAGACCAAAGGATCAATCAGTGATTGGAACAAGATGGGTGTTCAAAAACAAACTTGATGAGAAATGTAAAGTTGTGAGAAACAAAGAAAGGCTGTTTGCACATGGATACAATCAAGAAGAAGATATTGACTATGAGGAAACATTTTCCCCTATTTCAAGGTTAGAATCTATCAGAATACTTCTTGCATTTGCATCACATAATCATATAAAACTTTTTCAAATGGATGTCAAATGTGCTTTTCTAAATGGTTATTTACAAGAAGAAGTATATGTTGCTCAACCACCACGTTTTGAAAGTGACACCTTTTCTGATTATGTTTAAAAATTAGATAAAGCCTTATATGGACTTAAGCAAGCTCCAATGGCTTGGTATGACAGACTCTCTAAGTTTTTAGTGGAAAATAGTTTCAAGAGAGGACTGGTTGACAAAACTCTTATTATCAAATGTAAGGAAAAAGATTGTTAGTTGTGCGTTGATGATATTCTATTTGGTTCTACTAATGATGCTCGTTCGAAAGAGTTTTCAAGTCTAATGTGCTGGGAATTTGAGATGAGCTTAATGGGTTAACTCAATTTCTTTCTTGGACTTCATGTACATCAAATGAAGAAAGGAATTTTTGTGCATCAAGGGAAGTACACCCTGGACTTGTTGGATTTTTAACTACCTTGGACTGTGACATGTTAAACAAGTATAACATGTCACAGTCCAAGGTAGTTAAAACTCCAATGAGTTCATCACTTTCTTTAGACAAAGAAACAACTGGTAAGAGTGTGAATCAAAAGGAGTATAGAGGTATGATTGGTTCACTTCTATATCTAACTGCTAGTAGACCAAATATTATGTTTAGTGTATGCATGTGTGCTAGATTTCAAGATGATTCTAAGGAAAGTCATTTGTTTTCTGTGAAAAGGATTTTTAGATATTTGAATGGAACCAAAGACTTGGGTCTTTGGTATCGAAGAAGATCTAACTTTATGTTCAGTGGTTATTTAGATGCAGACTTTGCAGGATACAAAGTAGACAGAAAGAGTACTTCTGGATGTTTTCAATTCCTTGGATCTTCATTGATAAGTTGTCATTCAGAGAAGCAAAATTCAGTAGCTCTATCAACTGCAGAAGTTGAATACATTGCAGCTAGAGCTTGTTGCTCACAGGTTTTGTGGATTGCTCAATAGCTCAGAGATCTTGGATATGAACTCAGAAATGTGCCTATAAACTGTGAAAATACAAGTGCCATTTCTATTTCTAAGAAACCAGTTCAGCATTCAATGAAAAAGCACATAGATGTGAGACATCATTTTCTTAGAGATCATGCTGAAAGAGGTGATATTGTTCTATATTTTATTTCTACTTCTAAGTAGATAGATGATATTTTCACTAAACCATTGCAAGATGAGAGGTTTGCATCCCTAAGGCTTGAATTGGGTATGTTAAACAAGGATGCATTGGTTTAGGGGGATTATTAGTCCCTATGTGTATTACTTGTGTAGATTAAAAAGCCTTGAGATCATACTTTCTGTATTACTTGTATGGCTCAAAGCTTTGAAGTCTCAGTTTTGGTCTGAAACTTTTCAAAGATTTTAACCACTGTTACACTGCTTTGATTAGTGGATATGTTTTATCTTTAAAAATTGGATCGTGAAATATTTTGTAATATATTTTTAGATAAATACAGCATCCTTCAAATGTTCAGAGATTTTGACAAAATATCTCAAAATATCTTCAAAATCTTCTGCAATCTTTTTGCATGCAAATCTCCCTTTTCAATCAGACTCTTCTACCTACTTAAGCTGGCTTCAGGACTTACTTCTCTTATTATCAACTTCTATCTCTTCTTCTCTATCTCTCTCTCTCTCTCTCTCTCTCTCTCTCTCTCTCCCTTTTCTCTCAAACTCTCTCAAACCCTAACCAAAATGGAGTGAAAATTTGAAAGGATCAAGCAGCAAGGTCAGACCTCCAACAAGAGGGTGAAGAGGAAGGCTAACAGGAAGATCACCATTCATGGTTCAGATTCAGAGGACACATCCAGTGTTCATGAGACGTCTCCTCCCTCAAAGAAGATCAAGAAGTGTAAGGAAGTTCAAGAAGAACCAGGGGTTGGGTCATAATTTTAGTCTGCTACACGAGAAGTGGTGAAGGACAAAGATCAGGGGAGTAAAGCTCAAGAGGAAGAATCAAGTAAGAAGAAGAAGGAAGTTACTGCTGAGAAAGGAGAAAATAATAGTGTGCCATCTTCAAAAAAAAATAAATGATAAGCAATTCCAAAGAAGAAGGGTGAAGCAACTCCAAAGAAGATGGTGAAAAGTGCTGTGAAGACCAAGAAGGCCACCCATTTTGGTAAGAATATTTTGCTTGAATCTTGGTTCGTCAATTCTGATGTTAAAACTGTGTGGATGGATGGGTATGCATCATCCAAATTATCTTTTTGTAGTCTAATTAGTACTGAGTTGTTGGATATATTGGACTTAGACTACATTAAAAATTTGAGGAACTCATCTGTTTGGGAGTTTGTTAAATCCACCTTCTGAGGCTTATCCTAGGTTAACCACATTTTTTTAACTGAGTTTATTTCAAGAACTGGATGATAGTGATAGGTATATCCTTACTTCAAGAGTGACTTGTGTGGACATTAGGTTGGATCACAAGGTGTTTTCCAAAGTTTTGGGAGTGCCTAGGAAGTATAAGGTCAGTGATCTCCCTGATAGGAAAGAAATTTTGGATAAAGCCAAAGCTATGTTTTTCTTGGAGGGAACCACTTCTGAACCAAAGCAGTTAACACATTCTGTGTTTACTTGTGAAGCCAAAATTTTGTTCTCAATCGTTATGAGATGTGTAGCTCCCAGAGAGTATTCCAAAGAGCTGGTGACATACAAGGTGTTGATATTGATGTACTGGATATGTCAAGGGTTTGAGGTAGACCTTCCTACTGTTGTAATGTAACATATGGTCTACTATGGGACTAGGACTAGGAACCACTCCTTGCCTTATGCCAATGTCTTACCATTATTTTTCAAGCATTTTGGAGTTTCTTTGAAGGATGAGGAGAAGATTACTACTGGTTTTGGAGTAGTTGATGAGGCATCACTTCAAAGGATTGGGATAGTTTACACTACAAAAGGGAAGTGGAAGTTTTACTCAGAGTTGAATGCTAAGGAGCTGAAAGAGAAAGAGTCCATCAAACCTAGAGTTGCTTCAAACCCAAAGTGTATGATAATCTGGAGAATTTAAGAAAGGGTTTATTTGATATGTCCACTGAGTTCACAAAGTTCCGAGGTTTGGTGAACAACAAACTTGACATCATCATCAAAGGTTTGGATATGCTGAAAGTACCTTCTTCAAAGAGCAGAGAAAACATCATTGATTAAGAAGAGGTTCTAGGAGAGGCTCTTAAGAAGAAGAAGAAAGGAATTCCTGTTGTTCTTACATCAAAGGATCTCTTTGAACAATCTGAAGATGAGGCTGGCGCTGAGGAAACTGCTGTGGAGAATGTTGAAAAGGTGGCTGCTGATTTGGACAAGTTAGTTGATGAAGTTGTTGAGAAGATGCAGACTGAGGAAGGTGCTGATAAGAGAGATGGAGAACAAGGAGAGCTAGGGGAAGAACAAGCTGAGGATGAAGAAGCTTCAGAGGAAAAGCAGGAGGAGGCTCAGAGCAAAGGCAAAGGAATAGCAAAATCTGCAAATCTTTGAAACCTATTCTCTATATTCTTCTTATCCTAAGTCCTGAAGTTCTTTTGTTATTTTTTTTTCTTTTAAAAATAAAAACTCTGAACAGATCCTACATTTTCTCTAATCTTTTGATCCAAGTCAAAAAGGGGGAGAAGATTATGTGATTATGTGTAAGACTTAGAGCTTGTTATGACTTGATTATTGTCTAATAACACTTGTTCTACACTGTTTATTTAACATCTTCAACAGTTTGATTATATAAGTCTATTACAAGACAAATCTAACCCAGTTTTCTCATGAACTGTTAGCATACTGCTAAACAGATCTTGATGCTAGATTGTCTTGATGTTGTTTGATCTTGTGTGCTGAGCATA
Source organism: Linanthus parryae (assembly GCA_023055425.1). Taxonomy (NCBI): domain Eukaryota; kingdom Viridiplantae; phylum Streptophyta; class Magnoliopsida; order Ericales; family Polemoniaceae; genus Linanthus; species Linanthus parryae. Next base: position 40,414,583 of record JALGPY010000001.1, on the reverse strand, counting down.
TGCAGGTTTGTTGGGCGTCCTAAAGTCCATAAACAAATCAGATAGCTATTCAAACATAGAGAGCTAAAGAAGCATATCAGGGAAAAATATTTATAGGATTTCTGTTCCTAAAATGTCTCAGTTGGTTGCAGACGGTTATTTAAATAGATCATCATTTTGAATTGAAGAGATACAGAGATTAAGACTGATTTTCGTGAGATCTGAAGTGTGCTACAAATAGGAGAGTTTACATCATTCAAATCGTCAAGGTTCATCAGGCCATTGACATTGCAGTAGCAAGATCATTCATCAGATTAGAAGAACTCTTCCAGGCTTTATCAGCTTATTCTTTCTGAATTATTCTTCTTGTACTGAACTATATTATTCATTCTACATTTCTGAAACCTCACTAAACTTAGTAGTTTGGTTGTTCAAGTGAAAAACAAGAGGTTCTTATTGTTTCAACATGTTGTAGCATGTAACTAGATAGGTTGGGAACCACAAGCTGTATAAGTGTAAGTTAGCTCACTTAGGCTTTAGATCTAGGGCTAAATCTGGGTGATTAATAAGAAGTTGTGTTTGAATCCTGGAGGGATTATATTCCTAAGTCAGAGACTAGGTCCAATTGTTACTGAACTCTGTAAAGTCCTTGTGTCTCTGTTATTTACTTTTGCTATCTTTACATTCAGTTCATTCAGGAAGTTTCAAAGCTTTGGAGCATTCCAAATCTCAAAGATTTGAAGCCTCTGTGCTCTGCAGTTATATCTTCAAGTTTTTCAAAACTATTTCAAAGCTTTGAGATATCAACTCTCTGTGCTACTCCAGTTTTCAAAACACTGTGTTTTGGCAAAAGTTAGCATACTCTATTCAACCCCCCTTATAGAGTTTTTAGATCCAGTTTTATACTTATATTACAAACTTTCAACTTGTAAATTGTAGGCGATGGTTTCGTAGACATAGGCTACTTCAAATACCCGTGAAGATTGAGATTGATGTCTCAGCGTAAGGTGAGATTACTTGCTTAGCCTCGTGTGCCTTTATTCCTTTATGTCAAAACATAATATTACATCTTGTCTCAAAATGTACTTGTGAGATTACATGCTTAGCCTTATGTTCCTTGCTTCCTTCGTGTCAAAACATGATTTTATGTCTTGTCTCAAAATGTACTTGTGAGATTACAAGCTTAGCGTGTTCCTTGCTTCCTTCGTGTCAAAACATGATTTTATGTCATGTCTCAAAATGTACTACAGAAAATTACATGCTTAGCCTCGTGTTCCTTGCTTTCTTCGTGTCAAAACATGATTTTATTTCTTGTCTCAAAATGTACATGTGAGATTCATGCTTTGTCTTGTGTGCCTAGCTTCTTTCATGTCAAATGTGATTTTTTTTATAACTTGCCTCAAATGTGTTTTATGACATACATTCTTTACTTGAGTTGGTTACGTTTCACCCCAAAATCGTCACTTGGAAAATAATAATTTGTTAAAAACGTATAGTGGAACATCACATGTACCGGAATCAGTTGGACTGTTACAAAGTCGGCTCCGGCCGGGAACTCTGATAGCACGGATTTGCCCATGACTACATATTGTGGTCTTGGACTATTGTTACAATGTAGGCTCCGGCCAGAAACACCGATAGCAGGGAGTTTCCATTGACTACTTTTTGTGGTCGTGGACTATTGTTATGTTATCTCCGGACAAAAAAAGAAACTCTGGAGTTTCCCTTGACTTCTAATTGAAGTATTGGACTCGTTGGCTCCGGCCGGAAACACCGATTCGGGAGTTTCCTCTCTATGCCTTTTTGGATAGGGATATCATTGTTTGGGAGGCCCTTCGTTGGAAATAATATATCCGGTTACTACGGATAGCAATTGGATTCTTGAAATCTATAATGGGATAATTCCTGCTAGCACTGTTATTTATTCTGCGCTGTACTCTGATATTTTCTTTTATTTATAGTTTTTACTGTTATTTTATTTAACTTGTAACTCAGCAACATATTTCATCTTTCTCGTTTTTTACATGCTAAGGTGTATCCCACTCATTATATCCTGCTGACTTTCGAAACTGCGGTTCCTGTTTTTTTCTTCTCACCGCAGGTCTAGGATCTGGGGATCATAGAATAGAAGGGGCGCGAGTCTCACCTAGATTGATAACGTCACAAGTAGTATCTAGTAATGTCAAGCTGTTGTGTAATAGTAATCAGATCATGTGTATAAGACTTAAAATTTAATTCAGTTGTTTCTTATAAGTATGTGTTGTGGATTTATTTGCTTTTCAGTTCCTCTGCGCCTGTTTAGCATCGTCCTCCCGTTCTTGCCACGAGCTGGATAAAGGGGGTTGTTGCAGACAAACAATACAACATCTCTGAAAAGCTTGTATAAATTATTAGCAGTTTTAGACGTATCGGTTACATCAACTGACTTCAGAAAAGCATTCCCAGTGTCAATACACCCAGAAATTTATTAGTGTTCTCCAAAAAGAATCACTCCAGCCATCTGCCATGATAGTGCAGACAATATTCTTCCAAATAGATTGATAAATCTAAACAAATTTTGTGCTCCCTACACATTCTTACCTAACAAATAATGTCGAAGTGCATGCATTCGAGGACCGTTATATCCAGCACCCATAATCGCAACGGCATCGATCATTGGCTGGTAAAATATCGAATTCACAGCATCCAATGGGATAGAAGCGTCAATCATCCATTTAGAAATAGCCATATCACACGTCTCCATTGCTTCCTTGCTTTGAAACACAGTTTTCATTGAATGTTGTGCACCTGGGGTTGTTCTATTTGGGGAGAATGCATCCATACCCACATTTTTCTTGTTCTTCTTCGTGACGCTATAGGTTCTATGCATTCCGGCAGAGGGTAATGTTCTCTCATTCTCATTTTCGTACTCATCTCCACCTCAAAATGCATCTTTATAATCAGTAACATTCCCTGATATACCATCAAGGGGTTGCTTAAACCGATTTATTCCACCACCACTTATAAACTCATGGCAGAAATAACAATCTGATCTTTTTTTCCTCCCATTTTACAATAGTTCCAAGATGCGTCATCTATTTCCTCTGGTCCTTTGTTGGAAAGTTTCTGTACATCCAACTGTTGATGATGGTTCAGTTGTATATTGAGCTCCAACAGAAGACATTCTGCAAAACAAAAAATAACAAAAGATAAAATTTTAATTATTGAAAGTGGATAGGGTAAATTTATAATTTTGTAATGTTACCACCCCTAATCAATGAGGTGGTTCATGTATCTTTACCTAATGACCTGTAGTAATCTTTAAACCATAAGTCATTTCTCTGAAACCACATCTTTAAATCAACATTCATTAACTTCCATTAACTCCCATCCTCTCCATCTTAAAACTCCCGATCTTTTCCTAGCCCCCAGGTTCCCAATTGTGCATAAAAATATAGCATACAACCTTGTCCATTTCACTCCACCTTTCATCCATCCAGATAAAATTTAGATTCTGGGCAAGCATGTCGATTTCAACAGTCCCTTATGTTCTTGACCACTTGAAGCATTGTGATGCATGGAATGATCACAAAGAAGCTTCTGGAGGTGGCTGGAACATAACGGATTCTACATCGATGTCAACAGTCAGCTTTTTTGTAGATTTTAAGATATATTCAGAATATTGTCTACCACCACCCGGGCAAGGAAAATCATTACAAATAAAGCTGGCATGGCAGTCCAAAATCTATTGGGTTGCTGCATTGATGGTTCATCTACCATAGTACGCCGGAAATCAATAGGTTGCTGCATTCTATGGTTCATAGACCAAATGCGCCAACCCCAATAGGTTTTAGACTTCCAACCCATCTTTCTAGTGATGCATGGTTATGCATTTGTGTTTCCAATAAATTTGAGCTTTATTTTCTATCCTGACCACAGTGTTGATAAATTTATCCATGGGTGCAGGCTGCTAGGAAATGAGTTGTAGGTGAAGCTGTAATATGGGTACATGTATACCAACAAAGCTACTGACTCCCTTGCTGCTGCCGCCACAAAACTTGGTCGATGCCCCTCTGTCACTCCTATTTTTCTGTGTTTAGTCATATTATCAAACCTATTTTTAACTCTTCCATTGAATAATGTGCTTTGAACCATCCTCAGGGTTATGTGGAGGGGTTTTGGTTGAGGATGTTAGGGGTGCTGTCCCTCTCTATATGATCCGTGTCTTTAATATGAAACCAGATCTGATTCTATTGTCTATCTATTAGAGGTGTGAAACTCCTAATCACTAGTTTTGTGCGATGTAAGTCAAGGTACCTCAGAGGCATTCCAAATGTACAATCCAATCAGAAACAAAAGAACAGGTAATCTCAATGATGTATTTGTTAAAATTGGGGTTTGTCCAAATCAATTTAGAAAATTTTTGAACATAAGCCCATAATCAATAGTCACAGAAGCAATTACCACCACTTCAGCTTCTCATATATGCAGACAAACACATGAATGCCCCAAAATTAACCGTTTGACAACTGCATACTAAATAACAAACACTTAGACCAACACAGAAGAAGAAATGCCCCAGCTTTTTCGGATCAATCCCAGATGAAGAGTAAGGCCCCAACTAAATAAAAAAAAATTTTGGAATCAAGAGCAATGAAAGCCCCAAATACGATAACCCTAATCCAATTGCATACCAAAGGGAGTCCCAAATACAACATCCCTAGTCTGAACACATGCACTCACATACAGACTTGCAGATCTAGAGCACGAGTGGACCACAGAAACCACAAATTAATAAGATAGCTCAACAAGAGAAACTAATGTAGAAGAGTTTGAGAGAAGATAGACAAAACCGACCAGACAAATTTTGTGAATCTCAGAACTTAGGGTTCATGTCTGAGAAGAAGAGACGAAGATGAAAGGGACAATGAATATGTAAACATTCACTTTAATTGATTTAGTGATGATACAGTGAGTGTATATACATATATACAATAATGTTATTATCATGACCATTGGATGGGTCAAAGCCAATCTATGGCTGAGATGATGTGGCCGTTATTATTTACACAGAAACTGCCTCAAGTTTTGTCTTGTTTTTCTTCTGGTCATTTGGGCTTGCCGTGACTGTGGTCATAGTGATGCCCATAGTGGTTTGTGCAGCAGCCTTTCATGGTAGTCAAGCAGCCCATATTGTCACGCATCCCATATTGTGTGATCTTCTCATACATTCCCCCTCAAACGAATGGTGGTTGAAGTATCATTAGTTTGTCCTTACGGTTGTTGAAATGTCGGGTAGAGAGACCTTTGGTGAAGATGTCCGCAAGTTGATCTGCACTGTTGACAAAGAAAACGTGTAAGTCACGAATGGGCACTTTTTCGCGGATATATTGATCATCAATTTCAATGTGTTTTGTGCGGGCGTGCATAATTGAGTTGGCGGTCATGGCAATTGAGGAAAAGTTGTCACACCAAAGGATGGGTTTTTTTAAGATGGATATGTGAAGATCTCGGAAAAGGATCTTGAGCCACACTAGTACGACGACATTGGAGGCAAGAGACCTATATTCGGCCTCTGTAGAGGATCGTGCGACAGTGGGTTGCTTTTTGGCTCCCCAGTGGATAGGATTACGTAATAGAAAAGAATTAAATCCTAAAATGCTATGGCGATCGGTTAGGTTACCAGCCCAATCGGCTTCGGAGTAGGCATTAATAGTCATATGGCCTTTTTGATAAAGAAGGCATTGGGTTTTGGTACCTTGGAGATAGCGTAAGATATGCTTGGCTACAATAACGTGAGTGTTTGTGGGTGTGTGCATGAATTGACAAAGGTGATTTACAACAAAAGGAAATATCGGGTCGACTAAAGGTTAAGTATTGGAGTGCTCCTAGAAGTTGGCGTTAAGGAGTTGGATCATCTAACTTTGTGCCATCTAAAACATGGAACTTAATATCTGCAGAAAGCGGAGTAGGAGCGGATTTGCAATTTGACATGTGAAAACGAGAGAGCAAGTTTGAAATGTACTTAGCCTGAGATAAATATGCCTGCAGTGGTCCTTCTAATTTGGAGACCCAAGAAATATGTTAGATCTAAGTTAGTCATAGAAAATTCTGAGTGCACTTTTTGAACAAGATGAGGCAAGTAAATATTATCACTACCAGTTAATATATCGTCATCAACGTAAAGAAATAAAATGGTCCATTTATCACCGTTGTGTCTAACAAAGAGTGACGAATCAGAGTAGGACGAAGAAAATCCATGTGAGAGCAAGTAATTTGTAAATCATTCAAACCAAGCCCTTTGGGCTTGTTTGAGTCTATATATTGACTTGTGAAAACGGCAAACATAATGTGGAAATTTTGGATTTTTGAACCCGTGAGGTTGGGACATAAAAACTGTTTCTTTAAGGGTGCCATGTAAGAAGGCGTTTTTCATTTCGAGTTGTTGTAATGGCCAGTTAAAGTGAGCAGCAAGAGCTAAAATAGTGCGAACAGTTGAGTGTTTAACGACAGGACTGAAGGTCTCGTCGTAATCGATTACGACATTTTGGTGAAATACTTTGGCGAAGAGACATGCTTTATATCTAGAGATTGTCCCATTTGGATTAAATTTTGTGCGAAAAACAAATTTACATCCAATTATGTTTGAGGTTGGACGAGGTGGCACAAGAGACCATGTATTTTGTTTTGTGAGGCTAGCAAACTCGTCAGTTATTGCTTGACGCCACTGCGAGTGTTTGTTACCTCAGAAAAGGATGTTGGATCAGAAATAGAAGAAGTAGTGACAGAAAAACCTGATTTTATTTTACTTATGCCGGATTTGTAGGGTTTTGATCATTGATACGCAGCACAAAAAATATAATTTATCCATTCAATACCCTCCAAGGATCACAAGACAAGAAGCATAACGATGGTAAAGGAAGAATCATGTTACACACCTTAGGGTTTCTCCTGTGATGACTTTTAACGCGAATTGTGTCACGTCTCTACGGTTGATCCACTCCTAGAGTTGAGATCTAGATCTTTCTTTACCTTTGTGCTAGGTAGGAACGGAGGAATAGGAAGAAGAAATCAAGCAACACCAGGCAACAAGTAGGGGGCGGGCTTCTTTGTTGTCCGACGGGGTAGGTGCGGCGGCAAGGGGGTCGGACGGCCCTCTTGCTTGATTTCTCTCTCTCCTTTTGTTCCCTCCCACTCAAGTTATGAAAAATAGGCTAATAAGTCTTGGAAGGAAGGAAGGATCATCCTTTATATAGTCCAACAAATCCTTGTCAACTACCTAAAGGACCTATTCTAGTCCTACTAGAATTCGGTTTAGTCCCTTCCTTGCAAATTAGTCCTACTAAGTTTGCAAGGTGTTGCAAAGTGATACTTTTTATTAATTAATCATATTAATTAATTCCCAAATCTAGTTCAACTCTATATAGCGTGTGACCGCATAGGTTCTATCTACTTGGTAGCAACAATTTGCTAATATGGAGCCGTTTCTAGCAAAACATCCATTCTAGCCAACTAATAGAATAGTCATCCGACAAACCTTGTACAAGTAATTGTCACATCCCTTTGTCTCTATAGCCGGATTGGACACGAGACATACAAGTCACACTCGTATATCCAATCCATAGTTTCTCGATCTTGGGAATAGCCTTATTCGTGCAAATAACACCAATATCCTACATTGATTTATTTGAGTCTGGCCAGAAATTCTATAAGCACTATCCCCCTAGTGGCCTAGGATATTTGGTCCCGTTATGTGGGAGGGACAAATTCTATATATGTCCACTACGATCTCTAAGCTTGCTTCTTATTGTATCCGGTACACGCCTTTATAGCTACCCAGTTACGGTATAGCGTTTGACGCTACCAAAATCAAAATAATCCACAACTAGACAATCTAGTGAATTCAAGTCTAAGGATGACAATACCATTGCACCACGAGAAGTACTTGTGACTCAACATAACATGTATGTAGCCTTCGCGGAGATGGTTAAATCCAGTGCGCCATTACCCTTAATGCACACCCATGTGTTGGATTATGATATCCCCAATCCAACCCCATACTAGTCTATAGATGATTGTCCTATTAATCATTATACTGGACTAGGGATATTTAAGATAAACATCACAATTGTAAATCTAAGGACTTCATTATATTAAAAATCGAATAAATAATACAATGAATGTTCTAGCCAAAATAAATTCATACTAAACTAGATTGCCTCTAGGGAATCTATTCCAACAGAATTTACTGCAAGTTTGCATGGGATGGTTGGGTGTGGGGGGGGGGGGGGACTTTCAGAATCTGTTTGGGACGTCGGAGATGCTTCGGTGACTGATGAAGTTGCCGTGCCTAAGCCATCTTCGGGAATCTGTGTAGTAGTAGTATCTGTCGGACTGTTCGGGTCTGATTTGGGAGAACCGGTTGAATGCAAAGCTTTGGCAGTCACCGGAATCTCCGGATTTGTGTGTTCCCAGCTCATCATTGATGGGGGTGGTACTCCACTGAAGGAGGAGATGGTATTCCCTGAAACAACATTAGAGGAATAATTAGGAGATATAGCAAAGGGAAAGCAATGTTCATCAAGAACTACATCTCAACTAATGTAAATTCTTTTTGTAGATTTATCGAGACACAAGTATCCTTTGTATTTATCTGCATAGCCAAAAAAAAACACATTTTAGATTTAGCATCAACTTTAGATCGAGTGTAATGGCACAAGTAAGGGAAACATGCACAACCAAAGATTCTTAGTTGTGAATAATCTGGTACAGCTTTAAATAGTAGTTCAAACAGTGAAGTGTTTGCCTTGTAATTGCTTGGCATACGATTTATTGAGTAAACAGCAGTTTTTCGGTGTGATACCAAAATTTGTTTGGAACGGGGGCATTTTGGAGTAACATGGCAGCTGTTTCCATAATATGGAGATGTTTCCATTCAGCAACACCGGTTTGCTGAGGAGTGTGAGTGCAAGACTTTTGATGAGTTATTCCATTGTCCGATAATACTTTCTGAAAAATAAAGGAAGTATATTCTCCCCCTCCATCACTTCGCAAAATACGAACTTGATGTTGGAGGAGCTTTTCAATTTGTAGCTTAAATTTAGGAAAATAGATGACACTTCAGATTTATTGTGCAAAGGAAAAAGCCGAGTATATTTGGAATAATCATCTATAAAGAACACTTAATAACGATATCCATGATAAGATTGGGTGCTAGTAGGACCCCAGACGTCGCTATGTAAGAGATGCAATGGTGTACTGGTTTGTGTTTTTGAGTGAGTGTACGGTAAACGATGCATCTTTCCAAGTAAATAAGAATGACATTTATTATTATCCAAATTTACCGTATTGGGAATTATTTTGTGCCTAACAGAAGAGAAGGATGCCCTAACCGGGCGTGCCAAGTGTCGACAGAAACTTTATTTCCTAAGTAATCTTGAGGAGTGTTCTGAAAGGAAAAAGACTCAATGGGATAAAGACCATTTTTACTCAGGCCTTGGTAGAGGATTTTTCCCGTAGTAAAATATTGAATAGAAAAATAAGTAGAGTTTAAAATAAATCGACAGTTGTGGTCAGTACAAAGTTTGTGTACCGACAGTAAGTTTGTACTAAGTTTTGGCACATGTAAGGTGTTATGTAATTGAAAATTATGAGATTAAGTAGATAAAACAGCCGTACCAGAATGGTGTATGGAAATATTTTCACCATTACCAACAATAACTTGTTCATTTCCCGTGTAAGGGTCAGATATGGACATATTCCCGAAGTCGTTGGTCATATGATTAGTTGCTCCCGTGTCAGATAGCCAATAATTTGAGTACACGGAGTTACCGATTTGAGTATATGCGGCCATTGCAGTAAGCTTATCAGTGTGCATTTTGACCTGATAAGAGCGATCCATCCTATGGATATAATCAAGGGCTGTATGATACCCCTGACCACAAATCTAATGGTAACTGAGTTGTTGTTATTGTGGGGATACCCATAGCCATTATGTCTTCCTCAATATGAGTCAGATCGACCCCACGAGTGTAATTAGATCTTTCTCAATATCATATGAGTTGTGATGTCTACCATGTCTACCTTAAAAACCTCCACGGTTATTACCACGTCCATACCCAAAATTTCTACCATTTCAATTAATTTTTTTATAACCACGTCCTCTACCTCTTCCTAATGTATTATTTCTGGAGGCAGTGACAGTGTTGAAGGCATCAACAGTGTCAACAGAGTGAGTCGAATTGTTAACTTGGGAATCTAACATTAAATTATGAGATTCCAATAACACATGTAGGTCCTCAAACGTTATCTGATTCGAGGTAACAAAAATTGTAGTTCGAAGGGAATTATACTCAGGTGGTAACCCATTCAAAGCATAAAGTATCTCCCTAAAAAAAATCATAATGTATCGTGTCCTCATCATTCACATTTACTCTAGCCACAAGTAATTTATCCCTAACAGGTTTCAATTTCTGCATATAGACATCAACCGGGCCTAATTTATTCGTAGCATTTTGCAACTCATTATTTAATTACAGAACATTGGATCGAGAAAGTGAGGCGTACCTGCGCTCGAGAGCAAACCAGAGAGATCGAGATGAAGTTTGTCCAATAACCAGAGATGGGGCTTACTGGCTTAGTGTTGCATTCAGAACAACCATCATAGCTTAATCTTGAATCTGCCATAATTGGAAGGCGGGATTTATAGTCGCTGAATCAGACCCGTCAGATTCCTTCATATTTTAGGCCGGACAGGGGTTTGACCTATTGAGAACCCAAAGATCGATTGGGTTTGAAGCAAGGAGGTAATATGATATTTCCACACAACATAGTTTGATCCATCTAATTTGAAGGGAATTAGATTGTGGATGTTTGAGAGGAGATTCAGGGGATTTGCGCCACCGGTGCCGGTGACTGAGACGATGGCAGATGAAGCCGTCGAAGTGGCTGCAGAAGTTGTGCTTGGGATCGACATGAGGCTTTAGAGAAATTGCTCTAATACCATGAGAAATTGTGTGAATGTTAGAACTTAGGGTTCATTTCTGAGAAGAAGAGGTGAAGACGAAAGGGAAAATGAATCTGTAAACATTCGCTTTAATTGATTCCGTGATGATACAGTGAGTGTATATACATATATACAATAATGTTATTATCATGACCATTGGATGGGTCAAAGCCAATCTATGGATGAGATTATGTGGCCATTATTATTTACACAGAAAGTGCATCTAGTTTTGTCTTGTTTTTCTTCTGGTCATTTGAGCTTGTCTTGACTGTGGGCATAGTGAAGCCCATAGTGGTTTGTGCAGCAGTATTTTGTGGTTTTCAAGCAGCCCATATTGTCACGCAGCCCATATTGTGTGATCTTATCTTACACTCCCCCTCAAACGAATGGTGGTGGAAGTATCATTAGTTTTTCCTTAAGGTTGTTGAAATGTTGGGTGGAGAGACCTTTGGTGAAGATGTCCGAAAGTAGACCTGCACTGTTGACAAAGCAAACGCGTAATTAAAGAGTGAGCACTTTTTCTCCAGATATAGTGATCATCAAGTTCAACGTGTTTTGTGCGGGCGTGCATAATTGGGTTGGCGGTGATGGAAATGGCGGACAAGTTGTCACACCAAAGGATGGGTTTTTCTAAGATGGATATGTGAAGATCTCGGAAAAGGATCTTGAGCCACAATAGTTCGACGGCAATGGAGGCAAGAGCCCTATATTCGGCCTCCGTAGAGGATCGTGCGACAGTGGGTTGCTTTTTGGCTCCCCAGTGGATAGGATTAGGTACTAGAAAAGCAATAAATCCTAAAATGCTATGGCGATCGGTTAGGTTACCAGCCCAATCGGCTTCGGAGTAGGCATTAATTGTCATATGGCCTTTTTGATAAAGAAGGCCTTGGGTTTTGGTACCTTGGAGATAGCGTATGATATACTTGGCTACAATAACGTGAGTGTTTGTGGGTGTGTGCATGATTTGACAAAGGTGATTTACAACAAAGGAATTATCGGGTTGACTAAAGATGAAGTATTGGAGTGCTCCTAGAAGTTGGCGTTAAGGAGTTGGATCATCTAACATTGTGCCATCTAAAACATGGAACTTAGTATCTGCAGAAAGCGGAGTAGGAGCGGATTTGCAATTTGACATGTGAAAACGAGAGAGCAAGTCAGAAATGTACTTAGCCTGATTGATAAATATGCCTGCAGTGCTCCTTTTAATTTCGATACCCAAGAAATATGTTAGATCTCCTAAGTTAGTCATAGAAAATTCTGAGTGCAGTTGTTGAACAAGATGATGGAAGTAAATATTATCACTACCAGTTAATATAATGTCATCAACGTAAAGCAATAAAATTGTACATTTATCACCGTTGTGAAGAATCAACAAATTTACATCCAATTATGTTTGCGGTTGGAGGAGGTGGCTCAAGAGACCATGTATTTTGTCTTGTGAGGCTAGCAAACTCGTCAGTCAAAGCTTGACGCCACTGCGAGTGTTTGTTAGCCTCACAAAAGGATGTTGGATAAGAAATAGAAGAAGTAGTGACAGAAAAACCTGCTTTTCTTTTACTTATGCCAGATTTGCTGCGAGTTTGCACAGGATGGTTGGGTGCGGGGGGCATCTCAGAAGCTGTTTGGGACGTCGGAGATGCTTCGGTGACTGACGAAGTTGTCGTGCCTAAGCTTGCTTCGCGAATATGTGTAGTAGTAGTATCTGTTGGACTGTTCATGTTTAATTTGGGAGAACCAGTTGGCTGCAAAGCTTCGGCAGTCACTGGAATCTCCAGATTTGTGTGTTCCCTGCTCATCATTGATGGGGGTGGTACTCCACCAAAGAGGGAGATGGTATTCCTTGAAAAAACATTAGAGGAATTAGTAGGAGATATAGCAAAGGGAAAACAATGTTCATCAAAAACTACATCTCGACTAATGTATATAGCAAAGGAATTAGTAGGAGATAAATGACACAAATATCCTTTGTATTTATCTGCATAGCCAAGGAAAACACACATTTTAGACTTAGCATCAAGTTTAGATTGAGAGTAATGGCGCAAGTAAGGGAAACATGCTCAACCAAAGATTCTTAGTTGTGAATAAACTGGTATAGTTTTAAATAGTAGTTCAAACGATGAAGTGTTTGCCTTGTTTTTGCTTGGCATACAGTTTATTAAGTAAACAACAGTTTTTACGGCGTGATACCAAAATTTGTTTGGAACAGAGGCATTTTGGAGTAACTTGACAACTATTTCCATAAGGATCAATAATGCTATTATCGGTTAAATTCTTACCTCAATACGAGGGGTTTAGGGTTTACCGTATAGTATCCCATGCATTGACTATAGAGTTGATTGTGAGCTCACCTTTGGCTATACAATTAACCAATTATTTTACAGTTGATTTTATTTTTCCGAACCTGTATGTTTGACTAAGTGGAAACTGATAAGTTGACCTTTTACTTCATAGTTAACTTCTTACCTCAATACCAGGGTTTTACGGTTTACCGCGTAGTATGCCATGCATTTATTGTAGAGTTGACTTGTGAGCTCACATTTTCCTGTAGAGTTGACAATTTCTTTCACCGTTGACTTTCTTTGTCCGAAACTTTTAGTCTGACTAAGTGGAGCATACAAGAAGAGGAACAGAGGCCTCGCTAACAGCGAGCCCATATGATCGGTGGAACCAACAAAACTGCAAGTGGTTACTTTGGAAAGATATCAACGGAGGGTTTATAGAATAAGGGAATTGAACCTGAGTATGTATTGTGGTATATTTTAAATTAATTAAATATTTAGTCATATATTTATCTGATACTCAATCAGAATACAAGAAAGGAGGACATCGTGTACGTACCAGGTCATGACATTCGGTACGCCCAAACCATTGAAGCAGAGTCATTTATATCTGTCTCGGTCAACCCAACCGATCCTTTCTCGAGATTTCCACCGCATGTTTTGCGATTTCACCATGGTGACGAGCCGATTATGAGTTTCCATGATCTTCATTGTGATAGAAAAATCCATGCTCTCGAACTTTACTGTTGACTGGATCAACCAATTGGACTAGTGGGGTTCGTGGACCAACCCTGGTCTTTGTTTCTTCTTTGTCTCAGCCCTCTCTATTGAAAGTAAAGAAAATGTCCGCCGATCAAGAATCCACCAATACATCAAACTGACAGTTAACACCAACTAGGACTCTCTCTCTCAGAAACTATATATGTGTTCTTGGTCTCATTCTTCATCTATGTCTCTTAAAATTTTGTTTTTGACATAAAGGTGTAAGATGGGACGAAAACGTACTTCCGATCGAAACGGATAGTGATGGTAGGCAGTCTACTGAGGGCATTCTCCGAGAAGCATGCTTTGTCTTTCACTACGCCTAAGTTCATGCTCAGTGGCCTCTACATCAATGAGAGCCACACAACGAAACAAGTCAGTATAACCATTCATAATTTCAGTTGCGCAAAAAATCAGACTGTGTTGTTGTTAATTTAGAGTATCTTATTTAATTTTAATTCCGTAGCTCGACATGGAGGACGGAGATGAAATTGATTCCTTCGAGTACCAACTAGGAGGAGGCGACATCAAAATAGTTACATGGGTTAGCTAGGTAGACTGAGTTCTGTAGCAATACTTACATATTCTTCACCACATGAAACACAAATGATGTTCATTTTTTTATCAAGAAAATGTTTTTAGAATTGTTGTTTTCTTCATGTAGTATATATCATCAAGAAGGTTTACACAATCTTTGTTTCATATTACAAGTCTGTCATGAATGGTTACGTGTTATGGTTATATTTTCCAATGAAAATACACCATACGTTTTAAATCCACACATAACTGCTAAACGGACTAGGGCATTTTCAACACCCGCGATGGATTTGTCGTGTAGTTTTCTTTTTAAGAAATGTGTATACACCGCAATTAACGATATCTCAATAATAATTGGTCAATTCAACCCCAAGCAATTTTCCGTCAAATCTGCAAAAACACAAATTATTTGAAAAAATTGTCTATGAAAGCACACCAAATGAAATGAAAAGAAAATTTTAATGAATGTTGGTATGAAATATGCATCCGCAATGCACACTCTTGTTAATCGAACAAATCACGTTTAGCTATACCATTAATGTCCGTCATTTTTGCCTCGTTGAAACTGTTTTGTTCAAGTACTTCCTCCACATTCTCCCTCTCGATGTTATATTCTGACTTGACAATTGTGTTGGCCACCCAGACGCGGAGGTACTTCTGCTACACAAAAATATTATGATTGGGCTAGGGTATCAGTTCTCGGATGTACGCCATGTAAAATAAAACAAAAGGCCCACACTGAGAAATGAAAAATATGTACACATTTGAGAATTAAACAAAATGATATGCATAGCTACCAACGGTAATGAAAGTCCCCACTCACCCACCCTCTGGCAAAGAAGTTTCTACCAGTCTATCGTGTATTCAAGCTCGGACTTGGTGATGTATGGGCATTCACATTCTTTCCAGTAAGTCCGTTTGATGATGTCATTGATGAAAGCTATCTTTCTCAGCAATTGACCTTCATGGTAGAAGGGCTCCTTCAATGAGTCCAGGATGAAAATTGTTTCCTCACTCATGCTAATCACCATCAAGAACCAATTTTTGTTCTGTGCGTTCAAAGGCACACATATCTGCAAAAAATAATAATAAATCAGTGCTACAGTTAAGAAACAATTGATGTGAGATGTTGAAGGAAAATCATCAAATAAAAAAATGAATGCCATATCCATCCTTGAAAACTATTCGCCGTATTCACTGGTAATTTCTGCTTCCTCATTGATGTTTGGGTCAGAAACTAATGATATACATTAAAGCACATTAAGTAGACGTACAAGTAATATAGCTATAAATATACTCAATGAAAAAAAGAATTACATACCGAAATCGCACTACCCCAGTACCAGATTTGCTTCTTCCTTTGGCAAGTCTCACGCCGCTGCTTCAGGTGTAGCATAAGTGCCATGCAATCAATAACCTTGAAACATAGACATGGGGACGAATCGAAGATCGGTATAGTATAAATGACTTAATAACGTCTCAGATAGGTTTATGCTGCATGTCAAACTCACCATGCAACCGAACCACCGCTCAAACTGTAACTCCCAAGCAAACCCACAATGTAATTTTGTTGTGGTCTCTCCAACCTGTACTATCAACTGACTGCTAAAAATATGCGGCGACTTCCTAAATAAAAGGATGCAGATTAAAAACCCAAGGCTTAGACCAATCAACGAAAAATGTGTAACATACTCCGTGTGCTTGAGCCGACTATTAAAATTTTCCTCTTTCTCAAGGCCAGGCTTAATTAGTTTGGAAAAAATTAGTGTAACTTGCATTCGTAATCAGTAGGGCGGTCGACGAGGCCAAACTTGGTCTCTTTGGCCCTTGTCCGGGTATTCACTGGTGTAGTCCTTCTCCGAGGAATTCGCTGAATGACAACTTTGCTTTAGGCGTCTACGTTGAGGGAAATTTCTTGGAGGGGAGACCCCTGTCCAGCTGGTGAACTTTAGTTAATAGAAAAAGTGGTGAAACACTATGAAAACGTGTTTGAACAAAATGTTATTAATTAAAGACACAAATTGTTTCACGGACAGGATTGTTAAATCCTTAGCTGCAAGTTTCGGGTATTCATTCGTGTAGTCCTTACCCGAGGACTTTTGGTGACCGACAAATTTTCTTTAGGCGGCAAGAGTGGCCTTACGTTGGGGGAAATTTCTTGCATAGGAGATCCCTGTCCGTTCAGGTGAATTTTATTTAATCAAAAGAGCGGCAAAACACTATGAAAAGGTGTTTGCGCAAAATGTTATCAAAGAAAGACACTACTTGTTTCACTAACATGATTGTCAGATCCATACCTTCCAGTTCCAGGTATTCATTTGCGTAGTCCTTCTCGGAGGACTTCTGGTGACTGGTGAATTTGCTTTATGCGACATAGGAAACTGTCCATTGGGGGAAATTTCTTGGATAGGAGACCCCTATCCACTGGTGAATTTTAGTTAAGCAAAAGAACGGATAACACTATGAAAACGTGTTTGCGCAAAATGTTATCAAAGAAAGCCACAACTTGTGTCACGGACACGATTGTAAAATCCTTACCTGCCATTTCTAAGTATTCGTTTAACTATTTCTTCTCCAAGGACTTTTGGTGAAAAACGACTTTTCTTTAGGGGACACGAAAAACCCTACGTTGGGGGATATTACCTCCGGCGAAACACTATGAAAACATTTTTGCGCAAAATGTTATCAAAGAAAGCCACAACTTGTGTCACAAGCACGATTGTCAAATCCTTACCTTCTAGTTCATCCGGTGCATAGTGCTTGTAGACACATTGTTCTTCGATTCAAGACTGTTTACCTCGTCGCATGCTGGGTGTTCCGTCGAAATACTCCCGATGTGTTCACCATACCTTCCTTTGAGTGAATCCTCCATCTTGACTTTCCCTCCCACGTACTATTCCACCTCATGTAGGGTTTTGATCATGGATATGCAGCAGAAGAAAGAATTATCCATTCAAGACCCTCCAAGGATCACAGGAAGAGAATCATAATGATGGTAAAGGAAGAAACAAGTAACACACCTTAGAGATCTCCTGTGATGACTTGTAGTGTGAATTTGTGTCACATCTCTACGGTTGATCCATGCCTAGGGTCGATGTGTAGATCTTCATTCTCCTTTGTGCTAGCTTGGACCTGAGGAAGAGGAAGAAGAAATCACGCAACTAGGCGGCCTCTCTTTGTGGCCGAAGGGTAGGGGCGGACGCACTGGGGTCGGGTTCGTCCTCCTTGTGCCTTGCTTTCTCTCTTTTGTTTCCTTCCCACCCAACTTATGTTATGAGCATTAGTATGGGAAGGAATCTAGAAGCAACCTTTATATAGCCCAACAACTCCTTGTCAACTACCTAAAGGCCCTTTCTGATCCTACATGAATTCGGATTAGTCCCTTCCTTGCATATTAGACCTGCTAAGTTCGCAAGGTGTTGCAAAGTGACCCTTCCAATTAATTAATCATATTAATTAATTCACAAATTTAGTTCAACCCTATTGGGCGTGTGACCCCATAGGTTCTATCTAATTGGTAGCAACAATTTACTAATATGGAGCGGTCTCTAGCAAGACATCCATTCTAGCCAACTAATAGAATAGTCATCCGACAAACCATGTGAAAGTAATTGTCTCATCCCTTTGTCTCCATATCCAGATTGGAAAAGAGACATACAAGTCACACTCGTATATCCAATCCATAGTTTCTCCATCCTGGGAATAGCCTTATCCGTGCAAATAACATCAATATCACATATTGATTTATTTGAATCTGGCCAGACATTCTATAAGCACTGTCCCTCGAGTGGCCTTGGATATTTGCTCCCGTTATGTGGGAGGGAAAAATTCTCTACTTCATTCTTGAATTCCTTGACCAATTCAAAGTATTCTGATTTGTTTCTTCTTAAGATACAAAAATCGATATTTCTCTGATCCCATTAGTAAATATGATGAAGTACTGAAAACCATCTTTAATATTTGTGCTTAGCGGCCTACATACATCAATATGTATGATTCCCAAAAGATCGTATCTTTTTCTAATGAGTAAGTCTTACATGTCTCATATGATTCAATAATCAAATGAGTTCTAGAAATCCAACCATATTGAGTTCTAGATATGTATCTCTTATTCATGTGGCCTAAATGATAACGCTAAAGATAAGTGAAGTTCATATCATTATATGCAAACATCTTGGTATTAATGTTATAGATGAAATTATCATGATCAATGATTTACAATCCTTTAGACAAATTACATTACAATAATGCGTATCAGAATAAATGGAACAACATTTGTTCTTTATTATGATAGAGAGCTTTCTTGTCCAAACAAGAAACTATGATAATGAGCCTACTCATAGCAGGGACATAATCATTTTTGTCTAATTCATGAGCAATTTTATAAGGTAGATATAATTCCCTACGGCTAATTCAACAACCCCTTGCTTCATTGCCCCACGTGTAGGATTATTTCTTCCTTATCCAATTGTCTATATCTCTTGCGATCCTCCACATTTCTATAAATGTGAGATCCTCATATAGTATCGTATACTCATGATGATGAGATAGACACATTGACTTCTATAACAAAAAAATACCTAGATTAGAATTCATAATTCATTTATTACTTACTTCCAGGTACTTTGGGTAGTCTCTCTTCCTCTACACCACCTATGGGACTTTAAGGCAACTTGATTTTAGCAACAAGCTTGCTGTATGCCCATGGGGTTGGCGCAAATCTTTTGCCTTTACCCATGCTGTTAACCATTAACAGTTTTTCCAATGCCCTTTATGCGTGCTTTGTTTAGTGATTCTTAATTATATTGAGTAAATATACTTTGAACAAAACTATAATTGCATTCAATGCAATTCTTGGTCCACTTTTGGTGAATAACCGTTTATTCTTTATCTATCTCATAGATAAAACCCAAAACCTAAGCTTTCAATCCTATTGAAACCGCTAAGTTGCGTTTTACCTTTTGCTTCATCAGTCACACACTACTCGCTAGTGTCTTCCCGTCATATCTTGATAAATCAAGTCGCCCTGCTTCGACACGCACGAGCTTGATTAATTTCGATCATGACGAGTGCTAAGCAAGAGAACGCAACTTGGAACAACACTTAAAACTCTTTTCATGTCTAGCTCGCTCTTTAAAAGAGCTTCTTTAAATGTATGATCATATCATACTCCTCCATGTTTCTCATCTTGCTTACAAAGCTCAGAGTTCATGGCAGCTAACATGAGGCAAGTAACATTCAAAGAACCATTCTTTGATGATCCTTACATTAGGTTTTAGTGTGTTTTGGTAGTTGGTGGAAGAGAACTTTATGATCTACAATTTACAACAATTTTCTTTTATTTGAGAACAATTCTCGATTGTATACCAGTCTAGAAAATACATAAAGTCGCCTTTTGTTTGTTTAATTCCATGGGTATTCAACACCAAAGGGATTATGCAAAGTATTGTGACATATAACTATATTTAACAAGGACTTAAATTGTCAAGCATAGCTCTCACTATTTTTCTCGGATTAATAACCCTCCATATTAATGCGGAAAATATCATCATATTTTCTAGTGGGCCAAGATCCATATTTCACTTTTTTGAGCTTGCTTTGACAAGTCACCCAAAATTAGTTATTTAGGTAGGAACAATTCCAATTGCATCCTTATGCAACTCTTGGTTCAATTGGACAAATAACTCCTTATTTATCCATCCTTATGGATAATCCCAATTGATTGCCTCTAGGTTTTAATCATATTAATAACCTAGTTGTGTCCAACCTCTTATCTAAACAATTGCACATTACTTGCTTGTGCCATGGCATCACATCATTATGAACTAAGTTGCCTTGCTTTGGCATGCACGAGCTTGATAATCATGATGATGACGAGTGTTTAAATAACGAGAAGAAAAAACACAATATTTAAATTGAGGGATTTTATTTTCAATTTTAAATGTTTCGTTGATCCATATCAACTGATCTATCTATCTTGAGTTTTGGCACAACTCCAAATAATAGATCCGATTTCTGAATTATCTTATTATCCTAATTGCATGTATCATCCATACACCAATCACATAATAATAAGACATAAAAATTAAACAACCACAAAATAAAAAAACTGTGATGTGGACATGGCCTTTCTAGACTAAGATATTCCCAAGCCAATGGGAATATCTATGAACCCTAAATACCAAACCCCGTCTCTATGCGCCTCCATATTTTGGTCCATCCTTCATAGTCTTGTGGAATGCTCCATGCTCCATCTTTGTTCCCACCAACACTTGGTCGAACCCCAAAAAGGACCGCCCAAAGGCCTTGGGCCGGCTGGTCCCTAGCCCACAAGGATAGGCCGTGCGCTAGGCTGCCCCAGCCCCTTGGCCGAGCCTAACTTGGGTGGCAAGGAAGGAGGGGCAGTCCCCTAGAGGGGCTGATCCTTCTTTATGAGGTGTTTCCAACTCCTTGCCTTGTTGCCCAAGTTTGGTTGTTTCCTAATTGAAAAAGAATCCCTTTTTCCAAGTGGATGCCCAAGAACCCTAGATCTATGATCCTAAAATTTATCAAACTCACTAATTCCTACACCCATGTAAAATTAGTTCTTGTTTGATTGAATCATTGAAAATTGCATATATATGCTTGATTTGTTCGTTTTACGCGATAAACAACAATTTAAAGTGTAAACTAAATAAATCGTAACACATAAACCACGTTATGCTCTACGACCTATGGCTATAATACCACTGTAGGGTTTTGATCATGGATACGCAGCGGAAGAAATAATTATCCATTCAAGACCCTCCAAGGATCACAGGAAGAGAATCATAACGATGGTAAAGGAAGAAACAAGTAACACACCTTAGAGATCTTCCGTGATGACTTGTAACGTAAATTGTGTCACGTCTCTACGGTTGATCCACGCCTAGGTTTGATTTCTAGATCTTCCTTCTCCTTTGTGCTAGCTTGGACCGGAGGAAGAGGAAGAAGAAATCTCGCAACGAGGATCAAAGAGAGGGCTTCGGCCTCTCTTTGTGGCCGACGGGTAGGGGCGGACGCAAGGGGGTCGGGTCCGACCTCCTTGTGTCTTGCTTTCTCTCTTTTGTTTCCTTCCCACTCAACTTATGTTATGAGCATTAGTGTGGGAAGGAATCTAGGAGCATCCTTTATATAGTCCTACAACTCCTTGTAAACTACCTAAAGACCCTTCCTAATCTTACATGAGTTCGGATTAGTCCCTTCCTTGCATATTAGACCTAATAAGTTCGCAAGGTGTTGCAAAGTGATCCTTCCAATTAATTAATCATATTAACTAATTCCCAAATCTAGTTCAACCCTATTGGGCGTGTGACCCCATAGGTTCTATCTAGTTGGTAGCAACAATTTGCTAATATGGAGCGGTCTCTAGCAAGACATCCATTCTAGCCAACTAATAGAATTGTCATCCGACAAACCTTGTGCAAGTAATTTTCTCATACCTTTGTCTCCATATCCGGATTGGACACGAGACATACAAGTCATACTCGTATATCCAATACATAGTTTCTCGGTCTTGGGAATAGCCTTATCCGTGCAAATAACATCAAAATCCCATATTTATTTATTTGAGTCTGGCCATACATTCTATAAGCACTATCCCTCGAGTGGCCTAGGATATTTGATCCAGTTATGTGGGAGGGAAAAATTCTATCTACGTCTACTATGATCTCTAATCTTGCTTCTTATTGTATCCGGTACACGCCTTTATAGCTACCCTGTTACGGCGTAGCGTTTGACGCTACCAGAATCACAATAATCCACAACTAGAGAATCTAGTGACTTCAAGTCTAAGTTTGAGAATAACGTTGTCACCACGAGAAGCGCTAGTGACTCAACATAACATGTATGTGGCCTTCTCGGGAATGGGTCAATCCAGTATTCCATTACTCCTAATGCATACCCATGTGTTGGATCATGATATCTCCATATCAATCCAACCCCATACTAGTCTATAGTTGATTGTCCTGTTAATCAATATAATCGACTAGGGATATTTAAGAATATAACATATTATATTCTAAGGACTTCATTAATGTTAACATATCTCTATATCGATAACATAATGATTCGTAAATCCATAAATGTCACAAGAAATAGATTGCCTCTAGAGCATATTTCCAACACCTCGACCCTCTTTTCTCTCCCTTCTCTCTTATCATTTGAATCACTCATGTGATTTTCCGGTCTCGAAGCTTCATCCATCCGGTCTTGGACAACATCTTCTTTGAGTTCTAAACTCTTCCGAGTATCCACAAATCCTTATGAAGTCCCATCTTGTTCACATATCTAGTCTTCTCTCTTCTCTCTTGGATTACCACTCACCTAATTTTTATCTCTCGATCCTTCATATATCTTGTCCTGTCCCACACTTTGTTTACGTTCCAGACTCTTCCAAAAATCCCTAACGCCTACGAAAGTCCCAACATCTTCACATAGCCCGTCTTCCTCAATAGGACCTTCTTTGTCTGGCCGAGTGCAGTTCGGCTCCTGCTTACACACATTTTTACCTCATGAACCAACTTCACAATTACTTCCTCCATGTGCGACATCTTATACCATTTCCATGTAGCGGACTTCAGGTATGGTCTGCCATTTTCTTCAATCCTTTCCAAAATGAAAGTGCGAAGGCCCTTGATATTATCAACCGGCATGATTTTGATACTATTGTTTTGCAAGGGCAGTTGACATCATCAATGAATCTGAAAATCACTTTAATAAAATTGAACGTGTAACATCTTTAACAAACAACAAAGTGATTAGGTTTTTAACAACTGCTCATCTACATAAATAGATGACAACATAGGACAAAATATCACTCTCTTGGGATTGTCTCTTTACCAATCCTACCTCTTCTTCATTTCGGGTCTTTTCCACAAGCATATGCGAGGACCATCCTTTTTATATGTGGTGGCCTTTGGGTTTTTCACTAGCTGCGGTTCGAAAACCTCGAGGTACGCCAACTACACAAAAACATAAACATTCGACCATACACAAACATATGGAAATCAGAGTATTAAACTAATCATAATCAGTTGTTCGAAATATACCATGGGTTTTAGAGCGCAAAGGCCTACCAGATTCTGTTGACCTAGCAGGAATCCCTTCCGCTGTTTGCACAAGTGATCCAAAAAATGCCTACATCAGTTCACGTGGTTCAATCATTACAAGTCCATGAAAAAACTCTCAAGACTGGCGTATGCACAACTTACTTGTTGGTAGCCGACAACAACCAGGGATGAAGAAGGCAGCCCTACGTTTCCACTCATCGTAGAGGCTATGGTCATTCTTGTGCAAAGTAGACATTGTGCTGATCCCCACAACTGGTTTTTCAATTCTGATTTTGTGGGCCAATTCATGTTCTTCCTCAGAGCATGATGTATTCTTTTCTTTTGGAAGGTTGATCACACCCCCTGAGCCACTTACCCCCTGAAGCCAATGACCGTGCATTTTGATAGTTCTAGTGGCAGGGTTGAATAACCCCATACAATACCTAGAGATCACACAACAAGTTTCCTTTCGGAGGCTTACTAAGACATCCAAGCCTTACATCATTCATCAAGTCCATCTTCTCTTTGTTCATTCCGTTAAAAAGTCCACGACTTGTATTAAGGACATATTTGACGTAAACTTCTTCTCTACTCCAGCCTTCCCAACCTCTGTTGTGTTCTCATGTTTTATTTTATGTTTTTTTTCATTGGGTATGCACACCCCATTTTTTTCAAACTGTCTCTCTTCAGTATTGCAATCATTTAATCATTAACGTACTGATTTTTCCTCTCTCTATAGGTAGACTCATCCACTCGCCTTCGATTGACTTCTCCACATCCTTCATGCATATGGAAAATTTCCCATATCTCTTTCTATACTGGGGCATCACGTCCCTCCAACAGTAATATAGAAAATTGCAAAGTTTGTATTCAATGAATAATCCGGATAAATACACCCTCAAGCAAGCACTATAAGGGGCTAAAACTCCAAACTAACATATGAATTGTGCACTCATCAAATTGAGATACCACTAGCGAAAAAATAGCATATCTGCTACGAGTATTTCATAGCAGTATGAATCCTACACAATTCCCTTATATTATGTACCATATACAGAAAAATTCAACTAGTACTGTACTATTTAGCTAGCCTACTAATTATAAACAGATTGTGTTCCCTACAACTCTATATTTAGAGTCGGGCTAATAGATTTGCTAATTGAAGGATTGACATGAACCAATATATGTCGTAGAACTAGTCGCGCGTGACAGCAAGGCACAACATACAGCTGTCAATTGGCACTCAAAAACTAAATTGATATTGGAGGAAAACATATTCAGTATAAAAATATAAACTATTGTAATATTGATGAACCGCGATCATGAACAATTGTAATGCTCTCTACTTACTTGAATCGGATATATGGAGCTGTAACGAGGGCCTTCCTCTCACACTCCATAGGTTCCATTGGAATTATAACGTCTTGATCAGGCGCATTTTCGAAATCAAGTTTCCTCCTCCGTTTCTTAATAGAGAACTTCTCCTTAAAAATGTAGGAAAACCAATCTCCGGATCCGAATATGTTGACTGCTCCATTGTTGAAGAACTAGGTGTCGCTTCGCCACCATAGTATTGGTCGTCTGACGACCTAGTTTTCCCAATTCACTTTTTATCTTCTGCCTCCTCAGCCCTAGTTCTGTCCTCCAAAGCCTTCGCCGATCCATCTCGGTATGGTAAAGATACACCAAGATTTGCTACTACGACCTCACTCTCGTCAGGGACCATTGAATCAATGAGGCCCCACCTCTCTGATCCCTGTGACGAAATCTGAATGGGATTTGTCTCCTTAGCCCTAGTTGTGTCCTGCAACGCCTTCGTTGACCCAGCTCGACCAAGTTGAAATTATCCGAGATTACTATAAGCTCGTCGTCGACAAAGGTCATTGCGTACTGAGACTTGAGAAATTTATTTCCAAATCCTCCGATGTTTCACCCTTTCACGTTGTTGTCGCCACTAATTTCATCACCGACTTCGGAAGCCGTAAAGTTTTGCGGAGATCGGACCGTCTATGTCTACTAAATCTTCAATAGAAGTTTTCAGAATCTTCCCGCTCAGCAATACCTGCACATGATTGAAATGAATTCAAACGGCTTCAATGATTTTTTTGGTTCTGTGAAACACCTTGAGTCTTCTCTAAAATATTTTTGCCATTTCCAATAATATATTATTAATAGTTGATATTTTTTCAAAAAGACAAAGGTGCATTGAATATGAGTGTGCACACGGGTCCAATCGGATCGGTCTGGATTTTGAGGCTGACTTAATCCGATTGACGGTTCTCAGTTCGAGGCAAATCTAGTCTAGTCAAATTTCGCTGATCATATCTAATTAGTAGTCAATGCCAAATAATTAAAAAAAAATACGATTACACGACGATGAAATCAATAAGAAAGTCGGTAAACATTTCACTGCATCACGTCATGAGAAGTTAAACTTCAAATAGGTTGTATTGAATCCTCAATCTACAGGGTAGTTGTGGCGGCGATATGGTTCGGCCGGGTGTTGACATAAATTATCCTTGGACCAAACGATACAGGTTTGAGAATGTTCAACCCACACTCACCCAATTTTGTAGTATCCCACATTTGTAGACTACCAAAGCTATGTGAAATTCAATTCTTTTCTTTAAGCTAAATTAGGTTATTAGAATACATGATTAATTGGTCGATAACGAATTAATCAATTACATATCTTGCAGATAGTATACAAGTTTAATCAAACTTTTACTTGACTGATAATTTCAGTACTTGAGAGTATTATTATTGGTATATGTTGTATGAATATTATACGGTATTTAATTTCATCGCAATGGAGTAAGTCTAGGCGATGTGGTACTGGACCTGGCGTGACATATGGTTCCTTGTTCCAGGGGCTGTTGCTTATTGTAGGTCATCTTGTTCTGCTTATTCTTATTATTCAAACAATATCTACAAAGTTGGTGGAATATAACAAAACATATGTCTTTTCCCATTTTGATCGAAAATCATTCTCCAATCAGTAGGTGGCATGTTCAATCCCCCTTTTCTCCAGCTCTCCCACCCTTTAATTACTTTCCTGAGTAACCAAATTACTTTACAAGTGGCACACCCAATGATTTTTTTAAAATGCAGTACAATGATTTCTGAGAAAATTAATCATTCACACCCCTCGGTCCTAAATTAGGGCTGATCACATTTGAAATTACACTTTACAATCACCTTCCATCCTCACTAAATTTCATATTTTGAACATTTATTGTCCGATTTGAGCTCCGTTTCAGAGTGTTGTTATCTTTCTTAAATTTTAGAGTGCCGATAGTGAGATTCTACCTTTATATAATCTAGAGATATCTTTACTTAAGACCATTTCGTGATATAGATTATTTCTACCTCATCGGAATTGGTGTAGGGAGTTGTGCACTTTACAATATATCACTCCCTATCAGTGTTTGAAGATTAATGTGGATAAATCAGACAATGGAATTGAAGTGATAGCTTTATTTGATCTACTTTGGCTCAAATGGATTGGGTATCAAAGACAAATTTTGGTTCCCCAAAGCGAATGGGTATAATTTTAGATAAAGTATGACCAATAATCACATCGACTTGACTTGACGACCAATCCATTACCGTTTGTTGATCCCCACCATTGGTACAAAATACATATAAAATATCGTTTGAAAAACACTTGAGTCGGTACGTGACTCATATTAAAAATATTTATTTATAACTTAATTTTTACAAATAAACAATTATAACAATCAAATCTAACAAAGCTATGCCTATAATTTCAATTCTATTGTCTGATACATCCACTGTAACCTAGTAATTGATTCTGCCGATTCAAAATAATATTTTGAGACGAGAGTATTTTGTGAGCTCATATATTCGGGTTTATGGTATATGGCGGGAGGTGATGACACTTAAGTTTAAGCTTCTAAAGCATATCATACAAACCAAATGCTACACATCTATTATAGTGTCTCCAACATATATCTCTATTTTATTTCCTCCCTTTCACTGATTCTAGTGGCGAAAACTAAATTGGTCTCCAACTAATCGAACACTATATCGCCATATTTCCATTCAGATGCACATATTAGCCTCCAAAACATTTATTTACATTCTTCACGGAGTCATACAATAACAAAGAACTCATAAACTCTGTTTATTGGAGGTTTTGATCTCCAACCGGTAATCACATATCACCACACGTTCTACATGAAACATATTTGGTGTTTAAATTGTTATTTTGACAAATTAAATTCCAAATAGATGCAAACATTATGTTTATATTTTCTACAATCTTATTCTAATTTTCTTGTTTAAAAGAAACAAAAGCCAAAGAAAAAATTATAAAAACAAACAAACAAACTCCCAAGGCTGGCACAAAATTTCTTTGCACTCTTTTAATGCATTGTCTTTCATTCCTACATACAATGGTAACCTACACTCAACCCGGACCCAAACCTGAAGCAGAACCCTCAAAACTAAAATTCGGGGAAATCTAGAGTCTAGACGAATGGAAGATAGTTATTGTATCCCTCAGAAAGACATTGATACAATAACTCACACCATTAGTTAGTGAAGAAATATGAACACATAACTTTATGATAGAGTCACGAAATCGATGCGAAAGAAATACATAGACGATAATACTACTATTCCCAATTATGGATATAGCCGGAGGAGAAACAAGTAGCAAGACACTACCAACGTCAAACCAATTTGTAAAAAGAACCAATTAAACGATTAAAATGCAGGTGATACATACACACAAACACCATAAATTATTTATCTCCATTTGAGTAAAATGACATAGCATAACTACAGCACTACATGAACAGAATTTGAAAGAACAAGTTGGTGAATCTTCCCATGCAAGTCCGTGCTCCACAACCGTGATGAAAGCTTAGATTTTACGAATAGAAACTGCCAGCACATTGCATGAGACACAATATTTGTCCCACAAAACACATAACCCATCACCAAACCTCTCCAAGTCGGCAACGAAAACCTGGTCAAACCCAACGCTAGCACGCAAGTTATTTGCACTTTCCTCCCCAATCCCTATCGCGCTAATGAAAACAATGTTCGGATTATGCAACTCCATCTTCTCTTTGCATATCTTCAAGAACCCAGGAGAGTCCACTGCATCATGATTCCACAAAAAAACTTTTACCGTATAGTTTACGGTGACCGATGATGACTCAATTCCTCCCCCAAACACCAGTCAATTCATTGCATTAAAGTGACACTTTCTTTCAGTGCAGCAAGGCAAACCAATGTGAAATATTCCTCTTCTTATGGGAAACGCCTTACCCACAACGCCTTTGATAATTCTTCCTCCACTAGCTCTTGACTCATCGGCCCTTCCGTTACATACACCCGACGGGCCATTCTTAATCGGAAAGATGCGTAGACAGGGTGTTAGAGATGGAACTGTTTTCAGTGATTAAGCTCAACTGAGTGGGCCAACTATACATATATACACATAAATATGTAGTTGTAGGGTCCATAATAGAAATAGTATATCTAATTCTTCCTTTTTTTCAAAAAAAATCTAATTCGTGCTAAACATGTGCGATCATGAGGGCTTTTGAGTACTTGTGTTGGCTAATGAATTGTCGTTAATGGGTCAGCTGGAAAAAAGTGTTGGGTTATTATCACTATGTTGATTTTTTATCAAATTTCAAACCATTTCGTTGTATTCTCGAATCATTTCTTAATGTAAGATCACAGTTGGGAGATTGTAAATTCAAAGTTGTTTCAAAGCTTTGAAACTAGTTTCAAAGCCTTGAAAACTGCACAGCATTTCACAGCATGAACTCAGGGGGAGTTCTTCCTCCTAATCATTCTCTAATCCCCTGTGTTTGATTATGCTATATTATATGAAGAAAGACAAACTAATTATGTGTTTTAACGTGCCTTGATATTTTCATTTGCCTAAGCTATTTTCAGGGATTATTAGCCATATGTTTTTGCAGGATGTTCCCGTTTTTTCCTGTGTGCAGATAAGGAAATCCAAGTCAGCAGAGTGGTCCTAATGTTATGGAAACTTGTATAACCCTACCTTAAGCCTGCAGATGGAAGATCAGATCAAAATAATTAAGGAAATCAAGCAGCTAGTCGTTGGAAGCAAGCTGTTGAGATTCAAAGATCTCTTGAGGATTTTTAGGGATTCATGTTTGAAGTTCCTATATATGCTGCAATTCAAAACTGACAGAAATACATACTGATTGTCAGAGATTGAAAAGTACAAAGCATTACGCAGATATTCATACTCTCTCACGGATTGACAAGCATCATTGATAGGATATCAAACAACCACACAATCCGTTCCAGATTCATGAAGAACACTTCAAACTTTACTGCTTAACTGTTTTCACAATGTTCTTCACTTGAGCTTCATTTGTATATTTTTTTGTTATAATTCTTAATCATATATTCTCGTGAGTTGTTCAAGAGGAACAACATAGATTTTTATTTATAAGTTAGCTAGAGTAGGTACTAGATAGGTTAGGAAGAACCACTGGCTGGAAAAGAATAAGGAAATTCTCTTGGCCAGATATCTAGGGCTTAGCTTTTGATAAATAATAAATAGTTGAAATCGTAGAGGGATTAGATCCTTCAAGTGGAGAGTAGGTCACTTGAGACCGATTTGTTACAAATCACTGTGTTCATTGTCTTGCACTTCAGTTATGTACTTATCTTTATAACTGCTTCAAAACAGGTTTCAGTTCAAAGCTTTGAAAAACTTTTCAAAGCTTTGAAACTATCTGTAATTTTTAAGCTGTCTGTTTTGGATTTCCAAGCCTTGAAACTTATTTCAAAGCTTTGAAATACTTCAAGCTCTTCATACTTTGTTTTAAAATCACTCTTTTGGCAAAAGTTTCCATACTCTATTCAACCCTCCCCCCTCTAGAGTATTTGATCCTGTATTTACTACCTGCGTTACAATCTTCAATTGGTATCAGAGCTTGTATCACTGTACAGATCTAGCAATCGTGTTGTCATGATTAATGTAGGTGAAGTTGGTTTCTCATAGGGAAGAGTTGCTAACAGACCTCCTTTATTTTGTGGAGCAATTTTGTACACTGGAAGGCCTTGATGAAATTTTTTATCATTGATCAGGACATTGAACTATGGTATATTATCCAGAATGGACCTTACATGTTCTACATAGAAAAGGATGGGATTAGATGCAACACCCCCCAAATCATACGGTCGGCCGGGCCGCACGTTTGGAGAGATGTCTCTGCCCGAGGTGATGAACCTCAATGGGAACTGATAATGATCGTCGTTTCACAGTTAGTACAAACATCGAATATCCAAATATAACTATTATACATTCAAATAACCCAGTGACATTGTCTGAAAGATACAAATACAATAATTTACAATGACAATTACTAGATGAAGTCTTGCCCAGCATAATATCCTAGCTGAAAGTGTCGTGAACGTCCCCCACCTTTAGCTACGACCTGCGGTTTTAAAATGGCAAAAGCTGACGCAGTTTTTTTAATAAAAAAAATGATCAGCAAATGGCTGAGTAAGCTAACACCCATAGAAAGTTAACAGATTATGAGGCATGTTAGGAATAAATAGTTCGCTGATAAATACTAAATAACATATATATGTTGGAATAACATTTGTGATGTTTTCTTCGACAAATTTCATGACGAATTCAAATTTGATATTCCCAATCCAAAGATGTGGACCACCTTGGAGAATCAAAGTCAAATAGTACTTTTCAATATTTCCACAACTCATCACTTTACATCTCTTAAGGATAACATTCTCTTTTCTCAGTGATAAGATATTGACTCCAAGAATTCATTTCATTAACTAGTTGATACTGGGAGTGACCATATCTAATCCACAACCACTTTATACGAATGTGCATAAGCACAGTCATAACCATATCACAATCACAAGGAGGTTCGCATCACAGCGTCTCATAACCATATAACAATAACCAATAAAAAACAGTCAGGAACGTATGGTATCAGGGATATGGTACAAATCCACGCACAACAACTTTACGTCATTACGTCTTTTACATCATACAATCTTCCCTTATGTAAATCAAGAGATCCAAGTAAAGCCGTTGTGGCAATTTTTCATAATATTAGGTATATGATTCTCAAATATGTTTCTATTTGACCAATATTTGAGCGGTAAAACACTTTTGATGATTGTGGCCCGTGAACTAGGGAATCAGGGCCTAATACCGTAGTCGTATTTGAACGTTACTTTCTCATTTCACGATATAGTTTAGATGTTCTTTAGGATTCTTATTTTCGATTATCACTTTCTCATAATCATAATCAAGTAAAGAATACAAATAAAGCACGTATGGTAGTATTTCACAAATAACACACGCGAAACATGAAAGAAGGAAAGGCACACAACGCTAGGCATATTAACTTACCTCAAATCAAAACGTCAGATAGCTCGAAATAGTCCTCATACATGGATGTAGCCCTTGTTTATGAACTCGACGCCTACAAGTTTATACTTCCTAATCAATACACGTCCAACAAACTTATTTTGCTTCAACTATTATTTTTATTTCAGTTCTATGATTATTTCATCATGATTTAGTCACCCCTCATAAAAATATTATATTACTCCATTTTTTAAACAATCATTTAAAATTAGTTAATATCTCACTCGTAAATACCTAAAAATAATTTAGTTTAATTCTTTTTAAGAGAGAATATATAATTATTCAATCATGACTAAACAAATTTTATAAAATTCCCTTTTTTTCTTTCCAAATTTACTTCCAAGAATCTCCTCAAAATTTATTTTAGTTCACAAATCTTGTAAATAAGAAGGCTATAATTATAACAAAGCCAAATTTTCATAAGTATTCTCTTATCAAAGTAATTATTATTTAAATTATAAATTAAAAACTGTAGATCATCATTAAATTATTTAAATTTTTTCGATTGAGTATATAACCATTAGCTCCCCTAAGTTTCTTTTATAGAAGAGATCGCCCCCCCCCCCCAACTTTCAATTTATCACAAAATTATCCCCATTTCATCATCTTCCTCAAGAATCAACACCCAGATCACCAATTTGATTATTCTTTGATACCCATTCGATTTCGGGGATATAAAACTCAAATTCAAGTCACGACAATGTGAGTAGTGCCAAAAATTATAAAAATCGAATACCGGATAATAGATAATCGAGTTTGAATTTTCGGGTTGAGCTTCTCGCCGGAAATCATGGCACTCCGGTGGATGGGTCGCCGGATTGGTAGTACCCCGAGCTTCGTCGAACCCCTAGTATGGTGGATAATTTGCTGTAAGTGGGTGAGGATTGGGGGAGGTGCGGCGCCGGGTCTCCTGTCGGGTTGCCGTCGGGTTCGGTTTGGTGGTGGCTCTAGGCCGCCGCAGCTCCTGCTGCTACCTTGGTCGCATAGAACGGAGGGAAGAGAGAGAGAGACAGAGAGAGAGAGAGAGAGAGAGAGAGAGATAGGGGGTGAGAGAGAGAGATAGAAAGAGAGAACAGGCGGTGGCAGTGGGATGGTTTCTGCCGGATTTGGGGTCGGAAATGGTGGTGGCCCTTGGCCTCTGCTATTGTTGCTGCTCTTGTTGTTGTCTCGCCGGACAGAACAGAGAAGAGAGGGAGAGAGAGAGAGATAGGGGTAGAGAGTGAGAGGGAGAGACGGAGGTGGAGATGGTGGTGGTGTACTGTCGGTGGAGTTGGTGATGGTGGTTGTTTGTGTTTTTCTCCAGGTGGTGTACTGAGGAAGATGAGATGGGTGGGATTTAAATAAGTAGAAATAATAGAGGTCAAATTAGGTCCAAGCTAACTCTATGGTCAATAGTGTTAGTCAAGCGACCAATTGGTGAAGAGCCTTGGTCCATTGGCCAATTGTGAGTTGAGAAGAGTTTATATTCTGTTTTGGGAGCACATTTAGTTAGGTAAAAATAATTAGGTGTTTTGGGTAGGACCATAAGTAGATGAAAATTATAGTATACTCTTGTAGCACCAAAAATAAGATTACAATGTATCATTTAGATACACTATTTAAGCTAGTTTAAGTTAAACTAATTATAAATTTAACTTGTATAAAAATTGTATACGAGTCTACCAATGAAATTATGAAATCTAGACATTACCCGAAGAATTTCTATAAACTCATAACCGTATATCGTGTACCAATTTACCAATTTACCCCTGATATGAATTCGGGGTGTTACATTAGAACTCTCAACCTGAAAACTCTCTCTCTACTTGTGAGTTAGAACAAGTTTCAAAGAATTATAGAGCCATGAATCTTTTTTATTGTCCTTTCAATGCATATGAATTCAACATGACATCTACATGCAAGACTGCTAAGGATATTTGGGATAAATTGGTGGTCACTTTTGAAAGAATCAGCCAAGTGAAGAAAACTAAGATCAACATATTCCTTAGAAAGTATGAACTGTTTAAGATGAATGGAGATGAATCCATCAAAGAAATGTTCAAGAGATTTACTGACATTGTCAACAATCTGAAGTCCTTGGTAAAATCATTATTTAATGAGGAGAAAGTTAGAAACATCTTGAGAAGTCTTCCCAATTACAAATGGGAACCAAAGACAACAGCTATCGAAGAAGCTCAAGATCTGTCCTCTCTCCGACTAGATGATTTACAGGGAAAAATACTTACATATGAGATCACCATCTGTGAAGAAGATGGAGAAATACTTGAAAGTGTGAAGAATCTGGCACTCAAGGCCAAAGATAGTGAACAACCTCGAAGCCTTGAAAAAGAAGAAGAAGCTGATGAAGAAGATCCTTTTGCTCTAATTTCTAAAGCCTAGACAAGGATTCTCAAGATGAAAAAGACTTTTGGAAACAAAGACTTCAACAGAGAAAAGTTCATATCTTCAGGTAGCCAGGACTTCAAGGGTAAGTCTTCTTCCCATAAATCTAAAGTAATGAACTGCTTTGGGTGTGGTGATGCAGGACACTTGATCAGAGATTGTCCTCACAAGAAAAGCAAGCATTTTCAAAAGAAGGACCATGATAAAAAGAAGAAGGCCATGGTAGCTTCATGGAGTGATTCTGATTCATCAAGTGAATCTGAGTCTGAAGAAGATCAAGCCAACATTTCTCTTATGTCCAAGCATGATGAAAGTTCAGAAAAGAATATTGAGGTAATGGTGAATATTGTTATTTCTAAACCTGCAAATGTACTTTTCTGAGATTTTGAAAACAATACTTGAGAATGAAGAATGAAAGTGTGAGTATGCAGATGTTTATGCAGCTAAGATACTCTAGAAGGGGGGGGGGGGTTGAATAGAGTCTGCCAACTTTTTGCAAAACTTGCTAGGAAGATGAAAACTTGAGCAAACAATGAAGTTCAAGGCCTTGAAAAATAGTTCAAGCCCTTGGTGAAGATGCAGACTGTATAAAGCAAGTAATTATTTTTCAAGGCCTTGAAAAAAAATTCGAACCCTTGAAAAATAGACAGTTTTGTGAGCTTCAAAAAGTACGAAAAGGAATGAACTGTAAATGCAGAAGACAAGTGATTTATAGAGTTCAGTCAACTTGAACCTACGTCTCTACCCCAGGGATTTGATCCCTACAGGATTTTCAACTCAATTCTTATTAATCAAAAGCTAAGCCCTAGAACTCAAGCCCAGAGAGTTCCCTTACTCTGTTACAGCTTGTGGTTTTCCCTAACATGTCTAGTACCTGCTCTAGCTAAGTGACTAACTAAGAATTCTCTATTTTTCACCTTGAACAATCCTTGAGAATAGATGCAGAGATAATACATAAATTATCTACCAATACAGCTCAATACAGAAATACACTTGGAGTAGAAAACTGCAGTGAAAATGCAGTGAACTTATGTGGAATGGATTGAGAGTTTGATGTTCTTCTTTGATGCTTTGTCAATCCAGAAACTTTTATCTATTTTTTCCCGTTGAGTCTTGTATGTTGTTGCTTCAAGATGAGCTCTATTTAAACTGTTTGAAGCTCTGCAAATCTTCCCAGATTTTCAGCAACAACTTCCTATTTTGTAGGCAACAGCTTTGACTCTCAATAACAGCTCTCGCCAATGGATAGTTTATCACAATATCCAGAGATATTTTTGTGATCTTGTCCATAAGAAACCTGAGAAGCTTTCATAAGTCTCTGATTGATCACATGATCAAAGTATTCATCTATTTCCAAATCTGCACAACTTCAGAGTATGAAACAAATCCTGCAAATATTGGAAAGAAAATGTCCTGCATTATCATGGTCAAATAGATGATATCTTATGATTAAAACATGTTAGAACAATTTTTATTTCATCATCTAATAAAAGTGAATCACACACATGAAAGAAAGAGAGGGAATCAACTCAGAGAGTTTGCAGAAAACTCCCACTGAGAGTGTGCATTCAGGTTAAGCAGTTTCAAGGCGTTGAATCCAGTTTCAAGGCTTTTGAAATAGCTACACTATTTTCAAGCCTCTGAAACTAATTTAAGGCTTTGAAAGCTGGTTCAAGGCCTTGAAATAGCTGAGGTATTTCAAGTCTTGCACAACCTGATCTTTCAATCTCCCCCTTGATGAAAGACAAAACCAAATACTGTTTGATCTGTTGTCTTTGCAAAATAAACTGATTAGTTCACAATATATAACACAGTTTTTCCAAAAAGATCCAACTTATTCATAATATCAAAAAATTAAACAGTTCAGCAAATAATCCTAAAAATAAAAACTAAAAACCTATAATTTCTCCCCCTTTTTTACTTTCATCAAAAAGATAGAAGATGTTGTATCAAGTGTCTAGAAAATTTTGAGAACTTTAAAGAAAAACTTTGAAGAAGAGAGATTTTGTGAAGAAAGAGTAGGAAATATTAAAGTTCTTTCTCATCATCTTGATCCCCTGCTTCTTCCTCACTTTCTTCACTATTGGTTTGAACTTCTTGTGAAACCACATCTAGTTCCTCAATGAAGGAGCTGATATTTTAAATGACACTATTGAATAGGAAGGTGTGTCCTTCCGGGGCTTTCTTCCCATGCTTCATCTTCTTCTTTACAACTAACCTTTTCTGTTGAGGAGAGATAGTCTTGAGATTTTTCTTTCTTGCTTTTGAAGCTTCTAGAGATTGGGAAGGATCCTTTTCATGTTTCCCTTTGTTGGATATGTAGTACACTCCATAGGATCCTGAAGTCGTGTCTGATTCTTAGTCTTGATTAAGGATATCTTTTCCTTTTCCTTTAACCTCAATAACTGTCTTCTTCTTGTCTCCCTTAGGACTTCCAATATGAATTCCTTTCTGCTTCTCTTGTGTAGATCCCGTATTTTGTTTCTTCTTAGCTGGACCTTGATCTTTTCTCACCATCTTCTTGGGTGGTGAAGATTCTTCTTCCTCAGTAAATCTTTTGAAGCAGAGTCTTCACTGATTTCTTGAACCTCATCCAATACAGCTTTTCTTTTCTTCTATGAGACATGTTTTGAACCTCCAGCCATCTTGATTCTATCCGAGGCTCTCCTTGTGCTCATTAGAGTTTGGGTGAAGAATAGAGAGAGGTGGAGTGATACTGAATGAAGGAGAAGAGAAGAAGATAATATTGGAAGAAGTTCAGTTTCAAAAGGAAACTAGTATCTCTCTGATCTCAAAATATTTGCAATGATCAGAGAGATTTCAAATCTTTTATGCCGTTGGAAAATAAAATATACTAATACTATTTTTGGCTAAAACAAACTTTTGATATCACCCAACATAGAATGATCCAAGATTATTGACTATCAGTGTAGCAGACTTATTTTCAAGGCTTTGAAAAGGTTTTCAAGGTCTTGAAAAGCTGTAATACTGCAGCAAGTAAGAACCAAAGCTATTAACTGATTTTCAAGGCTTTGAAACTCAGTTCAATCCTTTGAAAACATATAAAACTTACTTTTCTTACCTGATGCTCCCCCTAAACCAATGCATCTTTATTTAGCATTCCTAACTCCAATCTTAGAGCTGAGAACCTTTCATCTACTAATGGTTTAGTGAAGATATCTGCAATTTGCATGTTAGTAGCAACAAATTCAAGAACAACATCACCTTTATCAGCATGCTCTCTGATGAAATGGTGTCTGACATCAATGTGATTGGTTCTTGAGTGTTGCACTGAATTCTTTGTAATTGAAATTGCACTAGTGTTATCACACTTAATAGGTATTCCCTTGAAATCAAATCCAATGTCTCTTAATTGTTGAGCAATCCATAGCACTTGTGAGCAGCATGCTCGTGCAGCTATATATTCAGCTTCAGCTGTTGATAGAGCAACTGAATTATGTTTCTTGGAATGCCAACTAATCAAGGATGATCCAATGAATTGGCAAGTTCCTGAAGTACTTTTCCTATCAACCTTGTAACCCTCAAAGTCAACATATGAAAAGCCATGTAAAGAGAAGTTAGAATGTTTTGGATACCAAAGCCCTAAGTCTTTGGTTCCATTGATATCTGAATATTCTTTTCACAGCAGTCAAGTGTGATTCTTTTGGATCAACTTGAAATCTATCACACATACTAAACATAATATTTGGTCTGCTTGCTGTCAGATAGAGTAATGATCCAATCATGCCTCTATACTCTTTTACATTGACACTCTTACCAGATTCATCCTTGTCTAAGGATAATGTAGAACTCATAGGAGTCTTGGCTTACTTACTTTTAGCCATGCTATATTTGTTTATTAAGTCTCTTGTGTACTAGCTTTGATGCAGAAAGATGCCCTTCTTCAATTGGTGTACTTGAATTCCTAGGAAGAAGTTCAACTCTCCCATCATGCTCATCTCAAATTCCCTGCTCATAAGACTTGAGAATTCTCTGCACAACTGATCATTAGTAGCTACAAACAATATATCATCAACATATATATGAACTACAAGTAAATATTTCTCATGAGTCTTTATGAAAAGAGTCTTGTCTACTAAACCTCTTTTGAAATCATTTTCAAGTAAAAAACTTTGATAATCTTTCATACCAAGCTCTTTCAGCTTGTTTCAAACCATAAAGAGCTTTGTCAAGTTTGTAAACATGATCTGGAAACTGATCATTTTCAAAACCAGGTGGTTGTTGGGTATCATGTGTGAGAAGTTTGTCCCACATTGGGATAGTGGACATTAGGTTCATGGTTAATATAGTATGATTTGGGCCCTAACTCATAAGGTTGACCTTTTTGGTAAGTGGGTGTCCCAGATCATACTATGATGCTCCTCTCTCGCGCTGCTTAATCTCCCTACAAGTGGTATTAGAGCCAATGGTTCGTGCGTGCTGCCGTGGTGAATCAAGGGTGAGATGAGCAGTGTTCTCATGGATAGGTCTTCCATGAATGGTGGACCAGGAAATTCCTGTGTTCAGGTGATCTGGCAGATGGTGGTCTGGTGCACTCTGATGTGCGGTGTTCTCATGGAAGGCTTTTCCATGAATGGTGGACCATGTGTTCCTGCAGACGGTCAAGTTCCTGTGTTGCTCCAGCAGGTGGTCTGGCACATGGTGGTCCGGTGCACTCTCACAAAGGCGATTCCAAGAAATTCGGCGAATGCTTCCTGGTGAGGGGGAGCATGTTGAAGGGTTCACACATGAAGGGGGAGATTGTTGGGTATCATGTGTGAGCAGTTTGTCCCACATTGGGATGGTGGACATGAGGTTCATGTTTAATATAGTATGATTTGGGCCCTAACTCATAAGGTTGATCTTTTGGGTAAGTGGGTGTCCCAGATCATACAATGATGCTCCTCTCTTGCGGTGCTTAATCTCCTTACAGTGGTTGTGCAACATAAACTTATTCTTGTAAAAATCCATTCAAGAAAGTACACTTCACATCCATTTGAAACAGTTTCATGTTCTTGTAAGATTCAAAAGGAAGCGAAATTCTAATTGCTTCTAACCTGGAAACTGGAGAAAAAGTTTCCTCATAATCAATACCTTCTTCTTGATTGTAACCTTGAGCAACTAACCTTGATTTGTTTCTGATTACATTGCCACTTTCATCCAACTTATTTCTGAATACCCATCTGGTACCAATGATAGACTGGTTTGTAGGTGGAGGAACCAGGTTCCAAACCTTATTCCTTTCAAACTCATTGAGTTTACATTGCATAGCAATAATCCAGTAGCTTCTTGTAAAGCTTCTTTCAAATTTTTTGGTTCTACAAGAGAAATAAATGCATTAAAAGCACATAAGCTCTTCAACTGTGATCTAGTTTGTGTACCAGTGGTTGGATCTGATATGATATTATCAACTGGATGGGATGAGAGATATTTGAATCTCTTTCTTTGAGACCATGGTTCAGACTCTCCATAGATCTTCTCTTTTCTTGAAGTAATGGCTTTGTCACTTGAATCCTGATGGATTCTCAGTCTCTTCCTCTGATTCATGCTTGTTCAAATTCAAGTCTGCAAAACTTTCACTCAAATAACCATCATAGCTTTCATCAAAAATAACATGAATGCTCTCTTCAACCAGTTTGGTTCTTTTATTGTAAACTCTATAACCTTTGCTATTCAGAGAGTAACCAGGAAATATACCTTCATCACTTCTTACATCAAACTTACCAAGATTTTTTTTTCCATTGTTGTGGATAAAACAAGTACATCCAAAGAGTCTGAAGTATGAAATGTTTGGCTTCCTCCCTTTGAGTAGTTCATAGGGGGTCTTCTTCAGAATGGGTCTGATCAAGCACCTGTTCAAAATATAGTTTGCTGTATTCACAGCTTTTGCCCAATAATGTTATGGCAGCTTGTTCTCAAGAAGCATTGTTCTTGACATATCTTCAAGAGTCCTGTTCTTTCTTTCAACAACACCATTCTGTCGAGGATTTGTTGGAGCAGAAAAGTTGTGAGTAATACCATGCTTATCACAGAATAAATCAAATTCTAACTGATCAAATTCTCTACCATGATCACTTCTGATTGAAGCTACAGGTAGGTTTTTCAAGTTTTGAAGTTCTCTACAAAGCTTTGAAAATTCTGAGAGTGCTTCAAATTTTTCTTTGAGAAACATAACCCAAATATATCTAGAAAAATCATCTACAACAACTAGCATATACCTTTTCCCTTTTGAAGTAGGAATCCTCATAGGACCACAGAGATCCATATGAAGCAATTCAATAAGTGTAGTTGTACTTACACACTTCTTTGGCTTGAAGGAACTTCTGGTCTACTTGCCTTGAGCATAAGCTTTGCACATTCATCTTCTTTGAACTTGATGGATGGCAATCCTCTTACCAAGTCTTTGGAAATCAACTTGTTCAAGGTATGCAAACTGATATGACCAAGTTTCATGTGCCAAAGCTTTGAATCCTCTTTCAAGGCCTTGAGACACTTCAAACTTTCACGTGCAAAGTATAAACATTGTTTGATCTAGAGGTTGTGAGAATGCAATCTCCTGATTTAATATTTTGCACCACACACTTCTCTTAAACAAAGATAAATTTGTTTCCATTATCACAAAGCTGAGATACACTAAGCAAATTAAATTTTAAACCTTCAACCA
The DNA here is from genome assembly GCA_023055425.1 of Linanthus parryae. Classification (NCBI taxonomy): domain Eukaryota; kingdom Viridiplantae; phylum Streptophyta; class Magnoliopsida; order Ericales; family Polemoniaceae; genus Linanthus; species Linanthus parryae. Next base: position 40,373,497 of record JALGPY010000001.1, on the reverse strand, counting down.
GATACACATCATAAATAGAGTTTTCAGAGTTTGTACCAACTTTTCCAATACCAAGAATATTGCATTTGCCTTTGTCACCAAGTGTTATTGAACCTTCTGATTGCTCCTTTAATTCTTAGAATAGAGATCTCTTTCGACTCATATGTCTTGAGCAACCACTGTCCATGAACCACTTCTGTTCTTTGATGTTGGTGACAACCTGCAAGCACCAATCACTGCCTTACCCAGCTGTTAGACCAAGTGTGGAATTTGGATTCATATTCATGATCAACCATGTTAGGTGGCCTAACCCCTTTAGGAACCCAAATCTACTTAACTTGTCCGTTGAGTTGAAAAGGAAAATCGTTCCTCATTATGTGAGGGTCTCTTCTTCTAAAAGGACAAGTCATCTTAACATGACCAGTTTTGCAGCAGTAACGACAAGTAGGAGAAGTTTTGTTTCCAGCTTTCACAAATCTGCTATTGTTCCTTCTTGGAAAGTTTGGATTGAATCCAATACCAGCTTTGTGAACAGACTGTGAACTTCCTCCAAGAATTAAGTTCAACTTGTGTTCTGATCCAGCAAGATTGATCTTAAACAATTCAGATTCTTGAAGTTTCTCAGTAAGAGTAGTATTTTGTTTCTCTAATCCATCAACCTGATGTCTTAGATTGACAAGACTGTCACTCATTGAGGAGTTCTCAGTGACTACTTCCTTGACTTGTGGTTTCAAGGCTTTTAAAACGGTTTTCAAGACCTTGAAATCACTATCAGTTTTCTTCTGAGAGATTTCAAGATTCTGATTTAGGCAAACAAGTTGTAAGTTTTCTTTAGCTTGCTCATGAACTTTTTCTTTCAAAAGTCTAATCTCTTTCAGATAATCTTCCTCATTCAAAAGCATTGTTCTGAGATATTCTGAAAGAGCTTCTTTTGGTTTTGAAATCAGACAATTTACCATTACCTCAATGTTCTTCTCAGAACTTTCAGCATGCTTGGCCATGAAGCATAGGTTGGCATGTTCTTCCTCAGATTCAGATTCACTAGAGCTATCTGAATAACTCCATGAAGCTATCATGACTTTCTTTCTTCCGTCAATATATTTCTTTTGAAAGCTCTTGCTTTTCTTGTGTGGACAATCACTTATCAAGTATCCTGCATCACCACATTCAAAGTAGTTCACAACTTTTGATTTGTTTTTTGAAGAGGACTTACCTTTGTAGTCCTTGCTGCTGGATGATATATGCCTTTCTCTGTTGAAATCTTTGTTTCCAAAGCTTTTCTTCATTTTGAGAATCCTTGTTAAGGCTTTGGAAATTAAGGCAATTGGATCTTCAGTTTCAAGGCTCTGTGTTCTCTCATTCTCTTTGGCTTTGAGAGCTAAGTTCTTGAAACCATCTGGGAGTTCTCTATCAACTTCATTCATAGATATCTCATGTTTCAGGAGCTTCCCTTGTAGGTCATCAAGTTGTAAAGTTGATAGATTTTGAGCTTCTTCAATAGCTGTGGTCTTTGGTTCCCATTTTGCCTATGGAAGACTTCTGAGAATCTTCCTTACCTTTTCTTCATTGGAAAAATGTTTTCTCAGTGAATAAAGGTTGTTGACAATATCAGTGAACCTCTTGAACATGTATCTGATGGACTCATCTGCATTCATCTTAAACAGCTCATATTGCCTGAGATAAATGTTGATCTTGGTTTGCTTGACTTGACTGGTTCCCTCAAAGGTAACCACAAATTATTTCAGATTTCTTTTGCAGTTGTGCATCCAGAGATCCTGTTGAATTCATATTTACTCAAAGCAAAATACAAAATGTTAATAGCTTTGTAGTTCTTAGAAAATTGCTCTAATTCAGAAGAGGAGAGTGAGTTTTCTGTTTTGGGAGTTCTGATCCTTTCTCTGTGTAGAAAGTACAAGGTCCATTTTGGATAATGGTCCAAAGCTCTAGATCTTGATCAATAATGAACATTTTCATGAGAGCTTTCCAGTGAGCAAAATTTTCTCCACATTATAGAGGAGGTCTGTTAGCAGCTCTTCCCTGTGAGAAACCACCATCACCTGCAGTACTCATGATCACCAGATGGTTAAATCATATACAGTGATACAAGATCTGATACCGATTGAAGTGTGAGTATGCAGATGTTTATGCAGCTAAGATACTCTAGAATGGGGGGGGGGTTGAATAGAGTGTGTCAACTTTTTTCAAAACTTGCTAGGAAGATGAAAACTTGTGCAAACAATGAAGTTCAAGGCGTTGAAAACTAGTTCAAGCCCTTGGAGAAGATGTAGATACTATAAAGAAAGTATGTCTTTTTCAAGGCCTTAAAAACAAGTTCAAACCCTTGAAAAATTGACAGTTTTGTGAGCTGCAAAAACTATGAAAAGGAATGAACTGTAAATGCAGAAGACAAGTGATTTATAGAGTTCAGTCCACTTGGACCTACGTCTCTACCTCAGGGATTAGATTCATGCAGGATTTTCAACTAAATTCTTATCAATCAAAAGGTAAGCTCTAGAACTCAAGCCTAGAGAGCTCCCTTACTCTGTTACAGCTTGTGGTTTTCCCTAACCTGTCTAGTACCTGCTCTAGCTAACTGATTAACTAAGAATTCTCTATTGTTCACCTTGAACAATACTTGAGAATAGATGTAGAGATAATACATAAATGATCTACCAATACATGGACTAATTCACATCTTTACCCCTCATGTTCACATCTTTACCCCTCCTGTTCTTATGTATGATCGAAGTCCCTACAAAATTTTACCAGATAATAATTCACAGTACTAGGCAATGCTAACATGATTATATCATTCCATAATCTCTCCGGAGAAGCCTACCCCTGGCAAACCGCATTCTTAGCATACTGGGAATTGCGTTCCCGATCTCGTTCAGCATACCACAACGTTCCGCGATTTCGGTAACCTTGGTCTAACAGCTGGGTAAGGCAGTAAATGGTGTTTGCAAGCTGTCACCAAGAGCGAAGAGCGGAAGTGGATCATGGATAGTGGTTGCTCCAATCACAAGAGTGGAAAAGGTACAATATTTACTAAACTAAAAGAACAATCGGGAGGGACAATCACACTTGGTAACAAAGGCAAATGCAAAATCATAAGAATTGGTAAACTTGGTAATGGTTTTGAAAATTTTATTTCAGATGTTTATCTTGTAGATGGTTTAAAGTTTAACCTGCTTAGTTTATCTCAACTGTATGATAAAGGTAATAAGTTAATTTTTGACAAGGAAAAATGTGTGGTGCAAGATGAAAAATCTGGCAATTGCATCCTCACAGCTCCAAGGTCAAACAATGTTTACTCTTAGAATACAAAAAAAGTTGCAGGTGAAAGTATGAAATGTCTCATGGCTTTAAAAGAGGATTCAAAGCTTTGGAACATAAAGCTTAGACATATTAGCTTGCATACACCGAACAAATTAGTCTCTAATTACCTAGTGAGAGGACTGCCATCCATAAAGTTTAAGGCTGAAGAGGTATGCAAGGCTTGTGCTGAAAGATAACGGACAAGGAGCTCATTCAAGTCTAAGAAATTTGTAAGTACAATCAGACCTTTTGACCTACTTCATATGGATCTGAGTGGTCCTATGAGAGTTCCAACTCCAAAAGGTAAGAAGTACATGCTGGTTATTGTAGATGATTTCTTTAGATTTAATTGGGTAATGTTCATAAGAGAAAAGTTTGAGGCTCTGTCTGAATTTTCAAAACTTTGTAAAGAGCTTCAAAATTTGAAAACCTACCTATTGCTTCAATAAGGAGTGATCGTGGAAGAGAATTTGATCAACTAGAGTTTGAATTATTCTCTGTTAAGTTTGGTATTTCTCAGAACTTTTCTGCTCCTAGAACTCCTCAACAAAATGGTGTACTTGAAAGGAAAAACTGAACTCTTGAGGACATGTCTAGGATAATGCTTTTAGAAAACAAACTGCCAAAGCCTTTTTGGGCAGATGTTGTCAACGCTGCAAATTATATTTTGAACAGGATTCTGATTAGGCATATTTTGAAGAAGACTCCTTATGAACTTTTCAAATGGAGAAAGCCAAATATTTCTTATTTCAAACCTTTTGGCTGTACTTATTTTGTTCACAACAGTGGTAAGGATAACATGGCAAGTTTGATGCCAGAAGTGATGATGATATTTTCTTGGTTATTCTTTGACTAGCAAAGCCTACAGAGTTTACAATAAGAAAACCAAGCTTGTTGAGGAAAGTATACATGTTAAATTTGATGAAAGTAACGATGGTTCTTTGAGTTAAGGTTTTGTAGACTTAAATCTGAACAAGCATGAGTCTAAGGATGAAGCAGATCCAGAGAATGGTTCTAAGAATAATATGCAAGAAACTAGAAGAGATTTTCAAAGCCTTGAAAGTGGCTCTCAAAGCCTTGAAACAAAGCCTCAAGGAATACATAGTGGTCAAGCCACTACATCAAGTCTCAAGGCCTTGAAAATATTCATGTAGAATCAGAACCGTGGACATAGAGAAAGAAGTTAAAATATCCGTCATCTCATCCAACAGAAAACATCATTTATGATCCATCGACTGGTACACACACAAGATCTCAATTAAAGAACTTGCGTGCTTTTAATGCTCTTGTGTCTCTTGTAGAAACTAAGAATGTGAAAGAAGCACTACAAGAAGTAGACTGGGTTATTGCAATGCAAAGTGAGATGGATAAATTTGAGAGGAACAACGATTGGAATCTAGTTCCTCCTCCCAAATATCAGTCTGTTATTGGAACAAGGTGGGTGTTCAGAAACAAGTTGGATGAAAATGATAACGTTATCGGAAACAAGGCAAGAATAGTAGCTCAAGGCTACAACCAGGAAGAAGGTTTATACTATGACGACACTTTTAATCCTGTAGCCAGGTTGGAAGCCATAAGAATGTTCGCATTTGCATCACAAAAGAACATCAAAAAATTTCAAATGGATGTTAAATGTGCATTTTTGAGTGGTTATCTTCAAGAAGAAGTTTATGTTGCTTGCGGCCTGGTTTTGAAAGTGATGATTTTCCAAATCATGTTTATAATCTTAGCAAAGCTCTTTATAGCCTCAAACAAGCTCCAAGAGTTTGGTATGAAAGATTAACAAAATTCTTACTTGAAAATGGTTTCAAAAGAGGATTAGTTGACAAAACTATTTTCATAAAGACTCATGAGCAAGACATTTTAGTAGTACAAGTATATTGTGTTGAGTCAAAGACCCTTGAATGTTTTTTGGTTGGTAATTTTTTTGAGTGATGAAAGACAAAGACTAAGACATAATCAGCAAAGCATCAGAGTTATCCCAAGGCCTTGAGATATTGACTGAACTTCAAAGCCTTGAGAGTTATTCTATTCTGCTTTATGGTCTAACAGTTCTGTGTTGCACATTGGAGTGGTTTACTGCATATACTTATTGATTACACTATTTATATATCTAACAAAATTGCAGATGTTCAGAACAGGAAGAATCAAAGTTATCTGGGTTTAAATTTGAAATTCTGTGAAGCAGGTTCAGAGCTCCAAGGCCTTGAGATGTGCCTTGAGCTGCTGACAGTTTTTACAGAACTTAGTTGATTCTTTCTTGCAGGTTGCGATTCTTTGTATTGTGATTATTTACTCACTTATAAGTGTCTTAAACTTGTTTTTTCATGATTCATATGTTTAGAAGATATACAGGTTATTGTTCTAGTCTGTTAAACAGTTTTGTCAGAAACAGGATAACCAAACAGTCATAGCACTGTTATTTTTCTGGATTTTGTTGTTGCTGTGTTTCAATGCTGTTGCAGGGTTGTTAAACGTGCAAGAGAAATCTCAACAAACTCCAACGGATATCCACTTGAAGCTGTTTGAATTTCAGTTGAAAACAGAAAGAGGATTTGTAGGAACTGAGATCCTAAAATCTCTCAATCAGTTGCAGCTGTGGATAAAAGAGACTGGTTTGACTTTTTAAGGGAATAGAGGCTTGCAGAATACTCAGAGGGGTGTGAAAAAATCGTGGGAGATCATTCATTCAAACGCATAATCATTCAAGATTCATTCCATATTCCAGAAGATCAAATCAATCCAGTTTTCCAGAAGAACACATCCAGGCTTCGACAGCTTATCTTCATACTGTGTTCTTCACTTGTACTTCTATCAGTGTATCTTTAGATTATTTTCAACCTCACTTAACCTAGTGGTTTGTTGTTCAAGTGAAAAACAAGAGGTTCTTGTTAGCTCAACAGTTAGTAGCCGGAACTAGATAGGTTTGGAACCACAAGCTGTATAGGTGTAAGGGAAATCACTTAGGCTTGAAGATCTAGGGCTGTTTCTGTGTGAGTAATAAGAAGTGTTTGCCCAATCCTGGTGGGATTAGATCCCTCAGGCAGAGATTAGGTCCATTGATACTGAACTCTGTAAATTGCTTTGTGTTCTTTACTTTACAGTTTTATTATTATCTGCTGCACACAACTCAAATCAAACTAGGGTTCAAAAGCTGTTTAGGATTGTTTACAGCTCAAGGCCTTGAAGCTTACTATTTTGCCTTTGTATGTTTCAGACAGTTTACTAAAATCTCAAGGCCTTGAGATTTGAGTTTCACACAAAGTCTTTCTGTTAAACTTTGAGTTTTGCAAAAAGTTTCCATACTCTATTCAACCCCCCCCCCCCCTTCTAGAGTATTTAGGTCCTGTATTTTGTCTACATTACACACTTTCAATTGGTATCAGAGCTTGTGTCACTGTTTTAGATCAATCAATCTGGTGACTATGATTAATGTAGGAGATGGTGGATTCTCACAAGGAAGGGTAGCCAACAGACCTCCATTGTTCTGTGGTGATAACTTCATGCACTGGCAGGCATTGATGAAGATGTTCATCATAGATCAAGAAATGGAACTATGGTCAATAGTTCAAAATGGTCCTCATGAGTACTACACTACAACTGATGGAGTCAGATGTATCAAGTCTGAGGAAAATCTTTCAGTCACTGAACTGGAAAAATGTATCAAAAAATTACAAGGCTATGAATCTGTTATATTGTGCTCTAAATGCAGATGAGTTCAACAGAGTGTCAAACTGCAAGAGTGCCAAAGAAGTATGGGATAAACTGGTAGTGACATATGAAGGAACCAGCCATGTTAAGCAGACAAAAATCAACATACTTCTGAGGCAATATGAGTTGTTCAAGATGAATTCAGATGAGACCATCAAGGAGATGTTCAAAAGATTCACTGATGTGGTGAACAATATGGAGTCATTGGGAAAGAAGTTCTCAAATGAAGAGAAGGTCAGAAAGATTCTGAGAAGCTTTCCAAAAGCCAAGTGGGAGCCAAAGACAACATCCATTGAGGAAGCTCAGGACTTGAGTCTTATTCAGCTAGATGATCTACAAGGAAAGCTGCTCACTCATGAAATGTATATGAAGGATGTGGAAGGTGACTTGAATGAAAACATCAGGAACCTAGCACTTAAGGAAAAAGACAGTGAAAAGTCTCAAAGCCTTGAGACTGAGGATGATCCTGATGATGAAGAGGCTTTAGCATTGATCTCGAAGGCCTTGGCCAGGATTCTCTGAAAGAAAAGAAACTCTGGTAACAGGGATTACAACATAGAGAGATCAAGACCCTCAGGCAGCAAGGATTACAAAGGTAAATCTTCATCACAGTCACATAAAACTAAAGTAATGAATTGTTTTGAGTGTGGTGATGCAGATCATTTAGTAAGGGACTGTCCACAAAAGAAGAAGAACAGGAACTTTCAGAAGAAAGACAGTGACAACCAGAGGAAGAAAGCCATAATGGCTTCTTGGAGTGATTTTGATTCATCAAGTGACTCAGACATAGAATAAGAGCAAGCAAACCTATGCTTCATGGCAAAGCATGATGAGGAAAATTCATCAGACAGACATATTGAAGACATGCTAAAACATTTACTTGCTAGTCCTTCTACTGTACTTCTTGAAATTCTCAAAAGTATGTTTTTAAATGAGGAAAGTTATAGAAATGAGATTTCTGCTTTAAAGATTGAGATTCATGAGCAGGTAAAAGAAAACCAGGACCTAGTTTTTTCAAACAAAACTTTTGAAGTTTCTAAGACAAAGCTGGAAAAAGACTTCAAGGCCTTGGACAGCAGGTTCAAAGTCTTGAAGGCACATAAAAAAGAGGTTGTTGATCAAAACACTCTTTTAACTGAAAGATATGCTGATCTAAAGACTCATTCTGAGAATTTAGAACAACAGATCTGCCCTTTGACTGAGAAACTTCACGAGTCCAAGAAGGTCCTAGCTAGGTTTACAGGCTCAGAACATAATCTGAATCTCATTCTTGGAGGAAGTCTGAAATCAATGCATAAAAGATGGATTGGCTATAATCCAAAATTTCCAAAGAAAGGCCAAACTACTTTTGTCAAATCTGGTAGCAGACATTTTCCAAAATGTCATTACTGTGGAAAAATTGGTCATGTCAGATTAACTTGTCCCTTCAGAAGATCAGAACCTCATATTATGAGGAATACTTATCCTTATCATCTTAAGGGACAGGTTAGGCAGATTTGGGTTCCAAAGGAATTCGTCCACCAAATATGGCTGATTCAGAGTATGACTCAAAGTTCTGCACTTGGTCTAACAGCCTGTTGAGGCAATAATTTGTTTTTTTGCAGGATGTCACCAAGGCCTTGAAAGATCAGAAATGGATATTAGACAGTGGTGTTCCAGACATATGAGTGGAAAGAAGTCTCTATTCACTGAAATTACAGAAAAATCTGGAGGAACAATCACACTTGGTGACAAAGAAAAATGCAATATCATTGGTATAGGTAGTATTGGTAATGGTTCTACAAATTCTATATCTGATGTTTATCTGGTAGACGGACTTAAGTATAATTTGCTTAGTATCTCTCAGTTATGTGATAAATGTTATAAAGCTATATTTGACAAGGAGAAATGTGTGGTGCAAGATGAGAAATCTGGTGATTGCATACTCACTGCTCCTAGATCATATAATCTATATGCTATGAATACTACAGTGTTGCAGGTGACAAGCTAAAATGCCTCAAGGCCTTGAAGGAAGATTCAAAGCTTTGGCACAGAAATCTTGGGCATATTAGTATACATACTTTGAATAAACTAATCTCAAAAGACTTGGTAAGAGGTTTACCATAATAGAAATTTTCAGATGATGAGGTTTGCAAGGAATGTGTAAAAGGTAAACAGACCAGAAGCTCATTCAAGCCAAAGAACTTTATCTAGATTTGAACAAGAATGAATCAGATGATGATGCTGTGAAAGAAGACAAAGGCAAAACTAATGTGCAGAATCAATCAGTAGAATCTCAAGGCCTTGAACCTCCTGCAGAACCAAAATCTCAAAGCCTTGAGACAGAAGCTGAAACCTTCTATGATGCTCCCTCTACAGTTTCAAGGACTCAAAGCCTTGAAGGAGAATACTCCTGGGTACCAAGAAAGAAGTTTAAGTACCTTTCAGACCATCCAGCTGATAACATTATATCAGATCCATCAACTGGAACTCATACAAGAGGACAGTTAAAGAACTTGTGTGCTTTTAGTGCATTTGTATCTTTGATTGAGCCTAAGAATACCAAGGAAGCTCTAGAAGATGCAGAATGGATCATTGCAATGCAGAGTGAGCTGAATGAGTTTGAAAGGAACAAGGTTTGGAATCTGGTCCCCATACCTAAAGAGAAATCAGTTATTGGAACAAGATGGGTATTCAGAAACAAGCTTGATGAGAATGACAAAGTAGTAAGAAATAAAGCCAGACTGGTAGCTCAAGGATATAATCAGGAAGAAGGTATAGATTATGAGGAGACTTTTGCTCCTGTTGCCAGGTTAGAAGCTATTAGAATACTTCTTGCATTTGCATCTCACAATCACATAAAGCTTTATCAAATGGATGTTAAATGTGCTTTTCTGAATGGATATTTACAAGAAGATGTTTTTGTAGCACAACCTCCTGGTTTTGAAGATGAAAATTTTTCTGATCATGTTTATAAACTGGATAAAGCTCTCTATGGTTTAAAACAAGCTCCAAGGGCTTGGTATGACAGACTTTCAAAATTTGTACTTGAAAACAAATTCAAAAGAGGCTTAGTTGACAAAACTCTTTTCATTAAACACCATCAAAGTGATCTGTTAGTAGTTCAGATTTGTGTAGATGATATATTATTTGGTGCTACTAATGATGCTCTTTCAAAAGAGTTTTATAATCTTATGTGCAGGGAGTTTGAGATGAGCCTAATGGGTGAACTGAATTTATTTCTTGGACTTCATATATTACAAATGAAGAAAGGAATCTTTGTGCATCAAGGAAAATATACCAAGGACTTATTGAATAAGTACAATATGTCACAGTTCAAGGTGCTTAAGACCCCTATGAGTTCATCACTCTCTTTAGACATAGATTCAAATGGTAAGAGTGTGAATCAAAAGGAATACAGAGGTATGATTGGATCACTATTGTATTTGACTGCTAGCAGACCTGATATTATGTTCAGTGTCTGTATGTGTGCTAGATTTCAAGCAGATCCTAAGGAAAGTCATTTAACTGCAGTCAAAAGAATTTTTATATATTTGAATGGAACCAGAGACATAGGGATTTGGTATCCAAGAAGATCTAATTTTATGTTAAAAGGTTATTCAGATGCAGATTTTGCAGGATATAAAGTGGATAGGAAAAGTACTTCTGGATACTGTCGATTTCTTGGATCTTCATTGATCAGTTGGCATTCCAAAAAGCAAAATTCTGTAGCATTATCAACTGCAGAAGCTGAATATATTGCAGCTGGTGCTTGTTGTTCACAAGTGTTATGGATTGCTCAGCAACTTAGAGATCTTGGCTATAACTTCAAAAATGTGCCAATTCATTGTGACAACACAAGTGCTATTTCAATCTCTAAGAATCTAGTTCAGCACTCAAGGACAAAGCACATAGATGTTAGGCATCATTTCCTTAGAGATCATGCAGAACAAGGTGATGTTGTTTTAAATTTTATCTCTACTTCAATGCAGATTGCTGATATTTCACTAAACCTTTTTCAGATGATAGGTTTTCATCTCTAATGCTTGAATTGGGGATGTTAAACAAGGATGAATTGGTTTAGGGGGAGTATTAGTACTTATATGTGTTTATGTGCTGGAATCTCAAAGCCTTGAGATTATACTTTCTGAAGCCTTGAAAGTATAACTCAAAGCTTTGAAGTTTCTCAAACTGCAGAAAATCTCAAGGCCTTGAGATTGTTCTCCAGGTCTTGATAATATCTGTACTTTTTTAAAAAAAAATGGATCATTAAATATTATATCTTATCTATCTTTTTAGATAATTGTATAATATTTTAATTACTCAGAGAATTTTCTAAAATATCCCAAAAAGATTTTTCAAGATCCTATTTTGCATATTGATATAGCAGAGTCTTTTTATGACTCATCATTTTCAACCTACTTAAGCTGAAAGTCAGGGCTTTTTCTTCTCATTCTCTTTCAATTTTCTGCGACTCTACTCTCTCTTTCTCTCAATTCCTCTCAATCACATTCTCTTCTCAAAACCCTAAACCCCAAAATGGAGCCCAAATTAGCCAGAATTCAGAAACAAGGAAACCCCTCTGGCAGATCAAAGAAGAGAGCAAATAAGAAGGAGAAGATAGTGATTTCTGATTCAGATTCAAAAAAAACTCAAAGTTTGCATGAGGATACCCCTCCAGCAAAGAAGTCCAGAACAGAGAAGGGAGATGAAGGCTCAAGTGTTGATCCATAACAAGAGACACAGGTTGGTGGTCAACCTAGGTCAGAGAAGAAGAAATGGGGAGAAAAGAAAAATACTGATGAAAAGGAAAAAGGGAAATCAACTCAGGAAAGCCACAAGAAACCAACTGAAGGAGGACAAGAAAAGACCAAACCCTATGAGAAGAAAACTAGGGTTAAGCAAGTTGCTGCTGCAATTAAGAAAGGATATCAAGGTAATAATTTACTTCCTACTGAGTGGTTTGTTAGTTCTGAGGTTAGAACTGTTTGGATGCAAGGGTATGCTTCATCTAAGGTAGCTTTCTGTAGCATGATTTCTGATGAATTATTGGATAAATTGGACATAGACTGCATGAGAACGTTAAGAGTAATTGCTGTTTGGAAGGTGTTGAATGCTAGTTCAAAGGCCTATCCTAGGTTAACTAGGTTATTTTATCTGAACTTGGTTTCTGAAGGTGATGATAAAATGGTGTTAACTTCAAAAGTGGCTGGTGTGGATTTGAGGTTAGATCATTGGACTTTTGCCAAAGTCTTGGGCATTCCTAGGAAATACAATGTTGGAGATTATCCTGATAGGAAGGAGTGTCTGGATAAGGCAAAGGCGATGTTTTTTATTGAAGGTGTTCCCTCTGGTCCAAAGCAGTTGACACACTCTGTGCTCAACTGTGAAGCCAAAATCTTGTTTACAATTCTGATGAGGAGTGTAGTTCCTAGGGAGAACTCAAGGGAGTTAGTAACTGATAAGGTTCTGATTTTGATGTATCTTATATCTCAAGGGTTTGAGATAGATTTTCCAACAATTGTTATGGAGCATATGATTTATTGTGCAACCAGGACTAGAAATCATCATCTTCCATATGCCAACCTGTTACCTCTTTTCTTTGAATATTTTGATGTACCTGTGAAAGGAGAAGAAAAGATTACTGGAGGTTTTGGGTTGATAGATGAGACTGCACTTCTGAGGATTGGAGTAGTTCAGACTGGGAAAGGGAATTGGAAGTTTTATTCCGATTTGTCAAAGGAAGAACTTGCTGAGAAGGAGTTTGTGAAGCCTAAGGGGACTACATCTGGGAAAGGACAAGCCAATGAGGAGTACTCTCTGTTGATTGAAAATTTAGAAGATCGGCAGGTTGAGATTGAAGATCTCAGACAAAGGTTATTTGACATGTCAACTGAATTCAACCGGTTCAAGGGCTTGATGAATGTTATGAATGGGAAGCTGGATGTTGTCATCAAGGGCTTGAATCTGGAGAAGATACCTTCTGCTACTAGTCATGACACCAGTGTGGATTCTGAAGAAAAGCTTGGAGATTTTCTGAAGAAGAAGAAGAAGCCAATTCCAGTGGTGCTTACTTCAAAAGATTTGTATGAAAAAACTAATGAAGAAGATGCTGGAGGAGACAAAGGTGTTGATGCAGCTCCAGAGGTGGATTCAGTACAGGCTAAGAAGAAAGTGGATGAGATAATCCAAGAAGTGGTTGCTGAAGTGGAAGCTGAACAAGAAGATAATCAGTCTGCTGAAGATGCTGCAAGTGAAGAAGATATTGGAGAAGGCTCAGAGAAAGGCCAGACATCAAAGAAGAAGTGAAGATCAGAGATTGCCAAAGCCTTGACCCTCTATCTCTTTCTCTTCTATCTTTTCTGTTCTCAAGGCCTTGACTTTTTAGCAAATTTTTGTTTTAAGTTTATTTTTAAACTCTGAGTAATGATCCAACATTTCTTCAACCTTATTTGATGAAAGTCAAAAACGGGGAGAATTTATGTGGTTCTTTTGTGTTTGTGTTTGCAGTGTTTGAAATAATAATAATAATAATGCCTAGTTGTTTTGCGTTTAATCAGTTGTGTGTTTATACTTCTGTGGTAATTTGTAATTTTTATCCTTACTGGTTATCTGTTTGGTATTATTGTATATTGTATCTGCAAATTGTGGCTATCTAATTTTGAATATGAGTGGCAGGAAAATCTATACAAGACTGTAGGTTTTGTCTTTCATCAAGGGGGAGATTTTTGAGTCAAAGACCCTTGAATGTGTTTTGGTTGGTAATTGTTTTGAGTGATGAAAGACAAAGACTAAGACATAAGCATCAAAGCATCACAGTTATCCCAAGGCCTTGAGATATTGACTGAACTTCAAAGCCTTGAGAGTTATTCTATTCTGCTTTATGGTCTAACAGTTCTGTGTTGCAGATTGGAGTGGTTTACTGCATATACTTATTGATTACACAATAATATATCTAACAAAATTGCAGATGTTCAGAACAGGAAGAATCAAAGTTATCTGGGTTTAAATTTGAAATTCTGTGAAGCAGGTTCAGAGCTCCAAGGCCTTGAGATGTGCCTTGAGATGCTGACAGTTTTTACAGAACTTAGTTGATTCTTTCTTGCAGGTTACAATTCTTAGTATTGTTATTATTTACTCACTTCTAAGTGTCTTAAACTTGTTTTTTCATGATTCATATGTTTAGAAGATATACAGGTTATTGGTCTAGTCTGTTAAACAGTTTTGTCAGAAACTGGATAACCAAACAGTCATAGCACTGTTATTTTTCTAGATTTTGTTGTTGCTGTGTTTCAATGCTGTTGCAGGGTTGTTAAACGTGCAGGAGAAATCTCAACAAACTCCAACGGATATCCACTTGAAGCTGTTTGAATTTCAGTTGAAAACATAAAGAGGATTTGTAGGAACTGAGATCCTAAAATCTCTCAATCAGTTGAAGCTGTGGATAAAAGAGACTGGTTTGAATTTTTAAGGGAATAGAGGCTTGCAGAATACTCAGAGGGGTGTGACAAAATCTTGGGAGATCATTCATTCAAACACACAATCATTCAAGCTTCATTCCAGATTCCAGAAGATCAAATCAATCCAGTTTTCCAGAAGAACACATCCATGCTTCAACTGCTTATCTTCATATTGTGTTCTTCACTTGTACTTCTATCTGTGTATCTTTAGATTATTTTAAACCTCACTTAACCTAGTGGTTGGTTGCTCAAGTGAACAACAAGAGGTTCTTGTTAGCTCAACAGTTAGTAGCTGGAACTAGATAGGTTTGGAACCACAAGTTGTATAGGTGTAAGGGAAATCACTTAGGCTTGAAGATCTAGGGCTGTTTATGTGTGATTAATAAGAAGAGTTTGCCCAATCCTGCTGGGATTAGATCCCTCAGGCAGAGATTAGGCCCATTGGGACTGAACTCTGTAAATTGATTTGTGTTCTTTACTTTACAGTTTGATTATTATCTGCTGCACACAAATCAAATCAAACTAGGGTTCAAAAGCTGTTTAGAATTGTTTACAGCTCAAGGCCTTGAAGCTTACTATTTTGCCTTTGTAAGTTACAGACAGTTTACTATAATCTCAAGGCCTTGAGATTTGAGTTTCACACAAAGTCTTTCTGTTAAACTTTGAGTTTTGCAAAAATTTTATATACTCTATTCAACCCCCCCCCCCCCCCCTCTAAAGTATTTAGGTCCTGTATTTAGTCTACATTACACACTTTCATATGTTAATGATATTCTGTTTGGTGCTACTATTGATTCTCTTTCCAAGGATTTCTCTAGTCTTATAAGCAGGAAATTTGAGATGATTTTGATGGGAGAGCTAAATTTCTTTCTTGGACTTCATGTACATAAAAAAAATGAATTTTTCTACATCAGAATAAGTATACCAAGGATTTGCTAAACAAGTATAATATGTCTCAATCCAAGGTAGCCAAAACTCCCCTGAGTTCTACACTGTCCTTAGAAAAGGATCAAAATGGTAAGAGTGTGAACCAGAAAGAGTTCAGATATATGATTGGTTCACTACTATCTTACTACAAGCAGGCTAGACATCATGTTCAGTGTTTATATGTGTGATAGATTCCAAGCCGATCCTAAAGAGTCTCACTTATTTGTTGTCAAAAGAATCTTCAGACATTTCAATGGTACCAAATACTTAGGGATTTGGTATCCTAAAAGGTATAACTTCTCTTTGTGTGGCTATTCAGATGCTGATTTTGAAGGATATAAAGTAGACTGAAAAAGCACATCAGAGTGTTGCCAATTCCTTGGATCATACTTGATTAGCTGGCATTCTAAGAAGCAAAATTCAGTAGTCTTATCAGCAGCAGAAGCTGTATACATAGCATCAGGAGCGTGCTGCTCACAAGTGCTGTGGATAGCTCAACAGATGAGAGACATGGGTTATGACTTCAAAGATATTCCCATCAAATGTGACAACACTAGTGCTATCTCAATTACAAAGAATCTAGTACAACATTCAAGGACTAAGAACATTGATGTCAGACTTAACTTTATTAGAGATCATGTAGAGTGGTGATGTATCTCCATCATTTGTGCCAACTAACATGCAGTTTGCAGATATTTTCACTAAACCACTGCCAGAAGATATATTCACAGCCCTGAGATTAGAACTTGGGATGTTGAATAAAGAAACACTAGTTTAGGGGGAGCATTGGGTAAGTTATTCGTGTTTCAATGTTTTGAAAATCAATATAATAGTTTTCAAGGTCTTGAAATTATTTTCAAAGCCTTGAAAAAGAAATATGTTTACTATATGTAGTTCAATGAAATGATCACTAATGCTGGGTGTTATCTCTGTAGATAGTTGCCTAACATTATTTTTACCTTGTTGAAACAAATATTTTTTAAATAAGAATAATATTATTTCCATCTCAAACGAGTTTGAATTCAAAACAAATTCTCTTTCGTTAAAAGATTCAGGAATATTTGGTTTCCTTATTTAACCCAAACTCTTCATTATTTATCTTCTCTCTTTTCTCTCTTTCTTCTATCCAATCCCACCTCGCTATTCTTAAAACCCCAAACTCTAATGAGCTCACGGATAAATTCTGAAAGAATCAAGATGGCTGGAGGCTCAAAGAAGAAATCAGGGAAGAAACGAAAAGCTGGAGAAGAAGAAGAAGAAGAAGAAGTTCAAGCTATCAGTGACAGCTCCAGTTCCAGGACTGTCAGTGCTCCAAAGAACCCCTCTGCTCCTTTTAAGAAGAAAATCAAGAAGGGAAAATAGGATCAGACTGCTGCTTCCAGCTAGAAGAAAAAGCCAGACCAAGCAGATACATCTGGGAAACAAAAGGGTGTTCAGATTGGTAGTCCAAAGAAAAAGAAGGTCAAAGATTCTCATAAATCAAGGGGAATGAGATATAGACATCAGAAAAAAGAAAATGGGAACAAGATACAAAGTTCTAAAATAGAAAAGGGAAGGAGATTCATATTTACACTGAGAAGAAAACATCATCTGGTAAGAGATCTATTTCCAGAACTTGGCTCCTGAATAATGCTACTCATGGAATGTGGTTAGATGGTTTTGCATCTTCTCCTATTGCTAATTGTAGTATGATCAATACTAGCATGCTGGATAGTATGGATTTGGAGTTTGTTAAGAGTTCAATTTGGAAAATCCTAAGCCCCTCTTAAGTTGCATACCCTAGGATTACCAAACACTTTTATCTGAATCTGAATCCAGTGATGAGTTTAACTGTATCATCTAAGGTTGCTGGTATTGAGATGGAGCTAGATCATGCTGAATTTGCTAGAGTTTTGGGTTGTCCAAAGAGGCGCAATACATAAAATTACCCTAGAAGGGTTGATGGTTTATGATGGATAAGGAATAGTTCTTTTTACCTAGTATTTCTACAACGTCTAAGCAGTTAACTCATTATGTGTTAAATGTAGAAGCTAAAATCTTGTTCACTGTCATGATGAGGTGTGCTTTACCAAAAGATAATTCAAAGGAGTTGCTATCTGATAGGGTTTTGTATCTAATTTACTTGGTGATGCATGGTTATGATATTGATCTTCCAAGAATTTTAATGGAACACATGCTCTATAGTTGTACCAAGAACATGAAACATCCTCTACCCTATGACAACCTCCTCCCACTTTTCTTTCACCATCTAGAAATACCTCTTAACAATGAAGAGACCATTACTACTGGTTTTGGAATGATTGATGAGAAGTCTTTTCAAAGGATTGGAATTGTGAAACTATTGAAAGAGAATATAAATTTTACTCTGAATTGTCTAGTGATGAGTTGGAAGCCAAGAAGTTTTCAAATCCTAAATCTTTAACCACTCCAGTAGCCCTACCTTCTACCACTCAGTATCAATCTCAAGTTCTTTAGAAGCTGGACTTTATTGAGAATGAGCTAGATGAACTGAAGCAGGGTCAATATCAGTTGGGTACTGAGTTCAGGCAGATGAAGTACATGATTGAGAGTTTTTGTAACAGTATCAACTTGGTACACGTGGAAGAAGAGGATACACCAGTTCCAGAAGGCACAAGGAATTCAGCATCAACCAGAGACTTATTTGATGAGCATAGTTCTGGGGATAAGTCTATTGTGGATAACGAAGCTGGATTAAAAGTGGCTGAAGACAAAGAACTTGGTGATGAAGGAAGCATCTTAGGGGTGCTACTCTCAGAAGCTCTACAAAAGAAGAAACAAAAAAGGAAAGGTTTCAGCAATTGTCACTTCAGAATACTTGTTTGAAGATGATGCGGTAGCTGATGAGCGTGGTGAAGAAGTTGCTCAGGATGATGATGCACTGGAAGAAGATCTGCAAGAGGATGAGGAAGAGGAAGAAGATGATCAGGATGATGCTGCAGGGCCTAAGACAAATGAAGATCCAAATCCTTGAATCCAGCCTTCTCTTTCTTCTCTTTCAAAGCCTTGAGCCCTCTCTTTTCTTTCAAAACTTCTATTTTTTTTTAAACTTATAAGTTTTCAATGAGGTTTGATCCAAAATTTTCTTACTTTTTTGGATAAAAGTCAAAAAGGGGGAGAAATTTAGGGTATTATTTTATTTTGCAGGGAGATCTGGTTTTGGATGTCTGGAAGTTGTACTGCTAAAACAGCATATTTGCTTAGTTTGCTTTTATCTACTTAGTTTGATTTTGATTCTGCTTTTCTGAACTATTGGTAGTGCTATTTGTTTGTGATCCTCTATAACTATTTCTGCTATGCTACTAATGACTATCTTTTGCAGAAATATAGTTCAAACAGTTGTGGTTTTGTATTTCATCAAAGGGGAGATTGTAAGATCACAGTTGGGAGATTGTATGTTCAAAGTTGTTTCAAGGCTTTGAAACTGCAAAGCATTTCACAGCATGAACTCAGGGTGAGTTCTTCCTCGTAATCATTCTCTAATCCCCTATGTTTGATTATGCTATATTATACGAAGAAAGACAAACTAATTATGTATTTTAACATGCCTTTTTCTTATAATTTGCCTAAGCTATTTGCAGGGATTATTAGCCATCTGTTTTTGAAGGAAGTTTCCTTTTTTACCTGTGTGCAGAGAAGGAAATCCAAGTTTGCAAAGTGGTCCTACTGTTATGGAAACTTTTCTGAACCTACCTTAAGCCTGCATATGGAAGATCAGATCAAAATCATTGAGGAAATCAAGAAACTAGTCGTTGGAAGCAAGTTGTTGAGAGTCAAAGATATCGGGAGGATTTTTAAGGATTTCTGTTTGAAGTTCCTATATATGCTGCAATTCAAAATTGATAGAAAGACAGACAGATTGTGAGAGATCGAAAAGTATAGATCATTACATAGGCATTCATACTCTGTCACTGATTGACAATCATCATTCAAGGAGATCAAACAACCACTCAATCCATTCCAGATTCCTGAAGAACACTTCAAGCTTTACTGCTTAACTGTTTCACAATGTTCTTCACTTGAGCTTCATTTATTTATCTTTTTGTTATAATTATTAATCATCTATTCTTGTGAGTTGTTCAAGAGGAACAATAGGGATTATTATGTATCAGCTAGCTAGAGCATGTACTAGATAGGGTAGGAAGAACCACTGAGGGGAAAAGAGTAAGGTCATTCTCTTGGCCAAATATTTCAGGCTTATCTTTTGATAAATAAGAAGTTGTTGAAATCCTAGAGCGTTAGATCCCTCAGGCGGAGAGTAGGTCACTTGAGACCGAACTTCTTAGCAAATCACTACGTTCATTTTCTTGCATTTTTTTTTTTTTTTTGCACTCATCTTTATAACTGCTTCTAAACAGGTTTCAGTTCAAAGCTTTGAGAAACTTTGAAAACTATTAGTAACTTTTCAACTATCTTTTTTGGATTTCAAAGCCTTTTTACTGAGTTCAAAGCTTTGAAATAATTCAATCTCTTCACACTTTGTTTTAAAAAACACTCTTCTGGCAAAAGTTTTCATACTCTATTCACCCCCCCCCCTTCTAGAGTATTTGATCCTGTATTTACTACCAACATTACAATCTTCACTTCATAAATTATTACTACAATAGTTATGTCTATTCATCCATCCGTGTAGAATAGTGTAGCTTTTTCTAATTCATTTTAATGTTTTTTTTTTCAGAGTATGAACAGGGTAGCTGATGGGTGTAGGGGATGAATTGAATATAGAAAAGACTACGTTGAAATTAGCGTTGATAGATGGAGAAATAAGTATAAACTTTGATGATATTGTTTAACATTTCCCTAAAAAAATACCTATTGTTTAACATATGATGAAAAGATCAACACACTGAAAATGTTTAGTCATTGCAACTCTCTTTACCAATTGGATACATGGAGTTTCGTGAGAAGATGGGGTGAATCTTCGATGTCGGTGTATCATCTTGAGGCTTTTTAACTCTTATTTTGTTTTTTTTTTACGGTAAGGGTATTTTACACTTCAGTGTGATGGGAAATGCATTGTCATTAATTCGTAAGTTGGGGAAGAGTGTATTATTGTGTAGCTAATAGGAAATTGATTGTTCTCTCAGGGCACACTACCAGTAAAATCACATGTACCACTAATTACATGATTGTAGTCTTTGTTATACGAATCCACATGTACCATCATTAATATTCAAGAGTAATTTTGTTAGTGCATAATTTTTTTGGCATCCAAGACAAACAAAATGGGAAGGGGGGGATGGGTACGACCAAGGTAGCTGATGGGTACGACCAGGGTAGCTGATGGATGTGGAGGGAGAATTGAATAGAGAAGAGACATAACTTTAAAATATTTAATGAAATGAGTCATTAATATATATGGAGATATGTACAAACTATGAAGGTTTGTAATGTGATGAATAGTTCAACACTGTAAAAAGTTTAGTCATTGTTATAATCTTTTCCAAGTGGATACATGATGAGCCCTAGGGGGTTGCGTGAGAAGCTCAAGTGAATCTTCATTGTCCTTTACGGTAATGGTAAGTTCGAAAGGCGTGTTGCCAATGGAGAAAAGTGTTTCAATGACTACATTTTTTTCATTGTAATTCGAAACCATATCGTTTCAGTGTCAATTCATTTCTATTGACACGTTTGAAAGAGTTGTGTAACCTTCATTGACAATGGATTCGACATATTGACATTGGATTCTAACTAAACTAACTATAATCCTTTCTCAAAATATTGTACTACTTCTACTTATTATTCACCGCTACATGTTACTTATGAAAAGACTTCTTGTGCTCTGGTGCAGCCTAGATGGCACCACTTGAAACACGATGAGCACTATGGTGGTGAGTGAGAAGATGGAGTGAATCTTTGTTTTCGATGTGCCAAAATGGCGAGTCATTAATGGGTAAATACAAAATTATTATTTTTGAGACTTCCAAGTTTGTCGTCTACTGGGTTCGAACTCAAGTCCTCATGGAGGGGCTTTTAAATGCTCTAGCACTTGAGCTAGCACCCATTTGCGGAGAAAAATTGATGTAGGACAATCTTTAAATAAAATATCATCAAATTCTTAAAATTATTTTCGGTAATAATAAAAAAATCAATGTCAGAATTGAAGGGGCCTCCTGAAGAACTTTTGAGCATAAGTCGCGACTTTGTCAGGAGCAGCGCCCTAGTTTAGACAATTTTACTTCGAAAATACTGATTTTGCTATTTTAAGTAATTATTGATTTCCAAATTTCTCTTCGTATGGAAGTCTACTTGAAGTTTGAAATAGTTAGCTTGTGTCCCCTTAAAAAAAATACTAGTAGTTAGCTTGTGTTTGCTGTTTTTAGTAAATACATTGCCTCTTTTTTTAGTCATCTTGGGAATCCAACTATTTAAAGGGACATGTAACCATTACATCCCGACTAATTAAGTGTCATTTACTGAGGTACCATTACTATTTAACTGTGTGCTGATGTTGCACTCACTTTTTTTGAAAAAATTAGAAAATTGCTACGTTGATGTAAGATCAACATGTTTCAAAGGTTTGAAACTGCACTGTTTCAAGGTGTGAAACAACTTTCAAAGGCTTGAAACTATACTGCAGTATATGGCATAAATTTATGGGGAGTTTTTCCGTCTAATCTGACTCCTGATCTCTTATATTTTTTTATGCCTTATTTGATGAGGAAAGACAAACCACTAAGACACCTAAAACTATTGATAACCTCTTTGTTTGATATAGTTTTTGCAGGATTAATTACCTACCTATTTTGCAGGAACTATTTCCTAATCTATGTGTTTGCAGGAAAGGAAATAGGGTTGTCAAATGCATTATGTGCTTGTGCAATCTTGCCTGGACTTTCCTTACACTCTCAGATAAAAGATCAAGTCAGTATCTTTGAAGATACTGAGCAACTAGCTGTTGGGAAGAGCTGTTAAAAGAGCCAAGATATGCTGCTTGATTTTAAGAAAATCTGTTTGAAAAAGATCCTACAAATCTGCATTTCAAACAAGCAGCATAAAAGAGGGAATTGCTGAGAGAATTCGAAGAGAACATTCACACAGACATTCAAACACTCTCAAGGATTCACAAGCAACACAGAACTCAATCCAATCATCAGAATATCACTACATACTAAATTGCTTCATTAGTTGTCAATGTTCTTCTTTTTCTACTTCATTTGTATATCATTTTGATAATACCTATATTATCTTATTCTCGTGAGTTGTTAAAGTGACCAATATATAATTCTTGTTGAATCAGTTAGCTAGATCAGGTACTAGATAGGTTAGTGAGAACCACAAGCTATAACAGAGTAAGGGAAATATATGTGCTTGAGATCCAGGGCTTAGCTTTTGATTAATAAGAATTGAGTTGAAAATCCTGCGGGAACTAAGTCCCTCAGGTAGAGGCGTAGGTCCAAGTGGTCTTAACTCTGTAAATCCTTTTGTCTCTAGCATTTTACTTCCAGTTCTATACTTATCTTGTTTAAAGCTTCACAACAGGTTTTTTGATCAAGGACTTGAAACCCATTTCAAGGCCTTGAAAACTATCAGCAAACTTTTCTACTCTCTGTTTTGATTCCAAGGACTTGAAACTCATTTCAAGGCCTTGAAATACTTTCTGCTTTCTACAAATTTCTTTGAAACCACTTTCTTGGAAAAAGTTGACATACTCTATTCACCCCCCCCCCTTCTAGAGTATTGATCATGTATTACTGCCTACATTATTGTCTTTCAGTTGAAATCTAAAAAAAAGTGAACACAAATTTTGGATATTTTCCAAAAAGTATCGTTTCTGATCTTTTTTCGTCGACTGCATCAAGAGTATTGCAATGACTACAACATTCCACCGTGCCTTAAAAGGCACTAGCAATCTTCATCATGCCAAATTGTTTTTTTTTTTTCAACAGAAACTTTAGTTTCATTCAGATGGGAACAAAGTTACAGAGTACAAGATAACAAGTACCTAAACAAGGTAACTTCAGCATCATCACACTAATTGGTAAACAAAACTACATTAACCACATCAAAATAGAAAAACGTACATAAACAAGATAACATGACCTAATAGTGGCGAATCGAATCCATTGCATCCACAAGTATCCGCATTGCACAACTTTCCACATGCGCTTCCAACATCGCAGAAAGCCCTGCATCCTCCTTGCCTTCATCTTCGATCACGTGTGTAACAGAATTCAGATAATTGATCAAGTGCATGATCTCCATATATTGTGTTGCATAGAGTGCTCCCTTGAAGCTGATAACTCCAATGCGCAACGCTTCATCAAGCAGGCTATATAAAGTCAGTACCCTCTGCCACGTGTCATTTCAAGGCAGAAGAACTTCAAGTGATCGGACTTTTTCCTATAACCGAGATGCGTTTACGACTGCAATTTATTTCTGCCTTTATTGTCGACTTTACCACCTAGGAGAGTGGTTGCTCACGCTACTGCCTTTAATTATCGCGATCGTCCATTTTGGTCGTTTAGGATCTCTATGTTTGTGATTCCTTGGCTATAAAAGGGGCACCAGTGCTTTGAGTTATTCACTCCGAGAGTACTCCTCTCTTATCTTCCTTCTTTCTTCCGACAAAGATGATGGTCCGACATTAGGGAAGATATCCCTCCATTACTTAGCTCTTTGGTGGGTTCAAGAACTGAAAAAACAATTTATTTTCTTCTTGAGCCTCCCAACAAAGTAGTCAGCAACGAGCTGTTCGAGTCCTTCAGTGCACCTTTCGATAAGGATGGCAACGGCATATCTGTTTTTTCTATTTGCGATTCATCTGTTTGACTTATTAAATCCACGAAAAGTAGGCAGTCTATTTGGGTTTCCATATGCTGCGTCTGCCTCCTCGCGGCAGGCAAGCGTGACTGATGGGACTCTTTTTGCGCGCGGTGATTACATCTGCCTATTGCCTCATCCGATCCACTGATCCAGATGTGTTCATTAAAAAGAGGAAAGACAGATGCGATATCCCACGTGATTCGGCCATGCTTCTGGACCCTTCGTCATGTTACGCTTTCATGTTCCTACGTACTTAAGACGCTCCTTCCAGTAATTTGCGACTGATTCAAGAGGGAAGACAAAGGTGTTTTGCGACCACTGCCGACCCACCAGGGCGAGAACTTTGTTTCAGCCTTCTCCCTTGGGATGTTTCTTCGCTCCATCTTCACATGTGTAGCGCCATAGTGGTAGTTATCATCACCAATATCGCACTGGAAATACCTCTAGAATTGAGCA
Organism: Linanthus parryae; assembly: GCA_023055425.1. Lineage (NCBI taxonomy): Eukaryota > Viridiplantae > Streptophyta > Magnoliopsida > Ericales > Polemoniaceae > Linanthus > Linanthus parryae. The sequence goes on along the minus strand of JALGPY010000001.1, from coordinate 40,348,883 downwards.
GCCCTTCCACATGGCATTTGGCTTTGTTTCAGACTTAGGTGAATTATCTTCTTTGTATCCATTATCAGGTATCCCTTGTACGAATGTAATATTTACCGTATGTGAGAAGTAATAAAAGAATTTGTTGCAAATATACAATCTGCAGTTCTTTTCGCGCTTTTGATCTTCTTTTTTAAACAGCTTGTGTGCGCACTTTCCTTTGCATATCACCCGAATCTAACATCCTGGTGAATCGCACCAGTAGATTTGCTTGCCGCAAATCTCGCTTTCGGCTTTATGGAATTATCAAATGGAACTAGGATTCTCCGCACCTAAAGTTACAAAGAATAAGTTTCTAGGCACCTGTTACCTCGCGGATAATTCTTCCGTATTCGCATGCCACTGCTAGTGTCACGCTCTGCGCCCTAGCCGTCTTTGGAGATTAGATTTCACATTTAGGATGAACTGCAGTTGTCGTAGCAGCTATCTTTCAATGTGTTGAGAACAATCTGCAAGTGCTATCATGACATATAGGCCTTGTAGTTTTCATGAATATTCTGCAATTGCTATCATGACAGCAGTAATATAGACAATTGCAAGGTTTATATTAAATAAAAAATACTGATACATCCTCAAGCAAGCAATGTATGGGATCAAAATTCTATATTAACATATGAACTGTGCACTCATCAAATTTAAATACCACTGGCAAAAAAAACAGCATATCCGCTATAAGTATTTCATAACAGTATGAATCCTACTCAATTCCCTTATATTCTGTACAATATTTAGCAAAATTCAACTAGTACTGTACTAATTAGCTAGCCTACTAATTATAAACAGATTGTGTTTCCTGCATATTGCTTCATGTCAATCCTTCAATTAGCAAATCAATTAGCTTGACTCTAAATATAAAATTGTAATTACTAGTACATTGACTGCACGTTTGATGCAGGGATTGAAATTTGGGGATACAGAAGACCTTACAGTATCATAGTGTCTATTGATATTAAGATAATATTAATTATATAGGTAGGTTATGTAACATGTTGTTTGCACCATTATAAAAAAGATTATTAAGATTTAGCATTCAATCACACCTACATGGTGGGATTAGATTTTAGGCATAAAAGGGGTACAAAAATAAGGGGGAATTGAATCCCCCCAAAACTTATCCCTGCACTAAACGTCAGTTATTACCCCATGCTGGTATAATTATTATTGTACCCCTTCTTTATCCCCAAATCGGACGCGCCCGAAGATATTACTGGATTCAACTTCTACTACCACCGTGCCAAAATATTTATCATGTTTGCCATCTTGGCTTTTCCCAAAAAATGTCTTCTTTGAAAACACTACAACTTTTTCCCATCACTTTTTTCACTATTACTCTTCATTTATTACATGATTGTAGTATTTTTTATGCTAATTCACATGTGCGATCATCATTAATATTCAAAGGTAATTTTGGTAGTGCATAACTTTTTTGGCATCCAAGAACAAAATGGGATGGAGGTGATGGGTACGACCAAGGTAGCTGATGGGTACGATCAGGGTAGCTGATGGGTGTAGAGGCAGACTTGAATAAAGAAGAGACAGAGGTGTCAAATATTTAATAAAATGAGTCATTAATATATATTGAGAAATGTCTACAAACTATGACGATTTGAAATGTGATAAATTGTTCAACATTGAGAAAAGTTTAGTCATTATAACAATCTTTTCCAAGTAAATACATGATGAGCTCTAGGGGGTTGCGTGAGAAGATCAAGTGAATCTTCATTGTCCTTTACGGTAATGGAAAGTTGAAAAGGCTGTGTTGCTAATGGAGAAAAGTGTTTCAATGAATACAATTTTTTCATTGTAATTTGAAACCATATTGTTTAAGCGTCAACTCATTTCTCCAAAACGATTACGACTAATAATTTTGACACGCTTGAAAGAGTTGTGTAACCTTTATTGACAATGGATTCGACATATTGACATTGGTTTCTAACTAAAATAACTATAATTCTTTCTCAAAACATTTTACTACTTCTACTTATTGTTCACCGCTCCATGTTACTTATGGAAAGACTTCTCGTGCTCCGGTGCAGCCTAGACGGCACCACTGAAAACATGATGAGCACTATAGCGTTGAGTGAGAAGATGGAGTGAATCTTCGGTTTCTATGTGCCGAAATAACGGTTTCACTCTTGTTTGTTGTGTAAAGCAAGTTCATTAATGGGTAAATAGATTTTTTTAGACTTGCATGTTTGTCGTCTACTGGGTTCGAACTTAGGTCCTCGTGGAGGGGCTTTTAAATTCTCTAGCACTTGAGCTAGCACCCGTTTGCGGAAAAGAATACAGATTTTGCTATTTTTGGTAATTGTTGATTTCCTAATTTCTCTTGGTAGGAAAGTCCACTTGAAATAGTTAGCTTGTGTCAGCTAAAAAAATACTAATAGTTAGCTTGTGTTTGCTATTTTAGTAATTACCCCACCCCTCCCTTTTAGTCCTCTTGGGATCCAACGATTTAAGGGGACATGTAACCATCACATTCCCACTAATTAAGTGTCTTTTATTGAAATACCATTACTTTTTTAACTTCTTGCTGATATCACACTTAATTTTTTAGGATAAATTAGAAAATTACAATGTTGAAATCTGCAAAAAAAAAGAAAGTGAACACAAATTTTGATTATTTTCCAAAAAGTCTCGTTTCAAATCTTTTTCGTCTTCCGACTGCATCAAGAGTGTTGCAATGACTACAACTTTTCACCGTGCCTTAAAGGCACTAGCAATCTTCATCACGCCAAATTGTTTTTTTTTTCAACAGACACTTTAGCTTCATTCACACGGGAACAAAGTTACAGAGTATAAGATAACATGTACCTAAACAAGATAACTTTAGCTTCTTCACTACTGGATCAAAATAGAAACATGTACGCTGACAAGATAACATGACCTAATTGTGGCGAATTGAACTCATTGCATCCACAAGTCTCTGCATAACACGACGTTCCACATGCGCTTCCAATATCATAAAAAGCTCCACATCCACCTTGCCTTTTTCTTCGATCACATGTTTAACAGAATTCGGATCATTGATCCAGTACTTGCTCTCCACACATCGTGCTGCATAGAGTGCTCCCTTCAAACTGATAATTCTCATGCGCTGCAACGCTGAATCAAGGAGACTATATAAAGCCAACTCCTTTTGTTGTGTCTCAATCACCAACTTAGTTGCGTCCCTAACAAATAAAATGATTCTAATAACATGTCTCAAATGCAGGTTTGTAATACAGGTGCAAGAGTTTTCGCCGCCATACACAGACATGATGTAAACTCATAATTGAGCTACATCCACGGGACAGTCAGAAACAATAATGCAAGTAAATTTTGATAGTCCAACCTTAAAATGCATGGGACGTAAAGTTTCTACAGCACTCGGGTTCTCATACGTGCGAAATAATTCAGAGGCACAGTCAAATACTAGGACGAAGTTCTTCCTTGGACGTGCCTCATATGCACTCTAGTTCACATACCCATTCACGAAAGCCTGGGTCCATATGTGCTCTAGTATACTGCACTTCGGAGGACCATAGGATATCAATTCCCAAGTGCCAGCGCTTGATATGTAAACCTCTACAATGGCGGTTGCTGCAAAGGTTTTTCATCAAATATAGGTTAATTTAACCTTACAACCTTCCATTCGTCCCTAATGGTGTCGAAACCAAACCCTACCACACACATATATGGTCCATATTCCCGAAAGCCTAAGGGTGTTGGTAGTCGGACAAACTTCCTAATGGTCGGGTTCCATATGACATCAGTGAGGGTGTATTCAATATAGTCATCTGAAAGACATGTAACACCGCTACACACGTAAACAACCTTAAAATGATAATAAACCGGTTGGACATAAAATCCAAATGTTACACTTTCATAAAAAAAGGGGAATCACAATTGAGGAAACCTGACGAACCGAGTCAAGATGAGTCACCGCATCGAGCTGTACGAATGAATGGCTACTTATCAAAGTGTTCCATTTGGTACAGACACACCTGCATATGGACAAATATTGTGCTGATAATATACAAAGGATCGAAGTCACAACATCCGTTGGTAAAAGATCAGACATGGTGGGAAGGGTATTGTGAAGAAAGAACAATTTCAAGTGAATTATCAATGCAGTTGTTTTGGGTTGGCAGTGGTATTTCTAGCCAAACACGTTGTCTAACCCTTTTTCCCCTTCAGATGGGCTGGCCCCGTTCTGGATGTATTTTGACATTGAATTTAAACTTGTACTCATTTCCCAAAACATTAGAGTAGTACTTCCTCTGTTCCTTGTCTTTTCTTTTCACTTTTTATCACCATGAAATATTATCAAAATAATTGCATCATTTTGCCACCTAAGTCACTGGGTCAAAGTGACCCATATACAGTTTGAAAAGTCAAATTGGAGAGAAAGAGAACGAACATGGTAGACTAGAGGGACATGACCATGTGGCCACCAGCCACAACCAAAACCCATATAATTGACTTTGGGTGCCAAATTAACCGACTACTTTAGCTAACAATATGTACGAAAAACATGTTAATTACACTAATATTGTACGTCCTTCTTAAACTATATCACTATGAAATATTTAGTAATTTTCTGTATCATATCGTTAGGTATATTAGACTGTCAATTTGACGCCCAAAAGTCAAATAGGGGAAAGAGAAGAAACTGAGGGAGTACCTGCTTGCTGCAAGGATGATCCCAAAAAATTTGAACATACAGGTTTTTTCTACCAATGCTCAGGTGCAGAGTAAAACCATGTGCTTGCTTTATAAATAGACTAGGAAATGACCCCGTGGATCGCAGCCATTACAAATCCCAATATTCGCATGCAAGGTTCTACGATTGATCCTCAAATAATTGAACAACCATATGTTTTCCCCACCAATGGTCAGGTGTAAAGTACAACCCTCACCTTCCTTAGTAGTAGTCCTACCTATGTATCTTTAGGAGCAGCATGTGTCCCTTTCTGTTACTATTCATAGGGTCACTTTGACCCCATGATTAGATTAGCAATAACAATAAAAGAGTCTGATAATCTTTGTATGGTCTGAACCAACGAGTCAAAGTGACCCTATTACGGGTGAAAAGTCAAATCAGTACATTCTAAAAGAGACTGAGGATGCACTAAGGCCATCTCCCGAAGGTGGTGTTTGCTTGGAGAAGCACTACATTGAAGAGTTTAGGCCGCCCCATCAGGTCTTGACATGGGGTTTAGGGCTTCCTAATCTTGCTTCCGGTTAGGCTTCGGCAAGCTCGGTGGAAAACTTTGGGATACACCGTTTCTTCGTTCATCTATCCATGTTCTATATTCCTTTTTTCTCTTTTACTTTTTTGTCTTTTGTTTTCTCTAGTTATATGTTGTGCTTATTCCTAATTTAGTTTGAGGCAAAGACAATTTCACCCATTTTGTTTGGAAAAATGACATAATTTAACCATTTTGTACTCTTAATTAATAACATTGGAACATATGAAAAAAATATATTGTAATAATGAAAAAATGCAGAAAAATAATCATGAAATTACAAGTATATGATATGTTTTTTTATAACATATTAGTACAGGAGTTCAGGAAGACTTTCCTTGCAGGGTGCGACTTGGTAATTCTGCAAAAATGCTCTTAGAAGCCCTTTTTTCCTGCAGTTAGCCTAAAAACATGTCCAACCATCCTCCATTTCCCCATATTTGATCCTCCAATCTCAAATCCACATTTCTCAATTTCTCCAAAATAATTGAGATTTGTATTAGGCCTCCAACCATGTTATACCAAAAAATCCCCATTCATCCATTCTCCGTTTTTCTCCATTTTTTAGAGGTGTAGATGTTCCTATCCGACCAACATCCATTAAAAAAATTGAGAATGAAGATTTTCTCCCATTTTCTTAATTAGCGTGTAATTTTAAAATTTAACTCTAATTGCGTGTATCAATAACTAAAAATAAATATCATACTAGTAACAACAATATTAAGGTACATTCGTTGACTATTGCGAAAAAAATAATACAAATATGTGTGCGTATATTTATACCACGTAATTTAACTTGTACATGAGGTTAAGTTAAAATTAACATCTTCATATAATACATTTATATAAAATCATTAAAGGATAAATAAAATACAAATATTACTAATTAAAAATATAACCCACAACTAAAAGACAGAAAATTTGTACATGAAACTGAAAATATAATGTTATAAAACAACAACAACATGAGGTTTTAAAAGACAGAAGCGACTGACGTATCGGTCTGATCGTGTGTAACGGGACCGGACTATTGGAGGGACTGCAACAAAAAAAGGGGACAATATGTGTGAATTTTTTAAAACATTCAAGGATGTTTCTTCATTTTTTGCGATTTTCGCAACACAAAACTGCTATTTTCCCGTCTTCCCGTATTCAGCGACATGAAAAGGTAGTTTTTTGTGTGAGTAAAATTCACACGGCACATAATGGAAAAAACTGTCATGCTCTCTGCCGAATTCGTTACAACACGGCCGCTTTGCACTATATTTGTCGTTTTTAAACCCTGGCCACACACCAAACTCTACTTATAAGTTCTCTTGAACTTGTAATCCAGAACTGACATATAATCAACTTATAAATCGTACCAAAAAACCCCTTATATAGAGTACGACATGAAATCCTTACAAGAAATTAAAACAGATTTTTACGGCCAATGTCATGTGTACACAGGGCCGGCCCATCCACTAGCCGGATTAGGTGTTCGCCTAGGGCCCCCCAGTTTCAAGGGGCCCCGTAGTATTTTTCAAAAGTAGGGATAATATCATAAATTTATAATACATAGTAAAATTAAAAAAAATATGGTAAATAACATTTGGAAGAAAACTAACCGATTAGAAGATGAAATTATGTGAGAATGATAACTGTATAAATATTGTAACTTTTTTTTGTAGTGAGTAAAGTGTTATGTCACCCCACATTTTTTTTATGGGTTAAAAACCCGAACTATTAATACAAACATAGGGTATATGCCGCCTTACAGTTGAGTAGAATCTTTTATTCACAGTTATGCTTATGGTATATGGGGCCTCACTTTCAACTATCGCCTAGGGCCCATGAAAGTCTTGGGCCGGCCATGTGTGTACAGTAAAACCCTTCCCTTCTTTAGTGGTAAATCCGACAGATCAAAAAATAGAAGTAGATTACATCATAAGTAAAAATATATAAGCAGTCTTAATCTTCATCACTTCTGCACATGGTGACGCCTTCGATGTTCAATATAGGAAAATGTGATGCAGAAGTTAAAATTTCTTCATCATTGTAGTCAAAACCAAAACAGTCCCTCGAATCTAGGTACTGCAACTTCTTGATGCAATTCATTATCTGCAACAATTTCTTCTTACCAATTTCAACATTACGAAATCTAAGTCCCTTCATGTTCGGTAGAGTTGTAGCTAGATAAGATACCTCTCATTCCTTGATCCGTCTATCGTTAATTTCTAGCATTCCAAATTTGTTGCATTGTACATACTAATATGCCCAATGATTAGGGGCATTCTACTGCGCCAGCTATAGGCGACGGGACTCTGTAAGTCTGTACTTCCTTTGCCAAAATCGTTTATAAATGGCTCGTTGTGATACTCGTAAGCTCCGTAGGCATAATACAACATCAACTCATGCCCAAAATATGGTTTAATCATGCTTTGATTCATAACTCATCACTTTTTCCAGGGGTTGTGGGAACATGTTCTTGCTACTCTAACTTGGTCTATGATTGATGGTTTCGCAATCTGTTTTTGTTTACTTGTTTCCATATCTCAGGCTACAAGTTGTTCTAAACTGTCAAGCTAATACCCTGAGGATTTCATAAATTGTGTAGCCTCAATATCTTACTCATTTTTTTTATGACATTGAGATGTGATTGATCAAGCTTATTCTTTCTGATTAGGACAACAAGCTTCATTTTAATTGCGTCTTTTGAATCTATATCTAAAACAAAGTTTTAAACACCGGCCCGATCATCCATCTGGTGAGGTGCTGGTTTGAGGTTTAACCGGTTGAACCGCATATTTTAATTATAGTTTTGTATAAATATATAATAATATTAATTACTATATATACAAAAACTTAGTCAGCATATCAACCAACTGCACATCAAACATCACATAAGTAAAGAAAACATACGAACGTTAATGTTTTCAAAAATTTAAATTTGATAAACAATACGCTTTTATACCAATTACTAATTAAATAACGGCACACTTGTATGAAATTATATTTCGTAATAATAATCATATTTTCCACCATACGTTGTTGAACATTTGAATGAAATATAAATTATGTGATTTGTTCAAAGAGTGAACATCGAGTTTCAATATGTTAAAAAAAGTTAGTTTGAATATGATTGTTTTAAACATTGGTTGTAAATAATAAAGTATACAAAAATGTCTATAGAAATACAATTCACTCTTTTTATAATATATTATAAATATTTAATGACAAGTACATGTGCATACTTATAAATCTTAAGTAACAATATGATGATGAATTTAGTACTTGTACAACATCTTTATTGATATAACATAAATAATTCTCTTTTCCTCAAAAAAAAAGACATAAATAATTCTCATACCAAGGGTTAAAGTTGGTGAGAAGAAGAAGAGGGATTTGGGTTCGACTCTCTCTCTATCTCTCTCTTGCAGTTTTAATTTATAGCAATAAACTGCCCGATTCATAGCCTAGTCAGTTCGCGGGTTCGGATGTAAAACCGAAGGTGCTTGACCGGTTGACTTCATGAACTATCGAAATGTCGAACCGAACTGACAGCCCATCGGTTAATCGGTTCGACCGGTCCGGTCCGATATTTAAGACTATGATGTAAGATGTCTGAATCTTGGATTGAAAGAGGCTACAGGTGTAGATAGTGCATTCTGAGCAGATCAACCACCGGCCACGTGGCAGGCATCAAGCACATCTGATGGTACTCTGTATACACTCTATCATATCTCCTCTGATTCGCATATGCTTATATTCGAGCTTATCCATATGGGGGCTGTGAGACATGGTCGCCCTTGGTTACTTACCACACGGGTGTTGTAGGTACTTAGTGGCTTGGTGGCTAGAGTAAGGGACATTGCGCGAGAGCAACAACCACGCTCGCGCGCGACCCTTGGTAACTGACTGAGAGATTTAATGCCTACCTGTCCCATAAATGCGGTCGATCTCATAACGGTCCCTGCATATGCGGACGGGTGCGTAACGTGCCCTATATATACGGCCGAACATTAAGCCGCCATTTATGGGCGCATTAACCCCTCATAACGGTCACTTCCCTACTATATATAGGAACGTTAGCCTTCTATGGAAACTCTTGAATCTTTTAACCAATTTGTTATATTGTCTCTCTCTCAAGAACAGTTAGAAAGTGTTTACTCTTTCCCCTACGCCAACCTACAATCTCTCTGTGCTTTCTACTTTTGTTCTTGTTTCCTGTTACAGGTGTACACTTGGATCCTCCTCTAGGATTTCCTTGTACACATTTGGTGAACCCGACGTGAAACACTACCTTCAAGCTTTTCCAGATCTTTGCAATCATGTCTCAGGAAACCTACCCCCGTGAAGGCAACCAGTCTCCCTCAAGGGACGATGTCTTGAGAGAGGAGAACCCACTTAATATCCCCAATAATACCAATGTCCAGGCTCAAACCGCTTCTGGGAACAATCCATCATTGGAAATGTTAAACGCCACGATCAAGAGCCAAGCTAGGGCCATGCAGGCCCAATCTGCCCAGATAGCCCAAATCATGGCGATCCTGGGAGGGCATGCCCAAAATAATATTCAAGGGGATCAAATTCCTCAAGGGGAAACCATGGCACAGACATCGCAGAGCCACGTCTCGTGTCTGTTTATCAGCCATAACGTGCAGCTGCTGGGAATCCATCCTCGTACACGTATTGCCGTCATACGCGACTGGAGTTCAGGCGAGCTATGCACCACCACCTCCTTATGCCTTACATACCTGGGCTAGCGACGACCCCATCATCTACCCCAGGAGGAAGTGCGCCTTCTAACGTGAAAGCCCTAGAGCAATGCCTTGACAGTCACATCGCGAACCAGTGCTTCGCTGACAGTGTTATCCCAAAGGTTGATAGCGCGCCACCAATCCCGCGCGATATTTACCTAATGCTTAACCATGCTGGGTACAAGGTGTTGGAATTGTGCCCTAGAGGCAATCAATTAATTGTGACATTTATGGATTTACGATTCATTATGTTATCAATATGGAGATATGTTAACATGAATGAAGTCCTTAGAATATAAGTGTTATATTCTTAAATATCCTAGTCGATTATAATGATTAATAGGACAATCATCTATAGACTAGTATGAGGTTGGATTGATATGGAGATATCACAATCCAACACATGGGTATGCATTAGGAGTAATGGCATACTGGATTGACCCATCTCCGAGAAGGCTACATACATGTTATGTTAAGTCACAAGCGCTTCTCGTGGTGCAATGGTATTGTCATCCTTAGACTTGAAGTCACTAGATATTCTAGTTGTGGATTATTGTGATTTTGGTAGCTTCAAACGCTACACCGTAACTGGGTAGTTAAAAAGGCGTGTACTGGATACAATAAGAAGCAAGCTTAGAGATCGTAATGGACGTAGATAGAATTTGTCCCTCCCATATAACGGGAGCAAATATCCTAGGACACTCGAGGGATAGTGCTTATAAAATGTCTAGCCAGAATCAAATAAATCAATATGGGATATTGATGTTATTTGCACGAATAAGGCTATTCCCAGGATCGAGAAACTATGGATTGGATATACGAGTGTCACTTGTATGTCTCGTGTCCAATCCGGATATTGGGACAAAGGGATGAGACAATTACTTGCACAAAGTTTGTCATGATGACTATTCTATTTGTTGGCTAGAATGGATGTCTTGCTAGAGGCCGCTCCATATTAGTAAATAGTTATTACCAACTAAATAGAACCTATGGGGTCACACGCCATATAGGGGTGAACTAGACTTGGGAAATAATTAATTAATATGATTAATTAATTAGAAGGAACAAATCGCAACAACTTGCTAACTTAGTAGGACTAATATGCAAGTTGGCCTAATTCATGTAGAGACATGATTAGGATTTGCCAAGGTGACCTAATTCATGTAGAGACATGATTAGGATTAATTTGCAAATAGAACTAATCCATGTATTGACATGAGAAGGACTATTTTTGCAAAAAAGGGACTAATCCGAACTTGAGTAGGATTAGGAGAGGGGTTCTTTATGTAGTAGGACAAGGAGTTGTTGGACTATATAAAGAACACTCCTAGCTTATTTTTCTCTCTACACAACACACATCTATATGATAGAGTAGGAGAGACTAAAGCAAGGAGAGAGAGAAAGTCCCAAGCAAGGGCCGAACCCCCTTGGGAGCGCCGCCCCTACCCGTCGGCCAAAAGGAGAGCCGCCCCACCTTTGGCACTCCATTGTTGGCGATTTCTTCTTCCTCTTCCATTCTTCCTAGCTAGCACAATGGAATTGGAGGATCTATATCTCACCTCTAGGCGTGGATCAACCGTAGAGACGTGATACAATTCGCGTTTGAAGTCATCAAAGGAGAACCCTAAGGTGTGTTATTGATTTCTTCCTTTACCATCGTTATGTCTCTTGACTTGTGATCCTTGGAGGGTTTTGCATGGTTAATTATTGTTTCCGTTGCACATCCATGAATCAAAACCCTACAGTGGTATCAGAGCCACAGGTCGTAAAGCATAAACGTGGTTTAGGTGTTACGTTTTAGTCGTTTTACACCTTAAATTGATTTTTTATCGCGTAAAACAAGACAAATCAAGCATGGGATGAAGTTTGAGAAATTTTAGGATCTTCGAAAGAGGGTTTGGGCATCCTTGGGAAGAAGGAGTTCTTCCAAAACAAGGAAACAACCAAACTTGGGAACCAAGCAAGGGAGTTGTTTTGGAAACAACTCCCTCAAGGAGGTTCGCCCCCCTAGGGGACCGCCCCTCTTGCTTGCCGCCCAAGCTTGGCCGCCGTAGGGGCCGGGCGGCCCTAGCCCGCGGCCTAGCCGCATGGGTTATGGGCCGGGCCGGCCCTAGGGCCTTGTGGTTCACCTTTTTGGGCCCGGGCAATTTGATTGTTGGGCCCATGGACCGTTTTAACCCTAGAAATCCTAAAATCAATTAAAATTGACCAAGCGCGTTAAAATTAGATTTTAACTGTTTATGTGCAATTCGCATGGTGATTGGATATGGCCTTAGGATGTGGTTTGATGTGGATGTTTAATTTTGTGGTTTGGTTTTACGGCCTGTGAGCTGATCAATTAATTGTAATAATTAATTAGGGTTTTATGGCCTGCGTGCCATTTTTTTCTCAACTTGTGAGATTTATTTTATTTAGTATAGAAGTTAGCTAGTGCTAGATAAAAGTAGATTGTTAGCCAAGATTGAAGAAAAGAAGCCCAAAGCCAAAAGAAGCCACAGAAGATGGAGCATGGAGCATGAAGCATTCCACATGACTATGAAGGATGGACCAAAAGATCAAGACGCATGGAGATGTGTTTGCTTTTAGGGTTCATAGATAATTCCATTGGCTTGGAATTATCTTAGTTAGAAAAGGCCATATCCACATCACGTTTAATTTATGTTTTGTGGTTGTTTACTTCATTGTCTTATTATTGTGTGGTTGGTGTATAGATGATGCATGCAATTAGAATAATAATATAATTAGACAACCCGGATCTATTATTTGGAGTTGTTCCCAAACTCAAATAGATAGATTAGTTGATATTGATCAACAAAAAAATTAAAATTGAATTCAAAATCCCTCAAAAATCAAATATTGTGTTCTTTCCTTCTCGTTATTTAAACACTCATGATCATCATTATTTATCAAGTTCGTGCGTGCCAAAGCATGGCGACTTGGTTCATAATGATGGAATGCGATGGCACACCTCGTGTGCAATTGTTTAAATAAGAGGTTGAACACAACTAGGCAATTAATGTGATTAAGAAACCTAGAGGCAACCAATTGGGATTATCCATATGGATGGATAAATAAGGAGTTATTTGCCCGATTGAACCAAGAGTTGCATAAGGGATGCAATTGGAATTGTTCCTACCTAAAGTAGTCAAATTATGGGTGACTTGCGAAAGCAAGCTCATAAGGAGATGAAACATGGATCTTGGCCCACTAGAAAATATAAGGATATTTTCCGCATTAATATCTTGAGGGTTATTAATCCGTAGTAAAATAGTGGGAGCTATGTTTAACAATTTAAATCCGTGTTAAATATAGTTAAAACGTCACAAACTTTGCATAATCCTATTATGTTGAATACCCATGGCATTAAACAAACAAAAATACGACTTTATCTATTTCCTAGACTGGTATAAAATTGAGAATTGTTCTCAAATAAAAGAGAATTTGTTGTACTTCGTAGAACATAAATCTCTCTTCCACCGACTACCAAAACACACTAAAACCTATGAAAGGAACCCCAAATAATGGTTCTTTGGTTATGACTTACCTCATGTTAGCCGCCATGAACTCTGAGCTTTGGAAGCAAGAAGAGAAACATGGAGAAGTATGATATGATCATACATTGAAAGAAGCTCTTTCAAAATAACGAGCTAGACATGAAAGGTTTGAAGTGTTGCTCCACTTTCCGTTATGAAAATAAGCTAACTCAATATGATTGAAACATTAGTGAATGGGCATTATCTATGAGATAGATAAAGAATAAACTGTTATTCACCCAAGTGGACCAAGAATTGCATTGGATGCAATTATAGTTTTGTTTTAAAGTTGATTCACTCAATATGATTGAAAAATCACTAAACAAAACACTCATAATGGGCATGGGTGAATTGTGCCCGGTTTGACATCAAAGTTTCTTTCATTTAATGGAAACACAAAGCAAGATGGTGAACTTTGTCGAGATGGATGCATCAAATCTCTAAGTGAGCGAAATGGCATCATCTCATTGTTTCTACTATGCCCATCCTCTCCATCCATGATTTCAGAGCTATTAAGAGAGCTAGAATCGTTGGTTTGGGCTAAAATACTACTACCACTAGTAGAAGTATTTTTACTAAAGGGATTTCTACCCTCTTCTTCAAGTAAAGTGCGACGCAATCTAGGAGTACTATCACGTTGCCACACACTCATGCAACCCAAGCTCAAATAAAGTTCAAGAGGGTTTCCTAACACAAGCTAGGATATGTTTTAGTGATTTTTTACTTTTTTCTTTTTTTTTTGGTTCCAAAGTTCAAAAATGAACCCGGAATTTTTCTTCAAGCGTATCTAAAAATAAAAACAAGCAAAACAAGAAAGTAACTAAAGAGTGAGTCTCTTAGCACCGATCCACGGCAACGGCGCCAAAAACTTGTTCGAAGTCGATAATCCCAAGTATAGGATATCGCTACAAGTAGTACCCGAGTAAGAACGGGGTCGATTTCCACAAGGATTGGGAAAGAGATCAAACACTCTAAGCTAACTAGGAAACTACTAAGCAACTAACGAAATTGACAAAACGAGTTTCTCAAAGGCTTTAGAGCTAGCCAAGCTTTGAAATCCACCACTCAAGTGATGGAGCAAGGATTTATGTGAAACAATTCAAAGAAACTTAGTAAACAACTAGGCAATTAAAAAGACGTTGCTAACGAGTTTGTAGAACTAGTAAGAGAAAAGTTGGATCAATTGGATCTCCTAGTGATTCATGTAACCCGATTTCAACAACCAACTCATTTGCTTGAGAGTTAAATCCATGAGTTCAAATGGAGAAATCCAAATCAATGTTGCCTCAAGCATTGAGTATGCCTATTTCGATTGAAATCCACATACTCAATCAAGCCACAATAGTGATTCCTATTTCAACTCATAGAACTCAAGAATTCAATCTCTCAAACAACAAAACACAAAGCACAAACATATTCGAGTTTCAAGAATCAACTAGGATCACCAATCAATCCAACAACACAATTAGCTACTCATGTTTGAGAGTGCATCACAAGAGATATCAAGCATCTTCAAAATTGTATTCATACTCAAGCTCTAGATACACAAGATACTCTTCAATTTTCACCCAAATAACACAAGTTCTTGCTACAAAATGAAGCTCAAACTACTAGTATTTGATTCAAACTATACTTTAACCAATCTAAAGCAGCTAACAACCCACAAATTCAAAGCTAACAGCAGCTATATCACAAGCTACTGCTGCTGCAGCAACTAACCAAGAACAGTGAGCAAAAACAGTGCTCAAAACAGAGCAAAATCGAACCCATATTGAATTCGAGCTCTCTCTCTCTCCCTTGGTTGTCCTTGGCTCCGCAGCAGCTCAGAACGAGCTCGGATTCACCAAGAACAACCCAGCAAGTGGCAGAACCGAGAGAGAGGAGAGAGAGGCAGAGCTTCCGCCGTCCAAAACAGGGGTCCGAGAGAAGGCTTCTTCCTTTCTTCGATTCGGTTTATATAGACCTTGTATTAAGCTTCCTTGGCCTCCAAGGAGAGATCCTAACCCTTCAATTCATCTCATCCCTCCTCTTCCGTCGATTTGTAGCCGCTTCTTCATGAACCCTAGAAATTGGGCGTTTCTTCTAGAAGAATTCTTGGGCCGAATTGAGCAGTGGGCTGGGTAGAGCTAGGTTTAGGGAGAATATTGGGACTTGTCTCGTGAGATTTGGTGAAGAAACGGGAGAGAAAAGGGCTTCGGAGAAGCTTCGTGCGTGCTTCAATGGTGGAGCTGGGTTCTGTTCTGCTGTGTGTTCGTCGGCGAGAGAGAAAATGAGAGAGAGACGCGTGAGAGTGAGCTGTTTCCGTGAGATTTGCACCCGGCTCCCCCCTAACTTGGTGAAATGTTTTAAAATACCCCCTTCCTTACTTAAAACCTACTGAAAATGGCAATCTGACCCCCAATCCGTTAAAAACCCTTCATAACAGCCCTTAAAACGTTTCAAAACTTGCACTTAGCCCCACTTCCGTTAGTTTCTTCTCTATTTTGCCCTCCTCTTCAACCTTTGACTCTCATTTTGACCTCTTTTCTTCTAAATCTTCAATAACGACCCCATATTCTTCTCTTGTCTTCTCGAATAGGTCTTCAAATCTTCACTTTAACTTGCGAATTAGTTGCTTTGTCTTCAACTTTAGCCTCTTTATCACTTGACTTCTTCAAATTAAGCCTTCAAATTCCTCATTCAAGCTTTCACAACTAGCCCCTCGCATTCTAAATCACTTCTTTGCCTACAAAATGAGAGAAAAACAACCAAAACTACGAAAACAAGCATAAGTCTAGAAAGAGAGATAAAATAGCTAAATTACACATATTAGCAAGTTATGAAGAGTTCCTTAACATACTAAAATATGTAATTTTAAGTCGTTAACAATGGGCAAAGCTGTTAATGGATAACAGCATGGGTAAGGGCAAATAGATTGCGCCGACCCCATGGGTATAAAGCAAGCCTGTTGCTAAAACCAAGTTGCCTTGGAGTCCCATAGGTGGTGTAGAGGAAGAGAGGCTACCCAAAGTACCTGGAAGTAAGTAATAAAGGAATTATGAATTTCAATATGGGTATTTTGTTATAGAAATCAATGTTTCTATCTTATCATCATAAGTATATGATACTAGATGAGGATCTCACATTTATAGAAATGTATGGGATCTCAAGAGACGAAGACAATTGGATAAGGAAGAAATAATCCTACACGTGGGGCTATGAAGCAAAGGGTTGCTGAATAAGCCGTAGGGAATTATTTCTACCTTTAAGAAATTGTTCATGAATTAGACAAAAATGATCATGTCCTAGCTATGAGTAGGACCATTATCATAGTTTCTTATTTGGACAAGAAAGCTCCTTATCATAATAAAAAACAAATGTTGTTCCATTTATTATGATATGCATTATTGTAATTCAATTTTGTCTAAGTGGATTCTATATCCATGATCATGATAATTTCATCTATAACATTAATACCTTGAGGTTTGCATATAATGATATGAACTTCAATTATCTTTAGCATTATCGTTTAGGCCTCATAAATAAGAGATACATATCTAGAACTCCATGAGGATGGATTTCTGGAACTCATTTGATTATTGAATCATATATGACATGTATGACTTATTAGGCAAAGATATGATCTTTTGGGAATCATACATATTGATGTATGAAGGCCGCTAAGCACAAATGCTAAAGATGGTTTTTCAGTACTTCATCATATTTACTAATAGGATCAGAGAAATATGGATTTGTGTATCTTAGGAAGAAACAAATCAGAATCCTTTGAATTGTTCAAAGTATTCAGGAATGAAGTAGAGAACCAGCTTGGCAAAAGTATTTAGACTCTACGATTGGATCATAGAGGAAAGTACTTGAGCCAAGAGTTTGACAAGAATCTATGGGAGTATTGGATATGATCCAAAACTCGCTCCACCTAGCACGCCACATGGGTTTGACGTGTCTAAGAGGAGAGTTCAAACCGTGTAGGACACAGTTCGGTCCAAGATGAGTCAAACAGAACTTCCAATTTACTTTTTGGGGCTATGTTCTAATTACAGCAAATTTCGCCCTTAACCTTGTTCCATCAAAAACGGATTATGAATAACACCATATGAGATATGGACTAGGAAATGTCCTAATATGTCATTCATAAATATTTGGGGTTTTGAAGTTTATGTAAAAGAGTTTACACCAAATCGGATAAATTTTTTGTGGAATATCCTGAAAAAGGATATTAGTTCTACAACCTAATCGAGAACAAACTGTTTGTTTCTCGAACCACAGTGTTTCTATGTAGAGATTGTCTCTAAAAGAAACAATGGGAGGACAGTAGAAATTGAAGAAGTTCAAGAACCACAACAAAATATTGATCTTTTTGATGGAACATGAGCACGATCACAAGGTGTTGTGGAGCAACCTACTCAGATAACACAAGAACCTCATAGGTCAGGTAGGATATATCGAGGGACTAGAGAAATAAGGATTTCTCATAACCCGCGATATATTGCTCATCGAGATGAGCCTACAACCTATGAGATGGCCACGTGTGGGTCATACTCTCAGAAATGGCTAGGAGCCATGGGATACAAAATGGAATCCATGTATACCAACGAATTATGGACTTTGTTGGAACCACCTAAAAAGTGCAAGTGGGTTATGAGGAAACCAACATGGATGGTAATATGATTACCTGTAAGGGAAAATTGGCAGGAAAGGGATTTCATGTGAGTTCATAGTATAGACTATGACGAAATCTTTTCCAGTTGTGATGCTTAAATCCATTCGTATCTTGCTTGTAGCAATCTGTCCATAGATTGAATCAAGCTTCTAGCAGTTGGACTCTTCAAATTCATGATGCAATCAAAGGAGTTTGGTTCCATCAAAATTGAAGATGATACTTGTGTTTACAAGAAGGTTAGTGGGAGCACAGTTATTTTCTGGTCTTGTATGTGGAGACATACTCAATCATTAGGAATGTTGCCCCTACTTGGCAGTCTTACGCAGATTGACTAGGGAATTGACTTTCTAATGGTAGAATTAAGTGAAACAACCTAGGAAGATCTATGGAGATAGATCAGGATGGTTGTGCGGCTTAAGTCACAGTACATAAATTGACAAAGGTGTTGAAATGGTTCAACATGTATAGAATATGGATTCTACCTATGTCACATGGAATTGGTCTTTTGAAGACTAGTTGTCTTTCCAATTAGATTGGAAGGGACCGTATGAATAAGATTCATGAGATACACCATGTTATGTACTAGGCCAGATGTGTCATATGGTATGACACAAATATACCAGTCAAATTAGGGTGAGCATCACTGGATAATTATCAAGATTATCCTTAAGTGCTTGAGAAGAACTAAAGGATGAATTCTTGATAAATAGATAATATGAAGAGTTTGCTGTAAGGGGTTACAGTGATGCGAACTTCAAATCTAACAAAGAAGATTTCAAATTATAAAGCCGAGTTTTGTGTTTTCCCTAGTGGGAGCGACTGTGAGCTGGAAAGGTTCCGGGCAAGATTCAGTCACTGATTCTAACATAGAGGACTGAGTAAATTAATACATAAAATGCATTTACTCAGAATATCCAATCTCAGTCAAATTGTTGATAGAGAAGATGTGAATATTTGCAAGGTAGCAACAGATGTCTTGCCCCTACGCAGCGGAAGCGTGGAGGGCCGCGCTAGATCAATAGGCATATGATGCAGGAGATTGACTCTAGTGCAAGTGGGAGACTGTTGGAATTGTGCCCTAGAGGCAATCAATTAATTGTGACATGTATGGATTTACGATTCATTATGTTATCAATATGGAGATATGTTAACATGAATGAAGTCCTTAGAATATAAGTGTTATGTTCTTAAATATCCCTAGTCGATTGTAATGATTAATAGGACAATCATCTATAGAATAGTATGGGGTTGGATTGATATGGACATATCACGATCCAACACATGGGTATGCATTAGGAGTAATGGCATACTGGATTGACCCATCTCCGAGAAGGCTACATACATGTTATGTTAAGTCACAAGCGCTTCTCGTGGTGCAATGGTATTGTCATCCTTAGACTTGAAGTCACTAGATATTCTAGTTGTGGATTATTGTGATTTTGGTAGCGTCAAACGCTACACCGTAACTGGGTAGTTATAAATGCGTGTACTGGATAAAATAAGAAGCAAGCTTAGAGATCGTAGTGGACGTAGATAGAATTTGTCCCTCCCACATAACGGGAGCAAATATCCTAGGCCACTCGAGGGATAGTGCTTATAAAATGTCTGGCCAGACTCAAATAAATCAATATGGGATATTGATGTTATTTGCACGAATAAGGCTATTCCCAGGATCGAGAAACTATGGATTGGATATACGAGTGTGACTTGTATGTCTCGTGTCCAATCCGGATATTGGGACAAAGGGATGAGACAATTACTTGCACAAGGTTTGTCATGATGACAACTCTATTTGTTGGCTAGAATGGATGTCTTGCTAGAGGCCGCTCCATATTAGTAAATAGTTACTACCAACTAAATAGAACCTATGGGGTCGCACGCCATATAGGGGTGAACTAGACTTGGGAAATAATTAATTAATATGATTAATTAATTAGAATGATCAAGTCGCAACAACTTGCTAACTTAGTAGGAATAATATGCAAGTTGGCCTAATTCATGTAGAGACATGATTAGGATTAATTTGCAAATAGAACTAATCCATGTATTGACATGAGAAGGACTATTTTCGCAAAAAAAAAGGGCTAATCCGAACTTGAGTAGGATTTGGAAAGGGGTTCTTTATGTAGTAGGACAAGGAGTTGTTGGACTATATAAAGAACACTCCTAGCTTATTTTTCTCTCTACACAACACACATCTATATGATAGAGTAGGAGAGACTAAAGCAAGGAGAGAGAGCAAGTCCCAAGCAAGGGCTGAACCCCCTTGGGACCGCCGCCCCTACCCGTCGGCCAAAAGGAGAGCCGCCCAACCTTTGGCACTCCATTGTTGGCGATTTCTTTTTCCTCTTCCATTCTTCCTAGCTAGCACAAGGGAATTGGAGGATCTAGATCTCACCTCTAGGCGTGGATCAACCGTAGAGACGTGACACAATTCGCGTTTGAAGTCATCAAAGGAGAACCCTAAGTTGTGTTATTGATTTCTTCCTTTACCATCGTTATGTCTCTTGACTTGTGATCCTTGGAGGGTTTTGCATGGTTAATTATTGATTCCGTTGCGCATCCATGAATCAAAACCCTACACAAGGCGCCTAAGTGGGAGAAATTTGATGAAGTCAGTGGAAACGCGCAAGAGCATGCGGTTCATTGATTTAATGGGCCCACACAGAATTGACACAAGGTTGCCCATGCGCGAATTCCCAAAGTCTTTGAGAACGGTCGCATACAAGTGGTACAGAACCTTGGAGGCAGGTTTGATCAAGACATGGGAGGATATGGTCAAGAAGTTCTATACCAAATTCTTTCAAGTGGAGGAGAAGGTCACCACGATTCATCTGTCGCGCATGTATCAGAAGCACGACGAGGAAGCCGTCGCATTCATCAAGAAGTTCAGGACCAGGTAGCTAGAGTGCATCGACGAAGTGGCTGAGATCCGCCTTGTGGAGATCTGTCTCCAGGGCATGCACGATGATTATAAAGGTATGCTAATCAACCTGAACATGCCTACTTTTTCAAATTTGATTAATTGCACCAGGAACATTGAGCCCCTGGTGGAGAGACAGAAGAGGAGGTACACGAATAACCGGGTACCAACAAGCTCCGGCTTCAAGGTTGGGCGGCTTAGCTACAAGCGAGGACGCGATCATGATGTTAACACAGTCTCGGCTCCAAAACAACCTCGAGGTCTACCAAAGGAGCCACCTCCGCTACCGTGCTCGATCGCAGAGGTCAGGGGCTTATGCAAGAAATGGAGGAAAGATGGGGTCCTACCTGCATTGGAGCACAAACCGACGGGAGAACAACTGTGAGAACCTAGTTGGTGCAAATTCCATGGTCAAGTCATGCACACAACCAAATATTGCAGGAAATTGAGGTGGTTGGTGGACAGAAAGATAAAGGAGGGCCAATTGGTCATAAACGAGCCAACCAAAGATGTGTGCAACAATCCACTGCTCTCTCATTCACAGAAGGAGCCCAAGGGAAAGGAGATAGCAATGATATCGATCTGTGATTACGAGGAATTCGCAGATGGGGGCACTCCAGTTTTAGTTGAGATCCATGAAGATGAAGATTATGCCTTGGAAACAGAGGATTCTCGAGTGGTACAGATGAAAAGCTCGCGCAAATTCGAAAAGTTCTTTGATGACATGAACTTTTCGAACGCGTGCCGCCAAGAAATGACGAAAGAAATTCTAAGGGAGGCGGAAGACTATGGAGAGGAGCTCGTAGTCTCAAATGGCAAGGTTATCAGAGCCATGCGATCAACCAGGTTTGGTCATGACGTTCGATGACTAGGATAAAAAGTCAGACGCAAACCATCATAGGCTGTTGTATGTGACTGCCGTTGTCATTGGCATCGAGTTCAAAAGAGCCTTTGTTGATGGAGGAGCAGCAGTGAATGTGAGTCCACTCAGCACCCTTGAGCTGGGTGGAATCCCAGATAGCAAAATCGACAAGAGCCCATCACCCTTGATGGGTTTCGGGAGCCACTCGAGAATAATTATTGGTTGGATTCGTCTAGGAATCCAGCCAATAGTCATTCTCGAGTGGGTGATTGGTAGAATCAAGTGCTCATCCAAATTTCACGTTATAAACGCGAGCACCACATACCACATGATTATCGGTCGAGCATGGATTCATCGCTTTGATGCCATACCTTCCACGGCTCACTATGTAATGAAAGCCATTTGGAAAGACAGAGTGGTGGAATTACCAACCTCAGTAAACCCTTTCAACTTGCATGAAGCGCACTTGTCTGAGGCGGTTTCGTTCACAGAAATGGCAGATGAGGAAACTCCAGCACCATTTAAGCCAACTTCCTTGCCCAATTGGGAGGACATCAGGGACCAATCACCAGCAGGGGTGATGGTTAAGTGAGAAACCCAGAGGGAGAAGCAGCCTGCGCAAGAGGAAGCACCAAAGATAGCCTACCAAAATAAGAATGTTTATACCCTGAAGAGGGTCGTCAAAAATAATGATGAAGGTAAAGGAGTGAGAAGTTTCTATGCTAATGCGAAGAAGTGATATCGCATCTAAAAGTGCGTGGGGTCATCTTCGACCCCTCCCATCGAAGATGTCCCTGAGCAAATTTGCGAGCTGACAAAAGCTCCAAACAAGGATAAGGAGAAGGCACCACTGGAGGAGTTGAAAGAAGCTCCTGAATACATGGAAGATCGCCCAAAACCTCAGAAGAAGGAATTGAAGGAAGTATTCCTGAGCCCAACAGAAGAGAAGAAAAGACCAGTCTTCCTGAGTGCAGATCTCGATGTTGAGGAAGAGCAAGGTTTGCTGAATTTGCTAACAGAATACAAGGATGTTTTCGCATGGTATTATGATAAAATTCCAGGTTTGGACAAGGCGGTTACTATGCATAGACTGGATGTTATTCCAGGATCGAAGCCAGTAAAGCAGAGCGCGAGAAACTTTTGTCTAGAGATCAATGTCAAGATAAAGGAGGAGATAATGAAATTGCTTAATGCAAAGTTCATCGAACCCAATCACCATCCCACATGGCTTGCCAACATTGTGTCTGTTCGGAAGAAAAATGGAAGCCTTCGCGTATGCGTTGACTTCAGGGATGTGAACCGGTTCTTCCCAAAGGATGATTTCCCATTGCCAAATATGGATATGCTGATCGATTCTACTGCGGGCCATCAGATGTTCAGCTTCATGAATGAATTTAGTGGTTACAATCACATCAAGATGGCCCCTGAAGATGCGAAGAAGACGGCTTTCATCACACATGTGGGAGTGTTCCACTATACGGTTATGCCCTTTGGCTTAATGAACGCAGGCGCGACCTACCAACGTAAGATGATGGCACTCTTCCATGATATTATGAATCAATAGGTCCAATTCTACGTGGATGATCTGGTCATCAAATCAAGGCAAAAGGAAGAACACTTGAAGGTTTTGAGGAAGGTATTTGAAAGGTGCAGAAAACTCCAACTGAAGATGAACCCTATGAAGTGCGCGTTCGGGGTAACCTCAGGAAAATTCCTAGGATGTGTGATCCACAGAAATGGAATCGACCCTGATCCCGTGAAGGTCTCAGCTATCACTAGCCTACCAATACCACAGACTCAAAGTGCATTGAAGACGTTCTTGGGAAAACAGTCATATTTGCGAAGATTCATACCAGCAATTGCAGAGATGACATTTTGATTTGGTAATATGCTCAAAAAGAATCCGACATATGCTTGGAAGGAAGAGCATCAGGTCATGTTCGAGAAGCTGAAGCAGCTGTCGACATCTCCGCAGGTCATGATCGCGCCACAATTAGGCTTTTATACCTTACTTCAACAAAGAATTCTATTGGAGCACTGTTAGCTCAAGAATTCGAAGGGCATGAGAGGCCCATCTACTACATCTCGCGTGTGGTACAGTCTGCTGAGTCCAGGTACACAGATATTGAACACTATTGTCTTGCTTTATTCTTTTTCATGGGAAAATTAAAGCACTACTTCGCTTCCCACAAATTCGTGATCATAACCAAAAGCGATCCCATTCGATATTTGTTGGGACATTCTGCTCTCTGTGGGAGACTGGCAAAATGGTACATGACTATATCACAATACGGTATAACATGTGCACGCCCAAAGGCCATCAAATCTCAAGTTGTGATAGACCTGTTGGCACAGTTTCCAAACGAGAACTATGAATCTATGGTGGAAAAGGATCTTGAGGGGCCGGAAGTATACGCAATGGAGTCACTATATTGGAAGTTGCATTTCGACAGATCGTCGACAAGGTTAGGAGGAGGAACTGGAATCATCCTGACCAAGCCCAATGGAGAAGTTATTTAGATGTCAAACAAGCTCGCCTTTGCAGTAACAAACAACGAAGCTGAATATGAGGCTTTGATTGCTGGTCTCCTCGCGGCCAAGGCTTTATAAGTGCAAAATATGATCATGATGGGAGATTCCAAGCTGGTAGTGAAGCAAGCCTCGGGCGAATATGGTCTGAAAGAGATTAACTTGCTAAGCTACAGGTCGATCGTGCCGAAGCTAGTTCAGAAATTCGATTCCATCAAGTATGATCACACCCCCTAGATCTGATAATCGGCATGCAGACGCCTTGGCCACTTTTCAGCTCAGATAAATGTCCAGCAAAGATCTCGATTGAAGTCAAAACAACCCCTTCCTTGATAAAGGATTTGTGCGAAGATGAGTTCGAAGCTGAGGACTGGTGAGCACCTATCATTTTCGCAATGGCCGAAGGAACAACCAAGGAAATCTGGGTTTCCACAAAGGGGTTCTGCATACATGACAATTTGCTCTATTACAAAGGACCCAGGGGAATCTTGATGCGATGTGTCACGGAAGTGGAAGCTCGAACATTACTAGAGAAAATCCATCAACACCCTTGCGGAGAGAATGAAGTTTCTATTTACAGGAAAGCGTAGAGATATGGAATCCATTGGCAACAGATGGCATATTACGCTGCAATCTTGCAAAGTGATTTGAGAAATGCGCATTGATAAAAGACTCCCTCGAAGTCATTGCAATCGAAGATGATATGGACTAGAGAAAGCCTCTAATCGATTACATGTGAGATGAAATCCTACCAGACGATAAGAAGGAGGCTGAGAAGCTCAGAAGGAAGTCAGCTCGGTAAGTGTTAAAGGAAAACCTGTTATGGCGAAAGGGACACGAAGGAAACTTGATCAAATGCTTGAATGGCCAAGAAACACAAGAAGTCATGGAAATGTCGCATCAGGTGAAACATCAAGGAGGCGTGAGGCTTTGCAGACAGCTCTTGACTGGTGGCTACTTATGGCCAACCATGGAAGCTGATTTTCGCGCGAAATTCAGAATATGCCAGCAATGCCAGTTCAATGGAAAGTTAGTCCATGCTCATTTCACACTTGGTCCTTGGATTTCATGGGTCCCATTCGCCCACCATCGCGCGGGAACCAGTTCATTTTAACTGGAACCAAACAATTTACCAAATGGGCCGAAGCATTCCCACTCAAGATAACAAATGCATTGCCGGTGGTCAAGTTCATCGAGGAGAACATCATCTACCGTTTGGGGAATCCCAATACCATCTTTTCTGACAATGGTACTCCCTTCGTCAATCGCCAAGTAGCTTCAAAATCGATGGAATATACTGTAAGGCAAGTATGCTCAACACCTTACTATCCGAAGAGAAATGGGCAAGCTGAGTCCACAAACAAAACTCTGCTAAGGATCTTAAGCATGATGGTCGTAGATGATCACAAGAAGTGGTCATAATCCTTGAACTTGGCGTCATGGGCATATCGCACGTCACCACGGACTCCTACTGCGACTTCTCCTTTTTTACTTTGTTATGGAGCTGAAGCAGTGGTTCCCACTGGGGTTAAGGTCAATTCTGCAAGACTAACCTTCAGTGCTTTTTATGAAAATGAATGCGATCACGACCTTATCTTACTAGAAGAGAAGCGCGAACAAGCAAAGAGGGAAAATACAAAGTACAAGGATAGAATCTCTCGAGCCTACAACAAGAATGTCCGGCACCAAGACTTCGTTGTTTGAGATCTGGTCTTACGAGCGTCTGACCACTAAATGCGTGAAGCAGCTCATCCCAAGTTCGCTGCCTGCTGGGAAGGACCTTTTGAAGTCAAAGAAGTCATTGAAAGTGGCTATTGCACTGTCCTACGTTGCCATGGGACTGCCACGAATCCCACTCCAGTTAACATGTGATGGCTTAAGAAGTACTATCCTTAGTCTTCTCTATCTGCTTTCCATTTGCATTGTATTTCGCTCACATCCTCCCATATGAGGATTCGATTAATGATACTCTACCATATGAGAGAAATTTTATCAACTGCTGGCCCTACTTTATTATCACATTAAATGTTGAGACTGATAGTCAATTTCTTTGTTAATTTAAGCCAACTGTCTAGATAGCAACTTTTCTTACAAAGCCTATTTGTTTAGATAGCACTAATATGCAAATTAAGTAGAAGTTAGAAGATCACGATGCATGTTTAGACGTACGTAGGCTAGAGAAATCAGTTACGTTCTCTAATATATACTTTGGTTTAGAAATCTTCAAAGTACCCTTGCTCGTTTGGCAAATCAATTCATCATTAGTGTTTCAGACCGTAATTCATGAATGGTGAAAACCTAGTAGACCTAGAGAAAATCATGATATTTGTCTCCCATATTCACTTCAGTTTTAATAATTAGCGTGTTACTTACATTCTTAGATTAGTAAACAAACTCAATTGCTAGCCCACAAAAATTTAATCATCCTAATTGATTCACAACAAGTCCTATGGGTTCGAAATATCCGGATTACCGGGTATTACTACACGCTACAGCCGTACACTTGTGGTTGAATCATGTAAAGTTTTTGGCGTCGTTTCCGGGGACTTCAGTTGAATTGATTAGAATTATTAACCATAGGGATTTTATTTTTTGTTTTTTTTATTTATTTATTTTGTTTCTGATCTCAAATGCTTCCTAGAGATTAATTGTGCAGGTAGCTTGGTGATCATGTGGTGGCATAATTCTTATGGGTAAGATCTAGGCTATTCACCATTCTACACCTAAGGAGATATGTACACCCCTCTTCCTTGCAATCAAGAAAATGAGGAGATGAAAGAAATATTGAAGCTCATAATAGCTAAAATGGATAGAATGAAGGAAGGATCAATAGGATGGATGAAACTGTCCAGCTTCAGGGACAACACTTGGCACAAATTTCGAGTGCATTGGCATATGCAGATAATAACGATGGGCCAAGTAGCAGCATTCCTAACTTATTTGGGGAGTGCGAAGAGGAAGACGATGAACTTCTAGAGGTCTATGTCTATAATACTGTTCATCATGAAGTAGTCGATACTCGGGCTACTTCAGACTCAGATTCGGACTCAGATTGGGATGATATTGTTAAGCCTATACAACTTGTGCCTCGCATAATTCCGGAGTCATGGCATAAATGGGAGAGTGTTGACATCGCGAGCTTATGGCCTAAGGACATTGAAGAATGTTTTAATGAAGAACATGCTCATAAGTACATGGATAATGAGTTCTCATAGATGAATCATGCCATGAGTCTAAAGAATTATTGCATGGATATGAAGAAATATCCCAATTATATGTGATTCATGAATTGCCACTTGTGACTCCAAGACAAACACTAGCAAAGGAAGCAGTCAAGATGGCACTCCTTTCCATTACTGTGCCACTTGGGATTCTATTTCCACATGATCGGTTCTTGATGATATTGACTTTGAAAACTTGGAAGAAGAAGAAGAAAAATATGAAAAGTAAAAGGGTTCATGATGTGGTGAATGAATTCTCGAGAAGATCGGTGATCAAGGAGTGGAAGCAAAAGGAAAAAAAAAAAAACTTTAAGGCCGTATTCTACAACTTCTTCTTGCCATATGCATCTCATGCATGCTCACGTGAGAAGAGACAAAGAGAGAAGCGATGGTGAAAGAAGAAGAAGTGGAGAGAAAAATATCCTTGATCATATTTGAGGTAAATGGGTCGGGTCGTCGACCTTAAATTACAAGACGCTTGTTCGGAGGCAACCCAACCTATTTATTGTGTTAATTTAGGGTGAGTTTTTAATACGGTTGTGTTTGGTTTTTTTATTTATTTATTTTGAAGAGATGAGAGAGAGGGACTAATGATGTTTCCAAGTGACATATATGTGCAGGTTATGGTAGAATCTAACCCGGTGTGCCATGGCACACATGACCTTCACAAAGGCTTGCATTGGTGAGTTAGGGATTCTTCAAACACGGATTTTAGCATAGGAGGCAGTCGGCCCCGGTGTGCGAGAACACACAGACCGTAGGGAGCATGGTGGCGCCACTACCATGCTTGGGGACTGCCTGGCGTTATTTCTTCCCCACCCTTGAGTTGGTTGTGAGTATCTTTTTCTTTTTGCTGGAATTGCGTCACTTTTAGTGTATATGTCATGCTCCATCTCATCTACTGGTCCTACACAATGATTGTTGATTCCTATGCATGATCTCTAAATTCGTTGATGACAACGAAGCATTCAGTGTGGGGGTGGTTTAACTATCTATTAGCCAAAATGTGTCTTGAATAGCTAGTTACATGTAGGGTGTGTTTAGTGCGTATTGTGTGTAGATTTGTGTTATGTTTTTACTTATATTGTCGTATTGTGTAGGATAGATTTAAATATTGCTTGCACTTTTACAAAATTGAGTATACCCACCAACAAAGTAAATTGCGTAGAGTCAAATTTTTTCGAGTCAAATCCTTGCATATAAAGTAGGATCTTATTAAAATAATAAATTAAAAAAGTGAGAAAATTGAAAATTTGAGAAAAGGCAAATGAGAGAAGCATAGACTTGGTTGATTTAGTGGGATGTGAAAACTTTAGGCATAGGGTGTGAATTTTGACTGAGAGCGACATTTTCAGTTCCCCTTAGTAACTATAGAGGGAATCTCATTACAGGAATGCCTACTCATTTTCAAACTAAATTGAATTTTAAAAAGCTAAAGTGTGTGTTGTTTTTCTCTTACAAGAGTTGAGCATGGTGTTTTCTAAACAAGCCGAATGTTCATTTTGTCCGTCTTAGGTAGTCGCCAGACCGCCTCATAGTGGCACACAGTACAGCTGAGCGAGGATGTGTATTAGAGCACTCACTGCTTTTATATCTTACCTTGTAGGACCACTAGTAAGCCTTAATTGAACCTTGGTTTTATTTTTAGCTCTTGTCGGCCTAGGGAGACGATACTTGGCCTTCATCATATATTGTTTAGGATCACCTTTCTAGAGCGTCACGAGGGAGCAGTAGTTGAGGGGGTTAGTTGAGGGAGTGTTTCGTTATATATTTTTGTGAGTTCTGCAGATCGCATATGCTTCATTGGATATCTATGAGGGGATGCGAGGGTGAGTGAGTTGGTTTGCACACTAAGGTGTGGCGGTGTTCCATGTCATTACACCATGGACACAGTAGTGGAGAGCCTAAGTGCGTGACGTCTAATCCGCACGAATGGGGTTGGTTGTACTGAATTGGTGGATCGTGCTAGGTATTGGATTTCTTTCATCTTGGTGTAGGAAGTTCGGTTGGATTAGGCACGTGACATATATCTTATTTGACTACTTGAGAGAGGGATATGACTGCACTCTAGTGTGGGGGTGTCGACATTTGACTACGGACATAGAGATTGTGCATTAACGACTCGACCCCCATACATGCTTTAACTTGGACGCTTTGTGGCATAATGCGCTTCATGGAGTTAGGGGGAGATGAATTATTATTGTGATACTTATTCATTGCTTTGTTTATTTCCTGCCCCTGAAATTATTAATACTGCTTGATCTTGGAGGAGGACCACTCGTATATTTTTAGTTTTATTATCGTTGTTTTACTGAGAGAAAAAAAAAATCAAATCAAAAAAAAAGAAAACAAAAAAATAGAGAAAAAAAAGGATAGGAATAAAGAGAAATAAAGTTGTGCTTATTGGAAATCGAGTGGTGAATGTTCTTGTTCCTGTTGAAGATTAATTGAGATCGCGTACGCTTCGCTTTGATGGCTACGGGATTGACATGGTACCGGGGTTTGAGGGGATTGAGGGCTGGAGTCGTTGAGATTCGGGTTGTGTATTCCTTTCATCATGGTGAGGGTGTGAGATATGGGGTTTGGTGAGCTTATGTGACGCTTTAGGATTTTTTTTTTTTTTTGCTTCATACAGTTATATCCTCTTTGTCCTTAAGCCTCATCGTTTTTTACCATTAGCGGAATAAGAGCTCGGACTGTGAATGTGGCTTAGCCTTGGTTAGCCTCTTATGTTTATCACCACACATGAAGAGGTAGGTTATTCTTGATAGTAAAGTTAGGCTCTCTATAATAGCTATGGGGAATTACTTGTTGTTGAATTTAGTTGCGATTCACACCTCGTGCCTAACTTTTTCATTACTTTAGAAACACCGGTCTTATGTGGATTAAAATTGTCTGATCTCCCAAAAAGAATGTAATTTGTGTTTTTATGTGATTAAGTTCGAGTCTAGATTTTCATTTGCATCATCTTGCTGCATTGTAGCGTCGTTAGTCGTGTTTTAGTCGTTTGAGTCTTGTCGGCTAGTAGACAGTTAAATGCAGTAGATGAGACTTTGCTCACGACGCGCAAATGGCAAGTGTGGGGGTATTTGATAACTCCTTAATAAGAGTTATCTTACGTAAACTTTACATTGTCATTTGTGTGCGTTTCGGTGTAAAGTGATTAATTCCGGGCTTATTTGAAGAGAAAATGAGATTTTGGATGTTTTTTAGCTTAAACGTACAATCCAGGCGTTTCTTAATGGTTCTGAGTATGATTTTGATAATTTATCAAATTTGATCTTCGTTGTAGTGTTCGTGTTATTTTTTGACAAGAATTACGAATGCGGGAATCAAGTGGAGAGAAGAAACGAGCTTCGGAATAGAAGAAAAAGATGAATTAGGAGCGTTTTGGATGTTTTCGCTAAATTTGGACAATAATTGAGAAAAAGAATAAAACGGTCCGAAAACGGGAATTTCTCTACATGATCAAAGTCTACGTCGTGAAAGGACTGCAAAGGTGCAAAAATCACATTCATCGGAGTTCCGGATCTAAATTCGGTCCTTATTTGTTTTTCAAAAAGCTTAGTTGCTTTTCCAGGATGTTTTAGAGAAAATTAAGGATATTTTGGATTTTTAAATGAAGATGGAAGTGAGATATGTGGAAATTGAAATTAGACTCGAAGAGCTTTCCAACGGCGGGTCACGGAGCTAAAACGGAAGTCGGACGAGAAAGTTATGGCACGGAGAAATTCAGAAAAAAAAGCCAAGTGTAAACTAGGTCGCACGACCTAGTTGGAGAATGAAGGGAGTTCAAATAGGTCGCACGACCTACTAACTAGGTCGCACGACTGAGTACTGGGTCTCCAGTAGGTCGTACGACCTAGTAAGTAGGTCGCACGACCTACTTCATGCGCAGGATTTTTGGGAAACTCTCTGGGGCTTTTCGTAATTAATCCTAAACGCGTCCAAACTATTAGGAAACCCATATAAAGGCCGACGTGATTTTGGTTAGTTATACGGGACATAAGCCAATTTTGGGAGGCATGAGAGCTTGGAACATCATCGTGGAGCTTTGGATTCATCGTTTGCTTTCTTCTCTTCTCTTTTCTCTAGTTTTTGGTTCATGATCATGAAACTTTGTATCTTGATCATGTGTAATCGTAGCTAAACTCTTAATATCGGGATTTCTCAATAGTATCTAGGGTTTGAAGCCGTTTTTTGGCGAATTTTGGATTTGATTCACGTTTTATGAACTTAATTGATGATGAATAGTTGTGCTATGTTTAATTATTGTTCGTAATCCATCTTTGTGTATTTCGATCACCTATATGAAGATCATAGGTAATTGGTTATTGAAAGCAACGAATTGCCCGGATAATTGAATTAAGCACATAGTCACCGATTAGAGAAATCAACCACAGACTGTGAGCATTGAGTAGAAGTTAGAAGATCACGATACATGTTTAGACGTACGTAGGCTAGAGAAATCAGGTACATGCTCTGAGTATAGACTTTGGTTGAGAAATCTTCAAAGTACCCTTGCTCGTTTGGAAAATCAATTCATCATTAGTGTTTCATACCGTAATTCATGAATGGTGAAGATCTAGTAAACCTAGAGAAAATCCTGATATTTTTCTCCCATATTCACCTTAGTTTTAATAATTAGCGTGTTACTTACTTTCTTAGATTAGTAAACAAACTCAATTGCTAGCCCACAAAAATTTAATCATCCTAATTGATTCACAACAAGTCCCATGGGTTCGACAAACCCGGATTACCGGATATTACTACATGCAACAGTCGTACACTTGCGGTTGAATCGTGTCAATGCCATACGGTTTTGTCAAAAGACACTGAGCATTAGAAACAGAGGTGCTGGCCGGAATCGTTTTGTGTATCCTCTGCAATAGGTAGGTCATCTCTGTAAGGAGATCCCCCTATCCTTAGGCGCTAACTCCCGAGCCCTTGAGAATGTGGTTGGATATGAAACACGCACCTTCATGAGCCACTCCAGACAAGCTTGATTTATACCTGCATTTTCAAAATGAGAATGGTTTATTCAACTACGAAATGGGATCACATGTTTTGCAAAATACTCGTTTGGAAACAATCTTACCAGTTCCCTTGACGATCTGCTGAAGTGAAGCAATCGGAGTCGTTGTTTGCCCACTGGAGGTCGCTGCTTCAGCTAGCTTTTGGTCTACAAGAGCTTCGCGCGCAAAGTACTCCTCAGGGATTGCATAGTTTCTTTCAACAGCTTGGATCGCCCATACCGCCTAAGGATTTTGTGCAAGTACTGCGTCCAAATTCAGAGCAGGCGTTTGAGTCTCATCATGAAAATCCTCGATCAGCAGACCATAAATAGACAAGTTTTTACTTGAAGCTCTTGTACTCATACCCTCGGTCGCGACACCAGATTCGCGACCACCGGAGTTTTCTCCCTTGAGGCTGCGTTCTAAGGGAGTTCACTTGGGATTGCGCTGCCACCACTCTGATCTCTTGCCTCGAGCAAATTTGTTGTAGACTCTGGAATTTCTGGCACATTATCAGGTGCGAAATTAAGTTGCGTTCCAGGAACCGCAGTAGTGTGAGTTTCAGGTTTTGTTAATTGAGTATCTTCCATGTCTTGATCCAGTGCGCCACTGCTCGCTTTCGACTCATGTTCGACTCTTCTCTCATTGGCTGGCATTGCACCCTCGGAAGCGGTATTGACTTGACTAGCTTCTGGAACTTCTGGCATATTTTGGGACATGGGATCTGAAATCACCATTCCTTGATCAGTTTCAGTTAGCTCGACTCTTCCAAGAGGGGCCTCGGTTGGCAACACAGCTGCAGGGGCGATACTCGATGGAACCTCAGAAGGTGTAGCGGTTTCTTCCCTCTGAGTTTCAACTGGAGATATATTTTTCTTAGGGGCATTAACTCCTTGGGAGGTCTCGCGAGCAGCGCACGAATCATTTTCTGGAGGAAAAGTGATCCTCTCTCGCTGATCTAGATCTTGATTAGCATGTTCAGCACTTTGCTCCTGCTCCTGTTGAAGCTCCTCTTCTTGCTCCTGCTCAATGATGAGCTCGAGCCGATCATCCTCAATGCTGACCCCATCTCCGGCCGGACAAACTTCAGGAACTTGATCAGATTAACCTTCCATCGCTACATCCTCGCTAGGAGTCTCGCTAGCAGCTTTAGAGATGCGAACCACGGCACTACGGAGCCTCCGAAGTCTTCTCGATGGTTGAGGTGTCGGTTATGCCAAAATAAAATTTATGTTATTCCCGTGCTTGAACAATTATACTGCCAAAGTATAAAAGCTTATGGGAGAAAGACCTCCACATTCATATGGGATCGCATCTCCATATTCACATGGGATATTTGCGTAAGTGTTATGCCGCAGATTATCATCAATTCCTTTAAATAGAGCATGACCTGGTTACGCGCAAAGTCTGTTATTTTTGTTCAGTAACGATGCAATTGCTTAGCATTTTTAAGAAATTTGTTTACATGATGCTTCACCGCATTGGTTCACTAACCAAATACGAATGTCGCTCTTAGATACCCCACGTTTTAAAGCCTCAAAGATAAGTACTTGGCGAGATAAGACAAACAGTTATATAGTACCTTCCTCATCGTCGTCGCCGACAATTTCCTGGAAATCTAGTTCGGCGAGTGCCATTTTTCCTACAACGGATTGAGAACGCTGCGTCTGCTCCTCAAGGCTCTTCTCCATAGCTTTCGCGATGTCGTGTTCTTATCAAGCCTTGTCTCCTCCTCAGTCTGCTTTGCCATGGACACAGACTTTGCGATCACTTCTTCCTCAGTAGGGCCTCCCAGAGCTTCCACAGATTCCCCACTATCTGTAATATACGCGTATTTATCAGCAAGAATCTTCGTTTCAAGATTAACCAAAAACGCAATATTTTAAACACTTTTTATTACCTTCCCGCCTGGCGAAAGGGGCCTCTGGAACTTAGTCAACAAAATGTTCTATGTCGGTTTGCCTCGAACTCTGAACCCTTTTAACAGCTGCTTTCTCTTGAGGAGCAGGGTTATTTCGCGCGTGCTTTGCTGGTCTAGGTATCATCGCATCTGTCGATGGCTCGCCGGAAGCCTTTATTTTCTTCAAGTTATCACTTGGTTCTGCAAGGGACGAGATGAAGACTGCAAGAGCAGACCAGATTCTGGCCTCAATCTCTTGCCCCATTGGTGTCCTAGGCTCAATGACAACGTTAGCTTCGTCCTTCGAACGCAAAATATTGGCAAGCCCATTGTTGCGGTCTCCAGAGCCGAACCTTCTGAAGCAGCACTATAGAAAAAGAGAAAAAATTCAATACTACATATACTCCATTCAAGGAAGAGAAAATATTTGATAGAAATACCTTGTTGAAATTATCTGCATTATCTCTTCCTTCTTTGTAGGAGTTCTTCCGGACATCTTCAATCTTCTTCGCGAGAACCAAATCCGCACACAGATGGTTATCCTTATCCAACAACGAATAGAACCCATACTTCGTCGCGTCCCTGGATGGCTTGGATTTAAAGGGTTAATCTCCTATTCTGAGGGCGGGAGCTCTAATGGGCTGTAATTGAAGCCGAGACCTTGCTTGAAGACGATTCTGCGCGTTCCAAAAGGCAATCCAATCTATAGTTGCATCCGCTGACCTATTCATGGAAGGTTACGTTAGTGGGAGCATGCCAACCAGCAGGTCATTGCACTCTTTGTACAACAGCCTCTTGTAGCAACCCTTCACAACTGAGTCAAACCACAACGAAGGGGCCACGGCGTCAAAACCAAGATGGGGGCTCACTCGAACATGATCATAATGGGTTGTGATGAGCGGGTATCTTGCGCATTCAATACCATCTTCGCATAAAGCAGGCAAGTACCCCCTCCTGCACCACTTGACAAACCTGGAATAACCGAGCGACCCCTCAATGATGTGCGCGCGAGTGTACTTCACACTCTTGTCAGGATACATGTTCTCCCTGAAGACAATGTTGTCCAGCTGCTGAGTATATGGCGTTGGAGTGAAGAAACTAGCATCGTCGAATATCAAAGAAAATGAGAGACGAACACCCTTGGTCTTGTACCAACGCCATGAGCGTGGGCAGAAGAGCTACTTCTTAGCCTTAAGCACGTCCCAAAATGTCATCAGGTGAAGGAATCGGAGCATATAGGGGCCATAGTTCATACACCCACATCGACCGGAACGCGACATTTTCGTAAGTCACGACGTTGACTCGACCTTGAGATTGCTCATCGTGCGTCATCGCCAGATCTAAACCTTGATACAAAGAGCCAAGGACCATAGGTCCTAATGCCACTTTATGCCCGTGGGATATGCGAACTGCTAGCGCGAGAACATAGCAGAATACGCCATCATGGGTGTGTCCATCAATAAGATATCGCGACAACCAGACACAAAGAAAGCCGCATAGAGTATAATGGGAACCTTTCCCTTCACCGAGGTTGGCGCCTTAGGGTTCTTCGAAACCACTTCCTGGGCAAATTTGAATTCGCGAAGTCGCGGAAGAAGTAAGTTATCCATTTGGACCAGACATTCTTCTTGCCTGAGGTAACTGTCAAATACGACTTTGAAGGCTTGCTCGATGTCCATCTTGTGGCATTCTTGTTCAAGTACCCGATGCAGTCCTTCATCTCTTCGAAGATCGGAAGTTCTTCGTCGGTGCTCAAAGGATCCATAGGATCCACGGAACCCATATAAGGAAGCTCAAATAGTGCCTAGGTGTCTTCGAGTGTCGGCCCGGCCTCGTAAGTTTCAAAGTGGAAGTTGAGGGTCTTCTTCGAGTACCTGGAGAATAAAGTCATCAGCATGTCTTTATCGAGCCTCACACTCAGCCATTTAGTCACACGCACGGATCCGTAAATCCCTGCGCAAGTCAACTCAGTCTCAAAGTGTTCGAGAATGTACTATTTCCACTCCTCCATATAATCGAGTTTCTCGCAGAAAGTCTGATGAAGAATATCCGTGAAAGGATAGAGTCCAGCTTCCAGGCCAAGCCTATGGATGTCATTGACATTGGCAAGATCCCAATCATCTCTCTAAGGCTCAGATGCCAGTTGCAGAACATTATTTAGGGGGGACTTATCAACCGTTGTTCCTCTTATCGTTGCCAAATAAAAGTATTCCCCTCCCAAGTAGGGGGCCTCCCACCATAAACCCTTTGGAAGCTCAGTAAAATCAACTGCTTCCTTACCAGATTTCTTGGGAGCCATCTCTATGGCACAAATAATGAGCACAAATGAAAAATTAAGAGACTGTAACGAACAAAGGGTTGTTCATGCGTGAAAACCAAACAGGAAGAACACTAATCCCATATTGGGTCACAGGTTTATTTGAATCCAATTTCAAAACATGAAGTGAATGACAAGAATCACTAACCTTGTTGCCTCTTGAGTTATTGAACTACTTGAGTAATTTTTTCAAGAATCTGATCAATGATTTTAACTTGCTGCTGAGGATTCTCTCTCTTGCTCATAAAATTGTGATAGTAACAATGGTGGAAAAGTTCTAATCGTTGCAGTAAAAGGGTTTATATAGGGCCCCGAATCCTGAAGAGTCGCGACCGTTCAGATTTGCTGAATCAATGTTATCTTGATAATCGGAAAAATTGGTGACATATCGAATCGTTTCGAATCATTTTTGCCTCGAAAATCGGCGAGAATATGTGGATGGCGTCTGATTAGCTTCGCAACGGGCACGTCCTATTAAATGCTACGACGTTACAGAGACCTGGGCAATGATGGTTATTTCTGGGGGCTAAGGTTTTCGAACGCAAGTTTCCCAGATGCGAAAATATTCGTGAAGCCACGCACGGCTGATTTTGCGCGTCTACACAACGACATGTGTGACGAGCGCGCAAAAGGGGGCTAATGTAGATAGTGAATTCTGAGCAGATCAACCACCGTCCACGTGGAAGGTATCAAGCACATCTGATGGTACTCCGTATACACTCTATCATATCTCCTCTGATTCGCATATGCTTATATTCGAGCTTATCCATATGGGGGTTGTGAGACAAGGTCACCTTCGCGTACTAACCACACGGGAGTTGTAGGGACTTAGTGGCTTGGAGGCTAGAGTAAGGGACTTCACGCGAGAGCAACAACCATGCTCACGCGTGACCTTTGGTAACTAACTGAGAGATTTAATGCCTATGTGTCCCATAAATGCGTTCGATCTCATAACGATCCCTACATATGCGGACGGGTCCGTAACGTGCCTATATATACGGTCAAACGTCCCGTTACGAGGCTAACATTAAGCCGCCATTTATGGGCGCATTAACCCCTCATAACGGTCACTTCCCTACTATATATAGGAACGTTAGCCTTCTAATGGCAACTCTTGGATCTTTTAGCCAATTTTTCATAATGTCTCTTTCTAAAGAACTGTTAGCAAGTGCTTACTCTTTCCCCTACTCCAACCTACAATCTCTCTGTGCTTTCTACTTTTGTTCTTGTTTCTTGTTACAGGTGTACGCTTGGATCTTCCTCTAGGATTTCCTCGTACACAACAAGTTATTGTTCTTGAACCTTATACTTGAAATTTTTTAAGCATGGAAAGCTGTGTTGAAATCCCCATTTTCTCTCAATCATAACATGCTCATTACTTCATGAAATCAAGTTATGTTTGATCCTAGGCACTCTTTGAGTTCCCATCTAAAAATTCATATCGACTTGGACGTCTAATTGAATCTTTAGCCCCTCAAAACCAGACCCAAATACGGTTCAATGTTGATGTGTTATCTAACGAAAACTTTTTTTTAAGTATGGAATAGCTTGCTAACCCGCCATCTTTGGCAGTGCATAACTTATTGAATAAAGCTCCAAATTATAATATGCTTTCTCATGTGTTATCATCATGACGAATACATCAAATCATGTTCCCCGACTCATCTTCAAATTCTAAACAGATACCCTAAAAGAATGAGCTCAAAGTATCTAACTTGAAACTGTGAAAATTCTTAAGTATTTAATCAGTGGTTTTCACCCAACTTTGACTGATCATATCTCCTTGTGTGATTTGAATTTTTAGGGTTCAAATATATTCTGGAATCATTGGAATTCAAATTATAAACTTTATTTTTAGATTCTCAAAATTATCTCTCAAATAACTAAATATTGGTTGTGAAGTTAACCAATTGAGTTGACCTTCACTTATCTTTGACTTTCTGATTTGACATATCAGATGAACAAATCGACTAAAATGTTTGTCTTCAAAGTTGCTTAAAAAAACATTTTAAGTGTAAGGGTGAAGCTCGACCAAATTTGACTTTCTGAAAACCCTTGTTTAACTGAGTTGTATGAGAGGGGCTACCTTAGAATTTTAAAATGAATTGAATAGGAAAGTGAAATCATAATCCATGGAATGACCTCATGCCTATGTATAAATATCACGATGTTTGGAGTCAGTCTGTTCTTAGCTGGGTTAGAGTTGCCTAAAAGTCAATTGGATGGGCTTTTATGCAGTTTACTAACCTTTACGAGCTTAAGTGAAATTAAGTAAAAGTAACTTATATCCATGATGAGTTTATCTAGGACAGTTAAGAATCTTGTTTAAATGTTGGAACGTACAAAAGTCTGTTTTGGGGGTCCATGCACACTCAGGGTTTGTACTGGATAGTTGTGGAGCATCACGAACAATATGGTCATTTGATTTGCATGACATCCACCGCATTGCATTGTTGTACAAAGCCTCATATAGTGGGTATGCGTTGAGAGTCTACACACTTCAATTGTGTAGATACAATTAGTGTTGAGGATCGTCATGATAGACGTATGCATTTAATTATTGCATTGGATATGATGTGAGAAGTCTACTTGTTTTTCTTTAACTACGAGTATGAGCAACTGGATCTGTTTTTCAAAAATATATCGATGATTATATCAAGGTACCGCCTTACTTGGCAACTGATTTCTACGCAACTTAAAAGCATTGCCTTATTATACTGTTATGAGTGGACCCGTTATACTGGGATGTGTCTTCAAATAACTCTAGGCCTGGGGTCTGAGGGTAGAGACTTTGCAGGTCCCCTTTGCTCCACTTTAAAATCGTGGGTATCAGATTTGTACCCAGCTGTAGGCACTAGTACTACTATACTAGGATGATGATCTAGTATGGGGTGTCGACACTTAATTTTCTAGTTGTCTTGGTAGATTATTGGATTGGTTCTTCTTTGTCAGACACGAATCTAATCTTCACAACCCTACGAGTAGTGGGATTCGGATTCCGTTGTATAAGGTTGAACATGTGTGGAATTTCCAATATAAGAACTAAGAGGAAACATTACTTAACTTAATACTTATTCCTGAGCATATTTTGAACTCGTTTGAACAGAAGCATCTTATTTAATTGGGTTACGCCACTTTAAAAATGATCAACAATTCCAAAATTTGATTGTCTACTGAAACTTTTCAAACTAGAAACATTTTCTTAAACTTTTCAAGCGAGTTTTCCTTAAGCTATATTTACTTGTTCGCTTTTCATTCGAACATTGTCTAACTTTGGGATTTCTATTTTCTTACAACCCGTGCAGGTTAGCATACGGAATCGAGAGCACAGTCACACTCAAATGACATTGAGCTGTCACTTTATCATTTTAAATCCTTGATGGGCAATTCTGTGTCTTACCGAATGACACTCCATTGAGTTCAGGGATCTCTCTAGGCTTTCCGGCTCAAGATGGAGGGGGTGTTAAAGATGGTATCAGATCTGGTCTTTTTGTATAAATAAAATTAGGAAAACCAAATAATTGGTGACTAGTACCTTTAAAATAAATAAATAAATGGATATATATGAGACAAGACTAAAATGAAATAGGATGGTTGGGGAATGCACTGACGGGAGTGCTATTTGTGTATGTATGGGTCATATAGGCCTGCATAGTTGGAGCATCAGGATAAGGTTCAAAATGGTTTCATTGCATTGCATGATGAGACAAGTGGTATGAGTCTGAGAATGAATCATGGCTATGGGATTAGTGGTGCGGATATAACTCATATGAGCATGAGTGTGTCCACTTATTTATATCAACAATTCGCACATCGAAATACTACTTAACATGTAGTGCTAACGGGTATGTCTTGATTCTCTAACATGATAGATAATTAGCAAAGTAATAAGATATAAACTAATTAATAAAGAACATGCATAATTATATAATCCGATGATAATAATAAGTGTAAAGTAAAACGCCAAGTATTGAACAGTTATAGTAAAATGTATGAGACATGAGACACCGATTTTTCACATTAGGGAGACCTTCTGGAGTGGAAAGTAGCTGTTAAGCCACCACATCTTAGTCAAGGCAAGGAATGCTAATGTGGTCAAAGACATTCGCCATAGTTTTAGCATTACGGCAAACCCGACCTTTTGATCACCCATTTTCAGAAATTGAGTAGGCAACGGGCTCCCGGCTATTTAAACTAAAAATAATGTCGCCATTACGAGCCCTATGATCCTTTTCTTTCTTACTGGGCAGCGAATCGCGACTCACCTATTCACTTGATCCCGGGCCCAAGGGAAAGAAAAAGGAGGAATGGTCGGCTGGGAAATGGCCTTGCAACATGAACGAGTGATTAACCTCAATGTGATACTCAGTGAAGGATGATTACACCAGTTGCTAGCACCAACTAATTCTAGACAATATATTACTAGAACAATATGATAAACTGAATACAATGGCTATCAAACAGATCAGCACTTACACTATATCACCACCTGCCTAGCTTATGTAATATCCTTGTTGCAGCCTGATGCTGGTAATCCAAGATGCACCTGAATTCAGTTGGTTCACCAATTTCCTAAGAACCCTAGGCCTCTTTTTATAGAGGAAAAGCGGAGGGTAGCGTATGTGCTTGCCTAGTCATTTTTTTTAGGGAAGTTGCCTAATCATTAAACAAAAGAGTTCTTAACTCCAAGCACAAAAGTTATATAGAAAATCTATAGATATCTAAACTTTTGGAATTTAAATCAAACTCAATCTCTAATTTAATTAATGATTATTATAAAAATGAGTTACTCCTTAAATAAAATCATATTGTAAAGATACAAAATTCATTTTTATGTCAAAAATTATTAAATAAAATTATTTAATAAAATATATGATTTAGAAATCAATAAAACTCTAATTCAAGATTTGATATCGATTTACCAAAACTCTTCTTTATTAACTAACAAAAATATATTCTAATTAAAAAGATTTCCAATCGATCATACATAGTAATTTTAGGAACTCGATATTTCTCATTAAAAAGATATTAGTATGACATTTGGTTTATATCAAGATACTTCTAATTTTCTTTAATTCGAAAACTATACGTAATATGTTGTAAACTCAAACATGGAGAAGAGACGAGGAACGGAGAGAGACAAGTATTTTAGGGAGAATTGTATTGATGTGTCTATTATTCTCCACCAAGTCACCCTTTATATAGAGTGTGGGAGTCAGTCATATCAAGTATATAAGGCAGTACAATATACTGTGAATATTCACCAGTATCAATTACATATTTCATAACACTCCCCCTTGAATATTCACTAAAGTGATGCCTCGTTAAAATCTCGTCGAGCAAAACCGTCGGGACAAAATCTCCGACGAAAGAACATCTTATGAGCGGAAGCTTGGTCCAGTCTTGAACTCATCCATGGCTGCATGCCTCGTTAAACCTTGCTAGAAAAAAAAAACCCTGTGGGATAAAAATCTTAGCTAAGGAAAAAGAGTACATCGCCTTGTAATTTAACCTCCCCCTCTTTGCATCATCTTGATGTCAAAACTTCATACCTGAAATGTGAACTTATGGGAAACACATAATGTCTAACATAATATGCTACCACATGATCATTCGAGGTAGTAATAAAAACTATCAGTATGACAAGTTATATACTCATGACATGTGTCATACTAAATTATATGCATATGCACCTAAACTACTCGCGAGTGTGTATCTTCGATTTGCTTTAGCAAATAAGTATATATCTCATGGGCAATAGCCTCCATGGATTTCACATATAGTGATTCGTACGATCATTTTTTGTAACTAGTTACTTTCATATTCGTAGTCTTAAGACTAAACGAAATATCACAATCACTCTTATGAGGATTTATGGGTTATAATTATAACCATGAGAAATATGTGGGCATTGCTTGCAATATAGCATATTTATCTTTCAATAGTCTCACGCATTCAACCATTAGGGTGCGGACATTTGAATATATTGTTCTATACAAACATGGATGCTTAATGCATATCAAGTACTTCAAATTACTTCACATATATGCTCGATGCATGTAGTGCAGAGCTCGTGTATATTTAGACACACCGGTGTTGACTTTGATTTTGGCCAATAAATAGTCAAACACAATCCCACTTGCAGTGGTTTATGGAAATCATATGATTTCAAGCGCTTTAAAAGTAATATCATCAAAGAAGATATGAATAAACTCCAATGTAGGTATAATCTTAACTTCTACATGAGTTGTGGCCTCATTAAGGGCATTGATTTTCCATCGTTGGTTGGATCATTTATTGATGATTCTCTTGGTTCTCAATTTCTACGGAATCGGAACTAACAAGACCATGAAACCTTTACATGCTTCATAATTAAATCTCGTAATATATAAGAACGTTTGGATCAAGTTTGAATAAGACATTTAAATTGAAATTCATGTCTTTTTAATAGGGTATCTCCTCCCCCTCATGACATGAACCATATGATCAATGTCATAAAGATATGCTTTCGGTATATTTATATACTCGAGCCAAAAAAAATATAGGCGAGAATGTATCTCCTTAGGAGATAAATTT
Organism: Linanthus parryae; assembly: GCA_023055425.1. NCBI lineage: Eukaryota > Viridiplantae > Streptophyta > Magnoliopsida > Ericales > Polemoniaceae > Linanthus > Linanthus parryae. The sequence goes on along the minus strand of JALGPY010000001.1, from coordinate 40,305,338 downwards.
ATCACAATTCAAACTTGCAGTTCTCAAGAACTCTTATCCTCTTTGGGATAGGAGTTTCACTAATGAGAATATACTAATCGCGTGCTGCTCCTTTAAAAGAGGTTCAAATGAGATAGATAATGAGCATACAACATGTATTTATATAAGAATTCACCCGAATGGATAATATTGCACAATTCATAAGAAGTGCATATATAGTCAATCTAAAATAATCATGAAGATTATTGAAGTCTCATATCAATTATTCAAGCAACCAAACACTTTTAATGATGCCAACGGTGACGAACTCAATCTTGAAATTTATGGACGAGTTCATGTCAAAGACCATTGATTTCTTCTAGAGACGATACGTCTTCTAGGTGCTCGATATAAGATATGCACATTTTTCAAATGTGAGATTGACAACATCCAAGTCACTTTTAGGGGCTGAATAATAAACTTTGGATTTTCTATGAGATTTGATACGGAATCACAACGCATAAACTAGGCGTCGGTTGGGCGATGCAATGCATCAAGCCATTTCTATGACAAATTCTCTACGTTGGGTAGGCGATGTAATACACCAAGCCATTTTATGACGAAATTGTCTACGGAGAATTTCATTACTTCGTAATTATACAAAACCACTTGGCATGTCCATAAATGCAAGTATAAAAGTTAAAAAGCTTCATTAGTCTGAATCTCAATATTCAAGGGGAATATTTGTGTTTCATGAAACACATGGTGCTAAAAAGCTACTGTTGTGAGCCTTAAAAGGTCTCATGTACATCCTTGAATAGAGCTTTTTTTTTTCAATTGTGGAAACTTCTAGTTTGACAAATGTAGGTTACCTCTTGTGGGGTACCTTTTCATCAAGTCATATATTTCATAACTTCGGGTATGAAATATGATGCTAATAAACATACCAGGGACTTATGCATTTTCTGATATTGTCTTTCTTTTTTCTTGTATGAGCCATATAAGAAATAGGAGCTTCATAACAATTTAGAAAAAAATCAAGATGTAGAGACAATGTAAACAGAAGAAGCTAACCTTGATACTAATGAACCACATATTTTGGAGGATTTCTCTAGAATTAATAAATAAGAGAAATAAATATTGCTTCAAAACATATGCAACTTCACAATATTATATACCTTAAAATTATATGTAATAGATCTATGACAAAACAAAAACATATTTAATTCAAATATCTTTCTCAAATAACTTCTTTTAAGATTCTTAATTTGAGAATTTAATAATCTTTAATCTAAATTGTATTTCCAAAAGAAATGACGTGACAAGTTCATGTGAAGCTTGTAATTGCCAAGGAGTTGGGAGGATCTTGTATAACTCAACCAAAAAATTGTACAGATATTTGGAGGATCTTGAATCACTTAACCAAAAGATTGCATAGATATGAGCAAAAGCATATCGGCGTATGACAAGTACGCAACCATGACCACTTAAGGGGTGACTTATTTGCAACATTTATTTTTCTCTCCCTATTTTTATGTAGTCTTTTACTACAAAGGGTATTATAGGGGATCAATATGGGATCATCATTGTACCAAGACCATACAACAATCGCAACTAAGTCTGTGACTGTGCAGATTGTTTCAACCATATAATTCATAGGATTCGTTTCAGGGGATAGCTCGCTATTCAATTGAAGGAATTCACTCGAGCATAAAATCAATCATCCACTCCTGAGATCCAATACCATTTTTTTTTTAGAATTATTGAGAATGAAATAAATTCGAACAAATATGAGTGATATATTATACATATATTTTTTTCTTCCATAACTGCATGTTATGGGTACAATGGCATAAGCAATAACAATTGCTTTGATGTTCATATCCGTCAATGATAGGCTCCGCGTAGTAATTTTTTCATAAAGAGGAGTAAAAATAGCAATATGAAATGAGGAGTAAAAAATATATGAAGACATGGTTCAACTAAGCATATGAATAGCTTAGGACCAATGTATGATTATGGGGTTGAACCTCTCATGGGGTTCCCTATTTTCCTTCGTAAAAGTGGCAAAAATAGCAATACAAGAGGAGAAGAGTTAAAATTGAATCTTCAAATTCAATTATGTAGTTCTCACTCTAGGGGAGAAAGATATATATAAAAAAAAAAAAAACAAAACATATAACTCTTGGTTATAGATATTAGTATTTGCTCTATAACTTCATGTAACATGGTTTAACTAAGCATACAAATAGCTTAGGAACATTTTTTTTAACACAAACAATAACAGTATAACCTTGCTAAGCGGCATTAAGTGGTAAAATCCGCATCTCTTTATTTATCCGAGTTGTTTCATTCGGGCAAGCGCCTCGAGGTCACGAGTTCAAAACTCTAGTGACATTATTTGCAAAAAACAAAACATAACAGTAAAGTTGTAAAAATAAAATAAAATAGAACAAGTCATAATGCTCAGTCACGAGTTTGAAACTCTAGTGTTATTTTTTTCTCAAAGAGGTTTAATAAAATACATCAAGAAACTCGTCCCACCTTAGCGGTAATGTCACGAGTTAGAAACTCTAGTGACTTCTTGCTTTTGTTTTCAGATGAATAAATGATAAAAACAATCGCGCATTAATGTAACAAGCAAGACCATGCATATGAGATGGCAAATGATAGGGCGCTATATGATGTGTCGAATCGATTCACTTGCTCATGTCTAATTGCTCAAATTGTGCGTCTCCAAGGTCACGAGTTGAAAACACTCTAGTGACTTATGTTAATTTATTTTTACGCGTCTATGAAGTCACGAGTTTAGAACTCTAGTGAAATTATTTTCCGCGTCTTGAGGTCACGAGTTCAAAACTCTAGTGACTTTATCTTTGCACAAACAATATAATAAAATAACAATATCACAAAGATAATAAAATGTTTCAACCACAGGCAATGTTTTGGCAGTTAAGGTCACGAGTAAAAACCTCTAGTGACTTCTTAATTTTTAGAGGGAGTACCAAAACGCGTGCTTTTGTATTTCATAGCACCTGCGATTTTTCGATTCAAGACTCTAAATAACGGTTTTTTTCGAGATTAAAATAATTAATCGCGTTATAGGCTTTGTATTCCGACTCATAGCTGTTTCAGAGCGTCTAAAGCTATTGATTTGGCGCGAGGGATCAAGACCCTGCAGCTGCTATATTTTTTTTCATTTGCAGTAATAGTTATTATGACTACATCTACAATAATTCACGTATGTAGCTATAGAGCAGACGGATGATGTGTGCGCATGGGTAAAAAAAACTCGGCGAATGCTACAGCATTCTCTTATTTTTTTTCGAGGAATTCTACATCTAGCCGGGCTCGAACCTGGGATCCCAAGAAGTGACTTCAAACACTCTACCACTAAGGTGACACCCATTTGCAATATTGTTATTTTTCTCGAACAAACTATAACTAAAAAAAATATTTGATATTGTTAATAGGAAAATTTAAATAAAGTTTGAGATTGAACAGTATAACCGAATAAAAGAAGCATGATACTGCGCAGCGACATAGAGGCGTGCAGACCAGGGGTTCGAACCAAACCAACTACTGAGCGGTAATTTTTTTTCCAGTCTAGCAATGAATATTGTAGTAAAAGAATAGTGAGACATGCACAGCGACATAAAAGGCGTGCAGTGTCCAAGGTCTTTCGAACCAAACCAACTGTTTTTGCGCCAATTCTTTTTTCTTTTCAGTATAGCGAACATTAATATTATAACAAAAAAAGAGGTCGGAATAGAGCTGGAAACTTCATACCCTATTTGTGCACAGCAGCATAGGCATGCAGACATCCAAATACTGGGTGGTAGCATCAGCTTTTCCTCTTTTTGTGCTTTTATTTTTTTTTTTCATCGGCAGAAACTTTAAATAAATAAATTAACAATGCCATGTAACAATGTAATGGACTTTGGAGAAGTGGTTGCTCCTTGCCCAATAAGAGATTTGCCCAGTGCGCCCAGGTTCGAACCTGCTGGGCAAGATTTTTTTTTTTTCATTTTTTTTAGTCTGAATTAACTAGATGCTGTATTTATTTATTTTTTTGCAAGCAACTAGCTGCTGTATGAACATGCATTGAATTAGATTTTCTTTTGTTTTCTTTTTCAGCCTGAATCATGCTAGAAACAGCAATTTTTTTTTCTTCTCTAGATCTAAGAGTAGATCGGATTTCAACAATTTTTTTTTCGATGAACCCGTAGGATGGACCTATTATTTTTTATTTTATATACATAAGAAATTGTAAAGAAAAATATAGATACGATGTATTGTCAATTTTGAATCAAGTTGGGATCAATCAAAAGATGAGACAATTAAGATCGAAAATTATGTTTTTCGTTTGATTATCTTGTTCTCGACAACATTTATAAATAAATAATCGTACCTTTTCTTAATTGATCTTCTCGTTCGGTAGAGCGTGCAGATAACGTGTTGTAAACTAAACATGGAGAAGAGACGAGGAACGGAGAGAGACAAGTATTGTAGGGAGAATTGTATTGATGTGTCTATTATTCTCCACCAAGTCACCCTTTATATAGAGTGTGGGAGTCAATCATATCAAGTATATAAGGCAGTACAATATACTGTGAATATTCACCAGTATCAATTACATATTTCATAACATAATAGAAGTTTAATAGGAAAATATTTATTAACAAAATAAGAGATAAATCTCAAAAATGTTTCTTATCAAAATAAGTATTCCTGTTCAAAATCTCTCTCTCTCCCTTTCGCGAGATTAATGTTCAATATCTTAGGAAATATAGGAATAAAAATTCCTCGATGAAATTTCAAAACTAATAAGAGTGGGAGAGCCAACCCTAGCTGTGCTCATTGTGGAATTTGGCGTAAGTGGACATCTTTACTAACGCTTAGTAAAAGCTATGAACATCTCGAGAAATCATACTCCTTGCTATCACCGTCTTTCATGTCCTCAAAGGAACCATTTCAGATTCTTCCTGCTCATTTAGCACTGCATCCTGCCCGACATGGCCCTTCTTTGGGGGTTAACTAAAGGTCTTGTCTCTTTGTCAAAAATCTCGTGCTCAGGAGATTTGGACTTCTCAGGACGAGCAAGGCTATGATATGGTGGATCCTTTAGTGCTATTCCACTTCGAGTGGTGATTACATTGATTTAAGGACGTGAATATGTGTGGTTGAGGGTAAGTTCTCTGGAGCTCTCTCTGTTTGTTGCTGCTCCACCAGTGTACGCAACGTGGTTTTTGTAGTCCGCATATTTGATGAGAGTGTATTGATGGTAGCGTCAATCCGAGTAAACTGTGAGGAAAAAGCGGTGTTCAAAGTCCGAATCATGGCCGTCAATTCATCTATTATTGGAATAGATACCCTAGAGGCCATCTAGTTTAGTATAAATAATAATTGGATAGAATATTCATTCTATTATTTATGAAGATATTTAATGTGAAGTCCTTAGATTTATAATTGTGTTGTTTATCTTAAATATCTCCTGTCCATTATGCTGATTAACAGGACAATCATTTGTAGACTAGTATGGGGTTGGATTGATATGGAGATATCATGATCCAACACATGGGTATGCATTAGTGTAATGGCATACTGGATTGACCCATCTCCGAGAAGGCTACATACAGGTTATGTAAAGTCACAAGTGCTTCTCGTGGTGACAATGGTATTGTCATCCTTAGACTTGAAGTCACTAGATTATCTAGTTGTGGAATATTGTGTTTTTTGTAGCGTCAAATGCTACACCGTGATTGGTTAGTCCTAAAGGCGCGTATCGGACACAATAGGAAGCAAGCTTAGATATCGTAGTGATGTAGATATAATTTTTCCCTCACGCATAACCGGAACAAATATCCAAGGCCACTCGAGGGATAGTGCTTATAGAATGTCTGGCCAGACTCAAATAAATCAATATAGGATGTTGATGTTTGCACGAAGGCTATTCCCAGGATCGACGAACTATGGATTGGATATACGAGTGTGACTTTAATGTCTCGTTTCCAATCCGGATATTGAGACAAAGGGATGAGACAATACTTGCACAAGGTTTTTCGGATGACTATTTCGATTAGTTGGGTGGTGTGGATGTCTTGCTAGAAACCGCTCCATATTAGTAAATAGTTATTACCAACTAAGTAGAAACCTATGTGGTCACATGCCATATGGATTGAACTAGACTTTGAAATTAATTTATATGATTAATTAATTAGAAGTATCAAAATGCAACAACTTGCTAACTTAGTAGGACTAATATGCAAGTTTGACTAATCCAAACTTGAGTAGGATTAGGAGAGGATCTTTATGTAGTAACAAGGAGTTGTTGGACTATATAAAGGATGCCCCTAGCTTCCTTCTTACATACTAATGCTCATGAATAAGTTGAGTAGAAGAGAAGCAAGGAGAGAGAGCAAGAACAAGGAGTCGTCTGCCCCCTTGTCCGTCCCCTCTACCCGTCGGCCACAGCAAGGAGGCCGAGCTCCCTTTGGTCCTCTGTTGCGTGATTTGTTCTTCCTCTTCCATTATTCCTAGCTAGAAAAAGGATTTTGAGGATCTAGATCTCAATCCTAGGCGTGGATCAACAGTAGATATGTGACACTATTCGAGTCTGAAGTCATCAAAGGAGAACCACAATGTACTTGTTATGAATCATTTACTATCGTGATGAATTATCTTCCTGTGATCCTTGGAGGGTATTGAATGGATAAATTATTGTTTATTCTGTGCGCATCCATGATCAAAACTCTACATTGGTATCAGAGCCACAGGTCGAGCATAACGTAGTTTATGTGTTACGATTTTGTTGTTTTTTACCTATAATTGTTGATTATTGCGTTAAAAAAGCAAATTAAGGATATTAGATGCATGTTGAATGTGATTCAACCAAAAGATCTAATTTATACATTGGATGTATGAATTAGTGAGTTTGAGAAATTTTAGGATCTTAGATCTGGGGTTTGGGCACAAATTGGAAAGAAGATCTAATTTGGAAACGTTTTGGACTTAGGGAACAAGGATGAAGTTATTTTGGAAACAACTCCAAGATATTCGGTCCCCTAGGGAGACCGCCCCTCCTTCCTTGCCGCCCAAGCCACCTAGGCTGAAGGCCTAGGCGGTCGGCCGACCCCACGGGGTGGGCCGATCGGCCTACGCTTGGCCCGGGCAGCTCCAAGGGGTTCGTCCACCTAGTTGGTTGGGCATCTTGGACCGTTTTGACCCTAATAATCCTAAAATCAATAAAAAATGGACTAAGCCTGTTAAAAAGTTGGTTTTAACTGTTTATGTGCAATTCGTATGGTGATTTGATATGGCCTTAGATGTGGTTTGTTGTGAATGTTTAATTATTGTGGTTTTTTTATGGCCAGCGAGCTGATCAATTTGATGTAATAATTAATTAGGGTTTCAGCCTGCGAGCTGATATATTTTTTCTCAACTTATGAGATTTATTTATTTAGTACAGTTGCTAGGTAGTACTAAATCGAATAGATAGCCAAGATTGAAGAAAAGAAGCCCAAAGAATTGAAGGAGCCACAGCATGGAGCATGGAGCATTCCACAAGGCTATGAAGGATGGACCAAAAGATGGAGGCACATGAAGATGCGCTTGCTATTCTAGGGTTCATAGGTATTCTCATTGGCTTGAGAATATCTTAGTCTAGGAGGCCATATCCATATCACGTTAATTTATGTATTGTGGATGTTTATTTTATTTTCTTATTATTGTTGTTGGTGTATGGATGATGCTTGCAATTTGATAATAAGATGATTTAAGAACCCGGATCTTTTATTTGGAGTTTTTCCCAAACTCAAATAAGTAATCAGGTGATATAGATCAACAAAATAATTAAAATTGTAAGAAAAATCCCTCAAAAGTAAATATTACGTTTTGCCTTCTCGTTACTTAAACACTCATCACAAAATCGATTAATCAAGTTCGTGCGTGCCAAAGCAATGCGACTTGATTCGTCATTATGTGGTGGCATGGCACATATAATGTGCAATTGTTGGAGTAAGAGGTTGGACGTAACTAGTTACTTTTAATAAAGATTAAAAACCTAGGGGCACTCAATTGGGATTATCTATAGGATAGATAAATAAGGAGTTATTTGCCCAATTGAACCAACAATTGCATGGGATGCAATTATAATTGTTCCTACCTAAATAACTAACTTTTGGGTGAATTGCCAAAGCAAGCTCAAAAGGAAGAGAAATATGGGTATTGGCCCACTAGAAAATATAATTGTAACGACCCGAATCCCAGGGCGTTATTTAAGGAAATAATAAACAAACCCGGCACGACGATCCAACCGGCTACCACCTGCGGATCACCACCGCGGGTACCAAAACAAAGACTCGTCTGCCAAACAGGTACCGTCTGAGCCACCAGCTCAGGTACCAAATAGAACATCATATCTCAATAGACAAGTATTCATTTATGTTCATAAAAGACGAGAGAGTGGTACGTGACACTCGGTTTCAAAAGTGATATTTATATACAAGTGAGTTTACAAATAAACGATTACAATATTCAGGTAACAAGATTTAATCAAACTAATAAAGCTATCACTTCAATTCTACCGTTTGATCCGTCCGTCGTAACCTGTAAACACTGTTAGGGGGTGAGCTCGCGCCCAGTAGGTCGTTCACCGCAACAGTAGGGTGAAATGCAATAAACAATATAATTATGGCAGGTTACACGTAATATCACATTTCACGTAACAATCACATAACACACAATAGCATACAAAGTGACAATAACAAGATTATATGGATCGGCATATATTTAACACGAAGCATGCTGATATACCGTAAGCGATAATAATATTGTAAAGTGCATTACCCCCTACCTCAATAGTAGCATCAGATAACGACTTCAAAATAATAACAGCAGCTCCAAGTATAGAATAACACTAGTACCACTCTCTCACTTACCCGTAATTGAATCGAATTTGGAATGAGAAATAACTAATACACTAGGCTCTATTTATAGAAGATTGCGACCAATCAGGTATCGATGTGTCATAGGGACACATGGCAGGCATGCAGGGAAGGATTGGTTAGGACGCGACACATGTCGCTTGGGTGTCACGCATGCAAAGCAGGAGGCTATGGCGGTGACACGCGATGGTTTATGTGTCAAAAGCATTTGACTTGCAGCAGGACACGTGTCGCACATGTGACGAAAGCTGCCACGCGATGACACGCAGCAGGGGCGTGTGTCAATCATCTGTTACAGTGGCTAAGGCAGTGACACGTGTCACCCTACGTGTCATTCATATAGTTAACAGATAGACAAGCTAACATACTACAAGTCATTATGTACTAATCATGATTAACTAAGCTAAGTAACACTTAAACGAATGATTAGTACTAATTATTCCCTAAATATTTTTATCCTTAATCTAGCGATTAAAGAAGATATTAATAATTCTGGTGTATTTCTGGACGAGCTTAACTATCATAGTTTCACAATTATGAGTTCATCTATCAGGATACTAAATAACATAAAATTCACTTGAGTAATATAAGCTTCAGCAATACAACAACTACACTGCATACAATAGCAATTAAGCATGCTAACAGATTATGTCAAAAACACATATTTACAGTAAATTTAAGTATTTCATGCTTTCCAAAGTCATGGATATTACAATAATGATATTTTCTGCATTAATATCTTGAGTGTTATATATCCGTAGAAAAATAGTGGGAGGTGTATTTAATAATCTAGTCGTTATTAAATATAGTTAATCGTTCACAAATACTAAAACTTGCGTATTTCCTTTAGTAGAATTCCCATGGAAAACAACTCATCGAGTTCATCACATTCCTTACGCTCTGTCCTTGAGAAGGACAAGCTCTCTGGGACCAATTTTCTAGACTAGTACAGAAACTTGAGAATCGTTCTCAAGGAGGAAAAGAAATTGTATGCTCTAGAGGATCAAGTTCCTGAAGGTCCGGAAAAACAATACTCCTGCAGCCCTAAAGGCGTATCAAAAGTTTGTTGATGACGCTAATGATGCATCCTGCCTAATGCTTTGCACCATATGCTCTAAGCTTTAGAAGCAACATGAGAACATGAATGCAGACGATATGATCGCACACTTGAAGCAGCTCTTCGAAGAGCAGGCTAGGGTTGAGAGGCATGAAGTTTCCAAGGCATTGTTCAAATGTCATCCGTCAGAAGGAAACCCAGTGAGGCCTCACGTGTTGCGTATGATCGGCTATCTTAAGAGCCTCGACCGCCTCTGGATTCCGGTGGGTCAAGAGTTGGCTACCGATATCATATTGCAATCGTTTCCTGAGAGTTATGAACAGCTCATCACGAACTATAACATGAATGAGATCGTGAAACCTCTGCCAGATCTACTCAATATGTTGAGGTCAGCTGAACAAAGCATCAACAAGTGTAAGGGCAAATCCATAATGATGGTGCAGAAAGGAAAGGGAAAAAGGTTTGCCTCTACCTCCAATGGAAAAGGCAAAGAAGTTTCCAAACCCAAGGAATATGCCCTTCAGCCTATTGGTGGTATTTCCAAAGGTGTGACTAAAGGTTAGTGACACTACTGCAGTCAGCCTGGACACTGGAGGAGGAACTGTCCAAAATATCTGGAGGATAAGAGGCTTGGAATAGTGACTCCACCACCACCAGGTATTTTTGTTATAGATGTCAAACTTAACTGTCTCTTCATCATGGGTATTGGATACTGAATGTGGATCTCACATTTGTTGAAATGTGCAGGATCTAAAGAGAAGTAGAAGATTGGATAAAGGGGAGATAGATCTGCGCGTTGGGAATGGAGCAAGAGTTGCTGCCTTGGCCATAGGCGTGTACGCGCTGTCTCTGCCTTCAGGATTAGTTTTAGAATTAAATAATTGCTATTTTGTGCCTGCTATGAGCAGAAAAATTATTTCTATTTCTTGTTTGGACAAGGATGGTTTTACAATTTCAATAAAGAACAATTGTTGTTCCATTTATTTTGATAGATTCACTATTGTAGTGGGCAATTATGTAATGGATTATATATCCTTAATCTAAGAAATCATGTCTATAACATTAATACAAAGAGGATTAATATGAATAACTTAAATCCTGCTTATCTATGACACTATCGTTTAGGCCATATAAACAAGAACTGTGTATCTAGACTCCATAAGGATGGATTTCTATACTCTTTTGATTTTGAATCATATGCTACATGTGAGGCTTGTTTATTGGAAAAATTACAAAGTCCCCTTTCAATAAGAAATGTGAGAGGACTAGTGAGCAATTGGCGCTACTACATATTGATGTATGTGGGCCATTTTCCACACCTGCCAGGGGTGGTTATGTCTACTTCATCACATTTACTGATGATTTCAGAAGATATGGATTTGTATACCTTATGAAGCCAAATCTGAATCCTTTGAAAAGTTCAAAGAATTCAAGAATGAAGTAGAGAAAATATCTGGCCAGACTCAAATAAATCAATATAGGATATTGATGTTATTGCACGAATAAGGCTATTCCCAGGATTGAGGAACTATGGATTAGATATACGAGTGTGAATTTTATGTCTCGTGTCCAATCCGGATATTGAGACAAATGGATGAGACAATACTTGCACGAGGTTTTTCGGATGACTATTTTTATTAGTTGGGTGGTATGGATGTCTTGCTAGAGACCGCTCCATATTAGTAAATAGTTATTACCAACTAAGTAGAAACCTATGGGGTCACACGCCATATGGATTGAACTAGACTTGGGAATTAATTTATATGATTAATTAATTAGAAGGATTAGAATGAAACTACTTTCTAACTTAGTAGGACTAATATGCAAGTTGGACTAATCCGAAATTGAGTAGGATTAGGAGAGGGCCTTTATGTAGTAACAAGGAGTTGTTGGACTATATAAAGGATGTTCATAGCTTCCTTCCTACATACTAATGCTCAATACATAAGTTGATTAGGATAGAAGCAAGGAGAGAGAGCAAGAACAAGGAGTCGTCTGCCCCCTTGTCCGTCCCCTCTACCAGTCGGCCACAACAAGGAGGCCGAGCCTCCCTTTGGTCCTCTATTGCGTGTTTTCTTCTTCCTCTTCCATTCTTCCTAGCTAGAACAAGGAGTTGGAGGATATATATCTCAATTGTAGGCGTGGATCAACCGTAGAGACGTGACACTATTCGCGTTTGAAGTCATCAAAGGAGAACCACAAGGTACTTGTTATGAATCCTTTACTATCTCTATGAATTTTCTTCCTGTGATCCTTGGAGGTTATTGAATGGATAAATTATTATTTATTCCACTTCGCATCCATGATCAAAACCCTACATCTATCTCGTTGGTTGGCTACTACAGAGGTTGTTCCTATTGTACTGGTGGCTTGTGCTGGAATCCTGGTGCATACACAGCAGATGTAGGATCCCCATACCAGAATCGTGGATGGTCTATAGTTCCTAGTCTTTACCAGTTGTTGTTCCACTACGGCTGCACAAATTTAGTGTCTTGCATCCTCAGCTCAAGGATAGCTTCATCCATATATAGTTCATCCGCGACTGCTACTGCCTTCTATTTTTGTAACCCACCTTGACCAAGTCAGTCATAACTTTGGTCAAATTTTCAATCTGATCATCGGCCACTGGTTCAGCCAGGCTGCGAGCCTTCTTTCATCAAACATGCGAGCATCCTGCTTGGATAGCTGCTTCATAAGCTCACAAGCTCCATCTTCGTCGACACTGTATAGAAAGTTGCTTCCAACTTTCCTGTCAATTATGTATACATTCTCTTGATCCAGGGCACGATAGAACACCTAAAGAATCTTCGGATCCCCAAAGACGTGATTAGGGCACTTCTTAACTAATCTCATAAGGTTGCCCCAGGCTTATACCATAGTTTCTCTTAGTGTTTTCTTGAACGACAGAATGTTGATCTTTAACTTTATCACGAGAGAGGAAGGGTAAACCTTTCCCCATAATTCCATAACACATAGATCCCAAGTTGTGATGGATCTTGGTGCTCAAGATTAGAGCCAGTCTTTCGCCACACCTTTTAGACAATATGAGAATAATATGAGTTCCAGGTATTCTGGCTCTACTACTTTATACCAAACTTTTCTAAAGTAGTCGTTAAATTTCTCGCTAACATGATTCTGGTCATCATCTGGTCCGACAGACAGTGGGAACTGTGCCTAGAAAGTAAGGATGGTGGAGGGTTTAAGATCGGATTTCTCAGCAATGATTTTTGGCACCATGATCTCTCGATTGTGTCCTTCGGTAGGATCTTAAAACTTTCCACCAATGCCCTTCCATATTTGTTTCATGTTCCCTGCTTGTTCCTATCTGTGCCGGAGTGCGTTCTAGCAGAACCCATCTCGCAAGTTTTTGTATCTATTTGCGATCTACAAAAAGTTTTTCTAGATCGTCGAGTGGTTGCAACAGTTCGCGAGGCAATCAAGGTATACACTAGAGTTTTATGCAAAAGAAAGAATCGAAAGTAGTGAGATACAAGAAAAATAAAGATAAAATAAGAACTCTGAAAATTAATTCTGACTACTCAATAAACTGTTAGTGTCTTCGACAACGGCTTGCTTGATTGAATGTTGCTAAACTGTTGTAGAAAGTAAAATTTGTAAAATAAATATTTTTAGTAAATTTTATATGAGAATATCTTGGTTTATAAATATGGGTTTAAGATACTAGGTCTCCAGGATCCCCTAGGTTTCCTTCATTTTTTCAACTTTGATTATGAAAACACACGACGTGTTTGTGTATATGCCCCGTAACCAAATGTGTTATCTCCTCTCGGTCTCATACACTCTGTCACAATTCTGCAGGTTGTAGGGTCCTCTCGGTCCACCCAGATCTGCAGTCCCGCTATAACTCTTCTAGGGTTAAGGAAATCTCCTCTCGGTCTCACTCAAAGCCTGTAACAGCTGAACTATATGTTTTTGGTTAATACCTAAATTTCTTTCGCCTCTCGGTCCATTAGGACAATGTACTAATAGTGTCTTCTCTTCCTAACCCTAATTGGTCACTCTCCCACACCAGATTAGATCTGTAGTAATTATGATTGGTCACTTTGTTCATACATGAAATAAAGATCAAAAGACAATAATACTCCCTCCGTCCAAAATAGTTTGTCATGTTTCAGTTCTCACACATATTAAGGTAGAGAATTAAGATGCCAAAAATATTATGCATTACCAAAGGTGCCCTCATATATTAGTGGTGGTAGTACATGTGGGACCATATAGGAAGAATAAAACAAGTAACTAATGAATGATAAGATTGTGAAAAAGTGGTTTTATTTCCGAAGGAGACACACTTTTGGGACAAGCTAATATGGGAAACAAGAAAAACAATTTGGTACAGAGGGAGTAATAAATAAGACCTCACCTGTATTAAGAACTCTAGTTCATGAATCCACAACCAAAAACTATAAATATTGGATTAATAACCTAAGATTCACCCAAACCTCGGTAAGAAGTTTAGCTAGAAAAACACGTCGTAGTATATAACAAATCATTTTTCATAAAGATATAGGGAAAATCAAACGAAAGGAATGCAGTTGACGCTCTTACATGCTTGAGACTGGCTCCGAAGATGTATGTCAGGTGATAAGTGATGAGTGATTTCTTATTGATGCCTTATAAGTGGCCTGGCCGTCCTCTTTTGTGTTGTGGTTTGGGAAATCTAACGCAACATTAACAAAAAACTTTGCCGAAAACCCACCAAGTACCCATGTGAATGAGAATAATTTGATGATTAGAGGTTTACCTCAATTGCACTGAATGGTGATGATCACAAGAGCAGAAAATAAGTGGCGCCTCTATGTTATCCACACGAACGGATCTGCAGTAGACTCCCTCTTCTCCGGTGCTAGCTTGCTGGAGGAAGACAGACAATTTTGTATCACAAAATCGGCCATACTAAGACGCCTCAACCCTAGTTTATATATCTAATACGAATATTGCTCACAAGCATCAATATACCCTAACCACAGCGAAGTTTATTTATAGGGATGAGAGTTCAACTTTCCCTATAATCCTAACAGTTAGGATTACTTTATGTTCAAGTCCGAAATCCACAATTGCTATTTAGTCCAACTAATGAGCATTGAATTTCAGTTTGATCCATTCTTGTTCGTGACCCTGTAGGCACCTAATTACGTAGGCATTAACAATTATAAACATTGAGTGTATCTAGTAAACATCAATGCTACCCAAGTAATAGGAATGTCAATGATCTGACGAACCTATATGACCAATGTTACCGTATCATGTAATTCTTTTGTCCATATATCCATATTAGACACAAGGGATAGAGTGTCACCCTTGTTTATCCAATCTATAGTTTCTCGATTCTCTGAGCATACTTCGATAAAAAATATATGAACATCTCATACTCATTCATTTTAGCACGACCATGCATTTTCTAATTCACGCACACCGAGTGGCCATGGGTATTTATTCGTGTTATGTAGTAGGTACAAATCATATCTACTTCACTCACACCTCTCAGCATGTTTCATAACATGTTCAGTTATCAAGTTTATAGTCACATTGTTACAGTGTGATGTTTGACGATATTAAAATATGTACTCCACATGTAGAGAATGTAGTGAATTCAAGTCGTAGGATCACAACACCATTTTCACTATGAGAAGCACTTGTTACACTCACATAACACCCATGTAGTGTTCTCTTGCTGGGTCAATCTAGTACGCAATTACTGTTAATTCATACCCATGTGTTAGACTTGATATCAATCTACCCACATACCAGATTACGGATATTTAAAATACAACATTTATTCTAAGGACACCATTATATCAACATATCACTATATAGATAACAGAATGAATAGAAAGCGATTATAAACAATTGTCACGATAAATAGATTTCCCATAGGGCATACTCCAAAAGTCTCCCAATTGTACTAGAGCTAATCCAGTGCATCTGGTATTCCTATAGATCTAGTAGAGCCCCCGTGCTTTCGCTGAACAAGGGGTTTGGTAAGTAGGTCTGCAGAATTGTCATTTGTTGGTACTTTGTGTATCTTCACATCTCTTCTATCGATGACCTCTCGAATGAGATGGAATCTGCTGATTATGTGTTTAGACCATTGATGAGATCTGGGTTCCTTAGCTTGTGCGATCGCACCATTATTTTCAGAATATACTGCTATAGGATCCAAAATGCTAGGGACAACTCCTAGTTTAGTAATGAACATCCTTATGCAAACAGCTTCCTTTAATGCATATGATGAATCAATATACTCAGCCTCTATGGTGGAATCAACAACAGTTTCTTTCTCCAAACTTTTCCAGCTCACACCTTCTCCATTAAGGCAAAACACAAAACCTGACTGCAATCTGAAATCATATTTTTCGGGTTGGAAGCTCGCATTAGTGTATCCTTTTATAGTGAGGTATGCCTCTCTTCCGTATATCAAGAATTCGTCCTTAGTTCTTCTAAAGTACTTACAGATATTCTTTTACGGCTATCCAGTGACTTTCATCGGGATTTGGCCGGTACATAATCTCTGTGCTCAAAGCATATCACATCTGGCCTAGTACATAACATGGCATACATAACAAGTCAAATTGTCGAGGCATACAAACTCTTATTCATACGGTCCTTCTCAATCTGATTGGGAGGACAATTAGCGTTTGAAATACTAACTCCTTGTGACATAGGAAGAACCAATTCTTGGATTCTTGCATGCATGTTGAACCATTTCACACCTTATCAATATATGTACTTTGAATTAAGTCGAGCAACTTTCTTGATCTATCTCTATAGATCTTTATACCGAGTATATATGTTGCATCTCCTAAGTCTTTCATTGAAAATCAATTCTTTAGCCAATCATTAAGAGATTGAAAACTAGGGACATCATTCCCAATGAGTAGCATGTCATCGACATACAAGACCGGAAATACAACTGTACTCCCACTAACCTTCTTGTAAACAAAAGGTTCATCTTCATTCTTGATGAAACCAAACTCTTTGATTGCATCATCAAATCAAAGAGTCCAACTCCGAGAAGCTTGCTTTAATCCGTAAATGGATCAATACAATTTACACACCTTTTGGGCATGCTCTAGATCAACAAAACCTTATGGTTGTGTCATGTAGACATCCTCGAGGAGCTTTCAATAAAGAAACACTGTTTTGACATCCATCTGTAAAATCTCATAATCGTGGTAAGCAACAATTGCAAGAAAGATGCGAATGGATTTAAGCATGACAACCAGATAAAAGGTTTCGTCATATCCTATACCACGAACTTGTTTGAAAGCTTTAGCCAGCAATCGAACCTCAAAATTAAAACATTACCATCCATGTCAACTTTCTTCTTGAAAACCTACTTGCACCCTGTAAGTTCAGCATGGTTTCACCGGCTTGAAATAGCTAGTCTATTTCAAGGCCTTGAAACAGCTTTCAAATCTTTGAAACTGACAGTGCTTTATATGCATGAACTTAGGGGGAGTTTCTGATCTTGATTCAACTCCTAAAACCCTTGTTCTTGATTAGTTGTTATTTGATGATGAAATACAAAGTATTTTGACACTCTAAACTGTATCTAATCCATCTATTTGAACAAGTTTTGCAGGGATATTATATTTTCTATTTTATAGGAATTTATTTCCTAACTTGTGTTTTGCAGGAAAGGAAACTGCTTGTTAATTTGATTTTGTGATCAATATACTTTCTTTAACATATTTCTTAACAAGATCAAATTAGTATCTTTTAAGATACTAAGAAACTATCCGTTGGAGAGAAGCGGTTAGAGAAGTCAACAGCTGCAGCTACAAAGTAGGAAAGTTAGTTATGAAGAGATTTGGAAGATATGCAATTCAAACCAGCTGTATAAAAGGGAGCTTGAATGAAGAATTTCAAAGACGCAACAGAGTACAACATAGAGAGACATTCAAATAACTTTTGGATTGACAAGCAACAAAGAAGCAGATCAAAGTTCATCCAATCCATCAGAAGAACACTGCACACTTACTGAAGAACTTGTTCTCAGTGTTTCTTCTTTCTGAGCATTACATTTGTATATCATTTGTATACTTCTTCTCATTTCATTCTCGTGGATTGTTCAAGGTGAGCAATAGAGAATTCTTAGTTAATCAGTTAGCTAGAGTAGGTACTAGATAGGTTAGTGAGAACCACAAGCTGTAACAGAGTAAGGTATCTCTCTGTGCTTGAGATCTAAGGCTTAACTATTGATCAATAAGAATTGAGTTGAAAATCCTGCAGGGAGAAGATCCCTGAGATAGAGACGTACGTCCAAGTGGACCGAACTCTATAAATCTGGTGTCTCTTGCATTTACTTTTCAGTTCTATACTTAGCTTATTTGCATCATCAAAACGGATTTCATTTCAAGGGTTTGGAACTCATTTCAAGTCCTTGAAATAGACTTAACTTTTCTAATGCAAACTGTTTTTATCCCAAGGACTTGAAACTCATTTCAAGGCCTTGAAATACTCTTTACTCTTTACAAATCTTTTGAAACCACTCTTCTTGCAAGTTTAGAAAAAGTTGGCATACTCTATTCAACCCACCCCCCCCCCTTCTAGAGTATTAATCCTGTATTACTGCCTAATGTACACCACTTAAATTGGTATCAGAGATTTTATCTCTGCATAGATTTAACCATCTTGTGATTAAGAGTATTGTAGGTGATGGTGTTTTCTCTTAGGGAAGAGCTTCTAACAGACCTCCTCTCTTCTATGGAGAAAATTTTGTTCACTGAAAAGCCCTGATGAAAATGTACATCATTGATCAAGACATAGAGCTTTAGACTATCATACAGAATGGTCCTCACACTTTCTACACAGAGAACGATGGGATTCAAACTCCCAAATCTGAATACTCACTCTCTACTTCTGGACTTGAACAATTTTCCAAAAACTATAAAGCTATGAATCTCTTATATTGTGCTTTGAGTGCAGATGAGTTTAACAGGATTTCACGCTGCAAGACTGCTAATGAGATCTGGGATAAGCTGGTGGTGACTTTTGAAGGAACTAGCCAAGTCGAGCAAACAAATATCAACATATATCTCAAGTAATATGAGCTATTCAAGATGAATGGAGATGAGAAAATTAGAGACATGTTCAAAAGATTCACTGATATTGTCAAGAATCTTGATTCATTGGGAAAACACATTTTCAATGAAGAAAATGTTAGAAAGATTCTAAGAAGTCTTCGTAGAGCAAAATGGGAACCAAATACTAATGCTATTGAGGAAGCTCAAGATCTATCATCACTTCAAATTGATGACCTATAAGGAAAACTTTTTTTACACATGAAATATCCATGAATGAAGTTAATGGAGAGTTACCAGAAGGTTTCAAGAATTTAGCTCTCAAGGCAAAGGAGAATGAGCCATATCAAAGCCTTGATATTGAAGAATATGATGATGAAGATCCTTTTGCATTGATTTCCAAAGCCTTGACCAAAATCCTCAAAATGAAGAACTTTGGATACAAAGACCACAACAGAGACAGACACAGATCCTCTAGTAGCAAAGACTACAAAGGTAAATCATCTTCACATGATAATAAGCCTAAAGTAATGAATTGCTTTGAGTGTTGTGATGCAGGACATTTGATCACAGACTGTCCACACAAAATGAGCAAAAACTTTCAAAAGAAAGACCATGACAGAAGAAAGAAAGCTATGATAGCCTCATGGAGTGATTCTGAATCTTCAAATGACTCTGAATCTGAAGAAGAACATGCCAACCAATGCTTTATGGACAATCATGATGAAAGTTATGAAAAGAACATTAAGGTTGTCACTAAGAGCAAATAACAGAAATGGTTTATGGACATTGGTTGCTCCAGACACATAAGTGGAAAGATATATTTATTCTCATAATTGAAAGATCAATCTTAAGGTTCAATCACACATGGTGACAAAATAGAGCATTCTAGGTATTGGTAAAGTTGGTACAAATTCTGAAAATGCTATTTCTGATATGTATCTAGTTGATGGTTTGAAATTTAACTTGCTTAGTGTATCTCAGCTTTGTGACAATGGTAATAGAGTTATCTTCGACAAAGAGAAATGTGTGGTGAAAAAAGAGAAATCATGCAATTGCATCCTCACAGCCTCCACGTCAAACAATGTGTATACTTTTCAAACTAACACAATTGGAGGAGAAAACTTGACGTGTCTCAAGGCCTTGAAAGAAGATTCAAAGCTTTGGCACGGAAAGTTAGGACACATTAGCCTGCATACTTTGAACAAGCTGATCTCAAAGAACTTAGTAAGAGGTCCACCCTCTATCAAGTTCAAAGATGATGAAGTGTGTAAAGCTTTTGCACAAGGAAAGCAGACCAGAAGCTCATTCAAATCAAAGAACTTTGTAAGTAATACTAGACCCATTGAATTACTGCATATGGATCTCTGCGGTCCTACGAGAACTCCGAATCCAAAAGTTAAAAAGTACATTCTTGTTATTTTAGATGATTTTTCTAGATATACTTGGGTTATGTTTCTTAGAGAAAAATATGAAGCCCTTTGTGAATTTTCAAAGCTTTGTAGGGAACTTCAAACCTTGAAAAACCTACCTATTGCTTCAATTAAAGTGATCATGGTAGAGAGTTTGATCAACTTGAGTTTGATTTATTTTGTTCTAAGCATGGCATCTCTCACAACTTTTCTTCTCCTATAACTCATCAACAGAATGGAGTTGTTGAAAGAAAGATCACGACACTTGAAGACATGTCTAGAAACAATGCTTTTGTAGAACAAACTACCAAAATACTATTGCGCTGAAGTTGTAAATACTGCAAATTATATTCTCAACAGGTGCTTGATCAGACCTTTATTGAAGAAGACACTTTATGAGTTGTACAAAGGAAGAAAGCCAAACATTTCTTACTTCAAACATTTTGGTTGCACTTGCGATGTTCACAATAATGGTAAGGACAATCTTGGTAAGTTTGATGAAAGAAGTGATGAAGGCATTTTTCTTGGTTATTCACAGACAAGCAAAGCCTATAGAGTTTATAAAAAGAGAACCAAGCTTGTTAAAGAAACTATTCATGTCATATTTGATTAAATCTATGATGGTTCTTTGAGTGATGGTTTTGCAGATCTTAATCTGAACAAGCATGATTTAGACAATAAATATGACTCTTCAAAAGGTTCCAAGGAAAACTTACAAGAACACATAAGGCATTTTCAAGGCCTTGAAATTGAATTTCAAATCCTTGAAACAAATCCTCTAGAAAAGACAGCTGATCAAAATGCTACTTCAAGTTCTCAAAGACTTGAAAAACATATTGGAGAGCCTGAACCTTGGACACCAAGGAAGAAATTCAAATATCTTTCATCTCATCCTGCTGATAACATTCTTTCTGATCTTACCACTGGTACACAAACTAGATCACAATTAAAAAATCTATGTGATTTTGATGCTTTTATTTCTCTTGTAGAACCCAAAACTGTGAAGGAAGCATTACAAGAAGCAGATTGGATCAGAGCTATGCAAAGTGAACTCAATGAGTTTGAAAGGAACAAGGTTATGAATCTAGTTCCTACACCAAGAGATCAGTCTGATATTGGTACCATATGGGTATTCAGAAACAAGTTAGATGAGTAAGGGAAGGTAATCAGAAACAAAGCTAGATTGGTAGCTCAAGGCTACAATTAAGAAGAAGGTATTGACTATGAGGAAAGTTTTGCCCCTGCTGCAAGGTTAGAAGCAATTATAATTCTACTTGCATTTGAATCTCACAAGAACATGAAACTTTTTCAAATGGATGTGAAATCTGCATTCTTAAATGGATACTTGCAAGAGAAAGTTTATGTTGCTCAACCTTTAGGTTATGAAATCGACAAGTTTTCAGATCATGTTTATAAACTTGACAAGGCCCTTTATGGTTTGAAACAAGCTCCAAGGGCTTAGTATGAAATATTGTCAAAGTTTTACTTGAAAATGATTTCAAAAGAGGATTGGTAGACAAAACCCTTTTCATAAAGACACATGAGAAAGATATGCTTTTAGTTCAAACATATGTTCATGATATTCTGTTTTGAGCTACTAATGACCTTCTTTGCAAGGAATTTTCAAGTCTTATGAGCAGGGAATTCGAAATGAGTTTAATGGGAAAGTTGAACTTCTTTCTTGGACTTCAAATACATCAGATGAAGAAAGGCATATTTCTACATCAAAGCAAGTACACAAGAGACTTGTTGAGCATATATAATATGTCTCAGCCCAAAGAAATCAAGACCCCCATGAGCTCTCCACTATCATTAGACAAAGATGAATCTGGTAAGAGTATGAATGTGAAAGAGTATAGATGTATGATTGGATCTCTACTGTATCTTACAACTAGCAGACCAGATATCATGTTCAGTGTTTGTGTGTGTGCTAGATTTCAAGCTGATCCTAAAGAATCACACTTGAATGCTGTTAAAAGAATCTATAGATATCTCAATGGAACCAAAGACTTAGGGCTTTGGTATCCTCAAATATCTAACTTCTCTTTCTATGGCTATTCAGCTGCTGACTTTGCAGGATATAAGGTTTATAGAAAGAGTACATCAAGATGGTATCAATTTCTTGGATCATCATTAATCACCTGGCATTCAAATAAGCAAAACTCAGTTGCACTATCAACAGCAGAAGCTGAATACATAGCAGCTAGAGCCTGCTGCTCACAAGTGTTACGGATAGCACAAAAAATGAGAGACATTGGATTTGATTTCAGTGATATACCTCTTAAGTGTGACAATACATGTGCAATATCCATCACCAAGAACCCTGTTCAACATTCAAGAACCAAACACATTGATGTTATACATCACTTCATCAAAGATCATGCTGAAAACGGTGATATTGTTTTTGAATTTGTTTCTACTAACATGCAATTTGCATATATTTTCACTAAGCCATTGCCAGATGAAAGATTCTCAGCCTTGAGATTAGAATTGGGTATGCTAAATAAAGAAGCATTGGTTTAGGGGGAGTATCAAGTAAGTAGAAGGTAAGTTTTATGTGTTTCAAAGGTTTGAACTCATTTTCAAAGCCTTGAAAATCTTTTCAAAGTTTTGAATTTATTTGCTTGTGCAATACAACTTTTCAAGGCCTTGAAATCCTTTCAAAAGCCTTGAAAATACGACTGCATGCTAGTTAATCAATAATATTGGATCTTACAATGTTGAGTGTTATCTTTCTAGATAATTGCTTAATATTGTCTCACTTTCCAAAAACCCATTTTCAGCCAAAATAGTATTATATTATTTACTTCCAACGGCACACACAAATTTTGAATCTTTTTTATTCTGCAGATCTTCAAAAGATCAAAAAGTTATTTTTTTTCTTTTCAAACTGAAACTCTTTAGTATTTATCTTCTTCTCTCTTTCTCTACTTCATATCTCTCCTACCTTTCTCTTCTGTACCCCCAAAACCTAATGAGCACTAGAAGAGGCTCTGACAGAATCAAGATGGCGGGTGGTTCAAAGGTTGCTACAGAGAAGAAAAGAAAGACTACTGAGGAAGAGGTTCAGACCATTAGTGGTGATTCTAGATCAAGAACTCCAAGTGTTGAAGAAGTTATCCCTCCTCCTCCCAAGAAGAAGGAAAAAAGATCAAACTCCCACTTCCAGCAAGAAAAGGAAGATGAAGGAAGTTGAATATGTTCCTGATAAACAGATCACTAGTCCAAAGAAGATGAAGAAGAAGCCTACTGTGCACAAGAGATTCCGGCGGGGAGACCTCCGTATACACCGTATGTAGTGGATCAGGGATCGCACAGGAAGAGAGGGGTTGTGTGTAGGGAGAGAGTAAGGCAGTAGCAATGTCTGAGAGAGAGACAGAGGTTAGGCAGAGCTTCCGCGTATGGCAAGTGTGTTCTTCTTTGTATGGAAAGGTTGACGATCTATATATACTGGAGAACATGACCGTTGTAGTGTGGTTAATGCGCCCATTGATGGCGGCTTAATTAGCTTAACCATAACGGCACGTTCGTCCGAGTATATAGGGACCGTTACAGCACGTGGTGCGCGAATACCGGAACTGTTACGAGGTTGACCGGGTTTGACCGGATTGACCGGGTTTATGGGAGCTCGTGCCATAAATCTCTCAAAACAGTTACTAAAGGTCGCGTGCGGGCTTGGCTCGCACGCGACAGGGCTTACTCTAGCCTCCAAACCACAAAGTTCCTACAAGTCCCGTGCAGTGGTATGCGAGGGCTCTGTCTCGCAGCCCCCACATGGATCAGCTCGGCTGGTGATCAAGTGTGTGTGGAGCACAATATGGTGTGCTGGATGGTTGCCACGTGGCCAAGATCTGTCAGCTCAGAAATCAGTATCTACATTATCCCCCTTTCTGCGCGTGAAGACTCATAGCTGTATAGACTTCCATGCGCGGAAACCAACATACGCGTCGCCGCCACGCACCAATTCAAATACGGGTAGGTTCAGCCCCCGTGCGTGTCATTATGACCTAAAACCCCTAGATTCGTGCCGTCGGGCCTTTAGGGTTTTAGGCGTGACGTCAACTTGTCCTGTGTTTGCGCGATTCGACTACCGAAAGGACGCAACCCTTCATTGTTTTGGATAAATACCTTGTATCCCCCATTATTGCGAAGCATCACTTATTTCTCTTAAAGTGAATGGTACCCGGAGATCTTCGAGAGCAGATCCAGATAATCAATCACCAGTTCAGAACTGCAATCCGTGTTCTTCAATTGTGCATATCCAAGCAGGCTTCAAGAAAACAAGGTTGGCCTCGTTTACTTTTGATTTAAGATACCAGTGTTTGCCTTGAACTGCGTTGAATCTGTAAACCCATGAAATTTGTGAAGAGGCTTTGATCTTTGAACCCACTTTGCTTTAATCCTTCAATAAAATGTGATCTTGCAACTCCCTGATTTCTGAAATTGATACCAGAAACTGTTCGTCTTCCTTTGCATAGATTTTGAATTTCAAAATTCAAACTGAAGTGTGGTATTTCTCCCCCCTTTTTCTTGCTCTTCCGCAGGAATGGCCAAGACAAGAGTAACCAGACCCGTCAAGGAAGATGAAGAGATACCCGACCTTCCGCAGGCCTTGTGGTGAAAAGCCCCCTTTTTAGGTGGCAAAGATTTCTACCATGCGAGGGTAAAGGCGAAGAGGATGCCTGATCCTGTCCCAGTTGAGCGATTGCTGACGCTAACTCGCCCAGTTAACTCAGCCTTGCTCGAGTTGATTGGTTCCGAGGATGTGGTTCGATTGGGAATCGAGAACGGGCACTTCCCATATACTGCGATTTCTACCCAGGCGTTCGTCCAGAAATTGGACTATATGGATGAGTGGATTGACCACGTGTTGGATCATCACGCCGCGACTCTTGATGAAGCCGGCGTATACTTTGCTATCCGTGCTATGAAGGGTGCTGCCGTGAAGCTGGATCAATCCATGCTTCTAGACCTTCTGTCCCGTTACTCGCATGCGACTCACACGTTCCATTTTGCTGAGTTCGAGGCTACCCCCACACTCGAGGACGTTCAAATGCTGTACGAGCTTTCCCCCATGGGCGAAGTGGACCCTCTGAGTACCTTGAGAACATCTGCGGAGATTGCCTTGTACACGCAGATGGAGGAATGCCTAGCAGAGGTAAAGAAAATCTCCACTCGGTGGACCACTACAAAGCCTCTTCCGAACTGGCAGCTGGTTGATACGTCTGCGAAGAATACCTGGAACAAATGGTTGCAGTACTTCTTCCGAGACTATGCGAACAGCAGTATCACTAAGAAACTTCTGAGTGAGGACCCGGAGGCCGAGAATTACGTAGAGGGTAAAGGCTATCATTTGACCCTTTGTGCTTTTCTCTGTGCTTGGCTGTCGAGGTACCTGATTGATGGTCACCCCCATGACGGAGTCTTCTACCATGTGTTGCCACTTGCTGTGAGGCTCGCCCTTGGCCAGAGAGTCGCACTCGGACCCTTGGTCTTGGGCACGCTGTACTATAGGCTTTATCAGCTGGTTCTAGCCATGAAGGAGTCGCGTGGCCGCCTCGATGTACTGACTTTTGTCAATATTTCCTTTTTGACAATGTGGGTTTTCGAGCGATGGCCGTCTTATGCTCCAACTGCTCTCAAACTTGACAAGTGGTGTCCCCCAGGCGAGACGGAAGCGCGCAACAGCGGAAGAGCTGCGAGATGGTTCGGAGCAAGCAACACCAAGTGCGTTTGGAGTTTGATATGCGACAAACGAAAGGAGTTTACTGCCAGGCCCTATGCCACGCGTATTGAGAACGTGCGATGGTTTCCAAAGCTGTACCCCTCTAAAGGTATTGTCTTCTCAGAAGAGCTTCTCTTTGAAGAGGGATCGCATTTCCATGAGCGCTACCGCGAGTTCTTTTGCTGGTGTCTGCGAGGTTCCCTTCCTGCCCTCGCAGAGCATATTCGCGAGCTCGCGCCGAGGTATGAAAAGGTTACCGTGGACGTTGACCCCACTCGAGTTTCTCCTCAGTTTGGTTTTGATGCGGTGGCCCCATCAATCTGGTCTCAATCCATTATCAGAGGGTGCTATAAGCGCTTGCTAACAAAGGAGTGCAAGACGGTCTTTATGAACAATCTTCCCTTTGAGCAGCCTGCGGGAACCCGAGAGGGTGGTTGTTCCCAAAACTGGCTCGCATACTGGATTGCCCAGCAAACGAGGATCGAGACGGAGTCGGCCGCGCAGCCAAGTAGAGCTCCCTTGATCAAAAGAAACTCTTTTCCGTTTCGCCCCACTTGCAGTCTGAGCGAGTCTGAGTATGGTTGCTACTCACTGTTGGATCGTGAGAACCATTTGTGTCCTGATGTCATTCTGAAGGAGCAAGTCGCCGCAGTTAAGAAGGGCGACACGCATGTCGTCAGATATAACAAGGCATTTGCTGAGGTAAGCGATTTCTTCGCGTGCGTTAAGCTTCTTGATTTCCTTATGCTGACACTTTTATTCTGTGCTGTTGTAGTGTCATGTGCGGAGATTCGCATCTGGTGATCGCTCCAAGTCATTGGTTAACACCATTGTTGCCACCAGAAGACAAAAGCAAGTCGTTCCGGCTTTCATGGACGATGGACGCTGAGGTCGAAACAAAGGTTCGCGCAGTCATGAATGCTTTTGCTGACTCGCTGATAGACAATCCCCCGGCTCCGTCTCCTCCTGGAGATGACCCGTCCCCTCCAGCGACTGCGGCGCCGAGAGTGAAGAGACCTAGACAAAAGGGAATTACGATTTCTTCCCCTAGAAGTGCTCCAGCTTCTCCTCCAGTGAGGTCCCTTTCTATCAAGGACAAAGGCAAAGGTCGCATGCCCAGCAAAGTGCGGAAAGAGCTCGCAGTTGAGACTTTCGTTCCATTCAATCAAGAGGAAGAGGAAGACAGGCAGGAGCCCCAAGAAAGTGATGAAGAAGAAGCAACAGTTGTGATGCATGAGGAAGAATCAGGAGGTACCTCCGTCGCATTTCCTTTCCCGTTATCGTAACTTCTTTGCACTTCTTTTCTTAAACCAATCGTGTATTCGCAGATGACGATGATGATGAAACCATTGGTGGCCTTGTGGCCAAGATACAAAAGAGATATGCCCATTCTGGCATTCCAGATGATCCCATAAGCGACGTTCTTGCTGAGTCCCGGAAGACAGCCGCGGAGGCTGCTGAAAGAAGGAGGCGGCGGGAAGAGGAGGAGCTCGAGCGTGTGAAACAGCGGAGCCTCGAAGAGCGGCATGTTGACGACTTAGCGCGTCCGGTTGACGAGGAAGACGAGCTTCCCGAAGAAGTGGCTCCTCATGCGGAGGAGGAAGATGAGGTTCCAGAAGAGGATGCAGCAGCCTTGGAGCAAGTCCAAGCGGACTTTGAAGAAAACGCAGGCGGCGATAAAGGTGAGATCTTCAATCTCGCAGTAACTTATAGAGATGTTATTGTGGGTGCGTTAAAGCATGGTGTGTCAAAGGCTGACATTCGCCGTTGGTTAGTAGGCAAATGCGGAGAACCCTCAGGTAATTATTTGAGTGATACGCACGTACTAGGCTTTAGCAACTTGAGGCAGAATCATGACTGGTTTATTCGCATCCCAGGTCACGCTTCTCTTAAAGACTTGCTTAGTGAGGACACACTGATAGGGCATGGTTCCACGTCCTTAGTGTATGATGAGGATACCCCAATCCCACCTTCGCGTGGAGGTGCTTACTCTTAGCTTTAGTAAAGATAGCAAAATAACTTATAGCGCAAGTTACCTCATATCATCGCATTTAATGTCGCAGGTCATTCTGAGGAGCAGAGAAGTCAGCCTTCTGCGTCCTATGTTCCGATTCCGAGCTCCCATACCGAGAAGCCCGTCGCGGCTGCTGAACGTGCAAGTGAGCCTCTCGAGGGCATCATCGAACTTTCCGATGATACCGGTGCTGAGGAAGTAAGGACAAGTGCTGCTAATGCTTTTGCATCTGAGGGCGTCCTTCGCCAAGCGACTTCGGCTGTCCCTTCGCCTCCGGCGATGACTGAGCCAGAGGCACCTATTCCTGCGTGGAGCTTTTGGGGCTCGCAGGTTGGGAATGCAGTCGCAGCTGGTGCGGCCTACACTCTTCCTCCTGACTACGAGAGATTGGAGCTTGCAGCTGATAGGAGAGCTATGGAGCGAGGACAGTCTTCGACCACCCCGGCAGCGCGCATTCCTTCTCTTCAAGAGATTCTGGAAGGTACTGGTAAGCAGAGCTTTACTGTTCGCATTTTGCATTATTTTCTTGCGAGCTTGACATCATAACTTAGTTTTGACGTCTCTTCAGGTTTGAAGCAAAGCGATGTGGACTGGGTGGTTCGAATGCGCCTCACCTACCCGCAATCGTTTGTGAGATCTCTGGAGATAGGGCCCTTTGACAGAAGGTTGTTCCTTACTGAAGCCATTTGGATATTGGAGCAGCTGTCTGCGGCTACGCCTGCGACCATTTCTGTTCAGAGTGCTGAATTGCTATGTGGCATGTGCCAAAATCTCCTGACCAAAGTCCAGGGCAGACTGGGTTTCAAATTTCTTATGAACAGAGTCACGCTGATTCGCGCAGCCGTAACTTTGAAACTCGGCCACCAGAATCTCGCAGCTGAGAAGCAGAAGGTGGAGCAGCAAAAGCTAAAGGTTGATGAAGCTCTGAAGCTCTATCATGAGATGAATGCCAGGTGCGAGCTATTGAAGCAAGAAGTGGAACAAGTAGAGAAGCTGAGCCATCAGTTCGAGCCCCAAGATTCCTTGATCAAGAATTTGCTTTGATTTTTCGAATTTTGAAAAAAATAGCAAGAAAATAGTTGAAACATTAATGTAATGTTTGAAACATTAATGTAATGTTGCTAGGGTTTCTTCCCCTTTTTTTTAACAACCAACAATGAATTTGCCCGTTTTGCCCTTTCCCGGGATTTGATAGGATATCTCTGTGCATATCCAATTATGACATCAGCAATTGATACTCTGCTTGATTTTCGCGCTAATTTCTCGGCAGATAAGCACGCTTTCGTTGGGAAGTCCATCCGAATCATGACCATCCGTCATTTATTAGGATACGCAACTGAATCGTCGTAGCCTTTAGTAGGGTAATTGATTGTTACCGCTTTCCAAGGCGTAAGTGATTGAACTTACCCTCTTTTCGAATTCTGCTGACTCATCTTTGGCAACAGAAGAGTCTCTACAGGGTCTATATAAACCCTGTCTCTGCTATTTGGGTTCTTCATCCCAAAAATGTGCTTTGCCGTGAGTCCTTACGACTGCTGGCTTCAACGCTTATTTTTCGTTGATTCATGGCAACTTCAAGTTGTAAATCCTGAGTTTGCGCTTTGTGCTGTAGAAATAGCTTCCAAGATCCACTTTATGAGGCTTATTGCTCTTTATAATCATCATAAAGAAGATGCAGATAATATCTCATGTGTGTTCGAAGAAATTTCTTCGTGTATTATGTGTGCAGGTCATGTTTCCGGCCGCCTCCCGGCGAGGTGCAGCGCCGAAATGACCGTGCTACCGTCTCATAACGAACGGCGGAATTGTCCTCCAGCATCCCTGAAGGAGGATTTCTTGCCTCTTCGTTCTTGAACTCAGGGGGCTTGCCAATGCCCTTGTCTATCATGACAAGGAATCCATCACCAGAGGAATGACTGCTTCGCCTGTTTTGCAGGACAGCGTATGTCGGAACAGGAAGTTCCTCCGGTGCCTATCTTGATCAGACAGGGGTTTTTGTCACCCCTTGGGGTCTTGGACGTATCATTTCGCAGATCTTGCTGCTAGGGACGTATTCAATGACAAGCATATCTCTTCGCAGCAGCACCCCTTTTGCTATAGATCTTTGGCCGTAGATCTGTGTATTGCATAGCCGGTGTTAGAACCGTTAGGTTCATCCTTTTGCATTCAGGATTCCCGCGATGTGTTACTTCATGCTTTTCGAATGTATTGTAAGCCATGTTGGCTGCGTAGTTAGATTCGAGCTTTTTCTCTTGTAAGCTGCTATCTAGACAGATAAATTGTAAGTCTTTTGACTCATAATGATAAATAGCTTTTTGTATTATCTGTTGTCTCTTTACAACAAAATACAACTTCGCATGCGTTTCGGCATATTTCGCCTTGCATAGTGCTACGTAATGGTTTCGCATTTTGCGATCTGCTACATTGATTCGCAGATGTTTTGCTAGATCGTTTGAGATCATATTTTCGCAGCCGCGCCATCCTGGCAAATGGGCTTATGATTGGCCTTTGTGAATCATTTAAGATCATCCTCACAATATTGCGAGTTGCTATCGTGGCAGATAGTCTTTAGTAGATCAATTAAGATCGTTAAATTGTGCGGGTTGCTATCGTGGCAGATAGGCTTTATTAGATCAACTAAGATCATTTTTGCGTAGGCCGCTATCTCAACAGATAGGCTTGAAAGATCAATTAAGATCGCATTTGTATGTGTTGCTATCGTGACAGATAGGCTTTAGAAGATCAATCAATATCGCATTTGCATAGGCTGCTATCGTAACAGATAGGCTTTTATGATCAATTAAGATCGCATTTGCATAGGCTGCTATCGTGACAGATAGGCTTAGATGATCAATTAAGATCGCATTTGCATAGGCTGCTATCGCCAGAGATAGGCTTAGATGATCAATTAAGATCGCATTTTCACAGGCTGCTATCGTAAGAGACAGGCTTGAATGATCAATTAAGATCGCATTTGCATGGGCTGCTATCGTGAGAGATAGGCTTAGATGATCAATTAAGATCGCATTTGCATAGGCTGCTATCGTAAGAGATAGGCTTAGATGATCAATTAAGATCGCATTTGCACAGGCGGCTATCGTAAGAGATAGGCTTAGATGATCAATTAAGAGCGCATTTGCATAGGCTGCTATCGTAAGAGATAGGCTTAGATGATCAGTTAAGATCGCATTTGCATAGGCTGCTATCGTAGGAGATAGGCTTAGATGATCAGTTAAGATCGTAGTATTGCTATTGCGGCAAATAAGCCATTGTTAACAGTAATAACAAACTGAATAAAGCAACATAAACAGCTGTGAACTTCTCATTTGGGAGAATTCTTTTATTATAACGCTCTCATATGGGAGAGATGGGATTACAATCCTCTCATATGGGGGGGAGATTGTGTAAATCGTAGCCATACAAGATATCAAGCGACGTTATAATAAAACGCATGAAATGAGAGAAGTCAGGGATAGTACTTCTTAATCCAGCGCATGTTGACTGAACTCGGAGTTGAGGTTGTGCCGTGCAACCTTCGTATGCTGCAGTAGCCACTGTCAAAGACTTCTGTGACTTCGAAGGGTCCTTCCCAATTGGCTGCGAACTTCGGGTGAGTCGCTTCTCGCATACAGTGATCAGATGCGCGCAAGACCAAGTCTCCAACTGCGAAGTCTCTTCGCTGGACCGTCTTATTGTAGGCGCGAGCGATTCTTTCTTGGTACCGCTTGTTGGTTCTTTTGGCTTGTTCTCTCTTTTCCTCCAGCAAGACTAAGTCGTGATCGCGTTGATTTTCATAGAGTGCATGGAAGGCCAGCCTTGCCGAATTGACTCTGACCTCCGCAGGTACTACAGCTTCGGCCCCATAACATAGTAGAAATAACGAGGCCCCCGTAGGTGTCCTTGGAGAAGTTCGGTAGGCCCACAGAGCTATGCTTAGAGAGTCGGCCCACTTCTTGTGGTCATCTGCGACCATCTTGCTCAAAATTTTCAACAGCGTTTTGTTGGTCGCTTCGGCTTGTCCGTTTCCCTTTGGGTAATAAGGGGTAGAACAAACCTGCCTGATATTGTACTCCGCCAATTTCGCAGCTACCTGGTGATTAACAAAAGGAGTACCGTTATCTGAAAGAATGGTGTTTGGGATTCCGAACCTGCATATGATGCTTTCCTGGATGAAGTTGACCACAGCCAGCGCATTTGCCGTCTTTGCTTCCACCCACTTGGTGAATAGCTCAGTCGCGGTGAGAATGAAATGGTTCCCGTGCGACGTAGGTCGGATGGGACCGATGAAGTCCAGAGCCCATGTGTGAAATGGCCATGGCGTCCCTAATGCATGTAGATCCACGGCGGGAGCGTGCACTAGGTTCCCTTTGAATTGGCACTTCTGGCAGCGTCGCACTTTGGTGCGGCAATCGACCTCCATCGTGGGCCAGAAATACCCGATCGAGAGGAGCTGTCTGCATAATTTCGCACCTCCTTGGTGTTCCACCTGATGAGAAAGGTCCATGACTTCTTGTGCTTCTCTGCCGTCTAGACATCGCAGCAAGTTGCCCTCGTGACCTCTTCGCCAAAGCAAGTTTTCCTGTACCACATATCGAGATGCTTTCCTTTTCAATTTCTTGGCCTCTTTTCTTGATTCGGGCACGGTGCCCTGGGTGAGGAAATCAAATAATGGCTTCCTCCAGTCTGTGTCGTCATCGGTTAGGGCGATGAGTAGAGAATCTTTGATTAGTGCACAACTCTCGCACTTTCCTTGTATCAGGGCTGCGGCTGTTGACATGTCTGGCCAATGAATGCCATATCTCTGAGCCTTCCTGTAGATTGACACCTCGCTTTCTCCGCAAGCGTGTTGGTGAATCTTTTCTAACAAAAGTTGTCCCTCTCGTACGGAGACGCATCGCATGAGTATTCCGCCAGGACCCTTGTAGTAGAGGGTGTTATCATGTATGCAGTACCCTTTTGTGAGTGCCCAGCTTTCACTGCTTGTGCCTTCCGCAATGGCTTGTAGGACTGTTTTTCTCCAGTCTGTGTCATCCATGTGTTCGTCGTCGCACGCATCTTTTGTCAATGCCGACGATGTTCGCACTTCAATTGAAATCGTTGCGGGACATTTGTCTGTGCTGACCTTAGATCCCAAGGTTGCTAAAGCGTCTGCGTGCCTGTTGTCTGCTCGAGGCTTGTGCTCGTACCTCACATCGCAAAACTGCTGTACTAGCTTTTGCACTAAGGTGCGGTAAGACAGAAGATTAATCTCCTTCAAACCGTACTCGCCCGAGGCTTGCTTGACGATCAACTTGGAATCTCCCATGACCGTCAGGTTGCTTACTTCCAAAGCTTTTGCTGCGCGCAGTCCCGCTATGAGAGCCTCGTACTCCGCTTCATTGTTTGTGACTGCGAAGTTTAGCTTTGCGGACATCTGTATGACCTCCCCATCTGGTTTGGTCAAGACTATCCCAATGCCTCCGCCTTTCCTGGTTGACGAACCGTCGAAGTGGAGGGTCCAATAGGGCACGTCGATTGCGTAGATTTCAGGGCCTTCGAGCTCTTCTTCGATCACGGGTTCATGGCTGTTGTCGGGGAACTGTGCCAACAGATCCGCTACCGCCTGCGACTTGATCGCTCGCGGTCGTACGCATGTGATATCGTATTGAGAGATGGTCATGTACCATTTCGCTTATCTCCCGCCCGGAGTAGTGTTAGTTAGCAAATATCGTATAGGGTCGCTTTTGGTGACCACTACTACTTTGTGTGATGCAAAATAGTGTTTCAACTTCTCTATCACGAAGAATAAGGCAAGGCAATGACGTTCGATGTCTGTGTACCTCGATTCAGCAGGCTGCACGATGCGAGAGATGTAGTAGATAGTCCTCTCTTGGCCTTCATACTCCTGAGCCAAGAGCGCTCCTATAGATCTCCTTGTTGATGTCAGATATAGCAGAAGCGGTGATCCCAGTTGAGGCGCGATCATTATTTTTGAGGACGTCAGTAAATCCTTCAGCTTTTCGAATGCGGCCTCGTGCTCCGGAGCCCAGTTGTACGCAGCGTCCTTCTTGAGGAGAGCACTAAAACAGCAGGTGATTTCTGCGATCGCTGGGATGAATCTTCGCAGATATGATAGATTTCCCAAGAATTTTTTCAAGGTACTTTGGTTATGGGGTGGTGTCATGCTGGTGATGGCTGATACTTTCGCAGGGTCCGGCTCGATCCCTTGGCGATGAACCACGCATCCCAAGAATTTCCCTGATGTCACCCCGAACGCGCATTTCATGGGATTCATCTTCAGTTGAAAGCGCCTGCATCTATTGAACACCTTTCGCAGATCTGCGAGGTGATCTGCTTCGTGCTTGGATTTAACCACCAGGTCATCCACATAGAATTCCACCTCTTTGTGCATCATGTCGTGGAATAGAGCCATCACGGCCCGCTGATAGGTCGCGCCCGCGTTCTTAAGACCGAACGGCATCACTGTGTAGTTGAACACCCCCACCGGAGTGATGAATGCAGTTTTCCGCGCATCTTCGGGGTCCATCTTGATCTGGTTGTACCCACTGAAACCATCCATAAAGCTGAACATGCGGTGGCCCGCTGTTGAATCGATAAGCAAATCGATGTTGGGCAGTGGGAAATCGTCCTTGGGGCAGAAGCGATTGAAATCTCGGAAGCCCACGCAGATGCGGAGCTGTCCGTTCTTTTCACTACTGGCACGATGTTGGCCAGCCATGTGGGATGATGATTCGGCTCTATGAACTTGGCATCTAGGAGTTTGACAATCTCCTGCTTGATTTTCACGTTAAGCTCTGGCCTGAAGCTTCTTGTGCTCTGCTTGACCGGTTTAGACCCTGGGATGATGTCTAAACGGTGCATGGTGATGCTTGTGTCCAGACCTGGCATCTCATCATACTCCCATGCGAACACATCCTTGTATTCAGTTAGGAGTTGCAGCAGTCCTTGTTCCTCTTCGCTTGTGAGGTCCGCACTCAGGAAGACTGGCCTTTTCTTTTCCTCGTTCGGGCTGAGGAACATTTCCTTTAGCTCTTGCTTTTGTGGTCTGGGCCTGTCTTCCATGCATTCAGGTGCTTCTTTAAGTTTCTCGTCTGGAGCGCCCTGTGTTGGCTCTTCCGTCAGCGCAATTTGCTCGATTTGATTGATTTGCCCAGGGATATCCCCATGCCCGTGTGAGGACATCCCCGCGCACCTTCATATGCGATAGCATTTCTTCCCGTTGGCGTAGAAGCTCTCTATCTCCTTGCCCTCGGGGTCATGCTTTGCGATTCTCTTCAGAGTATACACGTTCTTTCGATGATATGCGATACGTGGCGCCTCTTCGCGTGTAGGCGGCTTTTCTTTGGCATTCTCCCTTGTCACCATTACTCCCGCAGGTGACTGGTCCTTGATGTCCTCCCAGAGGGGCAAAGGAGTAGGGTTGAATGGTCCCGGTGTTTGCTCGTCTGCCATCTCAGTGAACCATACCGCTTCGCTGAGATGTGCTTCGTCCAGGTTGAACGGATTCGTCGAAGCAGGTATCTCGACTATTCTGTCATTCCAGATAGCTTTCATAACCTGGTGAGCCGTTGAAGGAACTGCGTCGAAGCGGTGAATCCAGGCTCGACCTATGATCATGTGGTATGTGGTGTTCGCGTCTATGACATAGAACTTTGCTGAGCACTTGATTTTGCCAATCTGAACACCCAGGCGGATCCAACCAATTGTCATTCTAGAGTCGCTTCCGAATCCCATAAGCGGAGATGGACGTCTGACGATCTTGTGCTCGGGGATCCCTGCTAGCTTCAGTGTGTGGAGCGAAACGACGTTGACCGCTGCTCCTCCATCGACGAACGCTCGTTTGAACTCGACGCCATTGATGATGGCGGTCACGTACAGAGGTCTCTGGTGGCTCGCATCTGTCTTTTTGTCGCTGGCAGAAAAGGTCATAATCTTTTTTGTAGAGCGAGATGCCCTGATGACTTTCCCGTCGGATACTACAAGATCCTCCTCATAGTCTTCTGCTATTCTCAAGATCGCTTTCGTCAAATCTGTTCGGCATTTCTCCGAGAAATTCATCTCGTCGAAGAACCTGCTGAAGCCATGCGACCCTTTCATCCGGTCGGCACGTTCATCCTCCGTGTCCATGCTGTAGTCTTCGTCTTCATGGACCTCGGCAACGATGGGTAGACCATCCTCTGCGACTTCTTCCAAGTCGACGATCGAGATCATAGCGACCTCTTTGCCTTTCGAGCCCTGCTCCGTGTGCGCAGGAAGCAGGTTGTTGCGCACATCCTTCCGGTGATCGCTGACGATAAGCTCGCCGTTCTTCATCTTCTGGTCGAACGCGAATCTGAGCTTCTTGCACTCGGCCGTGGGATGCATGACCTTGCCGTGGTACTCGCACCACTTGGGGTCTCTTACCATCTCCTTGGAGGGTATCTTCTCGAGTGGCGGTAGGACACCGTCCTTACGCCATTGTCTGCAGAGGTCGCTTGCCTCCTCTACCGAGCATGGTAGAGGCGGTACATCGAAGTTCGCAACCTTCGCTTTCTTCTGGGGCGAAACTGTATTGACCTCAGCTTCGCGTCCCCTCTTGTAGCTAAATCTCCCGATCTTGTATGTGGTGGCGCTCGGAGGTCGCTCCGGAGCGTTCTTCTTTTTCTGTCTCTCGACTATAGGCTCGATGTTCTTCGTGCATTCAATTAACTTTGAAAACGTAGGTGTTTGCAAATTAATGAGCATACCTTTGTATTCATCTCGCATGCACTGCAGGCATATCTCTACGAGCCGGCTTTCGAGCATTGGATCTTTGCACTCCAAGGATTTCGCCCTGAATTTCTTGATGAAAGTGATTCCGTCCTCTTCGCGCTTCTGATACATCCGCGAGAGATGGATCATCGTCACCTTTTCTTCCATCTGGAAGAACTTGGTATAGAACTTCTGGACCATGTCGTCCCAAGTCTTCACGGATCCGGCCTCCAATGTTCGGTACCATTTGTATGCTACGTTCCCAAGAGATTTTGGGAACTCTCGCATCAGCAGCTTGGGATCGGCTCCGTACGGACCCATGACATCAATGAAACGCATGACATGCTCATGAGCGTTTCCATTGAAGTCCTCGAATTTATCCCATTTGGGAGCCTTGTACCCCGCCGGGTTAGGCATGAGATAGATCTCTCGTGGAATAGGTGGATCGTTGTCTAACTTCGGGATAATGGTATCCGCGAATGACTGATGAGCCAGAATAGTGTCCACGCGCTTCTGCAGAGATGTCATGCATTCTGGAATGCTCCCCTCGGTGGTTGATGGAGGGGTTGCCGTAGGCGGTGGCGACACATACGCTGCCGGAGGGTTGGGAGCATACTGACTACCCGTATCCCCCCAGATCGCCGTTGGGGGAGGCAAAGGGTACTGCAGATGAGACTCGCAGATTTGGGTTAGACGCCAAAGCCGAGGGCTGAGGAGTGTGAGCAGCAAGAGGCAACATCTGAGCCGTTGACCCTTGAACCGACGGCAGCTGCGTAGTCGCCGGTGGAGTCTGCAGATTGGGGTTGGGAGGTGTGGTTGACACTCCCGATCCTGGAGCGGTAGGGGCTCCTCCTCCTTGAGGGGCAGCGGTGGCTGACGAAGGGTTTGGCGCAAGGGTGCCCAGAACGGCTAAGATCCGTTCTAATTGCGCAGACTGAGCCTTGAGAGCTTTCGCCTGACCCTGAACAGTGGCGTCCAAGGACTCTAGCGTCGGTGTCTCGCCGGGAGTCGTAGGAGTACGGCGGGTCTCGTCTCCCGACGGTGCTTCGGTGGAAGGCGATCTGTTGCTGACATCATCCTCCTGAGACATGGTTGCTTTTGTTGGTAAGTTCACGTCGGGTTCACCAAAATGTGCACAAGAGATTCCGGCGGGGAGACCTCCGTGTACACCGTATGTAGTGGATCAGGGATCGCACAGGAAGAGAGGGGTTGTGTGTAGGGAGAGATTAAGGCAGTAGCAATGTCTGAGAGAGAGACAGAGGTTAGGCAGAGCTTCCGCGTATGGAAAGTGTGTTCTTCTTTGTATGGAAAGGTTGACGATCTATATATACTGGAGAACATGACCGTTGTAGTGTGGTTAATGCGCCCATTGATGGCGGCTTAATTAGCTTAACCATAACGGCACGTTCGTCCGAGTATATAGGGACCGTTACAGCACGTGGTGTGCGAATACCGGAACCGTTACGAGGTTGACCGGGTTTGACCGGATTGACCGGGTTTATGGGAGCTCGTGCCATAAATCTCTCAAAACAGTTACTAAAGGTCGCGTGCGGGCTTGGCTCGCACGCGACAGGGCTTACTCTAGCCTCCAAACCACAAAGTCCCTACAAGTCCCGTGCAGTGGTATGCGAGGGCTCTGTCTAGCAGCCCCCACATGGATCAGCTCGGCTGGTGATCCAGTGTGTGTGGAGCACAATATGGTGTGCTGGATGGTTGCCACGTGGCCAAGATCTGTCAGCTCAGAAAGCAGTATCTACACCTACCAAAGCAGACAAGGGAAAAGAAAAAGTAACAGAGGATAAGCCAGAGGAGAACATTGAGAAGACACTGCAGATCTATTCAGAAAAGAAGAAATTCACTAGTAAGAAATCTTCCCTTGACAACAAATTGTTTATTACAAATGTTGCTCGAGGTCGGTGGCTAGATGGATATGCTTCTAGATCAGTTGCTTCTTGTAGTATGGTTAGTGTCTCCATGTTGAATAGTATGAATCTAGAGTGCATTAAGATGCTGAAGAAAATCTCTCTTTGGTTTGTTCTAAACATTCCAGTGATAGCCTACCCCGGACTCACTAGATTCTTCTATCTAAACATGTGACAACTCAAGAACACTGTGAATCTTGTGATTCAAACCAAGGTTGCTGGCACTAATATGGAATTAGATCATTTTGAGTTTGCCAATGTTCTAGGTTGTCCAAAGAGGTTTGACACTAGTAATCACCCTCCTAAGAGTGAAGCCCTGAAACTGGCCAAAGAAGAATTATTTCTGCCTAACACTCCAACTGTAACACTCCGCTGTTCCGACTCAGTAGAGACCGGGAGAGTGCTACTCGAATAGCGGAAATCGAGAACATTATAAAAGTTAAATAACAAGTTATTACATTATCGTATTTAGGCTACAATACATGCTACAACATTAACATACTGATTTTAAACTAGTGTTCTCATCGTAAAATGATGATGTGTGACAATCTACGTGTGTCTCGAATCCCGCTACTCCAAAATCCCAGCTCCTAGACCTGCGGGGGAATGAAACAAATACCGCAGTTTTTCGAAAGTCAGCAAGAAATGCTGAGTGAGTTACACCTTAGCATGTAAAAACAGGAAGGTTACGAAAGGCTGTAGGGTCACGTGTTAAATAAACGAGAGTAACGGAGTATAAGTAAAACGTTATCAGAGTGCACAACAGTAAAACAACAAGGCTAAATAATGAAACAAAACCAACATAGAATCCAATAATCCAACCGTTATGCACAGTAGCCGTAGATAATAATGCCGAAAAAGGCCTGCCAACTAATAATGCCAACAAAGACGTCGAGTTATCATTTAACAAGTATCGATTGGTTTTCCCACAACAAATCCGTTTACCACGATGTCTCAATAACATTTATGATACGTCAAAAGTTTCCTGATTAATTCTTTCAGATATGGTATGACTGTTCGTAACAGGACTTACAAATAACTGTTTCCAAATATAGTAGTCATATTATTATTGATCTCACAGTACCCGCGTAGACCAGTGACCACAATCAGACATTCTAGACCTTAAGTTTTGCAACACCCCACTAAGAGCGTCAATCAAAGGAGTGGTATCTAGAAGCAGTACTCCAGCCTGCGGCGAAGGAGTCGGGGTGCACGTAGTGCCATATCTTTAGGAACCGAATCCCAGGGAATCATCACCCGTAATAAGTAATATAGCTGGTTCCGGTACATGCTAATCATTTTATTTTGGGGATCGAACCCGAATATCTCTTTAGGGACTAAGCCCAGGGAATCATCACCCAAATACAAGTAACTCCGGGGATCGAACCCGATTATCTCTTTAGGGACTAAGCCCAGTGAATCATCACCCAATATAAGTAACTATGGGGATCGAACCCGATTATCTCTTTAGGGACTAAGCCCAGGTAATCATCACCCGATATAAGTAACATCACTGGTTTGTATAACATTATTACCGATTTCTGATCAAGTGTGATAAGTATTCCAAACTCAATTAATATTTTTCGTAGATTTAAAACAATTAAAACGCATATGTCAAGTAGGGGAATGAATCACGACAGACATTCTCAATTAAACGAGTATTGGTCACAAAATAAGCGGGCACGCAAGGCTAAGCTTGTAAAACTCACGTATAATTCGAGACAGAAAATATAAATCACATTTTGACACGAAGTGAGCTAGGCAGTCAAGGCTAAGCATATAACTCACCTGATCTGATATCGATTATCACATAAAAGCTCCTACAACGGATTGTAGTCCTCGTCTACGGACCTGTCGCCTACAATTTACCAATTTTCTAATTACAACAAAAATACTTCAAAAATGATAGCACTAGCTATATACGAGTGCTCGGCTATGTATAATACTAGGTCAAGCTCTCACGATCCCAAAGAAACCCGTCTTAAGTTTTCTAAATATTCAAGAAGTATTGTCGAAACGAATACGATACTACAAATTTGAGGCATTACTTATCAAAATAAACAAGTAGTTTATATAATTGTAAGAGTGGTATGATTCACCGAGGAAATCATTTCTTAATATTCTACAATTTATAACTAAT
The DNA here is from genome assembly GCA_023055425.1 of Linanthus parryae. NCBI lineage: Eukaryota > Viridiplantae > Streptophyta > Magnoliopsida > Ericales > Polemoniaceae > Linanthus > Linanthus parryae. Next base: position 40,264,391 of record JALGPY010000001.1, on the reverse strand, counting down.
TCATTTTATTTCAAGAAAAAAATATTCCTTTTTAATAATTTCGCTTGTTATAAAGTTCTCATAATTATTTGTAAACTTTCTATTTGTTTATGTAAAATAAAAGTGACACTTAGTTATTAATGACAACATTATTCCCTTTCGATTACATACAAAAAAAGAAATGAAATTCTTATTTTTCAATAAATCGACTTGTAATATGTAATTGTAACTAATTTCCAATTAGAACTTTTATTTTTTATCACAAACATATTTAGTTCATTTATTTAGAATAGGTATTTGTATAAAAATATAAACTAATATGTAGCTATATAAATAATGAAGTATGGTAAAAGACAAGTGGCTCCCCCAAAATCACTACCACTTAAAATAGCAAGTTTTATTCTCAGCACTTCCTAGCCTCAAAGTTTCTGAAAATTGCAATTTTACCCCCAAGCATGAACACTCTCAAATTATTTGATCCAAACATGGATTCAAGTACTAAACACACGATTTTTACAACTGAAATCAACTTAGAGGAAGATTTAGAAGTTACCCACGCCAATTTTCGCGAGAAATGGTCGAGAAACGAGACGGGTCGAAGCGCCGAAAAAGTCGTCGGAGTTGGAACTCGACCGGAGCTTCTCCGGTTGTTCTTGGCCTCGGTTGAGGCCTCCTCAAGCTCGTTCGGACCTCTAAGATGCGATAGAGATAGGTGAGAGGTCGTGGGTGCCGCTGGTTTGAGGTTGCCGAAGCTCTCGCCGGAAAAAATGGAGCTCCGGCGGCGGCTTCGGCTTCCTTTGCTACGGTAGCTGCTTGTTGTTGCTTTTTCTTGTCTTCAGGTCGCTATAGAGGGAGGGAAGATGATCAGAGGGGTCGAGGGAGGGAGAGAGAGGGGTAGAAATAGGTGGTGGCGGTGATGGTCTTCTCGGTGGTTTTTCGGCGGTGGCAGCGGCAGTGGGTTGCCGTTGCTTTCTGCTGCTGCTGGTGGTGGTTGGTGAACGAGGGAAAGAGAGGGAGACCGTGGTGGAGGAGAGCAGAGAGAGATGGTGGTGATTGTGTGGTGTCCCGTTGGTGGGCCTCCAGCTGTGGCAGCGGCCATTGCCGCTGCAGCTGCTGCTGCTTCTTTGTCGGCAGAACAGAGAGGAGGAGGGAGGTCAGGGGAGAGAGATGGGTTGTGGTGGACGTAGAGGCTGTGGTGATGGCGTTGGGGCGTCGGGGGTGGTGTTCTTCGGCGGGTGGAGATGCGTCGGAGGTGAAGGTGGAGCTGGGTTTTCTCCAGCCAAAACAGAGGAGGGCGAGAGAGAGAGAGAGACGGAGGCAGAGAGAGGCGGAGAGGAAGAAGGTGGTGAAGACGTTGGGAGTGGTGTTGGTTGCCTCGGGGGTGTGTTGCCGAAGAAGAGAGTGAGGAGAAGAAATATGGAGAAGGGAGGAGAGAGACAGAAAAGGTAACGGGGAGAGAGGGAGAGAAAGTGAGGGAGAGTTTTGTGTTTTCCAAAAAAACTCAGCAGAGTGTTGAAAAATGTGGAAAAAGCATTTGTTTTAATTTAACTCTTTTCTTTAATTTCTCTCAAGGTGATGAAGGTTTTACAAACTACAAATCTTACCCCCAACTAAATGTCTAGTTAACTAATTATGCTTTCTGAGACTACAAACACCTCCCCACTTGTCATAGAATTAACTGAACTTCGTAAAGAAAATTCAACAATTACACTTTTAATCACACGGGGTATTACACCTACCACGACCAAGCAGTTAACACACTCTGTGCTAACTGTTGAAGCTAAAGTGTTGTTCACAATCCTTATGAGATGTGTGGTACCAAGGAAGAACTCAAAGGAGTTGATCACTGAAAGGGTGATGTACTTAATGTACCTGGTTATGCATGGTTATGAGGTTTATCTTCCAAAAATAGTGATGGAACACATGTTGTATTGCCAAACCATTCAGAGAAAGCATCCTTTGCCATATGCTAACATGCTCACCTCATTCTTCCAACACCTTGAAATTCCAACTGACAGGGATGAAAATATCACAACTGGTTTTGGTATGCTTGAAGAGAAAGCTTTTGAGAATATTGGTGTAGTAAAAACCAGTGCTAAGATTTGGAAGCTGTGCTCAGATTTGGCTGAAGAAGAATTGAGCTCCTAGAAGTTTCTTAAACCCAAGGCCTCGACCCCAACCTCAAGCCAAACCTCTCAACCTCAAGATCTCTCTTTGGTTCTTCAGAATCTTGATGGACTTGAGAAGGACATGGATGAGCTGAAGGAGAATCACCATGAGTTTGGTACTGAGTTTAAGCTAGTGAAGTACATGGTTGAGAAAATCTTCAAGAGCATGACTGTGTTTGATGTGCCTGAAGAAGTTTTTCAAGCTACAGAAGGAACCAAAACTGATGGTTCAATTAAAGAAGTCCCCAGTGACCATTCAACTCAGGGTGAGACTGCTGGAGAGAAGGATAAGGGTAAGAAAGTGGATGAGGAACAGGGTGATGAAGACCAAGAACAAGATGAAGCTGACAGTCCAGATTCAGGAATACGCTTAAAGATCTCAAGAAGAAGTCAAAGAAGACAATCATTCCAGAAACAGTACTTGCAGCTGACTTGTTTGAGGAAGAAGGTGAAGCTGGTGACAAAGTGGTTCAGGAAGAAGAACAGAATGTTGAGACTGATGAAGAAGGTATTGAGGAAGAAGATGCAGAGCAGCAAGGAGATGGAGACCCAACCCCTTAACTCTTGCCTATTCTTTCTATCTTTTTCAAGGCCTTGAAATCCTTTTCAAAGTCTTGAAAATTATATTTTTCAAACAGTTTTCTTAAGGTTATTTACAAAACTTTGATCCAACATCTTCTCATGATTTTTAGATGAAAATCAAAAAGGGGGAGAAATTTAGGTTACTTAATGTTTTAGAGATCCGATTTTCGGTCAGTAGGACTATCTGAAACTTTGCTGTTATTTTCTATTTTTCAGTTAATTAATAAGTTGGATCTTTTGGACATTATGTGTGTTATGAATTATTCTGCTATGATCTAATGAGTATTTCAGAAACATAGTTCAAAACAGATTTTGGTTTTGTCTTTCACAAGGGGGAGATTGTAAGTTCAGCCTGGTTTCACCGCCTTGAAATAGCTAGTCTATTACAAGGCCTTGAAACAGCTTTCAAAGCTTTGAAACTGACAGTGCTTTATATGCATGAACTAGGGGGAGTTTCGGATCTTGATTTTACTCCTAAAACCCATGTTCTTGATTATTTGTTATTTGATGATGAAAGACAAAGTATTTTGACACTCTAAACTGTATCTTATCCATCTGTTTGAACAAGTTTTGCAGTGATATTATGTTTCATATTTTATAGGAATTTGTTTCCTAACTTGTGTTTTGCAGGAAAGGAAACTGCTTGTTGATTTGATTATGTGATCAATCTAATTTGTTTGAAAGCTTTCCAACATATTTATAAACAAGATCAAATCAGTATCTTTGAAGATACTGAGAAACTATCCATTGGAGAGAAGCTGTTATAGAAGTCAACAGCTGCGGCTACAAAGTAGGAAAGTTGGTTATGAATAGATCTGGAAAATATGCAATTCAAACCAGCTGTATAAAAGGGAGTTTGAATGAAGAAATTCGAAGATACAACAGAGCACAACATACAGAGACATTTAAACAACATTCATGATTGACAAGTGTAAATAGTGCATCTCTGGCAGATCAACCACCATCCACGTGGCAGCCATCCAAGAGGTTCGACGGTACTCTAGTATCACTCAATCACTGACCTTATATTCACACTTATTCATTTGGGGGCTGCGAGATAGGGTCTCCCTCGATACTAACCGTGCGGGAACTGTAGGGTTCAAGTGGCTTGGAGGTTAGAGTAAGATATGTCGCGCGCGAACATCGACATTTGCGCGCGACCCTTGTCAATTCTCTGAGAGATCTGATGAACACATGTCCTATACACACGGGTAACCGTTGGGACGTGCCTTATACACACGGACAATCGTGTGTAACGTTCCCTATATATACGGGTAATGTGCTGTGAACGAGGCGTTCATCTCGCCATAAGTTACGGCTGCATTAACCCGTTGTAACGGCACTCCAACACCCTATATATAGGAACGTTGGCCTTCCTTAGCAACTCTATAATATCTTGCTAATCATCATATTGTCTCTCTCTCTCTCAAGCAATTGGCAAGAGCTTGATCTTTCCCTACGTCGTTACTCTCACTCTCTGTGCATTGTTCCTTGTTCTTTTTCTCTATTGCAGGTGTACACACAGATCATCCTTATCAGATCTCCTTGTAACATTTGGTGAACATGGCGTGAACCCACCTTCAAAAACTCTCAAATCAACCGCTTCACCATCATGACTCGTCACATCACTGCCAGGCCGACTCAGGAGGTATGCAACAGTCCATTGTCGTTCACCCACGCCAGGAGCCTAAGGGAAAAGAGGTGGCGATGATCTCGATCGTGGAACACGAAGCATTGCAAACGAAGAACTACCAATAGTTTCGGAGATCCACAAAGAGGAGGACTACGGTGTAGACACATAAGACGCTCGAGCTGAACGAATAAGGGGCTCGTACAAATTTGAAAGGTTCTTTGATGACATGAACTTTTCAGATCCGTGCCGCTCAGAGATGATAAAGGCAATCTTGAGGGTTGCAGAAGACTTTGGAGAGGATCTGGTAGTCTCGAATGGAGAAGTTATCAAGGTTGCGCGCTCGAATGGCTTGGTAATGTCTTTCACATAATCAGAAAAAAAGACAGATGCGAGTTACCAGAGGCCGCTGTACGTGACGACAGTAGTCAATGGGGTGGAGTTCAAGAGGGCCTTCGTCGACGGAGGAACGACAATGAATGTGATACCACTCAATACTCTTGAGTTGGCTGGTATCCCCGAAATCAAGATTGTCAAGTGGCCATTGCCTCTGATGGGTTTGCGGATGACTGTTGGATGGATTCGCCTAGGGATCCAGATTGGCCAAATCAAATGCTCTGCCAAGTTTCATGTCATTAATTCCAACACCACCTACCATATGATCATTGGTCGAGCATGGATTCATCGCTTCGATGTTGTGCCATCACGGCTCATCAAATGATGAAGGCCATTTGGAAAAACAGGGTGGTGGATATACCAGCTTTGGTAAATCTATTTAACCTCAATGAAGTGCACATGGCAGAGGCAGTGTGGTATACAGATATGGAGGATGAAGAGATGTCGGCACCATTCAAGCCAACTCCTCTACCTAAGTGGGAGGATATCAAAGACCAATAACCAGCAGGATTAATGGTGATGAGAGAAGTTCATAAGGAGAAACCGTCTTCGCAAGAAGAAATACCAAGGGTAACTTACCAAAAGAAGAGCGTTTACATCCTTAAGAGGGTCGCCAAACACAACGACGATGGCAAGGAGATAGCTTTTACGCAAATGGAAAGAAGTGCTACCGTATCTGAAGGTGCGCGGGGTCATCTTCGACCCCATCTGTCAAAGATGTCCCTGAGCAAATCAATAAGTTAGCATAAAAAGTACCAGATGGGGACATGGGCGAAACTCCGATAGAAAAGTTGAAAGAGGAACCTGAATGCATGGAAGACAAACCAAAACCTCAGAATCATGAGCTAAAAGAAGTGTTCTTAAGCCCAACAAAGGAGAAGAAATGGTCGATATTCCTAAGCGTGGATCTTGATACTGAAGAAGAGCAGGGTTTGTTGAGGCTTCTAGCAGAATACAAGGATGTCTTCGCATGGGAATATGATGAAATTCCTAGTTTAGATACAGAGGTCACCATGCACAGATTGGATGTCATCGCAGGGTCAAAACCAGTAAAGCAGAGTACAAGGAGTTTCCATCCAGAAATCAATGTTAAGATAAAAGAGGAGATAGTGAAGTTACTAAATGCAAAGCTCATCAAACCGAGCACCATCCCACCTGGCTGGCCAACATTGTACCGGTCCTAAAAAAAGAACGGACAACTTTGCATTTGTGTCAACTTCAGGGATTTGAACCAATTTTTGTTCCAAGGATGACTTCCCATTGCGAACATAGACTTGTTGATTGATTCTACTGCAGGCCACCAGATCTTTAGCTTCATGGACAAATTTAGTAGCTACAATCAGATCAGGATGGATCCTGAAGATGCGAGGAAGACGGCATTCGTCACACACGTAGGAGTGTTCCACTACACGGTCATGCCCTTTGGCTTGAAGAATGCTGGTGTGACCTATCAGAGCGCGATGAGGGCAGTTTTTCATTTTATGATGCATCAGGAGGTGGAATTCTACATAGATGATATGGTCATCAAGTCAAGGCAGGAGGAGGATCATTTGAAATGTAAGTTCAATGCAGGTCCAAGACTTGAAATAGCTTCAAGGCCTTGAAACAGCTTTCAAAGCCTTGAAACTAGCTGAGCTTTATATACATGAACTTAGGGGGAGTTTCTGTACTTGATTCCACTCCTAAACCCCTGTGCATGATAAGTTGATACTTGATGATGAAAGACAAAGTATATTTACATAGTTTACAGGATCCAACATCATCTGTTTGACTCAGTTACGCAAGGATACAGTGTTTCCTATTTTGTAGGAATCTGTTTCCTAACTTATGTTTTGCAGGAATGGAAACTACTTGATGACTTGATTCTTTAATTGATCTGCTGTGGTTTAAAGTGTGAGACCCTGTGTTTACATAAAATACTTAAGTGTGTTTATGTGTATAAATTTCATTATGGGGTATTTAGTACATTATGAATCTTTAGCTTATGCTTATTTATATTTTTTTCCCTCTAATGTTTGTATAGAAATGTTGTTGCTATATATATACGTGCATGTGTGTGATTGTGGGATGGGTGTAATGCATGTTCCATACACTAATTGGAATTGGCAGTACATGTGGGTTTTGGTGTTACTATTCTTGAAATGAGTTCCTCGTAAGTACTTTTATAAACATGATATTTCATGCATATCCATTTCTCTTGCTGCCATGTGGCTATGAAAAGTGATTAGTCATCTAGTAGTGGTGGAAATTAGGTGGCAAAACTTTGTCTTTGGGGCTTTCTTAGTGTAGCTGGACGGGGGCAAAAGGAGACTAAGGCTTAAATGTTTGCTCTTTCATCAAAATGATCCAGTACTGTTTCATTTTTTTATTTACATAAAGTTCTCTACTAGAACGATGAAGGAGATTTCTTCTCTAAATGTGAGGTTTTACTTGATTGAAATGGGGGGATGAGTATGCAAATGAGGTCAAGTGAGAGACTTGGATCTTGTTGGTTGAAATAAAATTGGTTTTGGCTATGGGTTTGATAATACAGAGCACCTAGTACATGGCGTGTATCAGGTCTAGCTCACTGTTAGTAGTCAGTTCTCTTGGCTTCGTTTTGTCAGGTAGGGGAAATCTAACTTCTAAGTTTCTGCAGTTATAGTCTATCTGTGTATATACTGCTGGTGTGTTTTATACAGCTTTTTAGCTATCTGTTGACTGTTTGGGTGATTGTTAAATCACGCTGTTTGTGTATTTGGTGTCGCATGCTGATGTGTAATAACTGGCTGTTGTTAAGTAGATTTTAGATTTCTACGTCAGTGGTTAGGCGATACCTGTTGGCTGTTTGGCTCACCCCTTTATTTTACAGGTTGACCTGGAGCGCGACTGGATCGCGGAGTAGTTGCTAAAATTTGTATTTTTAGTTAACAATGTTGTTTTTAGCTGTTTTTAGCTGTTTGTTGTAAATTATTATTTTGGGTCAGATATATATAAAAATTGTCATTTTGACGAGTTCGTGTAACTTTATAAATAATTCAGTCACGTACCAGTTTATCAGAAATTTGACTAAAAATGTTATCTGGTGGACTGTGTGTCTTGGTGGTTGAGTTTTGGACGTCTGAAAGTGTCAGACGGGTTGACTGTAAAGTCGTGATTTTATCGTTAAATCGATAATTATCATTAAAAGTGTGACGGGTCGTCACAGTGGTATCAGAGCCTGACCCAACCGGAGGTACGGATAGTGTATCTGGGACTGGGCGGGTGTTGTACGAGTGGTACACACTTGTGACCACCACACTTGTGAGCCACCGCACTGTCGAGCTAGGGGTACACAATCTAGTACAGCTTGGGTGGTGGAGGTAATGGATCATGTTGGTACGTGAACTTTTTGCAAAAAAAAATGCGTTATTTATAAACTGCTATTGTTTTTTTTTTTGATAGAATATAAACTGCTAGTGTGGATGACGTTGGTTTTCTTGTTTGTACAGAAAGTAAGAAATCGCTTAATATTCTTATAGTAGAGTAGCTATGTGTATCTCAACACATATTATGTTTTTGTGCTACAATGAAATCAGACTTGATTAGCTCCATGAGGTTGTGTATTTGCATGTCACTATGCATGCATGAAATTTCATGAACTGTATGTGCATTGAGGGTGGAAAAGATAAGCACACATAAGTGCATTTTTATGAACAAAATTATTTGTTGGCCTAAAAAAATGTCAAAACATTATTTAAATTTCGGGACGAAATTTTTATAAGTGGGGTAGAATTGTGAGACCCTGTGTTTACATAAAATACTTAAGTGTGTTTATGTGTATAAATTTCATTATGGGGTATTTAGTACATTATGAATCTTTAGCTTATGCTTATTTATATTTTTTTCCCTCAAATGTTTGTATAGAAATGTTGTTGCTATATATATACGTTCATGTGTGTGATTGTGGGATGGGTGTAATGCATGTTCCATACACTAATTGGAATTGGCAGTACATGTGGGTTTTGGTGTTACTATTCTTGAAATGAATTCCTCGTAAGTACTTTTATAAACATGATATTTCATGCATATCCATTTCTCTTGCTGCCATGTGGCTATGAAAAGTGATTAGTCATCTAGTAGTGGTGGAAATTAGGTGGCAAAACTTTGTCTTTGGGGCTTTCTTAGTGTAGCTGGACGGGGGCAAAAGGAAGCTAAGGCTTAAATGTTTGCTCTTTCATCAAAATGATCCAGTACTGTTTCATTTTTTTATTTACATAAAGTTCTCTACTAGAACGGTGAAGGAGATTTCTTCTCTAAATGTGAGGTTTTACTTGATTGAAATGGGGGGATGAGTATGCAAATGAGGTCAAGTGAGAGACTTGGATCTTGTTGGTTGAAATAAAATTGGGTTTGGCTATGGGTTTGATAATACAGAGCACCTAGTACATGGCGTGTATCAGGTCTAGCTCACTGTTAGTAGTCAGTTCTCTTGGCTTCGTTTTGTCAGGTAGGGGAAATCTAACTTCTAAGTTTCTGCAGTTACAGTCTATCTGTGTATATACTGCTGGTGTGTTTTATACAGCTTTTTAGCTATCTGTTGACTGTTTGGGTGATTGTTAAATCACGCTGTTTGTGTATTTGGTGCCGCATGCTGATGTGTAATAACTGGCTGTTGTTAAGTAGATTTTATATTTCTACGCCAGTGGTTAGGCGATACCTGCTGGGCTGTTTGGCTCACCCCTTTATTTTACAGGTTGACCTGGAGCGCGACTGGATCGCGGAGTAGTTGCTAAAATTTGTATTTTTAGTTAACAATGTTGTTTTTAGCTGTTTTTAGCTGTTTGTTGTAAATTATTATTTTGGGTCAGATATTTATAAAATGTCATTTTTTGACCAGCTGTTGTAACTTTTTATTATTTTCAGTCACGTACCAGATTTTCAGAAATATTATCGAAAAGGTTGTTCTGGTGGACTGTGTGTCCCCGTGGTTGAGATTTGAATGTCTGAAATTGTCAGACGGGTTGACGGTAAATCACGATTTTATCGAATAATCGATTTTTATCATTAAAAGTGTGGCGGGTCGTCACATAAAGCCTCTCAATAGACTTCCAAAAAGATCAAATAAATCTCTTGGAAGATACTGAACTACTAGCCGTTGGAAGAAGCTGTTGGAAGAGTCAAGATTTGAAGCAAATATTTAGGAAAGTTTGTTAAGAAAATTCAAAGATCTTCAATTCAAACAGAGTGTTTTAAAAGGAGAAATTCTGAAGGAATTCGATAGTGAACCACACAAAAAATTGACAGAGACACTCAAAACACTCAAGGATTGACAAGCAACAAAGAAGTAGATTCAACTCTTTCAATGCAAGCATCAGAAGAACACTGCATACTCACTGCAGTTTCATTTCCTGTGTTCTTCTTGTCCTGAACTTCATTTGTATATCATTTTGATAATACTTATAGTTCTCATTCTCAAAAATTGTTCAAGGTGAACAATAGAGAATTCTTAGTTAATCAGATAGCTAGAGCAGGTACTAGATAGGTTAGTGAAAACCACAAGATGTAACAGAGTAAGACATCTCTCTATGCTGGTAGGGCTTAGTTGTCGATTAATAAGAATTGTGTTGAAAATCCTACAGGGAGAAGATCCCTTAGGTAGAGACGTAGGTCCAAGTGGAGTGAACTCTATATATCTTGTGTCTCTTGCATTTACTTTTCAGTTTCATACTTAGATCTTTTGCAGCATTCAAAACAGCTTCATTTCAAGAGTTTGAAACTCATTTCAAGGCCTTGAAACAGACTTATTCATTTCATACTCTAACAGTTTTCATTCCAAGGACTTGAACCACATTTCAAGGCTTTGAATCTCTTTACAAATATTTCGAAACAACTACTCTTGCAAAGTTCGGCAAAAGTCTGCATACTCTATTCAAGCCCCCCCCCCTGTAGAGTATTGATCATGTATTTCTACCTACTTTACACCCCTTCAATTGGTATCAGAGCTTGTATCACTGCGTATATTTAACCATCTTGTGATTATGAGTACTGTAGGTGATGGTGGTTTCTCTTAAGGAAGAGCTGCTAACAGACCTCCTCTCTTATATGGAGACAATTTTGTCCACTGGAAAGCTTTTGATGAAAATGTCCATCATTTATCAAGATATGGAACTCTAGACTATCATTCAGAATGGTCCTCATACTTTCTACAAAGAGAAGGATGGGATTAGAACTCCCAAATATGAAAACTCTCTTTCTTCATCTGAGTTAGAACAATTTACAAAAAATTATAAAGATATGAATATCTTATATTGTGCTTTGAGTGCAGAAGAATTTATCAGGATCTCAAGTTGCAAGACTGCCAAGGAGATATGGGATAAGCTTGTGGTAACCTTTGAAGGAACCAGCCAAGTCAAGCAAACAAAGATCAACATACATCTCAGACAATATGAGCTATTCAAGATGAATGGAGATTACTCAATCAGAGACATGTTCAAAAGATTCACTGACATTGTCAAAAACCTTGATTCATTGGGAAAGCATATTTACAATGAAGAAAAGGTGAAGAAGATTCTAAGAAGTCTTCCAAAGGAAAAATGGGAACCAAATACTACTGCTATTGAGGAAGCTCAAGATCAATCATCACTTCAACTTGATGACCTACAAGGGAAGCTCCTTACACATGAGATATCCATGAATGAAGTTGATGGAGAACTACCAGAAGGTGTCAAGAACCTGGCTCTCAAGGCAAAGGAGAATGAGCCATTTCAAAGCCTTGAAACTGAATATGATGATGAAGATCCAATTGCCTTGATTTCCAAATCCTTGACCAGATTTCTTAAAATGAATAAAAGCTTTGGGAACAAGGACTTCAACTGATATAGACATAGATCCTCCAGTAGCAAAGACTACAAAGGTAAATCTTCTTCACATGGTAATAAGCCTAAAGACATGAATTGCTTTGAGTGTGGTGATGCAGGACACTTCGTCAGAGACCGTCCAAACGAGAAGAGATAGAATAAAGAAAGATATGATAGCTTCATGGAGTGATTCAGACACATCAAGTGACTCTGAATCTGAAGAAGAACATGCCAACCTATGCTTTATGGCCAAGCATGATGAACGTTATGAAAAGAACATTGAGGTAATGGTAAACTGCTTAATTTCAAAACCAACAGAAGCCCTCTCTAATTATCTTAGAACAATGCTTTTAAATGAAGAGGGCTATCTGAAAGAAATTAGAGTTTTGAAAGAATAAGTTCATGAGCAAGCAAAAGAGAATTTACATCTTGTTTGCCTGAATCAGAATCTTGATATCTCTCAAAAGAAAACTGACAGCGATTTCAAGGCCTTGAAAACCAGTTTCAAAGCCTTGAAAACACAAGTCAAGGAAGTAGTCACTGAGTACTCTCTTTTGAGTAAAAACATTGTTAATCTAAGACATCAAGTTGATGAATTGGATAAACAAAAGAATAGCCTGACTGAGAAACTTCAAGAATCTGAATTGGTCAAAGCAAAAAATTGCAGGCTCAGAACACAACTTGAACTTGATTCTTGGAGGTAGCTTAAAGTTTGTTTGGTACTGGATATAATCCAAATTTTCCAAAGAAGAACAATACCAGATTTGTGAAAGCTAGAAGCAAAACATCTCCTAAGTGCCATTACTGCAGTAAGGTTGGTCATGTTAAGATGACTTGTCCTTTTAGAAGAAGAGACTCTCACATAATGAGGAACACATTTCCCTTCCAACTCAAAGGATAAGTTAGAAAGATTTGGGTTCCTAAAGGGGTTAGACCACCTAACATGGTTGGCCCTGAATATGAATCTAAATTCAGCACTTGGTTTAACAGTTGGGTAAGGCAATGAATGGTGTTTGCAGGGTGTCACTAAGATCAAAGAGTAAAAATGGTTTATGGACAGTGGTTGCTCAAGACATATGATTGTAAAGATATATCTATTCTCAGAACTGGAAGAGCAATCAGAAGGATCAATTACACTTGGTGACAAAGGAAAATGCAACATTCTTGGTATTGGTAAAGTTGGTACAAATTCTGAAAATTCTATTTATGATGTATATCTAGTTGATAGCTTGAAATTTAATCTGCTTAGTGTATCTCAGCTTTGTGACAATGGAAACAAGGTTATTTTTTATAAAGAGAAATGTGTGGTGAAAAATGAGAAATCTGGCAATTGCATCGTCACAGCCTCTAAATCAAACAATGTTTATACTTTTCAAACTAACAAAGTTGAAGGTGAAAACTTGAAGTGTCTCAAGGCCTTGAAAGAAGATTCAAATCTTTGGCACAGAAAGTTGGAAAACATTAGCTTGCATACCTTGAATAAGTTAGTTTCCAAGAACTTAGTAAGAGGTCTACCCTCTATCAAGTTCGGAGATGAAGAAGTATGCAAAGCATGTGCAGAAGGCAAGCAAACTAGAAGCTCATTCAAGACAAAGAACTTTGTAAGTATTACTAAACCCATTGAACTATTGCATATGGATCCCTGTGGTCCAATGAGATCTCCAACTCCAAAGTTTAAGAAGTACATGATTGTTATTGTAGATGATTTCTCTAGATATACTTGGGTTATGCTTCTTCGAGAAAAATTTGAAGCTCTTATTGAATTTTCAAAACTTTGTAGAGAACTTCAAACATTGAAGAAGCTACCTATTGTTTCCATAGGGAGTGATCATGGTAGAGAGTTTGATAAACTTGAGTTTGATGTATTCTTTTCTAAGCATGGCATCTCTCACAACTTTTCTGCTCATAGAACTCCTCAACAGAATGGAGTAGTTGAAAGAAAGAACAGGACTCTTGAAGACATGTCAAGAACAATGCTTCTGGAAAACAAGTTGCCAAAATATTAATGGGAAGAAGCTGTGAATACAGCAAACTATATACGTAACAGGTGCTTGATCAGACCTATTCTAAAGAAGACCCCCTATGAGCTGTTCAAAGGAACAAAGCCAAATATTTCTTACTTCAAACCATTTGGTTGTACTTGTTTTGTCCAAAATAATGGTAAGGACAACCTTGGTAAGTTTGATGCAAGAGGAAGGTATTTTTCTTGGCTATTCACAGACAAGCAAAGCCTATAGAGTATATAATAAGAGAACCAAGCTTGTCGAAGAAAGAATTCATGTTACTTTTCATGAAAGCTATGATGTCTCTTTGAGTGTAGTTTTAGCAGATCTCAATCTGAACAAACATAATTCAGATACTGAATAAGAATCCTCAAAGGGATCCAGGGAAATGTCACAGGAACAAGACAGGCATTTTCAAGGCCTTGAAACCAAGGTTCAAAGCCTTGAAACAAAATCTCCATAGAAGACAGCAGAATAAGCTACTACTTCAAGTTCTCAGAGATTTGAGAAGCAAACTGGAGAGCCTGAACCATGGACACCAAGGAAGAGATTCAAATATCACTCATCTCATCCTCCTGATAACATTATTTATGAGTCAACCACTGGTACACAATCCAGATTATAGTTGAAGAATCTTTGTGCTTTTAATGCTTTCATTTCTCTTTTAGAGCCTCAAAGTGTGAAGGAAGCATTACAAGAAGTAGACTGGATTATAGCAATTCAAAGTGAACTCAATGAGTTTGAAAGGAACAAGGTCTGGAATCTAGTTCCTCCACCAAGAAATCAGCATGTCATTAGCACCAGATGGGTATTCATAAACAAGTTAGATGAGAATGGAAAGCTAATCAGGAACAAAGCTAGATTGGTAACTCAAGGCTACAATCAAGAAGAATGTATTGATTATGAAGAAACTTTTGCTCATGTTGCCAGGTTAGAAGCAATAAGAACGCTACTTGCATTTGCATCTCACAAAAACATGAAACTATTTCAAATGGATGTGAAATGTGGTTTTATAAATGGCTATCTGCAAGAATAAGTTTATGTTTCTCAACCTCCAGGTTTTGAAAATGACAAGTTTCCAAATCATGTTTACAAATTTGACAAAGCTCTATATGGTTTGAAACAAAATCCAAGAGCTTGGTATGAAAGATTGAAAGTTTCTACTAGAAAATGATTTCAAAAGATGATTAGTAGATAAGACCCTTTTAGTAAAGACTCAAGAGGAAGACATGCTTTTAGTTCAAATTTATGTTGATTATATTCTATTTGGAGCTACTAATGATCTTCTGTGCAAGGAATTCTAGAGTCTTATGAGCAGGAAATTTGAAATGAGCTTGATGGGAGAATTGAACTTCTTTCTTTGAGTTCAAATTCATCATATGAAGAAGGGAATATTACTTCATCAAAGAAAGTATACAAAGGTCTTGCTAAGCAAGTATATTATGTCTCAGTCCAAAGAGATTAATACCCCCCATGAGTTCTTCACTGTCTTTAGACAAGGATGAATCTGGTAAGAGTGTGAATGTGAAAGAGTATAGAGGTATGATTGGATCATTACTCTACCTCACAGCTAGTAGACCAGATATCATTTTCAGTGTGTGCATGTGTGCTAGATTTCAAGCTGATCCTAAAGAATCAAACTTGACTGCAGTTAAGAGAATTTTTAGATATCTCAATGGTACCAAAGATTTAGGGCTTTGCTATCCTAAACACTCTAACTTCTCTGTGTGTGGCTATTCAGATGCTGACTTTGCAGGATACAAAGTTGATAGAAAGAGTACATCAGGATGCTGTCAATTTTTTGGATCATCCTTAATCAGCTGGCATTCAAAGAAGCAAAACTCAGTTGCACTATCAACAGCTGAAGCTGAATACATAGCAGTTGGAGCTTGCTGTTCACAAGTGTTATGGATAGCACAACAAATGAGAGATCTTGGATTTGATTTCAGAGATATACCTATCAAGTGTGACAACACAAGTGCTATATAAATTACAAAGAATCCAGTTCAGCATTCCAGAACAAAGCATATGGATGTTAGACATCATCTTCTTTAAACCATTGCAAGATGACAGATTCTCATCCTTAAGATCGGAATTGGGCATGCTAAATAAGGAAGCATTGGTTTAGGAGGAAAAACATGTAAGTTTTTTGTGTTTCAAAAGTTTAAACTGATTTTCAAAGCCTTGAAAATCCGTTAAAAGCTTTGAGTATATGTGCACTACATCATACAGCTTTTCAAAGCCTTGGAATCCTTTCCAAAGCCTTGAAAATAAGACTGCATGCTAGATAGTTGATAAAATGGATCTTTCAATATCGGGTGTTATCTTCCTAGATAATTTATCAATGTTGCCCCTCAAATTTTTAAAAACTCCATTTTAGCCAAAATAGTATTATATCTTTTATTTCCAACGGCACACAAAATTTTGAATCTTTTTGATTCATCAGATCTTCAAAGATCAGAAAGATTATTTAGTTTCATTTTCAAACTGAAACTCTCTTCTGTTTATCTCCTTCTTTCTTTCTCTCCTTCGTATCTATCCTACCTCTCTCTTCTTCTCAAAATCCAAATGGGCATCAGAAGAGCCTCAGATAGAATCAAGATGGTTGGTGGTTCAAAGGCTGCAACAGAGAAGAAAAGAAAGACCCATGTGGGAGAGTTTCAGACCATTAGTGGGGATTCTAGTTCTAAGACCCCTACTGCAGAAGACATAGCACCTCCTACTCCCAAGAAGAACGCCAAGAAATATGAGACCCAAGTGTCCAGCAAGACGAAGAAGAAAGCAGTGGAGTCTACACCATAAAAACATAAGGATTTCAGATTGGTAGCCCTAAGGAGACAAAGAAGAAGGCTGACAAAGCAGACAAGGGCAAAGGAAAGGAAAAGCCAGAGGATGAACCAGAAGATGAACTAGATGAGAACATAGAGAAGTCACTATATATCTATTCAGAGAAGAAGAAATCCACTGGTAAGAAATCAACCCCTAATAGTACATGGTTCATTACTAATGTTGCTAGAGTTCAATGGCTTGATGAATTTGCTTCTAGACATGTTGCATTCTGTTTGTTTGGTTAGTATGCCTATGTTACATGGTATGAATCTGGAGTGCATTAAAATGTTGAAGAAAAGCTCTTTGTGGTTTATTATAAATCCTCCAGAGTTAGCTTACCCTAGACTCACCAGATTCTTTCACCTAAACATGAAACAACTCCAAAAGACTGCAAATCTGGTGATTCAGACTAAGGTTGCTAGCATTGACATGGAACTAGATCATGCTGAGTTTGCAAATGTTCTAGGATGTCCAGAGAGAATGACACCAGTAACTACCCTCCTAAGAGTGAAGTCCTGAAGCAAGAAAAAGAAGAGTTCTTTCAACCAAATACCCCTACCTCATCTAAGCAGTTAACACACTCCGTGATAACTGTTGAAGCCAAATTTTTGTTTACTATATTGATGAGATGTGTGGTACTTAGGGAACACTCAAAGGAACTGGTAACAGATAGGGTGTTGCACTTAATGTCTTTGGTTATGCATGGTTATGAAATTGATCTTCCAAAGCTTGTGATGGAACACAAACTATACAGCCAAACCAACCAGAGAAAACAACCTTTGCCATATGCCAACTTGCTCACCTTATTCTTCAACACTTTGAAATTCCAACTGATAGGGAAGAATCAGTGACTACTGGATTTGGTATGCTTAATGAGAAGGCATTTGAGAAGATTGGTTTGGTGAAAACCAGTGCTAAGATTTGGAAGCTATACTCAGATTTGACAAGGGAAGAGTTGGGCTCCAAGAAATTTCTCAAAACCAAATCTTTGACTCCCACTTCAAGCCAAACCTCTCAGTCTCAAGATAACCCCTTGACTATCCACTTGCTGAAAGAACATCAGATGGACCTTGATGAAGTAAAGGAGAATCAACATGGGTTTGACACTAATCTCAAACAAGTGAATTACATGGTTGAAAACATGTTCAGGAGCATGAGATTGTTTTATGTGGCTGATGAAGTGTCTCAAGCTGAAAAGAGTACCAAAAAGGCTAAATCAGCCAAGGATTTGCCTAGTGATCAACTCAGGATGGAGCTGCTCAGGTCAAGGACAAAGGCAAGCAGGTGGTTGTTGAACAAGTGGATGAAGATCTAGAGAAAGACAGTCCATATTCAGAAGCACTGCTAATAGACCTCAAGAAGAAGAAATCTAAGAAGCCCAATGTTCCAGAGATTGTGACTGTTGCTGATTTGTTTGAGGGAGAAGGTGAAAAAGATGATGATGTGTCTCAACAAGAAGAAGAACAATATGATGAGGGAGATAGTCAGGAAGAAGATGCAGAGCAGCAGGGAGATGAAGACCCTAACCCTTAACTCTTGCCTACTCTTTCTTCTCCTTTTCAAGGCCTTAAACTCCTTTCCAAATCCTTGAAAATTTTACTTTTCAAACTTTTTTTAAAAATCTTCCCAAAGATTGATCCAACATATTTGTATTCTTTTTTTATGAAAGTCAAAAAGGGGGAGAAATTTAGGGTATTCTGCTTTACTTTTCGTGGTTAGTGACCTTGTTTTGGTCAGTAGGACTACCTGAAATTGTGCTGTTATTTGTTGTTTTTAGTTTGTTTAATAAGTTGGATTTTTTGGACATTATGTGTTGACATTACATGATTTATTCTGTTATGTGCTAATGGGTATTTGTTGCAGAGTCACAGTATCAAACAGATTAGATGATTGTGGTTTTGTCTTTCATCAAGGGGGTGATTATAAGTTCAATGTAGGTTCAAGACTTGAAATAGCTTGTCAATTTCAAGGCCTTGAAACAGCTTTCAAAGCCTTGAAAATGATTGAGCTTTATATACATGAACTTAGGGGGAGTTTATGTACTTGATTCAACTCCTAAACCCATATGCATGATTAGATGATACTTGATGATGAAAGACAAAGTATTTTTACACAGTTTACAAGATCTAACATCATCTGTTTGACTCAGTTATGCAGGGATATTGTGTTTCCTATTTTGTAGGAATATGTTTCCTAACTTATGTTTTGCAGGAATGGAAACTACTTGATGAGTTGATTCTGTAATTGATATGATGTGGTTTAAAGCCTCTCAACAGACTTCCAACAAGATCAATCAATCTCTTGGAAGATATTGAACTACTAGCCGTTGGAAGCTGTTAGAAGAGTCAAGATTTGAAGCAAATATCCAGGAAAGTTTGTTAAGAAGATTCTGACGATCTTCAATTCAAACATAGTGTTTTAAAAGGAGAACTGCTGAAGGAATTCGATAGTGAACTACATAGACAATTGGCAGAGACACTCAAAACATCCAAGGGTTGACAAGCAACAAAGAAGCAGATTCATCTCTTTCAATCCAAGCATAAGAAGAACACTGCATACTCACTGCAGTTTGATTTCCTGTGTTCTTCTTGTTCTGAAATTCATTTGTATATCATTTTGATAATACTTATAGTTATCATTCTCAAGGATTTTCCAAGGTGAACAATAGATAATTCTTAGTTAATTTGATAGGTAGAGCAGGTACTAGATAGGTTAGTGAGAACAACAAGCTGTAACAGAGTAAGGCATCTCTCTGTGCTTGAGATCTAGGGCTAAGCTGTTGATTAATAAGAATTGTGTTGAAAATCCTACAGGGATAAGATCCCTGAGGTAGTGACGTAGGTCCAAGTGGAATGAACTCTATATATCTTATGTCTGTTGCATTTACTTTTCAGTTTCATACTTAGATCTTTTGCAGCACTCAAAACAGTTTCATTTCAAGGGTTTGAAACTCATTTCAAGTCCTTGAAACAGACTTATTCATTTCATACTCTAACTGTTTTCATTCAAAGGGCTTGAAACACATTTCAAGGCCTTAAATCTATTTACAAATCTTTTGAAACCACTACTCTTGCAAAGTTTGGGATGCGTTATCCACCGGCATGAGATCGAGCGTGATCCCGCAAAGGTCTCAGCTATCACTAGCTTTCCTGCACCACAGACCCAAAGTGCGCTGAAGACATTTCAGGGAAACTCTCATATTTGAGAAGATTCATACCGGCAATTGCAGAACTAACGTTCTTATTTGGTAATTTGCTCAAGAAGAATGCATCATACAATTGGACAAAAGAGCACCAAAAGATGTTCGAGAAGCTGAAACAGTTGCTGACATCCCCACGAGTTATGATCGCGCCTCAACTTGGAGCGCCTCTGCTCCCGTACCTCACCTCAACGGAAAAGTTTATCAAGGCTTTACTTGCTCAGGATTTCGATGGTCGGGAAAGACCCATCTACTACATATCGCGCGTAGTGGTGTCTACTGAATCCAGGTATGCAGACATCGAGCGACATTGCCTGGATCTATTCTTTGTTATTGAAAAGTTAAAACACTACTTCGTCTCCCATAAAGTAGTTTTCATAACTAAGAGAGATCATATCTGATACATGTTGGAGCATTCGGCTAAATGGTACATGACCATATCGCAATATGACATCATGTGCTTTAAACCTAAAGCCATTAAATCCCAAGCAGTGGCAGATAAGTTCGCTCAATTTCCGGATGAAAGCTATAGCCAATTATGGAGAAGGAGTTTGAAGGACCTGAGGTATATGTGATAGACTCCCTGTACTGGACGCTACACTTCGATGGTTCATCCACGAGAGCTGGAGGAGGAACTGGGGTTGTTCTTACCAAACCTGATGGGGAAGTCATTCCGATGTTAAGAAAACTGGACTTCGCAGTAACTAATAATGAGGTCGAATATGAATCTTTAATTGCGGGACTCCTCGCAGGCTAAGCTTTAAAAGTTCAGAATTTAATTGTGATGGGGGATTCCAAGCTGATTGTGAAGTAAGCCTCATGCGAGTACGGGCTGAAGGAGATCAACTTGCTAAGTTACAGGTTAATTGTGCAGAAACTGGTTCAAAAATTCGACTCAATTAAGTATGAGCATACTCCTAGATCCGATAATCGACACGCAGACGCACTAGCAACTCTTGGATCAAAGATCAGCACAGACAAGTGTCCAGAAAAGATTTCAATCGGAGTTAAGACCACTACTTCTTTATCTAAGACTTGTGCGAAGAAGAATTCTTTGAGTCTAAGATTTGAGAAAACATGTCAGGCGCACAATTTCATAAAGAACGAGCAAGGAAAAGCTGGGTATCCACAAAAGGTTTCTGCATACATGATAATTTGCTTTAGTACAAAGGACCGGGCGGGATCCTGATGCGGTGCGTACAAGAAGAGGAAGGTCGAGCCCTAGTAGAAAAGATCCATGAAAGCTCTTCTGGAGAAAATGAGGTCACAATCTACAGAAAGGCTCAAAGGTATGGGATCTATTGGCCTCAAATGTCATGTTATGCTGCAATCATACAAGGAAACTGTGAGAAATGTGCATTGGTAAAAGATTCTTTGGAACTCACTGTAATTGACGATCCTGTTGATTGGCGAACCCCTTGAGCGAATATCTACGAGAAGGAATCCTGCAAATCGATAAGAAGGAGGCTGACAATGTAACACCCCTAATTACCGAGAGAGTTCTTAGTGCAATATCAAGACTTCGGGGGCGAATTTGTAAATACTTTGTCACGTCTTTAAAGTTGGAAATTTGGAGTGTTTGCAAGTTTTGGAAGTTTTTGGAATGATTTTTAAGAACTAGAAATGTTGGGGGTGGTTGTGCAATTCTCTGAAAATTAGTACTTGGGTACTTCTAGTTAGCACCCCAAAGTTTGGAAAACTACACTTTCACCCTCATGCATGTATTACACTTGTCAAACCCATTTTGACACCTCATTTGAGAGGTAGCAGCCCCTAAGGCCCTCTTCCTCCACCTGAATTGATGAAATGTGAGAATCATTTTCTCTCTACCATCATCTTCAACCTCCCTCATCTCCACCATGCAATCACCAAGAAAACCACAATCTTAATCAAGCAACTTCACCAGCACACCACCTCTTCAAGAACTGTTCCTACCGAGAAATCACCACCACCTAAGGAGCAAAACGCCTCTATCAATTGGAGGATTCATTCGGAGACGAGGGAGAACCCGAACCTAAGATAAGAACCCTAGTTGCGTTCTTCATCGATTTCTCCCTCCTCGTTGCAACCAAACACAATTAACCCACCTATTCTTGTTCCTGATGTTGAGGCGAACCCGGGAAGCACAAGTATGCCCTGCAACTCGCTGGATTTTGCTCCTGCCACCGCGCTTGCCGCCCCCAAACCTCCATAGCCAACGAGAAATGGTAACTCACTCAATTCTCGACCAAATTCGATATTCTTTACATCAATGTGATCCATATGTCCTTAGGAATGCAATAGAAGCATCGAAACCTACCCAAATCTCGATTAGAATTGAGTTTGATTTCATGTTTCACACTTGGTTTATTTTTTCGACATGCAAAAAACTTCCCCTATTCAAATGATTGTGTATCCCTCGTCTTTAAACCGTTTTGAGTGAGCCTTAGCTTTCTGGAATCCTCGGATGATTAGCTACAACTTTCATGTCTTAACTTTTCTAAAATTAGTTCTCTAAATTACCCAAAAATCGAGTTGAATTCGTTGCGTTTCGTGTTATTGAATCTGTCCGGAGCAGTTTTTTTCTAAGAGTTGGATTTTTTACTAGAACAACCAATTTCAAACGACCACAACTCCCTCAATTCTTCATGAAATCATGTGTTTCTTTCTCCTATGTGTAGCTGGCACATAATACTTTGAATCATTGTCTCTGGATAATGTTCAAATTTGTAGCCTAAAGTTGCTAGCTTGAACTCATGGAACACTCTTGAATTTTCCTAAGTATTGAATCGTATTTTTCACCCAACTTTGACTAGCAATATCTCTTTGAATAATTTGTGTTTTTGAGAGTTCAAATATGTTTTCGAATCCTTGAACTACCCTCTTCAAGACCCTACCTTCAAATTTCCTAAACTATCCTATATTGGTTCACAAATCAGCTCTAAAGTTGACTAGTTGAGATGATTTCGCTCTACGTTTGACTTTCAATTTTAGCATTCTGAATGAGATTTCTAGCCTTAACGTTCTTCATGAAACTTGTTCGTATTTATATTATGATTTTAGATATTAAGTTTTACCAAGTTTGACTTTTCAAAAACCCTAGTTTGACTTATCTAGATAGGAGAGGCAAAATAGTAATTCCACTTAAGCTTGGAATTGAGATTTGTATAGTAACTTGCAGTTTGTCAGCATGTCTTGTATGCGTATTTGGAGTAACCGTATGTAATTCTGGGCTAGATTTGACCAAGTCAAATGTTGGGGTCTTTTTCCAAATTTACTAAACTTTAGGGGTCTAAGTGTAATTTACTGAAAGTTATAGATTTCGATGCTAAGTTCATATGGGAGAGTTAGGAGTCATTCTTGCATGTTGTTGGGCCAGTATGGGTATTATTTGGGGTCCAGGCACAATTAGGGACTGTATTGGACAGTTTTGGAGTATCAAGGGCGTTTTGGTCAGTTAGCTTGCATGACCTGCATTTCATTGCATTCTTGCACACAACCTCATATAGAGGGTATATATATGCTAATAGGTTGTATATTTTAATTTTGTGTATCCAGACGGTGTTGAGGATCGTTACGCAATAGACGTATGTATTTGTGTTGCTGCATTGACTGTGAGACCCGGATCCAATATGAGACGAGCGTTGTAGGAGTGCTAGCTTTGCTTTGCGCCTTTCATGGATCAGAGGTAAGTAAATATGTGCGAATTTTACTTATCAAAATGTGAATGTTTGTGTGATGTCTCGAATGAATATTTGTTGATTGAAAAAGTATGCAAAGCATGATTTATCCTCGAAATTGTTTGGGTATAAACTGAATCCTCTTTATAACTCTTGGAACTTTACTTGTGATAATTTGATAATATGATTTGGTTATGTTAAATAGACGAATTCAAAACAATTATAATATATTTAGGACGATGTACAGATTCGTGTTTATTTATGGCTACGGCCGGAGGCGCCAAGCGATCCTCCTGTTACTTATGGCTACGGACATTGAAGCAATGCTTTATTTTATTGGATAGAACTTGAATTTTCATAAATCCGCTCCCGATGAGCCAAAATGTACCAAGGTATTGCGGAAAAAGGGTTTGTTAGAGCTATAGAGTGCTACTTATACTTGTAAGGTTCACTACGGTATAGGGGTGTCGACACTTAAGGCTTTTAGCTAATGTTGTGGGCGGGGTTGACGAATGGGCTCCCTTAACGCTCGGGTGAAATAGGGTTTGATAGACCCTAGAATGAACCCTTTATGATTACTTCGTGATCCTTCTGTTACATCGCTCTTGATGGTAGCTCTGGACATGCCTCAGCTAAACTTAACGGTTAATTGAACCTGAAAGAAAATTGACTACTCTATTGATGTTGTTTGTGGCTCTTGATATGCCCAAATCGATTGAAATGATTTGAAAAGATTTGGCTACTCATGAACTAATATCGTTATCAACTTAAATGGACTTGTTTACTCTGGATATATTACAGAATACTCGTGGTTTCTCAATGTTTTTAAATTGAGAGGTTTTTGTTACTCAGTTACTTTCAGTCGTTCCAAATTCCCCAACCTGTTAGTTTTATTATTTTAAATCTTCTGATTTGTTTCAACTCATGCTTCTGTGCCACTCGTTTCTTTACGTTTCGTAAAGTGTATTTACTCAGTTTTTACTGATCATTTTCTTCAAAACTGTGTCAGCATTTGCCATTTTAAAACCGCATGTCATCAATCAAGGTGGGGGATGGGAACGCGGGTCGAGAAAAAGACGTTTAGATTGAGATTAGATCACATAGTTTTTTTTAACATATTGATCTTGTAAAATTTTCTTCTCAAAGATTGTTTTATTTATTAGCTAAATTGTAATATTCGCAAAACATATTTCTACTTTTGGTTATCGATTGTCTCTTTAACCCTGAACAGAGATCCCGGGTCGTTTCAGACAAACTTAAAAAGAAGTCGACCAGATATGTGTTGAAAGAGGACTTCCTGTGGCGGAAAGGGCATGATGGGAATCTACTCAAGTGCTTGAATGATCAGGAAATACAAGAAGTTATGGAGTTGTCACATCAAGTAGAGCATCATAGAAGCGCGAAGGTTTGCAGACAACTTTTAACCGTTGGCTACTTCTGGCCAACCATGGAAGCTGATTGTCGCATAAAGGTCAAGAGGTGTCAACAGTGTCAATTCAATGGCAACTTGGTGCACGCTCCCGCGGTCGATTTGCACGCATTAGGAACCCCTTGGTCGTTCCATACTTGGTCCATGGACTTTATTGGACCCATCCGTCCAGCATCGCATGGGAACCGGTACATTTTAGCTGGAACCGCGAAGTTCACGAAGTGGGTAGAAGCAGTTCCCCTCAAATCATCAAATGCGCTGGTTGTCTTCAAGTTCATTCAAGAGAACATCATTTATCATTTTGGGATTCCCAATACAATCCTGTCTGATAATGGGACTCATTTCGTCAGCCGCGCTTTGAAGCTGATGGAATACAGCATCAGGCAGGTGTGCTCAACGCGTTATTATCCGAAAAGGGAATGGGCAAGCAGAGGCTATAAACAAGACATGTCTCAGAATTCTAAGTAGTATGGTCGCAGACGATGACAAGAAGTGGGCAAATTCTTTAAGTGTGGCTTTATGGGCATATCACACATCACCAAGAACTCCTATAGGGACTTCCCCATTTTGCTTTCTTATGGAGTTGAGACCGTTGTTAATGTCGAAGAGAAAGTCAACTATGCAAGTTTAGCATTCAGTGCTCTATACGAGAACCAACGCGACCATGATCTCATTTTACTTGAGGAGAAGCGCTAGCAAGCCAGGAGAACGAATGCGAAGTACAAGGAAAGGATTGCTCGAGCATACAACAAAACCGTTCATCACCGGGATTTTGCTGTTGGGGATCTAGTACTAAGAGCTTCTGATCATTGCATGCGCGAAGAAGCTCACCCCAAATTTGCTGCTAACTGGGAATGCCCTTTCGAGGTAAAAGAAGTCTTCGATACTGGTTATTGCACAATTTTGAGATTCCATGGGACTGCCACAACTTCCAGCCCAGTCAACGGCGGTGGCCCAAAAAGTATTACCCCTAGAACTCTTTATGCCTATAATGTTGTATTCGATAATTTCCTCCCATATGAGTACTCCATTTTAATGGTAATGACCCTTCGTATGAGGGATCACTTATCAACTCTGTGTTATCTAATCAATTGTGTTGCTCATTCACAAGTGATTGCTCACTGTTGAATAATAAGCCTATATGTCTAGATAGCAAATTTAAGCCTATCTGTCTAGATAGAACTAATGCGCGAATCCTAAGCCTATCTGTTTACGATAGTAAAACCTACAAAGCCCATCTATCACACCAATGCGCGAGCTTAAACCTATTTTCTTAAGATAGAAATCACTTTGATCGAGACCATCTCTTTAGATAACAACGATACGCGATGAAAAGCTTATCCAAACGATATCAATATTTAAAGACATGTATGTAGACACAAGCTTATCTAGCAAAGAAAGCGAAAATGATGCTCGATATCTGCAAAGTCAAAGAAGGTGTTGTTCATAAGCAAAATCCAAACACGTTCGCGTTACAAATATCTAAACTGCAAAAAGCTGGAACTGATAAATTACATGATCAAAACTTTAACCAGTTATATGGAAATACTACTAATCTTCGAGGAAGCCCTTCAGAAGGGAGTCCTGAGCTACTAACTTTATGGAATTTTGAGCCCACTCATCCAAACGCTTTTTGTTGTTCTGGTGATTCTCTACTGCCTCCTCAAACTCCCTGATGGCCTTTTGAAGTGCCTCCTTTCGCGCCTTAATAGCAGCATTTTCCAAATTGTAATTGGCATAGCCGAACTTGAGCTTCATAGAATTATTAATCTTCACTAATCTCTGACTGAGAAAGTCAAGGTTCAGCTTGCCCACTGAGACGTGATGAAGGCCATAAGCGCTCGTCAAGAAACATTGAGCATTATAAAGAGAGGTGCTTGCAGGAGTCGTTTTGCTTATTATTCCCAACAGGTATGTCATCTCTGTAAGGAGATCCCCCCTATCCTTGGGTGCTTACTCCAGAATCCTTGCGAATGTGGTTGGATATGAAACACGCACCTTCATGAGCCATTCTAAACAAGATTGGTTTATACCTGCATTTTCAAACATGAGAATGGATTATTCAAGTACGAAATAGGACCACGTGTTTGGCAAATATTTAATTGCTCGAAAAACAATCATACTGTTTCCTTCAACAATCTGCCGAAGTGAAGGAATCAGGGTCGCTGTTTGGCCACTAGAGGTCACCACTTCAGCTACCTTTTGGTCTGCAAGATTTACGCGCGCAAAGTACTACTCAAGGATTAAACATCTCCCTTCAGCAGCAAATTTTTCAACAGCTTGTGTGGCCCATACTACCCAAGGGATTTTGTGCAAGTACTGCGTCCATATTCAGAGCAGGTGCTTGGGTATCATCATGAGATTCCTCGCTCAGCAGGCCAGAAACAGACAAGTTTTTACTTGAAGCCCTTGTACTAACACCTTCGGTCACGGCCACCGGGGTGTTAGATATCGAGGTTGCATGCTAAGGAAACTCACTCATGATTGCATTTCCACCACTTTCACCTCTTGCCTAGAACAAGCTTGGCGTGGACTCTGGAATTTATGGAACATTCTCAGGTGCGACATTAAGTTGTGTTCCATGAGCCGCAGCAGTGTGAGCATCTTCCATATCCTGATCCGGTGCTTCACCGCTCGCGTTTAACTCATGCTCGATTCTTCCTTCATTGACTAGATTGACTTCTGGGACCTCCGACATGTTTTGGGACAAATGAGCCAAAGTGGCAACTTCTTGTTGAGCTTTAGTTCGAGCCTCATTTTTCTTAACCTCTCCTGGAGTCTCTATTGGCAGGACAGCTGCGGGAGTGGCACTTGATGGAATCTCAGGAGTAGCACCTACTTCTATTTGATAATCAACTTCAGAAGGCAAAGTGATTTTCTCTTGCTGCGCGGTAGCGTGCTCAGCATTCTCAGCTTCTTCTTGTTCTTGCTCCTGATGGAGGTCCTCTTGCTCTTGATCAACGATAAACTCAGGTCGTTCATCCTTAGTGCTAGCTACATCCCCGACCGTTCGAGCGTCCTCAGGAACTTGCCTAGTTGGCTCTTCCATTGTTGCATCATCAGGAGTTTCATGAGTAGTCTCAAAGGCGCGAACCACACCGCTACGAAGCTGGCGGAACCTTCTTATAAATGGATATGCTTCTGTCAAAAGGCAAAATTCATAGTCAGCCCGAGTTGAAGGAAGCATGCTACCAAAACTTAAAGAGATGTGATGAAAATACCTCCACTTTCACATTGGATATATGCATAAAGGTTATCATCAATCCTTTTAATGTAGCATGACTTGATTGGGTGTGAAACATTGTTACTATGGGCGAAACATTATCGTCACTATTTGAAGATGGTAAAGTTGAGCATGGCAGTGCTAAGGAAGTAGATTTACCTGAGGCTTCCCCACATAGATCCACTAACCATTTGCGAATATCACTTTTAGACACCCCATGGTTTAATGCGCGAAAGATAAGTTCTTAGCGTGATAAAGCAAATTTGAAAATAGTACCTTCTTCATCCTCATCACCAATGATCTCCTGGAAGTCCTCTTGTGCCTGCTGTATTTGACCAATGGTCGAGCGCGAGCGCTGCCCCTGATCTTCAAGATTCTTCTGCAAAGCTGCCCGAAGTTGGCGATCCTCTTCCAATTTTTCCTTTCTGGATCTTTATTCGGCCATGGCTTTCGACTCTGCAATTGCCTCCTCTTCAGTAGGGCCTTCGACTTCCTACACAGAATCCTCGCTATCTGTGGTATATACATAAGAACCTTAGAAAAAATGACTTGCGCTAGTTCAAGACAAATGGAAATGTGATATTACTACCTTCTAACATGGAAAAGGATGTATTAGGATTGAATTCCACAAAGCTCTTTGTGTCCCTCTCAACAGCTTGGCCTCTTCCTCTAGCTACTCTCCCTTTGGGGGCTGGATCCCTTGAAGCAAGATTGGTCTTTGGGCGCTTCACTGCCTTCAGCACTCCAACATCCGTCGCATCCGTTGAGGGTTCAACAGAAGCTTTCTTCTTCTTCGTATTCTTATCAGCATCCGTGATCGATACAATGAAGTTTGAAAGCGCGTAACAGATATGATCCTGGGTTTCTTGAGACATTGGCAATTCAGGCTCAATAGCAGCATTGGCCCCATCCTTCGAACGCAAGATGTCAGCAAATCCAGTGCTTCGATCTCAAGACGCGTATCTCCGGAGCAGCAGTGTAATATAAAAATAAGTTAGCATCACATATACTTGTCGCACATTCAAGGAATAAATTCAGGTCGCGCGTTCAAAGAAGCTCAAAATTACCTTGTTAAACTTGTTGGCATAAGTCTTCCTCGCACTGTAGGAATCTTCTTTCACGATCTCCACCTTCTCCCCCAAGATTAGCTCTGGGCACAAGTGATGTTCACCGTCCAAAAGTGAACAAATCCGTATTGAGTCGCGTCCCTAGAACATGACGATTTAAACGGATAATCTCCAATCCTGAGAGCAGGATCCTTATGTGGTTGGAACTGGAACCGAGATCTTGAGTAAAGCCGAGTTTGTGCTTTCCAAAAGGCGACCCAATTGGGCGTCAATTCTCCCAGTCTTTCTTGACAAGGTTGGGTTAGAGGAAGCATACTAATCAGTAAGTCATTACACTTACCAAATAGAAGCCTCTTGTAGCAACCGCGGACAATTGAATCAGACCACAAGGAAGGTGCCACTGCGTCAAATCCCAACTGGGGCTCACTCGAACCGGATCGTAAGGGACCATTATGAGTGTATAACACAAGGTCTCCGGAACGGCTTCATACTCAGATAGGGCAGTCAAGTATCATCTTCTACACCAGTTGACAAATCTGGAGTAGCAGCGCGAGACTTTGATGATATGCGAAGAAGAAAAGGGGGTATCCTTCTCGGCGTACATAGCTTCGTGATGTACGATGTTTTCCAAGACCTGAATGTAAGGTCTGGCCACAACATATCTGATGTCGTCGCACATCAAGGCGAATGAGCGTTAAATGCCTTTTGTTTTGTACCTACGCCAGGCGCGAGGCAGAGGAAATCATTTCTGGCATTAGGTGCGTTCCACTTTTCAACGGGCGAGGAAACAGGAGCATAAAGAGGCCATCTCTCGAACCCCCACATTGACAGAAATGCGACGTTGATGTAAGTGACGATGCCACTCTACCTTGGGACTGCTCAGCGTGCGTAATGGCCAAGTCAAGACGATGATATAATGAACCTATAACCAAAGGTCCTAATGACACTTTTTTACCAAGTGAAAGCCGAACGACAAGCGCGAGGACGTGAATAAACACATCGTCATGCGGGTGCCCATCTATAAGATATCTGGAGAGCCAGACGCAAAGGAAGCCGCACTACTAATAAGCGGAGCCCCTGCCTTCCAGCGAAGTTGGTGCATCTTTATCCTTCTTCAGAATTGCTTGAGCCATCTCCGACTTTTCAAAGTCGCGGTAGAAGTAAGTGATTCGTGTTTACATGCTTGGGTATATCTTTATTATTCTTTTGGAAATCATACTTGTTATTCCTATTCGTGTTTACATGCTTGGGTATATCTCACTCAGTATTTGTTGCTGATTTTCAAACTGTGGCGTCTTGTGTTTTCTTTCCACACCATAGGTCCAAGTTCAGATTATGGAGACATGATTAGACACATCTAGTGGATAATGTTTTATGCCCGGTTTGTGGCAATAGATGTTTGATAAATTACACTCAAGTCCTTTGTTCGTTAACAAATTAGTAGTTGGTGGATTAATTTTCGTAGCTTAAACCTTGCACTGCGGGAGTAATTCTCGAGCGCGGAGTGACATCTCCGAGTTCTAGGGGGTGGAATTTGAGGGTGTTACAGAACCGCAAAATGATAGCAGCTTGTTTAATAGTATTTGGCAATCATCACTTGAATTTATCTAGATAATTTGGATGATCTTAAATAATAAATGTATGCCCGTGTTTGAGATAAAGACTCGATGTATTAGACTCATGCTACGATGTTATGTATTATATTTTAGTTTGCTTATGTTGATTATCTCTAAAATTTGGGCTGTAAATGTCTTCGTTTTCTAAACGAGTTGGACATGAGCCGAGCAAGGAGCTTGTTCGTCAGTGTTCGCGAACAAATTATAGTAGT
Organism: Linanthus parryae; assembly: GCA_023055425.1. NCBI lineage: Eukaryota > Viridiplantae > Streptophyta > Magnoliopsida > Ericales > Polemoniaceae > Linanthus > Linanthus parryae. The sequence goes on along the minus strand of JALGPY010000001.1, from coordinate 40,233,581 downwards.
ATATATGTATATATATAGTTAGAATTAATTAAATTATTTTGTCATCTTTATGTGTAATTTCTTAGAATCATGCGTAATTAGTGTAGAATCTCTATATAATAGAGTTTGACCTCTTAATTAGGATTCCCAAAGATTATTTTTATAATTTATGATATCAACGAAAAACTCAAGTCGAACAACGAACACCACGAGCCGAACAACAAACAACTCGAGCCCTAAACGAGCCGAACTCAAACAAGGTTTTTCTGTTCGACTTGAGTTTGTGTTCGACTCGTTTAGCAGCAAAGTTAAACGAGCCAAACTTAAACAAGCGATATTCGATTCGATTCGGCTCGTTTACAACCATATCTAAAATATCCTTGCATCAGAAATATCTCGTCTACCATCCAAGAGGCATCTTGGCTCGTGGAGTGATGCAATCCCGGTTCTCGTCACATGGCAAATCGGGTTGTTACAACACCCACTTTTGAAATCGGGGAGGGTATTAAGATAGTTTGAGAAGAGGGGAATGTAAGGTGGAAATTCCACTAATCTAGGGGGTAGGGGATGAGGAATTAAGCTTACAAATGATTAGTGAACATTTAAAAAATTGGTAATCCCCTGACAAGATCAGTAGTTTTATTTAGTGGTTTAAACATCAGGAGACGGACGTTTATCGACTGGCATCATGTTTTTGGATCGATGCGGCGGTTGAGTCATAAGGTGTAGATGATGCCACGTTGGACACTTAATGATGCCATCATAACACACACACACAAGTCCCACAAAGTCCACGAGATTGCTTCTCTCTCCCTTTACGCATTTAGTCTCTATTCTCAATCATCTAGGTGGGTTCCTTCCTCTATGACGAACTCTATCCACCTCATATCTCTTAACTGAAATTCCTAAATTAGGTAATTCAGTATTAGTTTTTGTATATTGGTCAATATGCTTTTATTACCTAGCTGAAGAGCCTATTGCATGTTAACGACAATTTCGACAACCTTTCTGAAACCATATCAACAAGAGTGTAACACCTCTCGTTCTCAAGCTTTCCGTTCCGGACCGGAGAGCCTAGGAGGGGCTACTCAAAATGAAGCGGCGGAAATCAAGAACAACACATTTGATACTTATATATTATAAAATCTTAATTATCATAATATACTATTACACGAGATTAAGTGATACTAAGAGTTCGGCTTATTCCAATACTAACAAATACTAGCTGAGTGGCGAATTCCGCTATCCCATAATCCAACTCTTAAGACCTGCGGGGGAAAGAAATAAAGACCGCAGTTTTTCTAAAGTCAGCAATGAAATACTGAGTAAGTAAACACCCAAGCTTGTAAATAGATTATGAGGCATATCTCTTCAAAAACAATCATAAATGAGAATGAACAATAGCTGAGTAAATCCTTGGAGAATAAAGTATGAATACTGGAACACATATGAAATTCTCTTTCTTTTTACCTTGCATCTCAATCCTTCTCTTGTATCTCAAACGGGGAATATTATTCCCAATCTATATCTTCTTTCTTTTATATTTGAAATGGGAAATATTATTCCCAATCTATCTCTTATTTCCTTTCATAAAAATATCTTTCTCAAAGAACTTCATATTATTAACTTGTTGATACGGGGAAGATCTACTTTCACTAAGCTACCAAGAGCTTAAGTGTCGGCACCCCCCTAAGACTCTTTGCGGCCAGAGAGGTGAGTACATGGAGCGACCCGGCAGGTTGCGACCGGGTTAAAATAATAGGGGTCAAGTGGACGAAGCCAACCCGACCAATCTAATCACAGGCCGAGTGATCGAAGTCAGCATCGACAATACTAATAACGATCCCCGCACAAATCTTTCCACTTTACGTTATTAGCGGATTATTACTCTCGTGTGACATTATCAAAACATTTTATCTCAAAACGTAATCAATCTCAAGTAATGCATGTAAGTCATAAGCACATTTTGAGACAGATATAAAATCATATTTCGACACGAAAGAAGCTATGGCACGCTAGACTTGGCATGTTTAATCACCTCAATAACACGTCAAATAGCACGTAAGCTCAACAGGTAGATGTAGCCCTCGTCTACAAATTTTTCACCTACACATTATAATTTCTAATTAATCGAAAGCTCGACTAGCATGTGATATGCAAGTGGCGACTTGAGAAAGTCAAATTTACTTTAACACAATCTCTAAATCTTTCTTTGTTAGTATAATTTTCTAGAGTGTGCTAGTTTATAATAATCATATCCTCAAATCATAATGATCTGATATTACTATTCAGTTTCACAAATAATACCATTGTATTTTAAATAGTGAGAAAACAAGTTTAGATTTAAATATTCTTGACTAGCTTAGACTTCATTTTACAACAACACCATTATTATTAATATTATAACAATTATATTTTACCTTCCTAAGTAACTTCTCCATAGGAAATAAATTGCTTAGTGTTTAAAATTAATTATTGGAGATATGTTCTCAATAGTTACATAAAAGACTATATACTTAACTTGTTTAGGAGATGATACCATGAAAATATCTATTGGGAAAATAAGTATTATTTGACATCTATTTATAAACATAAGAGATAACTATTTTTAATTTGGAAAAAGATAGAGTATTAAGTAAATAAACTATTCATAAATATTCCTCAAATTACTTTCTAACTAATTTATTCTAAAAGCGATTTTTACAACCAATTCATCTAGAATGTCAATCTATGATACTTTGAGATTAACTTTTCAAACAAAACAATATTGATTATTTAATAAATAGGCCCAATATATTATACAAATCTAGTTTACATTGAAATGCATATACAAAGTAAAATTTCAATACCAAAATCACTTCTATATAATTGGAATGAAGACTAGAATGTTCAGAAAATAATTTTAATCCAAGTTTCATATTTTTAATTTCATATATACATATATATACTTTTGTGTAAACGACATTTAGCTCCCCCTTTTTATTCTTTTGAATGACAACAATGACCCCTACTCAAGAAAAATAGTTTCAGATTCAAAGATACATACCCTCCAAGTTTCAGATTGTGCAAATAATACCCCCAACCAATTTATTTAAAGATATAGTTACTAATTATAAATAGGGTTAAAGACATTTTGCACCCTCGTGGTTTGGGTTATAAACAAAAACAACCCTGTTGTTCGGGGATATACAAAAATTACCCCTACTAACTAACGGAGCTAACGGATGGGATAAATAAACAAAATTACCCTTGAGATTCAAATAAATTACAACACTATAAAAGCCACTTATCTCTTTCTCCTCCCATAACCTTAGTTTTTCTTCTCTCTCATCCTCCCTCACCTCTCCACCGCCTCCTCTTCTCAACTCTCCACCTGCACCCACGACCCACCTCCATCTCCATTTCTGCTCCTCTATCTCTCTCTCTATCCCGTCTATCTCTCTTCACCTCCCAAACTCCAACTCCACCTCCTTCCTCTCCCTCTCCTCCTTCTGAAGACGCCACTGTGGAAGACGCCGCCGAGTAAGACCCCAGTTCGCCTCTCTCCTATTCGTCGTTCGTAACCCAATTTTGGGTCTATCAAAACCCAGATCAAGGCAACAGGAGTCACGCCTCTGCAATCGGATCGAACTGCAGCCTCGGCGATTGGGGCGACGCTGCTCGCTCTATCCATCTCTCTCGGGACTACGGCTGTCACGGAGGCCTGTTCTTGGGTTCGATTTGGGTGTTTGGTGCTGAAATGATGAATAGGAGTTTGGTAGAGTGGTCGTCTAATCGACCGGGAGTTTAATTGATTGTTGTTTGGGTTCCTGTAGGTGGTCGGAGAAGGGTAATTTGGAGTTCGATTTGCTGGGGATTTTGTTGATTGTGTGTGTAAGGTTGTTGTCGACGCACCGCATATATGAATTGGAGACATTTTTTCAGTTTTAGGGTTGATAAGCTTCTCCCCTGTTGATTGTGTGTGTAAGCTTCTCCTGGAGATTGTGAAGATTTCCAATTTTAGGTACCTTTAAGCTTTTGGGGTTTGCAACTAGAAAGAACTCTTTCCGGCACCAGAGTAGTACAAATCACGGTTTTTTAACAGCAAATTGGAAGCAATCAAACAGGGAGAACTGGCAGAAAACTGTAAATGGGGTTGTTAAGCTGATTCTGAAGGGATTGTTAAGCTTCTGAATTCTTCATCTTTCATTTGGTCTAGCTTCACACTCTGTTGGAAGCTTCTGAATTCTTCATCTTTCATTTGGCCTAGCTTCACACTCTGTTGGAAGCTTCTGAATTCTTCTTTTCCTTGGTGGCTGTGGTGGTGGTGGTTGTGGTTGTGGTGGTGGTGGTGTTGATATCTAATAATAATGGGAAAAATGTTTTTTTTAATTGTTGTTGATATCTACTTTGTGAAAACTGTGTTGTATTTGATTGTGTTCTTAGATGAGTTTGATGGTTTGTGATGATTTGGTGGTGGTGCTGGTGGAGATTTGGTGGTGGTGGAAGTGGTGTTCAAGAACACCAAAAACATCGACAATAAATCCAAAAACACCAAGAGGGGTAAAATGGTCATAAAAAAGTCATATTGTACCCCCCTATTGACTAACACTAACAGAAGGGTGATATTTGTCCAGCTTCCATCCACGGACAGGGGTGGTTTTTGTATATCCCCGAACAACAGGGGGGGTTTGTATATAATCCAAACCACAAGGGTGCAAAATGTCTTTAACCCTTATAAATAATCTATACAAATTAACGTAAAACTAAATTTATAAATGAATCTGAAATGGTAAACTGCATCTAGTACCCCAAAAAGTTTCTGAAATGACATATGCCTCCCCTTAAGTTTCAGAAACGAAAAAATAACCCCCCGGAAACTTTCTGAAAATGACACTTTAACACCCCCAAAGTTTGTGAAACAACACTTTTTCCTTTACACCTAATTTAGGTAAAAGACACTTCCACCCCCTTACCTGAACTATCAAATTGATCAATCTAACCGAGGATTCACGCTAGAAGACATGATTTGATTGACTAAAACGTAAAATTAGAGGATTTAGAGTGTACCCAAGCCAAAAATCGCTGAAAACAGTCGAGAAACGAGGCGGTTCAATTTCGCCGTCGATGGTGGTCGCGGTGCTATTCGTCGATGATGATGCCAGCGTTCTAGGCTCCTATTGAGGCTGCTAGTGACCTCCTTGGATATCCAGGAGTCGTTTGGAACCAATTTGAGGAGGCGGGTGGCTCTTGTTTTGATCGGGCCAAGCTCTTCGTCGGAAAAAATGGTGGATGACGGCGACGGTGGCTTTGGTTACTCCACTGTTTGCGGCCTCCTTGCTGCTTCAAGAGCTTTTATTGGATTTCCAGAGAGTGGGGAGGCAGAAGAGAGCTGGGAAAGAGAGGGGAGCAGGTGGTGGTGACCGCTGTGGCCTCGTCGGGGTGGCCGCCTCTGGCTCCGTCGGCGGCTGCTCCGGTTGCTTGCTTGGTGGCAGAGAGGAAGAGAGATAGAGAGAGGAGAGGAGAGGGCGAGAGAGAGCTGTGGTGTTGGGGGTGGAGATGGTCTCGGGGGTGATGGTGGTGGTGTGTGTTGCCGTTGAAGAGAAGGAGAAGAAATAGGAGAGGGAGAGAGAGACGTACGGGGAGAGAGGGGAAAGATTGGGAACAAAAAAATTTGGTTCCCTATGTACTTTCTAGGTAAAGACAATTACACCCCCTTGGTCTTCATAAACTCATGATTTATCCTCAACTTTACAAGTATCTACTCTTTGAAACTACATCTACCTCCCCACTAGCCCTATATCTTGGAAATAAACACTTAAACTCTGTTGATAAAGGTCGTCAATTATATACTAAAAAGACAGGGTATTACAAAGAGGGTTACCAAAATTTATAGGACTGAAGATGATAGAGCTACAACAATTAGTATTATGGTCTTTGTGAATTCAATCTTGATCTAATATGATTGATTGTTGGTGCATACTTGTGCGAATGAAATCGAAGAGAAAACATAGGTGGTTAATTATGCCGGTGTAAAATGATGTACATAGGAAAGAATAACGCGTGGTATGGTGTTTGAAAAATTTAGACTGCACGTGCCCTCTCATATTGCTGCCACTGTCCCCTTGACAGTCATCCACCGCTCTCGTAATTAAGAGTTCTAATTAAAACATTCGAAAAATAGTAATTCCCTGGGCAAATTAGTAGTTTTATACTTTTACTAGAAAACGACCCGTGCCCGTAGGGCACTATAGATACAATATTTTTTTTTGAGAAACATATACAATCACATAAATTGAAAGAAGGAGATATAATTGGATCTATATTAAAAAATAATAAATAAATCATAATTTTAAATGAGATTTTTTTAAATGCAATATTAAGTAGTTCCTACAAAAATAAAATTTTAAGTAAGATTTCATATTTGGTATATACTTAATTTTTTTTGAGAAGTGATATATACTTAATTATTTATATATACAAGATGTATATTTTATTTACACGAGTTTGATATTATTTGTACATAAAATATTGATTTTCATACACGAGTTCGATCATGCTTAAAAGTCTCTTACATGTACTAATTTCTGAAAATTTTAATATAAATGTGTTTGTTGTACATCGAATAGTAAAATGCACGATGACATTTTGCTCCAAAAAACAATGCATAAGGGTATGCTTGTAAAATAGTCGAATCTTAAGGGTGTAATTTCATAATAAGGTGTTACGTGGGGACGATACTGAGATTGTGAATTTTCAAGGGCTAAAATGGGAATCTATGACAACACTCTTTGAAGGCCGTTAAACGAATCCGTAGTTTGTTTCATTAAGGCTAAATCGCATTGGCGGTACCCATAGTTTAATTTTTGTGTGAATTTGGTACTCATTATTTCAATTGCAGCATTCGCAATACTCATACTTTCAATTTGTTGCAACGATGATACCCACCGTTAGCTTTCCATCCGTATGTTGGATGGAAAAACATAAAAGACTATTGCACCCTTAATTCTCACCCCTACAATTTTGCAAATAGTTTTTATAAAATATTGAATTGTATTATTTATTTATCTAATGCACATGTAAAAAAATTACTTGTCATAGTAATAATTAAAATTTTAATTAGTTTTACTCACAAGTCCAAATTTTATAGAATCTTAAGTTTTTAAACTAATTTTTTACTTGTCATAGTTATAATTAATAAATATACTATAACGAAATACTTATCGTGGTAACTTGTACTACCTATGTTTTCTCTTTCAGCTACTTAACTTTTTGTCACTATTCACTGGGTCACTTTGATCCGATGATCTAATTAGCAAAACGATATCACAATTTAATCATCTTTGCATGGACTTGTAGAGTAAACTTTACTCTGGAACACTATGAAAAAATTGCCAAAAAATTATATCGTTTTGCTATCTAAATCACCGAGTCAAAGTGACCCCAGTTACGGGTTGAAAAGTCAAAGTAGGACGATCCAGAAGAAACGGAGGTAGTACTTTTTAGTAAACATGTGTAATTTTTTTTATTTGTTTTAAAAATATATGATCTTATCTAAAATATAAGTAAATAATTAAATTTAAAAAAATAATTATGTAACATTTTTTAATTTGTAGGTAAAAGTTGCAATTTTATAAAATTTAGAGTGAAAATGAGGAGTACACTAGTCTTTTTACACATTTTCGTCCAATGTATGGATGGAAAGTTAACGGAGAGTACACTAGTCTTTTTACCATCGTTGCAACATATGTTGCAATTGAAACTATGGGTACCAAATCCACTCAAAATCCAAACTATGTGTACCGCCGACGCAATTTAGCCAATTATTTAAGCAAAAAATGAGGATGTTCTTAGAGAATATGCATACACTAAGGGTAAAGAATGCACATTAAACAGAATCTAAGGGCAATCTGTGTAAATAACCCTTAAAATAGCACCTTTTACTTTTATTTAGCATTATCCCATGTATATTTTAAATTTAATTGCTTTTGTAAAAGAGATTGAAGAGCTGTTTTAGCATCTCTTATCCCACATATAATTTAAATTTAATAACTGCTTTTTGGGAAAGAGCTTGAATTAGAGCTTAAGCAAGGCACAAAATGAGGCTGTAAAAGACGTCGCTCTGTCTGCTGCTCTGTGCACGACAAGAGAAAGCACGCAGAGAACCACCTACCGACGTAGTCGTTGATTGCTCATCCACTGAGGTGAGTTGTCAACAGTGACCTCTCTCTCTCTCTCTCTCTCCTTCATCGCTTCCTGCACTTTTCTCTCTCCACGCTGTAAACAGCATAGTGTAGGCGACTACTATGTACTAACTTGCTGTCGACCTTTTTGTCTTCTTCCGTTTTGAAACCCTAACCGTTGCTTCTCTGCGCCGTGCATTGTCTTCTCAGGCTGTAATTGGGGATTTTCTGCTGAATTGTGGTCTAATTTGTTCTTGCTGTTCGTTCACGCGTACTCGAAGATGCTGTTGCTGTTGCTGAACTGATATTTGTACAGCGAACTTGGTCGATTGTCATCTATCGTGCGACAGAATCGGAAAACATGGAATTGACGAGTTCGCCTCACCGGCGGCACCGGAACAACGATGTAGAGGCCGGAAGTAGTGCTCCGGCCGGCGAGGAGGAGTCTCACTCAGATCCCTTTAACATCACAAGGACCAAGCACGCTTCCATTGACAGGCTCAAACGATGGAGGGTGAGCCAATTGCCTTGTTGTATTTTCCATGTTTAATTGCTTACATGTTAGTTGTGACTTGTGAAGCATTTAATGGTATTGATTGGCTGTTGGGAGTTTGGAATATAATCGCCTCTTTGAGGAATAATCTAGTAACTGGCTTGAAATTGTGCCTAGGTCTGTTTTTAGTAAAAAACTGCTATGTGATTCACATGCAAGTATCTTATTACTGCAATTGGAGAAATAATCAGAGAATTGTGTTGCTTCTGGACTACTGCTTGATGTTTGTCATGACTCACAACCAGCTCTCTGATATGGTTTGTCGGTGGTAGCCGAATGTGGAATGTAGTTATTTAATTGCAATTGGACAGTTTACTAGTTCTTGTTGCGACTCTAATGTGAAGAAATCAGGCTACTACCTGACTGACCGGTGCTGTGTATGAAGATTTTTTTCATTGGTGGAATTTTGATCATACCTGTTTGGTTAGGGGCCATCACAATATAGTGTTAGAATACTGGAAACCACTTCAGAGGCTTTTCGATTTTTTTCCATAATTGCACCTGGTAAGCACAAGCAATGCATATTATGCTGAAGCTTTAAGTAGCGTCTTTCTTGAAAGGAAAGAAGAAATGACTATTACTATTAGTCTAAAATGGTCAAATCCTGGTCTTGTTGAGTTGAGCAGGTGTGATCTACATTTATGATAACGTTATTGTTGTCGAATCAAAACACTGAATCTTTTCTTCTAGCTGCAAATGTAATAATACACGTGAATATGGGGCCCACATAGAAAGAGTGGGGATCTAGTCTATGTTTGTGATTTGAGAAAGTTATGTGCAAAATTTTCAACATATATAAGGTATTGGATGTGTTCTGCTTATTTTTGTGCACTCATTTTATCATCACCGAGATTGAGTTATGCTTTCTAAACATAGTTCTGCTTATTCTTTTGCGCTTATTTTAGCATCACTAAGATTGTGTTATGCCTAAAAAGAACAATCATATACTAGCCATGTTTTAATTAGTGCAACTCCATGGATTTTACGTTTTCAGCTTTTCAAGAGAATGACTCGTACATTCTTGTCGATGTTGGAAGTCCGCAAAACATGGTAGCACAAGATAAAAACAATCCTGAGTTTACATTTCCGTCTTTATCATACTACCTCATACTCCTTGCTAAAACGGACTTGGTAGTGAAAAAGCCTTCAGGGGAAAGATTCTTTAGGCTGGGCATACCTGCTTTGTGAGTGTCCGCTCATTCAGCTTTCTATTCAAGTTTCTAGACCTTCTTAACGAATTGTATCGAGCACTAGATGATATTAAAGAGACATGATACTTGACAGGTTTCTTATAGCCGATTTTACTCTTCCGATAGTGTAACTTCATTCTTTGGCTAGTGAAACATGGTAAAACTAGCAATCAGGAAACCTGTAAAGAACTAGAAATGAAAACTTGAAGTAAAGGCTTTCCCTATTTCAGAGACCTTACAGCTGAAAACGAGTATAAAAAGGCCATCGTGCTTTTCTAGAGATTAGAAGTTTGTACTCACTTTGTATAGATGAAAACTAGGTGGAAGGTCTGAGGATTGTAGAAGTCTCATCTCTATGTCCTGGCTCTGTCGGAAATGGAGGCCGCTTGTTGAGTTCACTGTAAATTTTCTTAAATACTAACGAACTATCTCTTGTCACTTGACTGATTTATATCACTAAGTAAATCCAAATGCAGGTGGATATGATTTTCCTTGCAGTTTTAGGATTGAGGATTTTGACTAGTTCGGAATACTGTATTCCTAGGCATCAAATATATACAAGGACTTCGCTTCTTAGCGAGTCTGCAACATAGGTTTCCTTGCAGGCTTAGGAGGGTAGAAATGATACAATAAAAGTTAATTAATGCAAGAGTCATATACAGGTATGGTAATTTTCATCTTCAGTCCTTGAGCTGGAGATTGCAAGTTTTTTAGCCCATATAAATGTATTATTGTAACTCAATTCCAGTTCACTTCTCTTGGTTTCACTTAAATGAGCCTAATGAATGGTGGCGATGAGTATTGCTCTGAAAATGAACATTATTGATTGATGAATGTTGGTGCTTCATTAAGTCTATTTTCTAATTTCCACAGTACACGTATGACTACGGCCGATTTCAGACTCTAGCTAACGATACCTGTTATTGATGCCTTATCTTATTAGTCATATCTGGTGGTATGCTCTTAAATGTTCTCTAGGTGATGTTAGCATTATCTTCCACATCATCATAAAGTGCCGTGTATATGAATTGCCTGACATTTATTGACTGACAATTCGCCATTATTCTTAGAAATCGGCACTTGTATTAAATGCCTCTCGTCGGTTTCGGTACACCTTGGACTTGAAAAAGGAAGAAGAGAAGAAGCAAACAATACGAAAGATTAGAGCACATGCTACAGTTATACGAGTAATGTTATTATCTCTTGAACCGATTTTTTTTTCAGTCAATATTATTGGCTCTCTGATGTATGTATCTTCATATTACAGGCTGCCAACGTTTTCGTAGAACCTTGCCTAGATGCAAAAGGTAATGTTTTTGTCCTTGAAGCTTAGATAGAAAATGTGAAACTAATAACTTACCATTTGTCAGATGTGCTGCTTTGTCATCTGTTTGAATAAACGTTTAATGCCATCCACCCATTGTGGGTGTTAGGTTCCAGAGGTGATTATTCACCTCCTACGTAATATAACTTTGTGGACACGGTCAATGTGAACCTCTGTTCACATGCTTCTTTTCTTCAATCCATTTTTGTTATTTCGCTGTGTTTATATTTACATGGGTTAATCCAGAGACGTTTTGAATAAGTAAATATTTGCAAGGCTTAGTCCATCCATTGTAGGTGTTTGCAAGCGCTTTTAGCTGCCAAGTTTCACTTTCAAAGAGCACCTTGAGTGATTTAAGTTCAACTAATCATGACTTTTAAGCTTATTTAGTCTCTGACTTTTTAGTCGATCAACCTTCCTATTTAGTATCAAACAGTTATGCTTCACTTTGTTTGGAGAACTATCGGAAAACTTGGTAACCACCATGTAAACCTGAGTGCCTGTTTGGCAAACCTGTGTGTTTTTTTTTTTTTTTTTTTTTTTTTTTTTTTTTTTTTTTAAGTATATTTGTGTAAGAACAGTGTTTTTAATCAAAACACGTTTGGAACCCCGGTTTTTTGCCTATTTCTTAGGCTAGGCTTTTCTAGAAACAATGATTTTGGTGTCTTTTACCTGTTTTTTTCTGCTTTTAAACAGGTACCAAACAGGCTCTTAGTCTCGTAAATCATGTTTACTGTGTATACCTGGATTTTTGAAACGATTCTGCACAGTCTACTCATAATTATACTTGATCCTGAATGCTGGCAGGCTTCATTTCTTATCTCTTTTCGTTATAGTGGTTTCATGCATACATTTATCTGGTCAGTGCCAGGAACCCCAGCTTTGCCTACAACCTCATCTGGGGAATATGGTCTTGACCAAAAACGACTTGCTACGATGACTCAGGAACATGATTTTTCTGCTTTGGAGCAATGCGGAGGGGTACTTAATCTGCACCTTACTTTATCATTGATGTCTTTTTTGAGTTATGTTTTAATTAATATGAGATGTCTTGATTTGTTACCAGGTTACAGGCTTGGCCAATATGTTAAAAAGTAACGTAGATACCGGAATACAAGGAGATGACGATGACATACTAAAGCGAAAGAGTGCATTTGGATCCAACACATATCCTCGGAAAAAAGGGCGGAATTTTTGGGTATACATGGAAATTTTGTTACCTGCTTTTTTATTATAGTTCTATTTGGAATATCTTGTTTTTCTTTTCTGTCTGGAAAATAGAAAATGGATGTATATAACCTATCATATGTTTTGCAGAACTTTGTTTGGGATGCTTGCCGGGATACTACCTTGATTATCTTGATGGTAGCTGCAGCTGCCTCATTGGCTTTAGGAATAAAATCAGAGGTGAGGACAATGGCGAGCTTGTTATTTGAAGATTTCATCTAGTACAGCCTTTACTTGTCCTGTGTCCACTTTCCAGGAAGGGCAAAAAGTCAGGAAATTACACTTTGTTGTTTCATGGAAATTTAAAGATATTTTACTGTTATTTTTGCCAATAGGCTATTTACTTAATGTTTCCAACCATCAAGACTATGGTCTGTTAATGCTTTATAGTTGGAAAAGAATAGAGCATAACTGAATGTCAAATCAGATTCAGTTTGCGGAAGACAATTATATTCATTTTTAGAATTTTGCTCGCCCTGATGAATATTCAAGTTTGCAACAAATTAGGTTGAGAAATGTTTTGGCATTGAGACTCTATTTCTCTAGTGAAACTGTCTTAGCATTCTCTTTCTGACCCTTACTAAAATATCTTTCGTTACTCTCCCTTATCCTTCTTGTCTATCTTTGCAATCTTCAGCTCCATCTCCCTCTGTAATGTCTGATCACACCTTCCAGGCGACCAGAGAGCTTGTGAATTCTCTTAGGCAGCCAAATGTTCAATTTTCCCGATCAGAATACATATATAGAGAGATAAAACACTATCCATCATACAAGTTGTAACTAAAAATGTGTTTGGTGATATTATATTAGTTGTTTGCTGGAAGCGTAATGCACAGATGTTATGTTTGTGTGGAAAGGAGACAGGAATACTCTCAAGAAATTAGGCATTGCTTATTATTTATCAAATTAGTTTATTTATTCAAAATAATATTTCTGTTTGTTGAGATTTCCGGCCACACCAGATGTACATGTCTTTAATTTCTTTATTTTGTTCTTGTTGTAGAGGAAGGTAGTCAGTTAGACCAGAAAAATGAAAATATGTAGAATACTAGTCTGGGCACTGAGCCGTAGGACCTGCATATACACTTTGGATTTCTGGGGATCGTTTGTCAGCTTTGAACAGCTGACCGAGTTGTATATTAATGATCAAAAGAAAAAAAAGGCATAGCAAGACAGCTCGGCGCACCTTTTTCCATATTTCATTGCGCAGGATTTTTTGATGTTTTGACTCTTGAACACATTTGAAGGTACCAAAGGGATGATGGGGTAAAATATCAGAAGGGGAAAGTGGTCCTCTTTGATGTTGATCTTTTCTTATATGGTAGTTATAACCATGGGCCCCTCCTTAAACTTGAAGAAACTTGGCATAACTTCCAGTTTCTGCGATAGATTTCACATTGAGTAGTTTGACATACACACACGTTTTCTATTTCTTTTGTTGGTGTGACTTATTAGATGTGGTAATACTATTGACTCTGAATGTTGCTTCTTCTTGAGATAATCTTAAGCATTAATCTCCGTAATTGCAAATATGTGTAATCCTGACCCTGTTTTATTTTGTAGGGTATCAAAGAAGGATGGTACGATGGTGGAAGTATTGCACTGGCTGTCATCATCGTTATAACTGTTACAGGTGGTGTTTCTGCACATGTTTACGAGTTACACAAATTTATCCTTCTTGCTAACCTAGCACTTTCCTGTAATTAGTAGATGTCTAGTAAGTTGTGTTTCTAAATTGTGAAGCTTAGGCTTTTCTTTAATTAAACATTTTTTCCTTTCTCGCTGCGGAGACATGTTTTGTTATCATTTATCTACTATCTTATTCTTTCTCTTTTGCAGCTGTAAGTGACTACAAGCAATCCCTTCAGTTTCAAAATCTTAATGAGGAGAAGAAGAATATTCATATCGAGGTTTGTCAATTGTTAGTTATTTTTATGTTGCATTCTGGTTTGATATTTCCTCTTTCTCGTTTGAAGATCAAATGATAAACAGGTTATCAGAGGGGGTAGAAGATTGTCGATATCCATATTTGATATTGTCGTCGGTGATGTTATACCTCTCAAGATCGGTGATCAGGTGAGTTACAGTTGTTATGGTTTGTACTATGTAAGTTCATAACGGTCCTATTCACTATTCCAATATCTCTTGTCAGGTTCCTGCTGATGGAATTTTGATATCTGGCCATTCCCTTGCATTTGATGAGTCAAGCATGACCGGGGAGAGCAAAATTGTAAGCTATGCTAACTCTTCTTTAGTGATGTAAGGTGGCCCCTGTATTTATTTTCTTGACATGCTGAGGTTTTCTCTATATCTGTAAGGTAAACAAAGGCGTGAAAGATCCGTTTCTGATGTCTGGATGTAAAGTAGCTGATGGTTATGGCACCATGCTGGTACATTATCTTTTATGTTTTTTTTTTTCTTCTTTCCATTTCTGTTTCCTACTTTGTAGTATTGTTTAATCAGTTCAAGTGTCTGCATCTGTACCACTGAAAGAGGTACAAACTAAAGAAGTCTGCCCAGAAGTTTAACTGAAACTCTGCATTTGTTATACACCAATTAACATAGATGCATGGTAGCATGGCAGCTGAATGTGTATTAGCATACCTTGCATGATTCGGCCGACTGTTTGACCTTGTTCTTTTAGGTTACCATATTAACCTATTTATCTTTGTCTTCAGGTAACAAGTGTGGGCATAAATACAGAGTGGGGATTGCTAATGGCGAGCATTTCTGAAGATACCAGTGAAGAAACACCATTGCAAGTTAGTGTCGTCATGTCAATATGTTTCCCCCTTTACCACACACACACACACACACACACACATATATGTATGTATATACATATATTATGTATATACACATACATTTATGTATATAGAATATTTACGTATATATATATATATACGTATATGCATATATACATATATACATATGTATACATATACATGCACACACGTACATATGCATGTATAGACATATGTGTATATACATGTATGTATACGTATATATACATATATATATGTATTTGTATTGTCTAAATAGAATCTCTAACCTGTGTATGATAGGTACGACTAAATGGGGTTGCAACCTTCGTTGGGTTTGTTGGACTGTCAGTTGCTGTTTTCGTTCTGGTTGTCCTTGTAATTAGGTAATTTAGATTTTTTTCATGAAGTTTCTCCTCATTTTATCTATAGTATCGCTAAATATCGAAACAATTCAGCTGATAGATTTGTTTCTGCCGCCTGTAGATACTTCACCGGGCACACGAAAAACCTAGATGGAAAAACTCCTCCATTCGTAGCTGGCAAGACTAAGTTCAGCACTGCCATAGATGCGTCAATCAAGATTTTTACTGTTGCAGTATGTGCTGTCATTCACTAAAACAATGGTATATAGTTTTGTGAGTTTATTTGAGTATATGACTAATGCATTGGGACTTTTAGGTTACCATTGTGGTTGTTGCAGTGCCTGAAGGACTTCCCCTTGCTGTTACCTTAACGTATGTCTCTGACTTCATCCATTTTTTGATACATCTCACTGAGTCAACATATGAGATGGACTAATAATATTTTTGGGGATATGGTTTAGTTGTGCAACTTTAGTGTTGTGCTGGGTTCACTATTATCTGTTCTCTCCCTCCCTCTATCTTCCACACACACGTTGGCCACCACATATTTGTGAAGTTGTCCTATATCTTACGGAGTCGTCAAGGTAGACAATGTCAGACTGCTGCTATATGGTTTATTTCCGTGAATCATTGGCCCACTTGCATTGCTCAGTTGCTCTTAATACATACTTCCATTGAAAATAACACTTTCTGATCACGTGAAATGTTAGACGCGTGTCTTACTGATGTTCCGTTCCTTTGTGCATCTTTACAGCCTAGCCTATTCAATGAGAAAGATGATGGCAGACAAAGCCTTGGTATGCATCATTCAAGTTTTATTTCAAATTTGGGTTTCTTCCTTAAGTTCAGACGGGGACTTATATGTTTGACAAATAATGAACTCCAGGTTAGGAGGCTCTCAGCTTGTGAAACAATGGGTTCTGCTACTACCATTTGCAGTGACAAAACTGGAACCCTGACCCTCAATCAGGTGGGTGTATAAAGCTGTTGGCAATAGAATTTTTTGGCTGAAATTTGCATGGCGTTTTGCAATGTGATTCCTTCTTTCTGACCGTTCAACTTGGCTTACAGTGGTTAGATAGATCAGAATATTCAGGCAGAGTATGTTGCTTACTGGGATTGGTTTCTTCTTTCGTTTGTAGATGACTGTGGTTGAGGCCTTGGTTGGTGGAACAAAAGTTGAACCTGCTGACAATGCTTCTTCCTTTCCTGCTACTGTTAAATCTCTTCTCGTAGAAGGTGTTGCACAAAATACCACTGGGAGCGTCTTTGTACCCGAGGTGAGTAAAATGTTTTGAGTTTCTGAATTATGTTACGAATCTTTGTATCTTTACAGTATATTTAGACAGAAGTGGTAAGCTCCACACGTGTCCATCTATCATAAGCGATCTCGTATATTTGGTACAGTATTTAGTACATACTTTAATTGTAGCTATTATTTGAGGGGAGGTGTGGAAACTCTTACATTGATTCTCAAATCAGTTTTAGTTTGCACACTGTTGTGACAATCAACTATTAAGCGAATTGGATCCCACAGGACCTTCTGCGCAAGCAGCCAAAGTCTACCAAAAACGCTTTCCGTCAAGTTTTGTAGATTCTTTTCTCGTGCTACTAAGAAACACTACTCGGGTTTGGAGCATCCTCCGTAGAAATCTTGGAAGGTTCTTTATACCTCATAGGTGCTAAGAAGCGCAGGTGTGTGTGGCAATTTCCTAAAATTAGGGGTGCGTATAGTACAGAATGTTAATCAGTGCAAACTTGATGTTAATTAGTGTAAACTTGTGTATTTATAGTCTAGTCCCTAGCTAGGTCTATTTATCTATCTGTGTATTAGTTGATAATCAATCAGTACGATCCTCCGTGTCTTTCATGTCTCCTCTGCTGACCAACTAGCGGACTGTCTCACTAAGCCTCTTTCACGAGGTCCTTTTCTTCTGTTACGGTCCAAGATTGGAGTCTCGTCCTGGTCCTCCATCTTGCGGAGCGTATAGGACAGAATGTTAATTAGTGCAAACTTGATGTTACTTAGTGTAAACTTGTGTATTTATAGTCTAGTCCCTAGCTTGGTCTATTTATCTATCTGTGTATTAGTATAGGACAGAATGTTAATTAGTGCAAACTTGATGTTAATTAGTGTAAACTGTCTATTTATAGTCTAGTCCCTAGCTGTGTATTTATCTATCTGTGTATTAGTTGATAATGAATTAATACGATCAGTTGTTTTAAACATGGTATCAGAGCGGGTTTCAAACCCTAGCATCTGATTTTTCTCTTCTCTCACGAGGATCGACCAACGTCGTTCCCTCATCAGTCTGACGAAGGTCACACCGGTGCCCTTCACGCCGCCCACAAAAACCTAGCAAACAGCGCATCACCTGGGTTACTGCTCCTGCGCAGATCCCTCACCAGTGACTGCGCCACCATCCCTCATCTTCTTCGCCTCAGTCTGGTCGTTTCTCTGCCTTGCTGCGTTGCCGTTCTCTGCGCCGAAGCCTTCGCGCCTACAGCAGAGCCTCTAGCCCCTTCTTCTGCGTTGCAACAGCCCCTCCTGTTGCGTCCAGGTACACCCAGTTTCAGTGAATACTCTCTGCTTCTTCTCCAACAGTGCCATGGCACCTCCCACTACAGTACCAGATCCCAACAACCCTAACAAGCCACTGATTGTGGTCGTTGCCCCGCCAACATTAATCAAACTTGATGGAAACAACTTCTTGACATGGAAGGTACAAGTCCAAGCTCTTCTTATCGGACATGGAATGCTCAGCCACGTCGACGGCAGCAAGCCGCCGCCTCCACCGCTCATACCGCCACCAAACACTGCCCCGTCAACCACTGCCCCAGCACATCAGACCCAATCCTCAACCGGGGCAGATTCGTCCGCTTCATCGGGACTTGCTGACAGTACTGCGCTTCAAACCAATCCCGCCTACACATCCTGTTGAAAACAGGACCATCTTTTATTCGCGTTTCTTGCTAGTACTCTCGCGCAATCCGCGCTTTCCCACATCATGACAGCCCACACGACTCATGACATCTGGCGCACTCTCCACAACATCTATGCGCGCCCCTCCCGTGGTCACATTAATCAAGTTAAGGAGCATCTGAAAAATCCTCAACAGGGTACGCGGACAATCTCCGCGTTTATGCACTTTGTTAAGCACAAAGCTGACGAATTGACACTCCTCGGCAAACCAATGGATGAATCTGATATGGTGGCCCGGATCCTAGACGGGTTGAATGAAATTTATCTTCCGATTGTTGCGGCAATCAAGGCGCGTGACACAGATATTGGCTTTGAAGAGCTCTTTGAGAAACTCACACAACACGAGCAGTACTTCGCCAAAGTGCAGCCGAATCCTGCCTCTACCCCTGCTTCGGCCAACATCTCATTTGGTCCTCCGTCGAAGGGCCGTGGCCGCGGTAAGCCCAACCGCAACCAACACCAGCCTCAACATCAGCCGCAACACTTTCCACCGTACACCTCCACGTGGGCATCTCCTGCACCACTTCCTCAAAGTGGTCCTCGGCAGCCTCGTCCGTTTCTGGGATTTTGTCAGGATTGTGGTGAACAGGGTCACCGTATCCGCCAGTGCTCCCAATTTGGTTGGATGCTCCAGCAGTACCAGGATCCTAGCTCCACCTGATCGTCCGGTTCTCGTCCTGGCTCTATGTCATCGGGGTACTCTGTTCCGTCCTCTCCCTGGACTCCTCGTGCTCATGTAGCCACAGCACAGTCCGGACTCTTGCCTACGCCCTCCTGGCTCCTTTACAGTGGAGCCACTCATCACATGACTGCTGATCTGGACAACCTGTCCCTACACCAGCCCTACGCTTATGGAGATGATGTTATGATTAGTGATGGTACGAGCTTGCCAATCACCCACACTGGTTCGCTATCTCTGTCTTTCTCTTCTCATACATTTCATTTACATAATGTCCTTTGTGTCCCTACCATTCGTAAAAATCTCATATCTGTCTCTCAACTTTGTGCCTCTAACAATCTCGTTGCTGATTTTTCCTCTGTTGGTTTTGTTTTGAAGGATCGAACCACGGGGGCGTCCGTCCTAACCGGTCCTCTTAAAGACGGTGTCTATGAGTGGCCAGCTTCCACTCCCTCGCTGGCCCTTAGTACTCAGTCTCGTCCGTCTTTTCAGTCATGGCACCACCGTCTTGGTCATCCTGCCGGTCCCGTCTGCCGTCACGTAGTTTCGAAGTTTTCTCTTCCATTTAGTAGTAGCAATGAGTCAGTGTCCTGTAATGCATGCCAATGCACCAAGAGTCATAGACTCCCCTTTCACAATTCTAGTATAAAATCGTCTCGTCCCCTTGAGATTGTCTTTTCTGATGTTTGGACCTCTCCAATTACATCTCACGATGGCTCCAAGTATTATGTAATCTTTGTTGATCATTTCTCTAAATACATATGGTTTTACTCAATGCAACGAAAGTCTCAACTTTATGACATCTTTATTTGTTGGCGTGCGCTTGTTGAAAAATACTTCAACGTCTCTCTACAAACTCTCTACTCTGACAATGGTGGAGAATACATCAGTCTTCGCTCTCTCCGCCCATGGCATTTCTCACCTCACATCTCCACCTCATACCTCACAACACAATGGGTACTCTGAACGCCGTCATCGTCATATTGTTGAGACAGGTCTTGCCTTGCTCCATCATGCCTCTACGCCCACTCACTACTGGCCATATGCATTCACTGCTGCAGTTTATCTCATTAATCGCCTACCCTCACGAACTCTCAAACACAGGTCTCCCTTCGAAATAATCTTTCGCCAACAACCCAACTACGTTAAACTCCGTGTCTTTGGTTGCCTCTGTTACCCTTATCTTCGTCCCTATACCACTCATAAATTGGATGACAGGTCCACTCCCTGTGTCTTCGTAGGGTATTCCCTAACTCAAAGTGCCTACTTGTGTCTTGATCTCAACTCCCACCGTTTGTATGTCTCCCGACATGTCCATTTTGATGAGTCGTCCTTCCCCTTCGCAACCCAGTCCACCTCTCCCACCTCTGATGATCCTTCCCCTCTGTGGTTCCACCCTACCACTAGCATTCCCACCCTACCTCCTTCTACATCCTTCCCAAATGTTGCCTCCTCACCTTCGCTACCGTCCCCTCCTCCACCACCTGATCTCGATGCACCACACAGATACTCTGGCAAACACTTTGTTCGCCGCACCAACCCCTCCGCTGCTCCCCTACCTCCTCTTACACAACCCCCTCCAGCTCCCGATCCTCCCCCCACTTCCACTTCTCCTGATGGGTCACTCCCCTCCTCCCATCCTGTGGTCACCCGATCTCGTGACGGGACCCTTCGCAGTAATCCCCGCTATACCTTCACAGCCACTGCCTCCTCCATTGACACAGATAGCGAACCCAGTAGCGTCACCGAGGCTCTCAAACATCCTCAGTGGCGTACCGCTATGGCCGCTGAACTTGATGCCCTGGTTCAGAACAATACATGGACGCTTGTTTTACCGTCACGATCAACTAATGTGGTTGGGTGCAGGTGGGTGTATCTCATCAAGCGAAAACCGAATGGCTCTGTTGACAGGTACAAGGCTCGTCTGGTTGCTAAGGGTTTTCATCAAAGGCCCAGAATTGATTATCATGATACCTTCAGTCCGGTGGTCAAACCATCCACCATTCGACTGGTTCTCTCTATCGCTGTCTCTCAGCAGTGGCCTCTTCGACAGCTGGACGTCAACAACGCCTTTCTCTAAGGTTCTCTCTTTGAGACTGTCTATATGCAGCAACCTCCTGGTTTTGTGGATCATGATCGTCCTCATCATGTATGTCGCCTCCACAAGGCGATTTATGGCCTCAAACAGGCTCCCCGAGCATGGTACGCTGAACTCCGCCACTTTTTACTTCAACAGGGCTTTGTCAATTCTCGTGCTGATACGTCCCTGTTTATCTACCGTCACGAGGGGGTTACACTCTATCTGCTTGTCTATGTGGATGATATCGTTATTACTGGCTCTAATGTGGATGTTGTCCAGCGCTGTATTTTTGATCTATCTCGTAGGTTCTCGTTGAAGGACCTTGGTGACTTGTCGTTCTTTCTTGGTGTTGAGGTCTTACCTCATCCTCAGGGCCTTATTTTCTCACAGCAGAAGTACATCCATGATCTTCTTCACCGTCTTGGCATGTCCTCCTCGAACCCGGTTTAAACGCCCATGGATACCTCCGCTGATCTTACTGTCACTAGTGGTACAACGCTCTCTGATGCGAAGGAATATAGGATGGCAGTGGGCAGCCTTCAGTATCTTTCTCTTACTCGACCTGACATATCCTTCGCTGTCAATCGGCTCTCTCAGTTCATGCATCGCCCAACCACTGCTCATTGGCATGCCGTCAAACGCTTACTCCGGTACCTACATGGGACATCTGATTTTGGCCTGGTTCTTCGTCGAGGCCCACACAGTCTCTATGCGTTTTCTGATGCTGACTGGGGAGGTAACAAAGATGACTATACATCCACTACTGGGTATATTGTTTATCTTGGGGGCTCTCCCACCTCTTGGAGCTCCAAGAAACAGCATACTGTTGCCCGCTCATCCACCGAAGCCGAGTACCGTGCTGTTGCCGCTGCTTCTGCTGAGTTACGGTGGCTTTGCTCTCTCTTGTATGAACTCGGATGTTCCTTACCGTCTGCTCCTGCTATTTACTGTGATAACATGGGCGCCAACTACGTCTGCTCCAACCCGGTTTTTCACTCTCGAATGAAGCATGTTGCTCTTGACTTTCATTTTGTTCGTGAACAAATTCGGGATGGAATACTTCGTGTCTCACATGTCTCCTCTGCTGACCAGCTAGCGGACTGTCTCACTAAGCCTTTTTCACAAGGTCCTTTTCTTCTGTTGCGGTCCAAGATTGGAGTCTCGTCCCGATCCTCCATCTTGCGGGGGTGTATAGGACAGAATGTTAATTAGTGCAAACTTGATGTTAATTAGTGTAAACTGTCTATTTATAGTCTAGTCCCTAGCTGTGTATTTATCTATCTGTGTATTAGTTGATAATGAATTAATACGATCAGTTGTTTTAAACAATTAGTTGATAATCAATCAATACGATCAGTTGGTTCTACAGTGCGAGTGTGGGGAATTTGCGTGTGTAAATATATATTTGTATTATTTGTGAGGTTCATTAAAGGTGCAAAATAATAAATAGAAGAAATAATAGTCCAAATTATATTAAAAACAATGACCTGTCATTCACCAAAAAGTCATATGGGGTGGCATCCGGCATCCCTGTCCGGACAGTCGGAATGCCAAGGAACGCTCAATCGAGTTGGGGACTACATCTAACAGCCCGTAGACGGTTCCCGAAACGTTTGGGGAATGTCACTGAGGGTTAGGAAGAAGAAGAAAGTCTCCAAGTTCGTTTCAAGTTTATGCGTCGAGGGTTGAGTTTGGACAATCCAAATAGGAATAGGATTTTGAATTTATATCCATCTTATTATATTACCAGATAACCCTCCCACTTTGACTGTCTTCCTTTCCTAAAATGGAAATCCCAAAATGAGTGTCTTGCTACCAGAAATTTGTGAACTTGTTTTTTTAAGGAACTTATTTACTCCCTCCGTCTCACACTGATTGTCTTCCTTTCCTAACGTGGAAATCCCAAAATGAGTGTCTTACTTATCACTTTACTTCTTCTTCATCTCCCAAGAAAAAGTACCACATAAAGCAAAGTACATTTTAGTAAATCTATCAAGTCAAAAACATATACTTAAACTCGGAGAAAAGTCCACCCGACCCTCAATTTAAGGCAGAGGGAGTATGCCTTAATTTGTTTTGCATGACTCTTAGTTATTATCAAGTTTCATTTATTATAATTTATAGGTATGTATGTAGTTGTCAATTTTCAAATGTAAATGTGTGTGTGTGTATGTATGGTATATATACATGTATTTATGGTATATATATACACTCATGATATATACACTCATAATATGCTAACACCTCAGTTTTTCGTGAAACTTTTAACTTTCAAAAGTGCCCGACTACCTATTACTAGTGAATAAACTAGTGAGCTTATAACCCAAGGTCTATTAACATACAAAAATATTGAAATTAGATACCAAAACCAGACCCAACTCTTGTAAAACTCATGTTCCCACTTCTCATGTCTCTATCCAAACTTCCAGTATGTCATGATCTCATACAACACGCTGACGAGAAAAAAAATAATCTCCTCCGTTATGAGCGACTTATCTTAAAGTTTTCAACTACCCACTATTCCCATGGCATCTATAAATTGCCTACTTCCCAGAAAATCAGTAGAATTTGGATCAGAGGAAGTAGAGAGGAAATAAACTTTCAACAATCTGAATAATTAATCAAACAATCTCCAACAATTGCAAAAATTCCGGAATAAATGGGAACTCTGGATTTTTCCACCCAGAATTCCGGAAATTTGGAGCGGAAATCCGGGAATTATCTTTTTATCCAGATGTTCTTCATATAGATCTTACTTCTTGTTGGCATTTAGCCAACACACATACATGGCTTGTACAGGTGTTGATTTATGAGTGGACCTCATAGTCAATTACAACAACACATTATGAGAATCTCTTCTCTCATTATCTACCTTTTTCAGCCATTCACCTCTTTTTTTCCACCCACAATCAACCATACAAGATTACACAACACAGTACCGTACATTTTCAGCCATTTACTTCATTCTTTAATATTATATTATTAGTTTTATAAAAAAATTACAATACTCTAATTTAATCTACCATATCCAAACACTCCGGATAAAAGTAGATCTTTAGCCAAATCGCTCACTTACTTCCGCTCATCCAAACAGGCCCATTATACTATTATGAATTTTTATTTTTTCCAGCAAAGCTTAAGAACTTATCCTTGTATGTTGAAGTTATCCCAGCAGTTTTTGGTCTCATTCTTAGTTTTCTTTTACCTGTGTTTGTGCATACTTATTATAAGTTCAAATTGCTATGGGCTTAAGTGTTCTGCCTTTCATTCATTGCATTGGAAAACTGTAACAATTTGATTGTTCTTCAGTTAATCTCTGCTATCACTTTGATTCACGAGTGATTAGTCGGAAATTTAGAATGTATGTAACTCTGAATATTACATGATGGTTATGGATATTTTCCTTTTGTAAAACTGTTCGTCATTGGTAATAGTCTTTTATGCAGTGCAAGTTAAGCACACACATCATGTTGGTACCTTTCCCCTGGCGTTTCATCTCCCCAATTTCCGAAAATAGACGTTCCGTTGTCCCCGTTTTGTCTCGTCACAGTCCTCGATTCAGTGCTACATAGCCAAACATATGTAACCATTCTACAAATTAGATAATACAATGTTGACTAGTCACAACAGATGCACATGCTTTTGGTTGAGTTGCAGTTGTATTTTACAAGACCTCCCAACTAAAAAAATTCCAAAATTACAAAACGACCCTGTTGCACCAACAAAGCATCCATAAGCACCTGAAATGCACCCGCTGCGGGTGCGCGACCTCCAAGAAACACCAGTGCTTCCTAGTATAGGTCATAGGCCATATTATAGAAGCTTCTCACCAGGTAGTCTATATTTAACCATTTCTGTTGTCGGCAGCCTTCCATTCACGCCTGTATTTGCATTTTTGTGCAAGCTTTTCTGTCTACGTAGCGGCCAAGTATTGTAATGTCATTGTAACTGACTGGTCATTCAGTTGGTTGTAAACACGTATATTTATGGTATTAATATTCTTTGTAGTCTTTATCTGTTCCTCTTTTGATGGATGATATTTTTTGTCACATGTTCCCTTTTTTGATCTTAAATATTATTTTCTATGCTAGCCATTGAAGCCATTTATGTTTTGTGGTTTTTATATGACAGGGTGGCGGAAATATTGAGGTGTCAGGGTCGCCAACAGAAAAAGCTATTCTTCAGTGGGGTGTCAATGTAATATCAGTTTTGTAGTACTTACTGCTTGGTATTTTAATATGTCTATTTTACACCTTTGTGCTTGTGTCTCTTGACAGATTGGAATGGATTTTGGTGCTGTGAGGTCAAGTTCTTCAATCGTCCATGTTTTTCCATTCAACTCAGAGAAAAAGCGAGGAGGAGTTGCCCTAAAAACGGTAATAAAATTTTATAAGACTGTGAAGTTTATGATTTTGCTTGTTTTTCCCTTTTTTGCGTACTTGAACTTAGATGGGAAGAGTTTCATACCTTTTGTAATCAGCAGACTTAATGAAATCGACTTCCTAATATTTTGTATTAACCTGCTTATATGATTCAGTTATGGGAAACATGAAATAACATGTCTTCGGCAAATCATGGAGTAGAAAATGGTATAGACTGATGCAGATAGTGGTATACTACCTTTGGCGTTGCCTGAATAACAATTTTCTTTTCTTTCTAATTGAAAAGTGGAGTAATATATTGTGTTACCCCTGTTTGTTGAAATATTTCTATACATGTACTTGGAACATAAGTTATGAAACATTAATTATATACAATATAGTCAACATATCAGGAATATTATGTAATTGTATATTGACATGTGCTTTTCTGGTTTCTCATTCAACTACGCAGAGAGTAATTGAGGATTATTGAATGTTTTACGCTATTTTGCAATTCATGAGAAATTTTGTATCTTTTTGCTGGTTGCGGATGAGTACTGGAATGAACATTTCCATCAAAACAAGTTTTTTCTAAGTTCAGAAAATTTATTTTACTCTAAATCCAATGGCGGAATTGTCAAATCATCATGAGGGTAGTTTGCATTATCAGATATAGAAACAGTGGCATGGTTTCTTATTCATACAATTGCTTCATGATCATGATAGGGCAACTTCTGGAATGTAATTTATTAGGTGATGTCTTGTGTATCATAGTAGTAAATGAGATTTTTCTAGGATTTCGGAAGTTCAACAACAGTTTGGTATGTGTGTTTGTTTTCTTTTGGTACAAAAAAGTTTAGGGTGAGGGGAGGCTGCCCCATCCCAGGGTCAGGGCAGACCTTACGCCTCTTATGAGGGCCAGATCACCCACCAAGATAGACCGCCGGAAGGTGGACGTGTCCCAGATCTGAGCGTTCCATTCCGATTCTTCTTCACTGTCCTATAAATGCTGACTAGATCGGATCGTGAGTCGCCGTTGGAGTTTAAATATTCAATTTAACGAAGAAGAGAAGTTATAGATGTGGGAGGGAGGGGACAAGCGAGGGAGAAAGAGACTACCAACTTGTTATTCTTATTCTTTTAAGATTCCAAGAACAAGGTAGCTTTTTGATATGTTTAAGAAGTGAAGGGTAAAATAGAAAAATGGAGGGACATATTTAGTAAATTTTCAAAGTGGACTAAAATTTCGGGACAGCCCGAAAAGGAATACTGGACTACATTTTAGGGACGAAGGGAGCATTTAATATCGGGATAGCCTGAAAAGGAATACTGGACTACATTTGAACTATACTGGGGGCTTCTATTATGAGGCCTGAGTTTGTTATGAGACACTCATTTGAACATGTTTCCCTTCTTGGTCCTTTGTTTGTAATGTAGTTCCTGTGTGCAAAAGTAAAACCAAATCTACTCGGTTTCCGATCTACTTCATCTACTTATCTTTCTTTTTCACATAAAAGAAAAGGTCAATCATATAGAACAGAATATATTATTGAATGATGATAATAGTGCAAGACTACATCTCTTTATATAGAATACTAAGAAGCTACTAGAAGCTAGGTCAAAACTAATTGTTTATTTAGTCCCTATAGTTCCTATACGCCCCCGCAAGATGGAGGCTCGTGACGAGACTGCAATCTTGGTCCTCAATGTAGCGCGGAAGAGCAAAGTGGTATTGGTATGGTTATCGGCGCCATGTTTTTGCCGATTAAGAGGGAACGAGCTTCGATCCTCTTCGGTAGCGGACGACAACCATGCAGGGGTTTTGCTTTTTCCAATGCCGATTTTGGAGACGGCAACTAGAAACTAGGATTTATTGAATAGAAAAAGAAAAGCAGAAGGGAGGCACTGCTTGGATCAACGGCGAGGCATCTGTTGGGTCTAAACCTGGACGAGCCCGGAACGGAGGTCACCGAATGGAGGGAACGAGAGATCGATCCTCTTGAGCGGTAACGGTTCCGGTGTCCGACTGGTAAAAACGCTGTAGAAGCTGAGAGAAGCCGTACTGGAAAACGGCTCGAATGGAGCCACACAGAAGCCGGCTGGTAGGTTGGCTCGGTTGGAGCAGATCTGGAACAGATGAGGCGGCGCGAGACTGGTGACGCAGTGGCGACGAACCAGTGTGAAGTTGCCGCCGATTGAAGGAACGACCTGGTCGATCCTCTGGAACGGCGGAGAACCTGGAAGCAGCTATAGACGTTGCTGGCAGCTGGAGGATGGTCCTCGTGCGTTGTGGGGTCGCCGACTGAGGCGGCGGTGATGAAGGCTGACTGTGAGGAAGCCAGATCTGTGACGGGAAGAGCTTTGTTTTCTTTTTCTTTTTTCTTTTTTGGTTACTGTCGACGTTCTGGACGGCGAAGAAGAAAAAAATAAAATATTTGAAGTAGGGAAACACTCCAGGAGAACGGAGAACAACTGAAGCGGCTCAAAGTCCAGAATAGGAGCAAACTATGAGGTTGAAGGAAAAAAAGAGCTAACAATTCCAGCGGGCGGCTTGCGGTGGTGCCGCCCGCCAGAGGCGGAATCAAGAATTAGGTCACCAAGAGTGTGGCCGCTCTGATACCATATAGAACAGAATATATTATTGAATGATGATAATAGTGCAAGACTACATCTCTTTATATAGAATACTAAGAAGCTACTAGAAGCTAGGTCAAAACTAATTGTTTATTTAGTCCCTATAGTTCCTATAAATCATGTGTAACGGGGGTATGCGGTTACTTTTGTTTCTTATAATTACTCAGTTCCCAGTTTCTTTTGTTTACAACTAAAAGAATTAATTGGGTGCATTGCTTTGATAAATGATATACTAATGGTAATGGGGTTTCGGATCGCATGGAAGAATTGGCGAACTGCCAATTTAACCAAATAGAACTATCAACTTTGACATGTGATTAGAGTCTTGGGAGTATGATAATCGAGCAGTGATCTTGAATTTGAATAATGACGGACTTTCAGTTTTCAGGTTGTAGGCATTGTTTTCTACTTATAAGATTAAATTTCATTTTAGGCATTGGACACATTTTGTGTTGGTTTATCTGAGAATTATATTCCGTTCACTGGAAATGACTTTCTGATACAATTGCGTGAAAGACCTAACCAAGAAGAATTCAAGTACCATTTCATTTGGTATTCCTTGCTGCTCTAGAATGGTTTTGTTTTTGAAAGATTCATAGGCCTTTGTTCTCCTTACAGGCTGATTCAGAAATTCATATACATTGGAAAGGTGCCGCGGAAATAGTCCTATCTTGTTGTACAAGGTACATCAACATGCAAGAGCAAATAGTACCAATGGATGAAGATAAGGTAGATATTGTTGTTGTATTTTGATCCTTGTCAGGCACAACTTCTAGAGAAGCCAATTTTTACTTAAAAAGCACAAATCTTTCATATTTTGTTGTTAAAGAAAATGTTAATCCAGTTTTTTTTTTTTTTTGGTGGGAAAAATGTAAATCCAGTTATGGCAACCTTGAAACTAGCATAGTATGTGTTGATTTACTTTTGCATGATATAGAACTTCCAATTTCTCTGAGTGAGTTATGGTGTGTTAACAGTCGGAAGTTTTCAAAAGAGGTATTGAAGACATGGCTGCACGAAGTTTGCGCTGTGTTGCAATTGCCTACAGGCCTTATGAAAGCGATAGTGTTCCAACTGATGAGGAAGAACTGGCTAACTGGGATATACCTGAAGATAATCTAGTGTTGCTAGCTATTGTTGGTCTGAAGGTATGGCACTGTTTCTTTCTACTTTTTGCATCTTATGCTTTAATTGTCGTGTTTCCTGCTGCAACACTTTTTAGACCAAGTTTCTTTCATCTAATAAGAACTACTCCATATATCTTCAAGATGATTCCTTCTGGAGATCAAATATGAAGAGGTAGCTGAACACACAAAACTCAGGAATTTGAAATATGTTTTCAATCATGCCAAAGCTTTGTACACACATCTATATCTATATCTGTATCTATATCTGTATCTATATCTATATCTATATCTATATCTATATCTATATCTATATCTATATCTATATCTATATCTATATCTATATCTATATCTATATCTATATCTATATCTATATCTATATCTATATCTATGTATACATATATAAAATATTTTAATGAGGGATGTTGGTTGCCTACAATTCAACACCTTGGTTTGAGTATACTTGATAGCACAACTGATCGGCTACTTTAGGCCCAGCCCGGCTAAGACCAATCGGTTTACATTCTTACAGTTTGGCCACTTCATTCTTGACAAAAATGCCAATGGCAAAACTGTGCCGTTAAGCTATTTGGCATTGTGTAAACTGTTTCGTGCTGCATAGCTATCTGTTGCATTTCTTAGAATTCAGAAGAATATGCAAGTGATTCATACACATCATCTCTTTCTTTTATCAAAGGTTCGACTAATTTATATTTATCCACAAATAATTGAAATTCAATTTCTTGATCTGTATCTTCAATTTTTGGAAACTTGTAAAGTTCTTCCGTTAAACCCTGATTAATAAACTTGCAAAATCCTTCAAATTCTATCTGCTGAAACCCAGGTATCGTAGACACTCCCTCATTTTCATCCCGGAGCATTTTTCAAGAAATTATTGTACGTCGAATGACATCAAAAGTGTTGGTTCCCGAAGATGGAATGTCTAATGCTTGGCCAATATTTGTTTCTAATTAAGTAATTATGTCTTCCAAAGTTTTGTTTTTCTGCACGCATTTAGTGATCTGTAACAAATGTTGCATGTTACTGCTGTATGGACCTGTTTCTCTTTGTTGCAGTTCTCTTTGCCATTGATGTTTGTTGATCTCTATTGTTTGCTTACCGTGTACTTATATAATTGGTTTTCACTTGAAAATTTGTAGAAAATTGACCTTTTATTCTAGGAAGTGCTTGTAGTGTTCAATAATCTATCTGACATTAGTTTTTTGTAATTCTTTTTTATATGGAAACTTATCCGTAAACTAGTGATCGAGAATTGCAGTGTGATGATTTAATCTCTATTGTGCATGCATGCACTAAAATATAGTATTTGTTTTGATTCTGTTAATTATAAACCGTCCAAATGTTCTGTTATGATTGTAGAATTATGGAGCGCTGGTGTTTCTTTTAGTTTTCAGTTGTATTGGCAGACATACTGTTTGTAGTCTCTGATCTTTCTTCTTTAATGGTTATGCAGGATCCTTGCAGGCCAAGTGTGAAAAGTGCTGTTGAGTTATGTACTAATGCAGGTGTTAAGGTAGATTTAATATTTCTCACAAAAGCAACAGTTAAATGGCTGGTATTATATTTTGCCTGAAACAGTATTGCAACAATTCAAACTACTCTCAGCTGACAGTGCTTCTACTGTTATAATTTGTCACGTTCGATGGAGGGGTTGATTTCGGGGGCGTCGAGGCCCTTCCAGTATTATAGGGTGTATTGATACAGGGTTACTAGTATACAAGTAGGATTGTATAATTTGTTTGTTCACGACAGTATTAAGGAGATAATTTAGTCGCGTACCCATGGTTCGATAAAAAATTAGGCTTGAGACCCTTATTTATCAATAAGAAGGATTAATCTTACTTACACTTATCCCCCACCAAATATGAGCTCTTACCCCCCCTCGTGGTATTATTATTACCTTACCCCCTCTTATCCCAGCATCAAAATACTGTCATAGTATTAAGTTCCCGTTATAGGAATAGTTCTCTGCTCTTAGTATTAAGTACCCATAATAATTTATCGTTCAGTATGCTCACTCTATGATTTGATTGGTATTTTTTGAGATTCAAAGTGTTTTATTGTGATTTTCTGCACTCCCTTTTTATCTTTCTCCTGTTCCACTTTGATCCTATATGGACCAAAATAATGGCTCCGTGCTCAACTCCTTTGCATGTTGGTTAAAAATATTAAGGCTATCTGATACGAATTTTCTGTCCCGAGCCGTCAGCTGCTCAATATGGTATATCGCGACAGATCTGGGTTTCTCATGTTTCTTCCTGTTGAGTGTTTTTTTAACAGAGAAAGATTATTGATGTGAATAATTTAGGCAGCGACTGGTCATCAGTAGGTTCCTGTAATTTTTTTGACTTAAAGAAGGTTGTATCTTTTTCCATTGTGGTCTATGACCTTGACCTTTTTTTTTTCTATCTCTAGTCATTTTTATGTTCAGTTTGGAGATGTATTTTGTTAGATTCTGCAGGGCTCTAGTCGTTATCTAATTGAACTTTGTAGTTTGCTCATAGATCTTGGGTTTTCCATGACCCCCAAGAGTTCCAACATTTCATTTCTCAATGATCTGAATATAGCTGGTGAACGACCTACCACAAATTGATACTGTAGTGAAAAAATCACTCACGGGCCCTTTCCGGATAGCTACTTTTTGGCTTTTGTTTTTTTACAATCTGTGGTTGTGGTAAGGAGAGAGACTGTACAGTCCTCTCTCTCCTCCCCACAACCACTTCTTGTCATTCGAAAAGAGAACTTGAACCTGTAGTGGCAGTTACACTGCTTCTTCCCACACACCACTTCTTTATCTATGTCTCCCCTTGGCCCCCGTGTTTTATCGCTACCTCCTGAAACTAGCTGATTGACAGTATCGCTTTAGGATATCATAACATAGGAATTTACTAGAGTATTGTCCTCGAGAAGGGTAGTCTATATCTCTGTCAGTCTTTTTGTTGTATACTTATACTTGATTGTCACTGTAATGAAATGAAAGGTCTTTTTGTCAGTTATTTCATCCACTGAATTGGTCATAATTTTTTGGTTCCTTTTGATTAGGTGCGTATGGTCACTGGGGACAATCTGCAGACAGCTAAAGCAATTGCTTTAGAATGTGGTATCCTAGCATCCGATGCAGATGCTACTGAGCCGAATCTCATCGAAGGAAAGACATTTAGGGCGTTATCAGAAGCCCAGAGGCTAGAGGTTGCTGACAAAATATCGGTATGATTCCTAAATGTTTCATAGCTCCAAAATTGTCTCTGTGATTCTGTGTGTTTGAGGAAAAAAGTTGTAGCCATAGTATGATTGAAGACAAATTTATTTGATTTTCAGGTCATGGGAAGGTCTTCACCGAATGACAAGTTGCTGCTAGTTCAAGCATTGAGAAAGAAGGGGCACATTGTTGCTGTAACTGGTGATGGCACTAATGATGCTCCTGCTCTGCATGAGGTTTGATGTAGTTTCCGTTACAGCATTACTGTTGTAGATGTTAAAATCGTTAGTTGTAGGAACTAGTGATTACTGGTGCTGGTATTTGAATAAGTTAGATTTCTGAAGGTTTACTGAAGGCTTCGTACCTAAAAACCTAGTATTTTCTGGTGAATACATGATTAAGTGCCATCAGGAATTTTTGAATTCAGATGAGTTATCTGTTACTCCCTCTGTCTGCTTTTATGTGTCCTGTAAACATGACGAAGCATTTTGCCGGGGGTTATTTGATTAGCCAAATGATGTTAGAATTGTAATTTTTTTATAATAACGAAAAGATTCATTCATTCTTGTATCATTTGGTTAATCAAATAACCCCCTCAAAATGCTTCGTCATGTTAGTAAAAAAACAGGACACGTAATACATGTTAGCTTCAATGTATCGTACCTGAACTTTGGTATTGCGGAACAGAAGTACACATGTCCTTTTGGGAAGTCGCGCACCCGCAAAAGTTAGATGCGGCAACGTCATTTTTTAAGTTTTAGCTGAGAGGTCTTCTAAAATACAACCACAATTTGGATCATTATTGTTCTTATTTTCATGTTTATGGTCCACCTTATTTTCATTTTTTCATGTGAATATCCCGTAAATAATATAAAGAACTATTGACATATAACTTCCAAGCAGTTATGTTCACTGACAGTCTGCTACATGCGCTATGAACCCCCACTTAGTATTGATTTTACTGACATTGCGCCCGAAAAGTAGACAGCTTTATCAATATTATTGGTGCGCGATGTTAGTAAAATCAAAACTGTTGGTACGCATCATTACTGGTTGGGGTTTATCTGTCAGTTCTCATAGTGCATGTATCGCTCTGTCAGCGAACATATATTGCATGGGGGTTAAATGTCAAAAGTTCTAATACAAATATACACAGACGTAATCTCGCCGCACCCACCCCACAACCCTATTTTTGTGGAAAATTGCTGCACCTCAAACCGCACCTGCACCCACACCGGTGCTTGTTAGCATATATATATATTTTTTTCTAATCAAAAAAGAAATATTAATATGACTTGATATTCAACTGTTTTCGAATATAGGCTGACATCGGTCTTGCTATGGGCATCCAAGGGACAGAGGTTGCAAAAGAGAGCTCAGATATTATCATACTTGATGATAATTTTGCCTCAGTTGTGAAGGTTAGTTCTTTCCATGACAAGCATCTTCTAGTAATTGCCATCTCCTTCAATCTGGGTTTATGTGTTCCTTACCTTCTCTGGAGTTTTTCATTATACATACTCCATAATTTACTTCACTCTTTACTCTTTCTCCATTCAACTGTGGAACACAATTCAATTACATAGAGTACACAAGAAAAAGGATATCTATAAATTGTCAAAGTTGTCCAATCAGAAGCATCTCTTTGAACTTTGTGAAAAGTCTAACATGAGACACAAGACTGGTGATGATGGTCTATGTAGCTCGTTAGCTGTCCTTCTAGGTTTCTGCTCGTTTACGTGGTGGAAATGTACTTCCTCTGCCCATTTCTCGCGGGACTTGTGGTTCTAAATGACGGTAATGGATGACGTAGTGGCCTCCGTGTAATGGTTTAGGGGTGTATCGAACAGACTGTAATGGGAATTGGCTACCAAATGCGTGAATCTTTTAAGCCGTTGCACTCGCAAAGGTAGAGTATTAGCTTTAATGGTAGAGGTATCACACTGCAGCAGTTGAGTATAGGCCAATACTTCTGTGAATTTGATTCACTATTGGTACTAGAGGTGCACGATATTCCGCTGGGCATAAATAGTTTTTGCAGCTCTTGAAGCAAAGATAGCGAAACCCTTGTTCGATTCATGTGGCAAAAAAGTCTCTATATGGAATCTGGTAAAACTAGATGGTAACCCATTTCCAAGATCACAAAAACAAAGCGAATAAGGAAGCGTTCTTACGACAGAGATCAAACAGTTAGAGGAACAACCTTCACCAGACGCTCATTGTAAACCCTTGATCATGTGCTTAGACGAAACCTTTTGCCATACACCGATAGAGAACCTCTTTAGTTGCAAGGCCTGACATTAGAGTTTCTGTTGGCCGAATGTTGCACGTTGTGACTTGAGGAAGAAACTAACACAGCTTCCCTCGGATGTTACTGGGTCTGAGAAGTTTTTTTAAAGAGTGAAAGCCGTCCCAGAGTTCTGTGGAATAACATGTAAGAGAAACCAGCAGAGCAGTCTCTGATCTAGGACTGTAGGAGGCAGTCTTGTGATCTTGTCATGTAGGGCTTTTCGAGATGGCCTGTACTGCTGAATACTAATTTTTTGTTTCAATGGGATATAGGCTGGGAATTTAAGTCGAGAAAAGACGAATTTTGAATGGATGTACAAAAAACTTATGAACTGATAGTTGCGGGGGTGCTGAAGCAAACAAATCGGAGGCGATGATAACCTAGGATCCTCTAGTCAAACCCTGGGATGGAAATGGCGCTTGCAATTGGTTTTCATTTATAGCGCTAAAAGAGTAACTTCTTGCCACATGCCCACAGAAAATATATTATTTGCAAGACCTTACTATGAAGTCTGTCTTGCTCTGGCTATATTTCCACATTATGACTTGAGGAGAATTTTCAAGCGCATCTTATTGGGTGCAAGAGAATATACAGTTTGAGAGTAGCCAGAGGTTTTCTGGAAAGACTCGAATTAAAAAGAAATTGTGACCAGCAGGATATAGGCAATATCTAATGTAGCTGTGGAGCTAGCCACTGTGCCTTTTTAGTTCTCTAAAGTGGAACCTTTTCAGGCTTGCCTTTAAGTACTGTGGTGAATGAATTCAGTTCTTTAGGAATTCTGTTCTTCCACTATAAATGAACAATTAACAAATGATGAATGACATTGAATGTTTTCTATTGAAAAATGTACCAATCATTTTTATCTATTTTTTTTATTATTTTATTTTTTAATCTGTTACATTCATATGATATTTTTTTGGAGCAAGTTGGTTCTTTGAACAAGCCACTCTCGGAAGTGAATGTTTTATGTGCACAAGAATATTCACGACATGCTATTAACCCAATGTAGGTTGTCCGTTGGGGAAGGTCTGTTTATGCAAACATTCAGAAATTTATCCAGTTTCAGCTCACAGTAAATGTTGCGGCTTTGATAATTAATGTTGTCGCAGCAGTTTCAGATGGAGATGTTCCGTTAAATGCTGTCCAGGTTTGACAATCTGTCTGTGTGTACTTGTGTTTCTGTGTTGTTTTCTACTTTTTCTTATGTGCTTCTCCTTGCAGCTTCTTTGGGTAAATCTTATCATGGACACATTAGGAGCTCTTGCTTTGGCCACTGAACCACCCACCGATCACCTCATGCATAGGCCTCCGGTTGGTCGAAGGTTGGACTTCTGAGACGTTTTAAATCAGTTGCATTTTCATTAATGTTTGGAATTGGTGCAGCAATTTTATCGTTTGGTTCTATTGTGAGATATGCAATATAGTTTCTTAGCGAGTGTGGCCTTACTGATGGTATCATATGGTTCCTTAGCTATGTGCTGCAACGGCTGGGGGATAAAACATTTGAACTGGATGATGCCATATGGTAGCAGGGACGGCCCATAGTTAGGAATCATGTGCTTCTACTCTGAGTATGGAATTCACAGATATGATGTTTATCCTGACTTCCTGGATTGCAAGATTATGCTTTGGTATAACGCTAAAGAAAAGTACAAGAAAGGAGTAGGTATTATCATGGATAAAACTCTTATGGAAGATTAGTTCTTAACTTCTTATGCTTCAATCAACACAATTAAACTTGATGTAGCAAATAAGATAAAGAGTTTTTGTGAATATTTGGAGGAGCTAGTAAAAGGGTTGTCAAGCGGAGGAGTGTCATTCTGCATGGGTACATGAAATAGATGTGAGGAGGGTTAAGGAAGGTTAAGAGAATCACTTGGAGGTTTCGGGTGAAAAAAAGGCAGAAATCTGAGGCATATCTTGGATTCTTTTTAGCCAACATTCTATTAAAGAAGTTAGCCTCATTAATTTCTTTTTTCACAAAGAAAGGCGATTAAATAATGTGCAAGGATTGAAGAGTTATAGACACCCATATCATTTTTTACTTAATACACCCTCTGTATCGATACTATTTTGCAAACTAGTTTTTTTTTAGCCAGCTCCTGACACTCCGTACAAATAACTCACCTTACACTACTCCATCCTTGTCCAGAGGGAGGAGTCCCAGGAATGGAGATACAATAGTCATCGAGATACCATAGTTTTGTTTCGAAGCAGTCAAGGGCATTAGTATGCTAAAACTGAATGCTTTTGATGTGAAACAATTTTCCGTTATGCATTTGGTATATGGTGTTGGAGTAGGAGTGTAGGACTTCATAAGTTAATATTTTCTCGTACCTAGGGTTTGTCCTTTGGGAGGAGCCTCAGGAATGAAGATACAATAGTCATCGAGATACCATAGTTTTGTTTCAAACCAGTCAAGGACATTAGTATGATAAAACTGAATGCTTTCGATGTGAAAGAATTTTCCATGATGCATTGGGTATATGGTGTTGGAGTAGAACTTGGATAAGTTTTTCTCGTACCTAGGTTTAAGCCACGGCTATGCGAGTGGGTTTGTCCTTTGGGGAAATTCCATCAGTATGAGAAGCAGTAAATAGTTTATTTTACTTTAGATTAACAAGTTCACGGAAAAACTAATTTTTCATTTCTCAAGTCTCAACATCTATTTTGATGACCTTGTATGAGCATGATCTCTTCAACACTCTCGTATGTCCGAACATCTGTAATTCTCTTTATTTCGAGACTGGGAACATAACGGATTTGCCAACCCAATTACATCGATAGATAGCAGTAATACAAATTCTCCTAATAATTCTACTTTTAAGCAGAAAATCAACGTAAATCGGATGAATTCACCTAGAGGATGGCTAAAGCTCTCAGCTCTTTATTGCTATTTCATTCTTAAATTGTACCCTTCGTCCCATATTTAAAGCCCTATTTGACTTTTCAATCACCAACTTGACTTAATGATTGGAGTCGTAAAACGACACACGTACTTGTTAAACATTTCATAATGTTGTAGACTTGAGATAACTCCACAACATTCTGAAATGGTTAAGAAGTTTTTGTATCATTATGCTACTTGCATCACCTAGTCAAAGTTGTTGCCTGAATAGTCAAACATGACTAAATAGGGGATGGAGGGAGTAGTAAGGAAGCTCTCAAAGTAGAAGTACTCGTAGGTCTTAAACTGTGAGAATCATTCTCATAAGTTGTTTCCATTAGCTATGGACTTACCTTTCCGAGCATTTCACAGTTGAATGTTTAATCTTTTATTCTCTTGATTTTGGTTCATTTCTTCCCTGCAAGCCCGAGATGCTGAGATTGTATCATGAGTGTCATTTATGAAATATGGTAACTCATTTGTCACTTTAATCTGTTGTGGACTTATAGTGTATAATTTTCTTAACCTTATTTAATCGAGAATTGGCACATATGAAACATCAAGCTGTGCAAGTTATTGTTACTTTGAGATATATTGTGTTCTCTAAAACTGAAATCCTGTACACAGTGGCATACTGCTAGCACATCTTGATTCTTAGTAGAAGAGGATGCCATTGATGGTTGCCGCCTCAGCATGGGATTCTGTTCTTTTCTTACATTCTTTTCTGTTGCACGCAAAAATGGAGCTAACACATATTTGTTCTTGTTTCTTCACCTATTTGAATCCGGATTCATGAAAATAGATCAGATAGTAATTAGCTATTCAGTGCTCACTGTGGAAATTATTGTCGTCATGTGAATTACATTTTTCCTGCTCTTTCCCCTTTGCTTTCTCTGTGTACTTAAATATCCACTCTTTGTCAGGGAACCTCTTATTACAAATATCATGTGGAGGAACTTGTTAATACAGGTATGCTTCTTTTCTTCCCATTGATAAGTATACTTCCTCTGTTTTTCTTTAACATAGATAATGGCTACAAAACTGTGTATCTGGATGAATTTTTTCATAAATCAGTTCACATTCTGTAAATTTCAGGCCTTTTATCAAGTGACTGTACTTCTCATTCTCAACTTCCAAGGGATAAGAATCCTGCATATGGAGCATGACGATCCTTTGCATGCTCTCAAAACAAAGAACACCTTGATCTTCAATGCTTTTGTCCTTTGTCAGGTAAATCCAGTGACCATTAATATTAATGAAATGAATTGTTGTAGCCACTGTTGTTTTACTAGCAAACAGCTCAAGTTGATACAGCACAAATGATTTTGGTGACAGTAGTTTAAATTGAGCTGCACAAAGAAGAGTCCATATCCAAATATTTGCTCACGATACCTGTCTTCAACTAATAAGAGAAGTGGGTTTATGTTAAACACAGCTTGCCGTTTTATAAAAATGTGTGTGAACACTTGCTCGCAGCTTTTAGGTGATATATGGCTCTCGTGCTTCTTAATAGATTAATTTATATCCATGTAGTCAAACATGAATAGATTCTTCGTGAACGGCAATCCTACCGATTGAACCTACTTGTAATATCATAACTGACAAAAATTGCTGAACCAACCCATATAATCATTAAAAAAGGTAGTAGTAGTAGTGAATACCTGTTTTCCAGTAAGGCTTTGCTTATGATTACAATTTGAGGCTGCAGGTTTTCAACGAGTTCAATGCTCGAAAGCCCGATGAGATGAATGTGTTCAAAGGGGTAACAAAAAATCTTCTCTTCATGGGGATAGTGGGTGTAACTGTATTGCTTCAGGTCTCTCTCTCTCTCTCTCTCTCTCTCTCTCTCTCTCTCTCCATGCACAGTTTCATTGTAAACTTACTGGATTTTATCATCAGGTCGTCATAGTTTTTTTCCTCGGAAAGTTTGTCTCTACTGTTAGGCTGAGCTGGAAATTGTGGCTCATCTCGATTGCTATCGGCTTTATCAGGTCAGATACAATGAGAACATAATTGATATTTGCAGTCTGTATTTCAGCTATCTTAGCATTGATCCTCTCTGCTCAATCTAGTTCAGTATCCTTTTTACTTGATATTATGCCATTCTGCAAATTTTCTCTTAGAGAGACACCTCAGAAGTACACTTTAATAACCTTCAGATGTTGCTGAACCTCTCATGCACAGTGACTGATGTTCTTTTTCCTTGACAATATTGCCGAGTAGAATGCTGATTCTTCTTTCATATCTGACTTTGTTAAACTAGTTGGCCTCTTGCTGTCGTGGGCAAGTTGATTCCGGTGCCCGCAAGACCTTTCAGCGAGTATTTCACAAGATTGATGCCCAAACGAAGAACTTCTCAAGGTTAGAAAATGATGCTAGAGAAACACACACACGCACACACACACACACGCAATATATTGGTGCATTTGTACATGTAGTTCAGTCAGGGGATTGCGCGCAACACAACTGTTTTAATAGCGTTTAATTGATTGTTCAGGTTCAGCAAGCAAAAAGAACGAGGATGGTGATCAATGAAAATAGGGAAACAGAACTAACTTGCGGTAGCTTACAGATACCCGTGGTGGTGTATGAAAAGCATTTTGCTGTTCTAACCTGAGTTCTGCATGTATGTAAAGAAAGGAAAAAGAGTGCTCACGCTGCTGTTAGTATGTTTTGGTTTTCACGATTATTCTTGTCCTATTGGTTTTATACTCTGGGTGTGAATTTTTTTTTGTTGTTGTAATTGTTGTGAATAATTCTGATTGGCGGAAGTCTGGGAAGGAAATGTCAAATTATGTCTCATCTTGGTTGGGAACGGGATGACTCATCTGGAGCTATATTAAATTTATGACCCGAAGTGGCAGGAAGCTTTTGACGATAATCTGTTGAGAATTTCCTTATGTACATACTGTGGAAAACTAAGCTCTTTTCTCTCCTACAATGGCTTCTAATTGTTTGATGCCATCTCAGATTTTGCACCACCAAATGTCTCGGGTTCTCACCAAAACATGCAATAGTTTTCATTTCTCGGACAGACTTATTACGGTTCATTTCTCTCTATTTGTTTTTGTTTTGGTAATTTAGGTCAGCTTTTCGGCAGTTGTACTCTCTAATGTTGTATTGCGGTTTCTTTTGTTTCTCTTGCTGCTTTGGGGTTTTATTTCTTCAAGAAAAGCTCCGATCGAGATTCAATATGAATCTTTGGGTACTTATTATGAGATTTATGGGCATTATCTAATAGTAAGAAGTCTAAAAAAAGAAATTCTTTATATATATATATATATATTCGAACCACTGTTGGTCATATTTCTCTTTATCAAGAAATCGAAGAAGCCTTACAAGGGTTTTGTCGAGCTTGTTCATATAGTACCTAATCATAATCATATGGTACCTAAGCTAAGTAATTCTATGAGACCTTTTGTAATTCGGGTTTCCAGCCAGAATTTTCCAAATGGGCACACATAGTTTTAAGAAAAATACAACTATAATAAAATCAAATGACAAAAAAAAAGATACAAAATTAGAACTACAAATAGTTTTAAGAAAAATATACTACAGTTTAGTACTTGGATTTTACTTGTGAAAGCATCAAATCAAAAAAAAATGTGAGAGGATGCTGGATGATACAACTTAGCTTTGGGGATCAATAATATTTTCTTT
Source organism: Linanthus parryae (assembly GCA_023055425.1). Lineage (NCBI taxonomy): Eukaryota > Viridiplantae > Streptophyta > Magnoliopsida > Ericales > Polemoniaceae > Linanthus > Linanthus parryae. The sequence goes on along the minus strand of JALGPY010000001.1, from coordinate 40,192,101 downwards.
GGGAGCACTTCTACGATACTTTTGAAGAAGTCGAGTACCACTTGCAATCATAACAAAAGATTTCTGGTGCTACAAGTTACTGTAGATGAAGGGCAAACTGATTCGAGTACAGATATTAAAGACCCGAGTCAGACTACACGGGTAGCGCAGCCACGGATACGTACGAAGCGCAGTGTAGTCCGTCCTAGATATCTAGACGATTATGTATCACGTTAATTATTTTATTTTAATTAGTAATACGTTATCGTATAGGAGTAGTATTTAATTCTGTTTACATCCGAATTTTTCTTTACGATTTTTTTTCTCGGATTAAGATTAGGGTCGAACCGTTAGGGTCTAGAGGGTCTATAAAAAGAGTGTAATTTTCTGAACATTGGAATAAGAAATGTTTTATCTTAAATCTCTCTCTCTCTCTTTTTTTTCCCGCACAAACACTAGATCGTTAGCTCTGCTATCAATTTGATGCTTTCAATCGCTCGCCGGCCAGAGATCCCTCTGCGACGAGCACAGTTCTCAACCCTCTCCACAACACTCGCCATAACCCTCCACTACAACCCCTTACACCATACACCCAACAACCCCTTTCATCTTTACACCATACCACCAACGAACGACCCAGTAGCAGCGAACTTCACAGCGGGTTCTTCTCGCTTCACCATGTCCGAAAAATCAGACCCCCCCTTCAACCACCGTGCCGACCTCATGACGGCAATTAACAATCTCCAGCAAGAGTTTCACAACCAAGTCAAATCACAAAATTCCACTAATCAAGCGCTCCAGGAGTCGATTCGGCACTTGCAACCTACTCCGGCATCTTACCAGCAAACGCCGCCTCTCGCACCAATTCCGATTCCGTCACGTTCCCTTCCGGGCAGCAGACAGTTTGCGGCTTGGCAGAGTAATAATCCATCCGCGACTTGGGTACAATTTTTGACAGCAGTCAAACAACGGTTTGATCCTGATCACTATGTTGATTATGTTGGGTTACTTTCCAAGCTTCAGCAAACAACAACAGCTAGACGGAATTCGAGACAATGCTGAACAAGGTCTCAGGCGTTGATGACGCTACGTTGATGTCCATCTTTCGGGCAGGTCTGAAACAACCAGTGCAACGGGAGGTCATGCTTCGGAACCCGCCAACTTTGGCCTCTATGTTTGCCCTTGCGCGCGAACTGTCGTCCGGTCAGCAAGAGTTGGTCCACGCCTATGCTCCACGCCGTTCTTGGCCGCCTAACCCTACACGGGCAATCACAACAGGTTATTCGGGATCTCAAGCTTCTTCAGGGACATCGCAGACCCTTTCGTAGAACACCGCCAACCTTCCTATTCGGCGTCTCTCCAAAGAAGAACGCGATGAGCGCACACGCAAAGGCCTCTGCTGAAATTGCAATGAGAAGTTTGTTTGTGGGCATCGGTGCACGCATAAGTTCCTAGCTCTGCTAGGTACTGATGATGATGATTTCGAGCCACCTGCACCACCACATGAGGATAATCCAGGCGTCATTATTGACGATATTTCTCACATCCATACATTGGAAGGTAAACCACATCCTCGCACTATTAAACTGGCTGGCAAAATTGCGAGTATCAACGTAAATATCTTAGTTGACAGTGGTAGTACTCATAATTTTTTTTATCCAACTACGGCGGAGACGCTAGCATTGTTGTTATATCCGGTTTCTCCATTTCGTGTTTATGTGGGAAACGGAGAGTCGTTGCGCTGCGCATATTACTGCCCCCAAAACAACGCTAACAGTGGATGATCTGGAATTTGAGATGGATCTTTACGTGCTTGCTGTACACGGTCTTGATGTCGTATTGGGTATGGACTGGCTACAGACTCTGGGCGAAGTTGCTCACGATTACGGCAAACTGACTATGAAATTTATGTGGAACGGCGTCCAAAGGGTTTTAACAGGACAATCCAACAGACCTCGACAAATTTCTTACACATCTTTGTCTGCACTGGCACAACCGGGACACGACATGGAGTTTTATGAACTAATTTTGGTCCCCTTTGCAGAGCCGCACCTTACCTAGCACCTATCGCACCAGAATTTCCTCCCGATTTACCAGATGTTATCCTTGCGGTGTTGCGCCAGAACACTTTGGTCTTTGCCTTACCGTCCGAATTACCGCTACACGTCAGTGGGATCATCGGATTAATTTGTGTCTAGGCGCAAAACCAGTTAATGTGCGTCCATACCGTTATCCCTATTTTCAGAAATCCGAGATCGAGAAGTAGGTTCGGGAGATGTTGCAACAAGGGATCATTCAGCCCAGACACAGTGCTTTCTCTTCCCTTGTCTTGCAGGTTCGCAAGAAAGATGATACTTATCGCTTCTGTGTCGATTATCGGGCTCTTAATACCGCAACGGTGCCGGATTACTTTCCCATTCCCACGACCGATGAGCTTTTTGATGAGTTGGGCGCCGTCTGATACTTCACTAAACTCGATCTTCGATCGGGTTATCATCAGATCCGCATGCATGACGCGGACATCGAGAAGACCGCATTCCGCACTCATGACGACCATTACGAGTTTCTTGTTATGCCCTTCGGCCTCACCAATGCACCGTCTACCTTTCAGTGTGCCATGAACCACATCTTTCAACCGTATCTGTGGAGCTTTGTCATCGTTTTCTTTGACGATATTCTGGTTTATAGCACCACCTTGGAGTCCCACGCTGAGCATCTTCATCAGGGTCTTTGTATTCTCGCTGATCAATGTTTTTTTGTGAAGTTAACAAAATGTTCATTTAGCAGAACCACGGTGGAATATATGGGACATATTATTACTGCGGGAGTTTTGCAGGCTGATCCGCAGAAAATTGAGGCCATGGTAGCCTGGCCGACTCCCTCTATGGTCAAACAATTACGCGGGTTCTTGGGTTGACAGGGTATTACCGCCGATTCATTCGCAACTATGCTACATTCCGCTTACAGATCTCCTAAAGCGCGACAGTTTCACATGGACTCCGGCGGCAAAAACAAGTTTTGTGGACCTCAAAACCTCCATGACTTCTGCACATGTGCTTCGTTTACCATACTTCCACCAGACTTTTGTGCTGGAGACTGACGCATCCGCAACGGGTATTGGCGCCGTCCTCCTACAACAGGGTCACCCTTTGGCTTTCTTTAGCAAGAAGTTGGGTCCTAAACGCTAGCTGCATCTACCTATCATAAGGAACTCTATGCCATTGTTGAGGCTGTTCAGAAATGGCGGCAATATTTTTTGGGTCGGGAATTCGTTATTTGCAGTGATCAGCGCAGCTTGAAGGAACTTCTTTCACTAGTTATTCAGACTCCTGATCAGCAGTTTTACATCCGCAAGCTTGTGGGCTTTCAGTTTGGGATTGAGTACAAAACGGGCGCTTCAAATCGCGTTGCTGATGCCCTGTCCCGTCGGGAAGAGCTCCTTCCCCGTCCACTTTGTTCCCGGCGGCCATTCGACCCCAACATGCTCTGCTAGACACTATTCGACACGAAACCACAGTGGCGTCCGATCTCCAGGCCTTGGTAGACGCAGTTCACTCGTCCAATCCTCCACCTCAATTCACAGTTGTTGATGGTATCCTATATTACAAAACCCGCATCTGTGTTACTCGAGAGTCTGCAGTACATGATGCTCTGTTGCACGAGTTTCACAGTTCATCGCTTGCGTGACACCCATGTATTGATCGTACTTTTCGTCATTTCGCTACTTTGTTTTATTGGCTGGGTATGCGTACCGATGTACGCCGCTTTGTTTCGGCTTGTCTCACGTGTCAGACTACTGAGTCCTCTATGCAGAAGCCGGGAGGCTTGTTGCAGCCTCTACCAGTTCTAGACCAGGTTTGGGCATCCGCCTCGATGGATTTTATTGTCGATCTTCGCTCATCTCAGGGGTTTAATGCAATTATGGTCGCGGTTGATCGCATGACCAAGTATATACACTTTGGAGCCTTGCCTGCTGATTTTGACGCTCCTCGGGTTGCCAAACTTTTTATAGATGTCGTGGTCAAACATCATGGTTTTCTGGAATCCCTGATTTCTGAACGCGATGCCATTTTTCTTAGTGCATTTTAGAAGGAAATGATGAAGCTCAGTGGCACTACTCTGAAGTTTAGTACAGCCTATCATCCGCAGACTGACGGTCAAACAGAGGTAATGAATCGTGGCTTGGAGCAGTATTTGCGCGCTTTTACACATGAGCGGTCTACGCGTTGGTCGCAATTTCTTCCTTGGACTGAGTTGTCTATGAACTGCGGCTACAATTCTAGCGTTAACATGTCTCCATTTCGAGCATTGTATGGTCGGGACCCGCCGTCCTTATTTCCTTCCACCGCCAGCACGTCTACCACGGTGGATGCTTTGTTGCTTGAACGACACGAGCTTCTGCTCGACTTAAAAGCCAACCTCGCCAAGATGCAGCAACATATGCGCGATCAGGCCAATAAGCATCGTCGCGACCTCTCTTTTCAGGTAGGTGATCTGGTTCTTTTGCGTTTACAACCCTATCGACGACGTTCGTTGGCACGTCCTTTGGCTGCCAAATTGGCTCGCCGATACTACGGTCCCTTCGAGGTAATCGAGCGCATTGGCGCGGTGGCCTACCGTCTAAAGTTACCCAGCACAGCACGCATACATGGCATTTTTCATGTGTCTCTCCTGCGGCCCTACATTTCTACTAGTGTGACGGTGGTCCTGGGCAATCTACCAGATGCGTTCTTTAAAGGTCGTCCCGTTTCCGTTCCTATTTCCGCCATGCAGCTCAGGACAGTAACAATTGATGGTACTCCGCAGGACCAGTGGTTAGTATCATGGTCCGATGGGTCGTTTCCTACATGGGAACCGGTGGAGGGCATTCGCGCATCTTACCCAGATTTACACCTTGAGGACAAGGTGGTTTCCGACACCGGGGGAGTTGATACGAGTACAGATATTGAAGACCCGGGTCAGACTCCAGGTGTAGTGCAGCCATGGTTACGTACGAAGCGCAGTGTGGTCCGTCCTAGATACCTAGAAGATTATGTGTCACGTTAATTATTTTATTTAATTAGTAATATGTTATCGTATAGGAGTACTATTTAATTCTGTTTACATCCGGGTTTTTCTAAACGATTCCTTTGCTCGGATTAGGATTATGATTCTAGAGGGTTTATAAAAAGGGTGTAATTTTCTGAACATTGGAATAAGATTTTTTTTACTCTAAATCTCTCTCTCGTTTATTTTTTTTCCGTCGCTTGTTTTTTTTTCTCCGCACAAACACTAGATCGATAGCTCTGCTATCACAAACCTTAAGAGTTACATCACGGGAAGTAGAGAAGTAAATATAGTACTGATAGTCAAAGGTGAGGCTGGCGATGTAGCATTCTTCTTGACCTGTTGTTGCATATGTTAACTGATCCTGAGAAATTGGAGTGGCTCGATGTAAAGAGGTCGCACAAAGTGAGTTCAGATACAAGAAAAGGGGTATAAGGAAACTTGAGAAAGTAGACTTTCCTTTGTTGTTGCTATCTTAGTGTTTCTTTATCCAGACTGGTTATCCTTGTACCGCTCTGTCTCAGCTGAAATGTCCCATTTGGACTTTTCTCATCCGTTATTGGGTCACTTTGACCCGGTGATTTGGATTGCAAATTGATACAATTTTTCGATAATTTTTTTTATTGTCTTGTAGAATAAGAGTTACTCTACACACTTAGAAAAAATTATCTAAAAATTGCAAAATTTTGCTATCTAAATTTTCGGGTTAAAGTGACCCAGTAAATAGTGGTAACAACCCAAATGGTGCAAAAGAGGTGGGACGGAGTGGTAGTTATTATAGCTATTTATCTATGAATACGAAAAGTTTAAATAAGAAAGAGCTACAATATTCGTTTCTTCTCTTTCAACTCTGTTTGACTTTTTAACCAGTAATTGACTCACTTTGACTTGGTGGTTTGGATAACAAAACGATGTTTTTTTTTGAGAATTTTTTCCTTAGTGTTGAAAAGGCGTAGGTAGTGAATTATGGGCAGATCCATCATCGTCCACGTGGCAGCCATGCAGCACACCAGAGGAACTCCGTATATACCCTATCATATGCCTATATGCGAGCTTATCTATATGGGGGCTGTGAGACAGGGCAACCTGCGATACCAATCACACGGGAATTGTAGGGACTTAGTGGTTTGGAAGCTAGAGTAAAGAACGTCGCGCGAGAGCAGCAACCACGCTCGCGCGCGACACTTAGTAACTGTCTGAGAAAATCAAGGGCTACGTGTCCCATAAATGCGGTCGATCTCATAACAGTCCCTGCATATGCGTAACGTGCCTTATATATACACGGTCGAACGTGCCGTTACGAGGCGGTCATTAAGCCGCAATTAATGGGCGCATTAACCCCTCCACAACGGTCACTTCCCCACAATATATATAGGAACACTTGCCTTCCATAGCAACTCTTGAATCTTTGGGCTAACTTGATACACTGTCACTCTCTCAATAACAGTTACAAGTGTTTGCTCTCTCCCTACTCACTACCCTCAATCTCTCTGTGTTCTCTTTGTTCTTATCCGCTACTTGAGGTGTACACTTGGATCTCTCTCTGGGATTCCCTTGTACACAAAAGGAAAGTTTACTTTACAAGATCATGCAAATATTACCAAATTTATTATAAAAAAAAATTACTAAATTTATATATCGTTTTGCTAATCAAATCACCGGTTTAAAGTGACCTAACGAATAATGTTAAAAGTGAAGTAAACAGAAGAGAAGAAAAAGAGGCAGTACTTCATCTTCCACAGTCTCTGTCTCAAACTTCTAGGGCAAGCAACATGAGTTTGAGAGAGAGAGCAGTACCATTGCACTCTGGTACTGTACAAATGCTGATGGCAAAGATAAAAGGGTGATGATGACTATACAAAGAGGGGCGAGAGAGGCAAAGATGGCATCATTGCTTGCTTCAAGTCGAGTAAATAAATTCCTGGTCCTCCCATTCATAAGGCCATACTAATAATTACCACTACTATTTCTTATCATTTCGTACCAGCTCTTTCTCTTCATGTCGATTTTTTTAATTTATATCCGAGTCGCTTTAATCTGGTGATTTGGATAGCGAAGTCATGTCACCTTTTGATAACATTTTCACCGTTTTAGAGAGTAATTTAACTCTACAACACCATGAAAAAACTATCGAAAAATTACATCATTTCACTATCCAAATCACCGGGTCAAACTGATCTAGGGAATAGTTGTAAAAATCAAATTGAGAAAAAAAGAGCTGGACAGCGTGGTACTAAGAACTGTAATGACATGGCGCTCTGAAATAAGCAATCTCTCTACTGGCTAATTACCTCTTTTCTTTCACAACATCATTTAGATTTGTACCACTCCGTCCATGTTCATTCTTCCCAAGTTGGCTATTTGACTCGTATTTGGGTCACTTTGACCGGATAATTTTGATACAAAAACGATGCAAATTTTACTCTACAACACCATGAAAATATTATAAAAAAATAACATCATTTCACTATCTAAATCACCGGGTCAAATTGACACAGTGAATAGTGATAAAAGTCAATTTGGGAAGAAAAAGCAGCGACAGAGTGGTATGTATCTGGAGAAAAATCAAGTTGAAAGTTAGAGACCAAATCACTTGAGACTGTGAGTTATCATCAGGAGCAACTTTTACACTTTTCGGGTCGTGTAAAGTTCTCCACCATCCCAAATAGTTGTCATATCTTTCCATCATTAAAAGGATTCAAAAAATTCAAAATCTGTGATCTGTGGGTGGAGCATTGTATATAATTTTAGTGAATATAAGTTCATGATCTATCAATCGAAATAACAGGAAAAGATCTCAAACTTTTGGGGGGTAGGCCACTTCCAATATGTATTTGTGATCATTTCTCGGGCATTGTTGGGAACTCCAGTTTTATAAATGGTCTTTTGCAGGGACGGAGTCAGGTATTCAAAACACCTGATGCACTCTTGTAAGATATTCAAAATATCTAGGGCACTATTGTTTTAGCAAGGACACAATTTGAGCTATTTTATATATTATAGGATAAAATTATAGTTTTATAAAATTCTGGACAGGGCACGTGCCTACCCTTGCCGCGGGCTGGCTCCGCCCCTGGTCTTTTGCAATAAACAAACTGCATTTACAATATTTCTTGTTCTTAAGCTGCTAAAATCTTCACTTACTGAATTCAGTTTCTTAATGTGAAATCAGATTACACTGAAGTGAACGTTTGGTATAGAAGGTAAGTGATAGAAAACTAGGTTTTGAGTCGAGTTGTCCACATATAGGCCACCAAAAAAAAGCCTAGATGATATCGTGAAGAAAAATAGTTGAAATTTAGAAAGCAGTAGGAAAGAATAAGAATAAGTTGATATTCGAAACGACCTGATAAAACACTTATAGGTGTATTCAAATTTATTTCCCCCACCTTTCAAAAAAAAATTATTTCCCCCCTTACGCTTTTAGTTTAGCAATGTTATTGATTGCAAAAAAAAAAAAAAAAAAAAAAGGTTAACAATGTTAAGGCCAGTTTTCAAATGATAAGGCGGTGCAGAAAACTCCTATATGAAAATAAATGTAAAAATTTTTATGTAAATTTAGATAAAATATGATATGATAAATATTGCGTAAAACGTACAGTAAATACTGATATTAATTTCCTATTTAGCAAAATTAACTGTGATTTTATAAACATGATTTGAGAGAGAAAACTGACAAAAATATAGTCCTTAATTCTTTAAAGATAAGTATTTGAAAACCTGAAAATTAGTATAAGGTTAATATTGATAGTAGAAAAATTAATCCAGAAAAGTTTTAGAAAAAAACATTTTCTTTTCGAAAAAGCATTTCCCATTTACATCCTGAAAGTCGGAGACATCATAAGGTGTCCGAAAGTTAATTTTTTTTTCAAACACACTAAAAAAATAACTTATGCTTTCATAAAACGGCTATGCTGAAAGCAGAAGCATTACGAAACTTGACTAAGTTACTTCTTTGAGCTATGCTTCATCAATCAGGTAAAGTATAAAGTGAAATGGTAGGGCTACATTTGCATGTAGGGTTGAAATAAAGATGCATGGCTAATTGATAGGATTACGGATGTACATAAATTTACTTGACCTACCAAACCAATCCATCCAAATATAATGGACTCCAGTGGATTCAGTTGGTTGCAATTTACATTTTAGGCCAAACCGACATGTGGAATTGAATTTAGTTAGGTAAATCCAATTTTTCAACCGAACTAATGCAACATATGTGTATGGACATACTGTAGTACACATGAAGTATAGTTATCAATAATTTATCCAGCGACATTGCTTAACAATGCCTTTATATCTATAAAAATACGAATTTTTACTTTTGACTTCCATAAGAATAATTGAAGATCGTGAATAATTCTGAAACAAGGTGAGTCAGAATGTGTTCAATCTATGATCCCACACTGTTTCTTAGTGTTTGTCAATTCAGTAACAAAACAACTCATATCATGTAGTGCATTGTACGGGGATATTATAAATGATCTCGGTCTCCTTATTAAGATACTCTGTGATGCTAACCTATGTTCTTAAAGATAATTCAGGCTCCTTGAATGTAGTTAATTAGTTGTGTGATCCTTGAGTTTCGGGTATTTTTCTAGAAGTTTTTTGAGTCATTCTTAGTTTTAGGATTATGATAGCAAGTAGCTATCAGTTGATAACACAACACACGCGAACACGAGGGTTTTAACCTAACACACAATTTCTTCTTCATCGCGATGATAAACAAGAACCTACGCATACCAGCTTTAATAGACAAAGTTTAAGTAAAAGGCACCTACCTCCCCCTAATTTAACTAAATATCACTATCCTCCCCATAACAATACAAAATACATAAAGTGCTATAAGATAATTAAACAAATTAGGACTATGGTTAACATAATCCCTGAGATACGCCGGAGGATGACGCGCTTGTTGCCCACGCCTCGGGCCCGCGTCGCCTAATGGATGCACATCGGTATCAACTCCCCCTCTGTTAACAATCGCCTTGTCCCCAAGGCAGAATAAGGACCGATGACAACCCATTGCGACTTCGGTCAGACCTTGCAATATTACGCGCTTACCGTCCCCTTGAAATTCCATCGTCATTTTGGAGTAGTCAGTGTCCACGCAACTCGGCTGTTTGAGCCAGTCCACGTCGAGAACAATATGAGATCCTTCAAACTTCAAGACGAATAGCTTGGCCGCAAGCATATGCCCCTGGAGAAAAAAAAATCAACCGAACCACACGTCTTATCGCAATGTAGGATGTCGCCATTACCAACCGTAACTTTGAACATGGTTGTTGCCGTAAGAGGAAGTTACAACTGCTCTGCCAAATCTAGATGAATGAAATTGTTAGTGGACCCCTTGTCAATCAAGGCAGAGACATCATGACCAACGACGATTCCCAATAGCCTCAAAGAGCGATACTGGCCAGTGATGACCAGATAATACAAGCGGAAGACATCATCAGCAACAACGAACACGTCGGCCGGCGTATGCTCCGTATCGTGCACCCCATAAGCAAGAGTTTGCCCTCACACTTGTTACCCATAAAGTACTTTTGAACGCAATTGTAACGGAGGCCCTGAAGCTGACGTTCTTGTTTCTCCACAAAAGTAAGCCGACCAATAGGTGGAGTGGATGCAACGGTGGAAGAAGGCGCAGTAGGGGACATGTAGTGGTGTGAGGCTAAGCGGCTACAGGAATCGCCAAAGCGATGGACGGTGATCTGATTGCCTCTAATTACCGTGCCACGAAAAAGGTTTCGACCAGTGATGATGAGTTGCGTAATCCCAACTCGCGTCCTAGCGAAGGTGTAAGACCCGAAGTAAATAGAGAAATAAGCTTTCGATCGGATGTTGGGCCGCCGACTTTATTTAACAACTTCTCAAAATTTGCCCGATAGGCGATAACGGTAGTTTGCTGCTTTAATTTGGAAAATTGTCCAAAAAATTCATGGTAGTAGTTTGGATCAAAACGAACCAAAAGCGTTCCAGGTACGAAACCCCAAACCTCATTGCCGGTACCAAAACAAATTGGCAGCTTCGCCGTCTAACAACACGCCCACTAACTGAAGCCATTGTCCAGCAGAATATGAAAAAAATGAAAATATTGCTCGACTTTCAATAGCCAGGCGTGAGGATCGGTACCTGCAAATTTGGGTGTGTCTACGCGCAACTTTTGATTGCGTGAATTCGGACCTCTGTAATTGGGTGGAAGACTCGATGGTTGAGTACCGTAAGTGAAGTACCCAAAATCCATAGATCCGCCGCGTTCGTGACCTTAACCCTCCAGAAAATGATGTCTTGTGGGTGGGGCTGGCCCGTGAACAGTAGCAGTTGGGTATGTAAACTCAAATGCGGGTATGTGGCCCCAGTCGGGTCTCGATGTATTAGGGAATGGACCTGGTTAACTATTGGGAAGAGTTCCCGTTTGAAGAACCGGCTGGAATTGTGTCTGGTCTGCAAGGTTAGGGTTGGATTTTGTGGCTGCGCCTGGCGTATTGCGGCGACGCATGGCTGAAACAGAGCAGCCATCTGCAGTTGGTGGGCTGGAAGAGTTTTTGGCGTAAAATCTACCAGAGGAAAGTTGAGTAGAGGCGGCTGGAGGCCACGATCCTGGAAATTCAACGTGACCTGTTGGTTTGCTATGGAGGAGGACGGTTGGACGACGTAGCTGCCGGCCGCATCCATTGGTGGCTGGATCGAATAGAGAGTCGCGGTCATAACCGCTGCCAGCATAGACTTGAACTGGTTGATCGGGACATATTCTTTGGTTTGTTGTTGGCAGAGCAAGTGTGTTGGCTGCGGGGCTGTGGAATTGAGTCCGAAAATGTTGAAGGTGATGTTCGCCTATTGCTCTGCACCGCATCAAGGTCTTGGAGGTCAACTACTTCGTTCTTACATGTCTGTCACGCGCTTGTCGAAGGCGGAAAATTTTTCGTCGAATTCGAGCATGAAGGTAGTTAACAGCTCGTCGAATAGGTTTTAGAGTGATTCGAGAGTAATTGCTGGTGAGTTCGACATGATTCCACCAGTTGAGGATGGTGAATCACAATGAAAGCATCACTTGATAGCAAGTTGTTGAGTCAAAGACCCTTGAATGTGTTTTGGTTGGTAATTGTTTTTGAGTGATGAAAGACAAAGGCATAAGCAGCAAGGCATTTCAGATACTTCAAGGCCTTGAGATATTGACTGAACTTCAAAGCCTTGAGAGTTATTCTATTCTGCTATATGTTCTAACAATTCTGTGTTGCAGATTGGATATCTGATTATACAGATAAGGTATTTACTGCATATACTTATGGATTACACTATTTATATATCTAACACAATTGCAGATGATCAGAATAGGAAGAATCAAAGTTATCTGGGTTTAACTTTGAATATCTGTGAAGAAGGTTCAGAGCTTCAAGGCCTTGAGATGTACCCTGAGCTGCTGACAGATTTTACAGAACTAAGTTGATTCTTTCTTGCAGGTTGTGATTCTTAGTATTGTGATTATTTACTCACTTCTAAGTGTCTTAAACTTGTTTTTCATGATTCACATGTATTAGAACTTATACAGGTTATTGTTCTAATCTGTTAAACAGTTTTATCAGAAACTGGATAACCAAACAGTCATATCACTGTTATTTTTCTGGATTTTGTTGTTGCTGTGTTTCAATGCTGTTGCAGGGTTGTTAAACGTGCAGGAGCAATCTCAACAAACTCCAACAGATATCCACTTAGAGCAGTTTGAATTTCAGTTGAAAACAGAAAGATGATTTGTAGGAACTGAAATCCTAAAATCTCTCAATCAGTTGCAGCTGTGGATAAAAGAGACTGGTTTGAAGTTTTGAAGACAGAGAGGCTTGCAGAATACTCAGAGAGGTGTGAAAAATTCGTGGGAGATCATTCATTCAAATACACAATCATTCAAGCTTCAATCCTGATTCCAGAAGATCAAATCATTCTAGTTTTTTTAGAAGAACACATCCAGGCTTCAACAACTTATCTTTTTTACTGTGTTCTTCACTTATACTTTAATCTGTGTATCTTTATATTATCTTAAACCTCACTTAACCTAGTGGTTGTTTGTTCAAGTGAACAACAAGAGGTTCTTGTTAGCTCAATAGTTAGTAGCTGGAACTAGATAGGTTTGGAACCACAAGCTGTATAGGTGTAAGGGAAATCACTTAGGCTTGAAGATCTAGGACTGTTTCTGTGTGAGTAATAAGAAGTGTTTGCCCAATCCTGGTGGGATTAGATCCCTCAGGCAGAGATTTGGTCCATTGGGAATGAACTCTGTAAATTGCTTTGTGTTCTTTACTTTACAGTGTGATTATTATCTGCTGCACACAACTCAAATCAAACTAGGGTTCAAAAGCTGTTTAGAATTGTTTACAGTTCAAGGCCTTGAAGCTTTCTATTTTGCCTTTGAAAGTTTCAGACAGTTTACTAAAATCTCAAGGCCTTAAGATTTGAGTTTCACACAAAGTCATTCTGTTAAACTTTGAATTTTGCAAAAAGTTTTCATACTTTATTCAACCCCCCTTCTAGAGTATTTAGGTCCTGTAGTTAGTCTACATTACACACTTTCAATTGGTATCAGAGCTTGTGTCACTGTTTTAGATCTAACAATCTGGTGAGTATGTGTAATGTAGGAGATGGTGAATTCTCACAAGGAAGGGCAGCCAACAGACCTCAACTATTCTGTGGTGATAACTTCATGCACTGGAAGGCATTGATGAAGATGTTCAAGACATGGAACTATGGTCAATAGTTAAGAATGGTTGACACGATTTCTTAACGCGTATACGCAAGTGCACGATCAAGTAGTAAGTGGAGTATTTTACGACTCCGAGTATCGAACCCAAGGGAAATAAACGACTACTAGCTAATTAAGAATCAATTAGAAGATACCTAAGTAACCGGTAAGAAGTGGTTTGAGTTTGAATGTTCGTCGCCCACAAACAAGCGACTAAATAAAATGAATGTAGCGACAATATTTATGTATTTTTCAATTAAAATAAATTAATCAAAGTATGGAGAAAACTAGGCGATCTATGAATCATCTAGGGTCTTTAGACAGTTCCGGAATTTGTATTGAAACACGTTACACACTAAATGATTATGCCGGGTAATAGCACTTACAATCTTCTGTCGATCTCATGTAATTTTACGTAACATTTTACTTTGGGTCCTGTCGGTCCACCTCCATCTACCGTTACGTTCTAGCTGGCTAGTCAACTTCGTTCACCGGGTCCTGTCGGTCCACCGATTCACTCACCTAACTAGTTCAACCAAATCTACCCACACATGACTACTCCTATTCATCTCACCTATCGGTCTCAATGATTCGGGAATAAAAACATGATCTTACTCGTAACCGGGTTAAGTCTCTGTCGAGCACCCACCTAGTTCACTAACAACTCCGGTTCGCGACTCCCTTGTTGCTAAGAATTAAGCCTAGATCATGATTTCTAATCAATTAGTTTGTAACATTAAGCTATGAATTCAACTAGCTCATCATCTTCATCTAACATGGTCATTCCATTCATCACTAACACGTGTCAATAGCCTTAGCTTACGGATTCACAATAGAAGATGAAGAAAAATAAACATTAATTGGATCAAACGCATGAATCAATCAACAAAATCCGGAAAATAAGTCTAAGTCATAACCCTAGGCTCTCCATAGAGCCTAACAAAGAAATTAGCTACTCATTGTTATGCAAAAATCACAAGTATTCTCCATAGAATGATAAAGAGAGGGTAAGAGAAGAATCAAACGATGAAATCGCCAAAGCTTTGGCGAATCCGTGCAATCCCCAAGCTCCTAGGTGCTCTCCAATGGCTCCCGTACGTGAATATTCTCTATTAGGTCTTCTCTGCCCGTTTTTTACCAGCTGGGCACGCTTCTTAATGTTATTTTTCCGAAATTGCACTTCAGGCCCTCTACTTTGTAATTCCCGGACAGAATTGTTTGCTGATTTTGCGCGGGCTGTATCTCCCTCATACGGACTCGTCTTCGGGCCTACCATATATCGTTGGAAAGCTACGGATGTCTACTTTCCAATGCCGCAAGCCTTGCTCCAAAATTCGTTGTAGATTTTCCTGGGCATCGAAAAGAGTGCAGGCTGGTCCTGTGTGACTTTTCCAACTTTTCTTCGTTTGTGCGTCTCCTTTTCTCCTCTTCATCTAGCTCCATTCCAAGCATATCCAAGCATCTCATAAGCTCCATTGCACCTATTTTACCTGAGATACACAAACAACCCGTGCAATTATCATAGCAAATATGAGAGAAAACATGCAAAAATAAGCTAGAAACACAACTTTTCACTCTTAGGCTTATACGTCATCAAATTCACATATTTGTGCAAATATAACATATAAATCATGTGAAATAAGACTAATAAAAGTACTAAGAAAGTATAATAATAACTCCTAAAAGAGAGTTATCAAATACCCTCACACTTACCTTTTGCTCGTCCCGAGTAAAACCACTATTTACTAGCCGACTCAAGACGGAAATGACACAAGACTCGACAATGCAACAATATGATGCAAATGCAAACTACGACTCGATCCTAAACAAACACATATATACACAAAACATACTTTTTATCTTTTTGGTTGAGATCGGGCAATCTCCATTGGCTTAAATCGGTTATCATGAAGTGATGAGAATCCTAGGAACAAAGCATGAGTTGAAACTAAACTCGACAACGAGACTCTCCCCTAGTTATTATAGAAAGCCTAACTTTACTAAGTACAAGAGTACGCTACCTCTTCGCGTGTGCCACGAAATAAGAGACTACGCTAGGCAAAGCCACATCCAAGGTCCGAGCTCCTAATCCGCTAACGGTTTTCACATGATGAGGCTTAGGGACATATGGATAATCTCGTCGAAATCAAGTCCTAAGCGTCACATTCTCACATCAAATCCCACATCTCACACACCCTCACCACAATGATAGAAACCGAAACCCGAAGCTTACCACCTCCGGCACTCAATTCCCTCAAACCCCGATACAATAGTGATCTCCGTGGCCATCGTGGTTTGTCGTGCATGAAACGTGAACCGTCGTCGTCAAAGTAGCTCCACCACTCGTTTCAATTCAATTCCAACTCAAACTTTATTTCATCTCTCCTTTTTCTTTTTCTCTCATTTTTTTTCATTTTCTTTATTTTTTTTTATTTTTCTTTCTTTTTTTTTCACAATTCTCTCAAAATACCATCAAATTCCAACAATAATATCCGAGTGGTCTTCAAATACTAATCAAATATGCTAGGAGAAGGAAACACGTAAATCGATGAATGAATATCACATAAAAATATCATCTCCTCCTAACTCAATCAAAGTCCATGTCAAATCCAAGCCGCAAAATCAATGAAGTACATGTGTGGGAGTGGAGTCGTCGCAAGCTCACTCTCAATGTCCGAAGTCAAAAGTTGACACCCCCACACTCGACTGTAACCATAACCCCTCTCATGTAGTCCCGAAGATGAATGTATCTCGTGCCTAATCCAACCGATCCTCCTACACCAAGTTAATCAAAACCGGTACCTAGCACGATCCACCAATTAAGTTCTCCCAACCCTGTAATACCCCGATATTTTTCGGGGGTATTTTTGGGAGTTTAACGAATTTTCTGGGCCACTATTTGAGATTTATAAAAGTATTTTCCTTTACTAAATAGTTTGTTTTCACACTATTATTATTATTATTATTATATTTTATTATTATTATTATTATTGTTGTTGTTGTTGTTGTATTATTATTATTATTATTATTATTATTATTATTATTATTATTATTATTATTATTATTATTATTATTATATTTTATTATTATTATTATTATTGTTGTTGTTGTTGTTGTTGTTGTTGCTACTACTACTACTACTACTACAACTACTACTATGTTTATTATAATTAGTTTTAACAAAAAGTCTTTGTGTTTCCTTTAGAAGATAGTTTTCTTCCTATTATAATTATCATTATTAGTGTTATAGTTATTATTAATATTATTATTATTACTTTTATTTTATCAAAAACATTTGTTTTTAAAGATTACTGTTGTTTTAGTTAGTTATGTGTATAGAAGTTGGTGAAGTGTAACGGGTCGTGTAATGTTATAGCGTGACCAAAAGTGTGACTTTTATTTTATTACGTAGCAAACCACCGCGTCAAGTGGTACACCCACCACACCTTATAGCTCCTCTCATCATCTTCTACCTTCCATCTTGTAACAGTGATTTTCCCCCATTTCCGGCGAAACCCACCACGGCAACATCTCAATTTGACCTCCAATCTTTCCAATTTTCGTCCTAATTCGTCCCAATCAAGCCGAGATCTCATCTCCCCATTCAATTCGCCATTTTGACTTTCCGATTTGAACCCAAAGATGCCATCATCGAATTTGATTTCTCGACTGGGTTTTCACCCAAATACACCCAGCAACTCTCGTCACTCTCTCTCTCTCACACTCCCTCCGCCTCTCTCTCGCTGCTCTGCCTTTCCGGAGAAGGCCCAGCCGGCGACGCCGCCGAACCAGGCCGACCCAGCACCCGACGACGCCACCGAACCGGGCCGAACCCAGCGCCACCGAGCCGGGCCGAACCCAGCGCCAGCGACGCCGCCGAACCCAGCGCCCGACGCCGTCCGTTCCCCCCTCCGCTTCCCTTCGCCGTCGTCCTCCCTCGCCGGCGAGCCAGAGGACCGAAGCCAGCAACAGCAGCGGCGGATTTGACCCCGTCGCCTCCATTGCCGTCTGCTTCGTCCTCGTTCTTCAATCGGTAAAACCCAAATTCATGTGTTTCCAGATCCCAAGTTATGTTTCTCACTTTCAATTTCTGGTGAAGCTTTGTGCATCAGTGGTTTATGTTGAAGGTTGATGTGTTGGGGTTTTGAGATTTGGGAAGAAGGTGTCCCGTTAGTGTAAGTATGTATATAGTTTTCACAAACTACAACTAATACCCCCTATAGTTCATAAACAATATTGTTTACCCGGTGGTTTGGTAAAAATACATTTGGTACTAACTAGTATTTTGGACATATGTATTATGATTATATTGTAATAAGTTTATTTTATTTTTTGATTTTTATTTTTTTTTTGAAAATATAATTTATTAATTGGGAGGAGTTAGTATCTTTATAAATGATAAAGTGGTATTTGAAATGTTGTAAGTATGATTTTTTTTATTATGTCTTGTATATATCGGAAAATAAATTCTTTTCACTTAGTAACATTATTTTCATCAATATAACTTTTATAATAAAATTCGTCGCCCCTTTTTTTTTTGGAATAATTAAAATAACTACCCTTTTTATTATATAAATGTACTTTCGTAAATCGAATTAATATCTTGGAATATTAAATAAACTTTTCCTTACCTAAATAATTACTTTTATACTTATAAACCACTATTTTTCTTAATAAATATGTATTCTAAATGTGCAACTCGTAGCTAGTAAAATATTAATTGTTTGGAGAAATATTTGGGGGTTGTACTTGCATTCATATAGGACATTTAATTGTTATTGTTATGTGATGAATTCTTGTTAATATAGGATATGTGTTATTGTAGATTCAAAATTCGTAGGAGGCGAGTTCGTTGAGGATCCCTATTACTAGTTACGTACTTGCTTGTGTGCGAAGATCTCTCTATTTATCAAGTAAGTTATATGCACAACATCTTTTGTTTCGTGTGCGTTATCTCAAACTTCAAATTAAATTTCTGCCTTACAATACTTTGGATTCTTTTAACGCTTTCTTACGAACGATTTGAGAAGCATGTGGTCAATATTTAAAATTGTGGTTTATTACTCCCGTGGTTTCTTGAACAATAAATGTACGATAATAGAATTGGGAACGGTGTACAGAGGATGCGCGTGAAGGCCAACGGCCGGGAACACCTATGTGTGATTTCCCTAGGGCATTGTACCCTCTTATTAATTGTGAAAGCTAGGAGTACTACCTATACATGTTTAGGTCACGACTGTATAGGGGTGTCGACACTTAAGGTCTCACTAGTTCTTTAGGGAGAATCGGGATGGACTGTGATATCCCGTAGAAGTACCCTCTTATTACTATTCCATCGTGACCTCTCTGTCCACACCGTACCTGTTGGGGCTCGTGTTATGCCTCAACCAAATAAAAGAATAAAATTGTGGTTACTGTTTATTTTTACTGTGCATATTCTCGTGTTAGCCAAAAACTCTGTTTTACGTGTTGTGGTATATTCTTACTCAGTTTTTACTGATAAAATGTTTTGCTGCGTCGGCTTTTGCTATTTTAAAACCGCAGGTTTGACTAAGCTAGCTGGGGTGGAACGCGCGCACAAGTCAAAGAGTAGAATTGACTAGAACACATATTTTAGTAGCTATCTCTTTTGGATTCAGCTAATTTTTTTATTATTTCTGTACAAAATTGTTGGAGGTTTATTCCTTTTATTTCAATAAAGTATTATTTGGATTATCGTTAAGTCGAACTAGCAGGAACCGTAGGATCCGGGTTGTTGCAGATGGTATCAGAGCCAGGTTCCAACGCTAGTGCGACTTTTCGATTTCCTGTAAACAAAGATTAATTATAATTGAGAACTTTTTCAAAATTTAAAATGGACATAGGACAACTAAAACCGGAAATTAAAACTAAACAAGCCGGGGATGTGGGTTAGCTTAGCCGTTGTTAAATTTTCTATGTGTTTTATGCTTATTTGAGAATCCATGTTCGTTAAGAATAGATAAATTGCTATGTGACTGCAACTTGTTAAGTTGTTAGCTATCCATGTTACATACTTGCTTTATTTGAGTTTATTTCCGTCGAGTATTGAGATTGACGCTAATGATATCGAGTTCATGTTCACCACTGATGATGAGGAGTAGATCCACACCCATCCCACCCTTAGGGTCATCGTTTATTGCATTGTTTCTATCGCGAGAGTGAACGCTTAGTTTACTTTGTGTTTTGATATTTACTTTTGGGATTAAGTTGTTTCTATCATTTAAATTTTCATGTGGATTATTTGATGGGTGGATCAATAAATGTTTACTGTTTTAAAACTTATGTAGTGCATGTATGTGGACTGGAATAGACTCTTTTCCTTCATATCATCTACCTTGCTAAGAAGACAGACTTACCACTCCTACCCCAATATCTATCGTCACCTCTTCCCTTAGCGGAGAAGTCATATCTTGTAATACCATGTACCTCGAAGTCAACCTAGAAGTATTAAGAGCCAAGCTACCTTCGGATTTGATTCTTTTCGATCTTCGTAACCTAGACATCATCTTAAGTATGGACTGGCTTAGCAAAAACGAAACAACCATAGAGTGTGCCAACCAAAAGTTAGATTCCATGGACCCGAAAGGTGAACGTCTATCCTGTAAGGGTATAATTAGTGGACCAAAATCCAAATCGTGTCAGCCTTGACCACCCTCTCATATGTGAAGATTTATGCAAACTCTCCAATACGATCCAGTACTTCGTATGGTCCGATGAACTTGGGGCTCAACTTTCCTTTACGATTAAAAGCATAACCACTTTTGGTAGGTGAAACCCTTATGAAAACTTTGTCGCCATTCTTGAACTCCAATGACCTTTCTTGAAATCCTCTCAAGTATCTTGTCGATCACGGACTGCCTTCATCCTTTGCTGAATCATCTGAATATGGTTTGTCGAGTCCTCGACCATTTGTTTTCCAAGAATAATCGTTCCGCTTTTTCCGCGCCAACACAGTAGTGTCCTACACTTCCTATCGTGCATTTCTTCATAGAATGCCATCCCTAAGCTATCATGGTAGCTCTTGTTATAAGAAAATTCGATTAGTGGTAACTTGTCCATCCATGAACCTCCAAGGTCCCAAAATGCCAGCTCTTAGCATGTCTTCCAAACGTCTGAATCGTCCTTTTAGTCTTTCAATTCGTATCTGGGTGAAATATTCTGCTCAACCTTAGCTCGGTAACCATGTTCTTTTGTAACTCCTTCCTGAAATGTGATATGAAGTTTGAATCGCTATCTGAAATATTCGAGCTAAGTGCTCCGTGTAGTCTTACCACATCCTTGATGTATGCGTCTTCCATCTTTTTCATGTTTCACGTGTCCTCCACAGAAATGAATCTTGCGCCTTGTTCAGTCTATCGACTACCATCTAGATCTGGATCAACCCATTCGTCAAAACAGGTAAAGCTGTAACAAATCCCAATGAGACGGAGTCCCTTTTTCAATCTCCAATTATTGCAATAGCCCGCCTGGTCTCTTGTGCTCGAGCCTGACCCTTTTGACAAATCAAACACCGAAAGATCCTTTGACAAAATCAGCTATTTTCCTTCTTCATATCCATCCACCAGATGTACTTTTTCAAATCCTCGTATAACTTGCCTTTTCCTGGATGTACCGATTATGGTGTGTTATGTGCTTCCTTCATAATCTTTCCTTTACTTCCGCGCATTTCATTGGTCCACACCATCTTTTCTTGAATTTCACCCTACCATCTTTCTCCACTTTGAAATCGAGTTCTTCACCCATGTTGATTTTCTCCTCGATCTTTTGTTCGAAATCACCCTCTTTCTGTCTTATTTGTTTTATCCACGTAGATTTCCATTACTATCGTCGAATTACACAGAATGTTACTCGTGGTTCTCTTCATGCAAACTCAAACCTCTAGCCTTCGAAACTCTTCGCAAAGCTTAATTGGCAAAACCCACATTGATTTTACCGTATAATTCGTATTCCAACTCAATGCATCCGCTGCTACAGTTGCTTTTCTTTCGTGGTATTAGATATTAATGTCGTAGCCCTTCACTAACTCTAGCAACCTTCTTTGACACATATTCAACTCATTTTGGGTGAATATGCTCTTCAGACTCTTGTCATCTGTAAAGATCTTGCAAGTCGTACCTTTGATATAATGTCTCCTGATCTTCAGTGCAAACACAATGACTGCCAACTCCAAATCATGAGCAGGGTAATTCTTTTCATAAGACTTTTGTTGCCTAGAAGCATAAGCGATCGCCGTGCCAGTTTTTCTTTTCATTAAAACACATCCTAGCCCATGCTTGAATGCATAGATATGGACTTCAAATTCTCATCCTTCATTACGTAACGTTCAAACATGTGCTGACGTCATCCTATCCTTCAGCGTTTGAGGTAGGTACAACCCATAACGTCTTTCATGTCCCAACTCAAAGCTTATGTTCCTGACCCGAGTCATATCCTTGTTTGCGAGCCTGTCGAACTTGATCTCTCCCTTACCCACACATCTTCGACCGGATTCGATTCGAGTGACGGGGACGCCACTCCTTTTAAGGGAGATGTGATTTAACAGCCCTGCATTTAATTACATGCATTGTCTTATTATATGTGCACATTAGAACTGCATAATTGCATCGGGTGATAATTGCGTTGGGTGATTTGATTTATGCTTGGGCGATTCGATTTATACTTGCATGGGAAGATTCCTTTTACTTTAAGCTTCGGGGACGAAGCTTTGTTTTAAGGGAGATGTGATGTAATACCCCGATATTTTTCGGGGGTATTTTTGGGAGTTTAACGAATTTTCTGGGCCACTATTTGAGATTTATAAAAGTATTTTCCTTTACTAAATAGTTTGTTTTCACACTATTATTATTATTATTATTATATTTTATTATTATTATTATTATTGTTGTTGTTGTTGTTGTTGTATTATTATTATTATTATTATTATTATTATTATTATTATTATTATTATTATTATTATTATTATTATTATATTTTATTATTATTATTATTATTGTTGTTGTTGTTGTTGTTGTTGTTGTTGCTACTACTACTACTACTACTACAACTACTACTATGTTTATTATAATTAGTTTTAACAAAAAGTCTTTGTGTTTCCTTTAGAAGATAGTTTTCTTCCTATTATAATTATCATTATTAGTGTTATAGTTATTATTAATATTATTATTATTACTTTTATTTTATCAAAAACATTTGTTTTTAAAGATTACTGTTGTTTTAGTTAGTTATGTGTATAGAAGTTGGTGAAGTGTAACGGGTCGTGTAATGTTATAGCGTGACCAAAAGTGTGACTTTTATTTTATTACGTAGCAAACCACCGCGTCAAGTGGTACACCCACCACACCTTATAGCTCCTCTCATCATCTTCTACCTTCCATCTTGTAACAGTGATTTTCCCCCATTTCCGGCGAAACCCACCACGGCAACATCTCAATTTGACCTCCAATCTTTCCAATTTTCGTCCTAATTCGTCCCAATCAAGCCGAGATCTCATCTCCCCATTCAATTCGCCATTTTGACTTTCCGATTTGAACCCAAAGATGCCATCATCGAATTTGATTTCTCGACTGGGTTTTCACCCAAATACACCCAGCAACTCTCGTCACTCTCTCTCTCTCACACTCCCTCCGCCTCTCTCTCGCTGCTCTGCCTTTCCGGAGAAGGCCCAGCCGGCGACGCCGCCGAACCAGGCCGACCCAGCACCCGACGACGCCACCGAACCGGGCCGAACCCAGCGCCACCGAGCCGGGCCGAACCCAGCGCCAGCGACGCCGCCGAACCCAGCGCCCGACGCCGTCCGTTCCCCCCTCCGCTTCCCTTCGCCGTCGTCCTCCCTCGCCGGCGAGCCAGAGGACCGAAGCCAGCAACAGCAGCGGCGGATTTGACCCCGTCGCCTCCATTGCCGTCTGCTTCGTCCTCGTTCTTCAATCGGTAAAACCCAAATTCATGTGTTTCCAGATCCCAAGTTATGTTTCTCACTTTCAATTTCTGGTGAAGCTTTGTGCATCAGTGGTTTATGTTGAAGGTTGATGTGTTGGGGTTTTGAGATTTGGGAAGAAGGTGTCCCGTTAGTGTAAGTATGTATATAGTTTTCACAAACTACAACTAATACCCCCTATAGTTCATAAACAATATTGTTTACCCGGTGGTTTGGTAAAAATACATTTGGTACTAACTAGTATTTTGGACATATGTATTATGATTATATTGTAATAAGTTTATTTTATTTTTTGATTTTTATTTTTTTTTTGAAAATATAATTTATTAATTGGGAGGAGTTAGTATCTTTATAAATGATAAAGTGGTATTTGAAATGTTGTAAGTATGATTTTTTTTATTATGTCTTGTATATATCGGAAAATAAATTCTTTTCACTTAGTAACATTATTTTCATCAATATAACTTTTATAATAAAATTCGTCGCCCCTTTTTTTTTTTTGGAATAATTAAAATAACTACCCTTTTTATTATATAAATGTACTTTCGTAAATCGAATTAATATCTTGGAATATTAAATAAACTTTTCCTTACCTAAATAATTACTTTTATACTTATAAACCACTATTTTTCTTAATAAATATGTATTCTAAATGTGCAACTCGTAGCTAGTAAAATATTAATTGTTTGGAGAAATATTTGGGGGTTGTACTTGCATTCATATAGGACATTTAATTGTTATTGTTATGTGATGAATTCTTGTTAATATAGGATATGTGTTATTGTAGATTCAAAATTCGTAGGAGGCGAGTTCGTTGAGGATCCCTATTACTAGTTACGTACTTGCTTGTGTGCGAAGATCTCTCTATTTATCAAGTAAGTTATATGCACAACATCTTTTGTTTCGTGTGCGTTATCTCAAACTTCAAATTAAATTTCTGCCTTACAATACTTTGGATTCTTTTAACGCTTTCTTACGAACGATTTGAGAAGCATGTGGTCAATATTTAAAATTGTGGTTTATTACTCCCGTGGTTTCTTGAACAATAAATGTACGATAATAGAATTGGGAACGGTGTACAGAGGATGCGCGTGAAGGCCAACGGCCGGGAACACCTATGTGTGATTTCCCTAGGGCATTGTACCCTCTTATTAATTGTGAAAGCTAGGAGTACTACCTATACATGTTTAGGTCACGACTGTATAGGGGTGTCGACACTTAAGGTCTCACTAGTTCTTTAGGGAGAATCGGGATGGACTGTGATATCCCGTAGAAGTACCCTCTTATTACTATTCCATCGTGACCTCTCTGTCCACACCGTACCTGTTGGGGCTCGTGTTATGCCTCAACCAAATAAAAGAATAAAATTGTGGTTACTGTTTATTTTTACTGTGCATATTCTCGTGTTAGCCAAAAACTCTGTTTTACGTGTTGTGGTATATTCTTACTCAGTTTTTACTGATAAAATGTTTTGCTGCGTCGGCTTTTGCTATTTTAAAACCGCAGGTTTGACTAAGCTAGCTGGGGTGGAACGCGCGCACAAGTCAAAGAGTAGAATTGACTAGAACACATATTTTAGTAGCTATCTCTTTTGGATTCAGCTAATTTTTTTATTATTTCTGTACAAAATTGTTGGAGGTTTATTCCTTTTATTTCAATAAAGTATTATTTGGATTATCGTTAAGTCGAACTAGCAGGAACCGTAGGATCCGGGTTGTTGCAATTTCGTGCGTATTAGATTCACGCACTCACGGCTCTCCACAACTGTGTCCATGATGTAATGGCATGGATCACCGCCACACCGAAGTGCGCAAGCCTACTCACTCACCCTCGCATCCCCTCGTAGATAATCAATGACGTGCAAGCAAGATGTAGAAATCAACGAAATGTATAATCACTCCCTCATCGAACCCCCTCAACTACACAACCCCCTCGTGACGCACTAAAGTGGTGATTCTAATCAATTTGTGATGAAGGCCAAGAATCGTCACCCTAGGTCCGAAGGCTAGCAAGAATCCAAGGTTCAAATTGGGGCGTCTAATGGTCCTACAAGGTGAGTTCTAAAAGCAGTGAGTGCTCTAATACACACCTCGCACAGCTGTTTCGTGTGCCACTACGAGGTGGGTTGACGACTACCTAAGACGTACACATGGATGTTCGGCTTGTTTAGCTCACACCTAGCTCAGCTCTTGTGAGAAAATAGGCACACACTTTGGCTTTAAAAATCACGTAAGTGTTAAAAATAGGTAGGCACTCCCGTAAAGAAAGTCTCTCTATACCTACTAGGGGGGACTCATGTCGTCACTCTCGGTCGCAAATCATGCTCCACGCCTAAAATCCTCACACTGCGCGATTTATCAAATTTTAGCCTCTTTTGATTGCCCTTTTCTCAAAATTTTCTCTTTTTAATTTTTTTTTTTGGATTTTTTTTCCCCATATAGTTCCTACACTACATGCAAGCCGACACGAACGAAACTACACAAAACAGTCGATAGGGTAGGTAGACTCAAATAAGAAAACGTGCAATATTAAACACAAACAAGTATATACACGACTAACAAATCACAATACGATATACTATCACAATATCACGACACGGACCACATAAATAAACACAATACGACACGAACAACACAAACAAGTATATACACGACTAACAAATCACAATACGATATACTATCACAATATCACGACACGGACCACATAAATAGACACAATACGACACGAACAACTATATGCAGACATGGCGATGCAAAGACTGACTGGCTAGTCAAGACTAAAACTCCCCCCACACTTGAGCGCTTCGTTGTCCTCAACGAATTTAGAGATTAACCAAGAAGACTCAGCATTCAAATGCGAGGGGCTGTGGTTCTACTCGGAGTCAAAGTCACGGCACAAGAAGGTAGCTACAACAAATTTAGAGATAATTCAAGCTACGTGCACGTGAACGAGTTGTGTGCACCGAAATTAAGCAAGTACTCAAGTAATTCCCTAGAATTATAAAAATAAAATCCTTGAGCAAGTACGATGTGCCTAAACGGTAAGTAAAGAGAGAGAAGAATACTCACAACCGACACAAGGTCGGGGACGAAATCCGATAGGTGCTGACTGTGATAGCAAGAACAATCCCCAAGCAAACATTGCACGGAACAATGCAAGCTCCCTTGCGGTCGAGTGTGTGGAACACACCGGGGTCGATTGATCCTGTTGCTGCTGACGAAAAGAGAACGAAGAATCCCCGAACTCGTTATGTGAGTTCCCTTGCGGTCGAGTGTGAACTAGCACACCGGGGTCGATGTCTGCGTCATACTTTTCATCCAATTTCGAACTCGGACAGAGAGCATTATGTCGATCAAATGGCAGCATAATGTGTTTCGTGCTTAGTCCATTCTTGAAGTACCACAAGCCAACTCTTTATCTTGAAGTAAGTGAGTAACAAGCTGCTGCCATGAACCAAATACAAAACCTTCTCCTAAGCCAATGCCCATTACCATGGCCAAACCCAATGCCTACCTCCTTAACCATTTCACCATTTCACCATAACCTTCTTTATAACCTGATACAAAACACCACTGCAACTAACTTCCAGTACCATTAAATCACCTACACCACAGACCCTAAAACAGCCCGTTATTCCACCATAATCAACCTGCTTCATCACCTTCAAGCCATAACTAACCTATACAATCACTCAACCTCATCAACGTCCATCAACCTAATTCACTAACAGCAGCTACAAACCAACCATTTCATAAACTACCCAAACAACACCCTGCACCTAATTCTTAAACCCACCATTAACAACTATCTAAAACCACCATCTACAACTCCAGCATTGGCCACCAATTAAACCCAGAACAGACCTCCTTCTCTACCACCCATAACACCAATTCATTACCCAATCACCACAACCTGACCCTGTTAACGAACCTAGCATCAGACCCCAACACAACCCACCTGCACTTCCAATCACCTATGAACCTGTAACTATCACCATCAACAACCACCAACTCCACTGGCGAGCAAACCGCAAGCATAACAGAGACTCAATTCATAGAGGGTTGGGTTCAATTGAGGTCGTATTTTAATTGCAATAGCAGCAGTGACAGGAAGGGATGATGCGGAATGGGTTGGGTTCCAGGGTCGTGTTTCTGTCGGCAATCAAGGCTGGGGTTCTGCAAATTGGAGAATGTGATGAACTGATTTTGGACGGAGAGGATGAAGGGGGTTTCTTGGTTCGATGGTGTAACACCCCTAATTTCCGAGAGAATTTTTAGTGCAATATCAAGACTTTGGGGGCGAATTTGTAAATAGGTTGTCACGACTTTAAAGTTTGAAATTCGGAGTGTTCGCGATATTCGGAAGTTGTTAGAATGATTTTGAGGCACTAGAAATATTGGGGGTGGTTGTGCAATTCTTTGAAATTAAGTAGAACATCTAATTCTAGTTTATACACTAAAGTTTGTAAAACTACACTTCTTACCCCTATGCATGATGGACACTTGTCCTAAGTGTTTTGACACAATTTCTATGAGTTGGCAACACCCAACATCTCTATTCATCATCTCTCAGCAGAAAATTACATCATCTTCCCATTATCTTTTTTTTTTCCCCTCTTCCTCTCAACCACCAAGAACACCACCACCTCAACCAAGGAACTACCACCAAACAGCCACCAACTCCAGACCTGCTACAACCCCGAGTAGCCCTCACCACAAGGATCAAAACGCCCCAAACAGTTCGGGATTTCATCAAGAAACGAGTGAGATATTCGGGTTTGAAGGTAAGAACCCTAGTTCAGTTTTTCGTCGATTTCTCCCTCCTCGTTGCAACCCATCACAATTAACACACATATTCTTGTTCCTTGTGTCGAGGCGAACCGGGGAAGCACAAGTATGCCCTGCAAATCGCCGGATTTTGCTCCAGCCACCGTGCCGCCGCCGCCAAACCTCCATGGCCGACCAAAAATGGTAACTCCTTCATTTCTCCACCAAATTCGATGTTCCTTACATCAATGTGATCCCCATGACCTTAGGAATGCATTAGAAGCATCAAAACCTGCCCAGATTTTGGTTAGGTTCGAGTTTTGTTTCATTTTTCACTCTTGGTTCGTTTTTCCGTCATGCACAAACAGCCCCTGTTCAAATGATCATATCTCTCTCGTTTTTAATCCGTTTTGAGCGATTCAGGACTTTCTGGAAACCTCAGACAATTGGCTACAACTTTCATGTTTTAAGTTTTGTCAAATTCGGTCTCTAAACCACCTAAAAATCGAATTGAAGTTGCTGTGTTCGTGCTTGTTCATGCTGAGTTTTTCCCACCAGCATTTTTGACCCAACTTTGGATCTCTGTATCTCCCTCGTTTTTGGTCCGTTTTGGATGATTCTTACCTTTCTGGAAAGCCTGGACATAGCTCTACAACTCTCATTAAGATTTCTTTGTTTGATTTCAAGTCTAACCTGTCTAAATTTGGCCTTGAATAGGGCTGGTTTGATGTGTTTCTGAACCATCAAAAGCTGAAAATTTTCTAAGTATAGAATCCTATGGTGAAACACCCATTTTCTAACCATTGTATCTTCTTCAAAACTTAATGAAATTTAGATTTGTTTTCTCCTGTGTAAAGCTGATACATAATACTTCATTTCATCGTCTCTGGGTCATCTTCAAATTTATAACGGATTTCTCACAAAACGAGCCTAAAGTTGCTAGTTTGAACTCGCAAAGCACTATCGAATTTGCCTAAGTATTGAATCGTGATTTTCATCCAACTTTGACTAGCGATATCTCCTTGAATACTTAGAGTTTCTAGGAGTTCAAATATGTTCTGGAATCCCTGAACTATCATCTTCAAAACCCTATTCTCAGATTTTCAAGTATCCCCCTCAATTGATTACAAATCAGCTCTAAAGTTGACTAGTTGAGTCGATTTTCTTCTATATTTGACTTTTGAATTCGACACTCTAAATGACGTTTCTAGCCTTAGTGTTCTTCACGAAACTTGCTCGTATTCATATTCTGAGTCTAAATATCAAGTTTGACCAAGTTTGACTTTTCAAAAACCCTAGTTTGACTGAACTGTATAGGAAGGGCAAAATAGTCATTTTACTTAAACTTTGAATCGAGTTTGTTTAGAAACTTGGAGTTTGTAAGCATGTATTGTATGCGTATTTGGAGTACACGTATGTAATTCTCGGCTAATGTTGACCAAGTCAAATGTTGGGGTCTTTTTGCAGTTTTACTAAACTTCGGGGGCCTATGTGCAATTAATTAAAACTTCGCATTTGAACAAGTTAATGTTTTGAGACCAACAACCTGACTTAGAAGGATACTTGGAGCCTTAAGAACGAATTATTTGAATCGGAAGTTATCAAATCAATGGTGGGGGGTCTTTTTGCAATTTTACCAAACTTTAGGGGCCTAAGTGCAAATTATTGAAAGTTGTAGATTTCGTTGCTAAGTTCATATGGAAAAGTTTGGAGTTAATTCTCGCATGTATTCGGGCCAATATGAGTATAATTTGGGATCTAGGAAGTTTCAGACACTGTACTAAACGGTTTTGGAGTATCAGGGGCATTTTGGTCAAGTTAGTTTGCATGACCCGCATTCCAATGCATTATTGCATACAACCTCATATAGAGGGTAAATGCTAATAGACTGTATACTTGACTTGTTTATATCCAGCCGTTGTTGAGGACCGTTCCGCAATAGACGAACGTGTTCGTATCGCTGCATTCACTGTTAGACCGGATTCACATGAGATGAGCGTTATATGAGTGCTAGCTTTGCTTTGCGCCTTTCATGGCTCAGAGGTAAGTACATATGTACGGCCTTTTTATATCAAAATCTGCTTATATGCTTGATGTTTCAAATGAATGTTCGCTATATGAAATAGTATGAGAATGCATGTTTTTCACTCGAAGTTGTTAAACTATTTTATTCATATCCCTTGAGAACTCTGGAAAACTACTTCCGAACTGTTGATATCTGATTCTGTTTATGTGAAAGAGAAGAAATAAAATACCTCTAATAGACTTAGGACGATGTACAGAGTACTGTTATTAATGGGAGGCGTCAAGCGATCCTCCATTTTCTTATGGCTAAGACCATTGAAGCAATGCTTCTTATTATTGGATAGAACGTCAATGTTCAAAAATCCGCCCCCGATGAGCCAAAATGTATCAAGATATTGAGGCCAAGGGGTTTATAGAGCTATAGAGTGCTACTTATACTTGTAAGGGTCACTACGGTATAGGGGTGTCGACACTTAAGGCCTTTTAGCTAATGTTGTGAGCGGGGTTGACGAATGGGCTCCCTTAACGCTCGGGTGAAATAGGGTTTGATAGACCCTAGAAGGAACCCTTAGTGGTTATTTCGTGATCCCTCTGTCTACATCGATCCTGCTGGTGGCTCTTGACACGCCTCAGCTAAACTAAACTGTTGATTGAAGTCGAAATATCAAAATTGGCTACTTATTAATGTTGTTTGTGGCTCTTGATATGCCCTTATTGATTTGAAATGAATTGTAAATCTTGGCTACTCATGAAGTACTATCGTTATCAGTTCAAATGAACTTGTTTACTCTGGATATTTTACCAACTACTCGTGGTTTCTCCATGTTATTAAATTGAGAGGTTTTGTTACTCGTTTACTTCCAGTTGTTCCAAATTCTCCAACATGATAGCTTTACTATTTAAATCTTCTAATTTGTTTCAACTCATGCTTCCGTGCCACTCGATGCTTTACATGTCGTAGTATGTATTTACTCAGTTTTTACTGATTATTTCTTCAAAACTGCGTCGGCATTTGCCATTTTAAAACCGCAGGTCGTCAATCAAGTTTGGGGAATGGGAACGCGCACCGAGACGAAGACGTTTAGTTTAAGTTATATCACTTAGTAGATGACATAGATTATTTCACACATTTCAATTGTAAACTTATCTTCTCAAAATTGTTTTATTAATTAGCCAAATTGTAATATTTGTGAACTTATTTCTACTTTTGGTTATCGATTGTCGCGTTAACCCTGAACCGAGATCCCGGGTTGTTTCAGATGGTGGTCTGGTAGTGGTTGGAATTGCTGGATTTCTGGGTTTCCGAAGCAAGCCGCCGGCTTTAATGGCTTCCGGCGGCTGGGTCGGTGGTTGGGTTGGTCTTCTGTCGGGGATTCAGGCGGGGATTCGAATTGGCGGTCGCGGTTATCAGAGAGGGCGGAGTTTAGTGGGTGTTTCGTGAATTGGAGGTGGGCCTTGGTTGTGGGTTACGGCTGTGGATAAGGAGCATCTGGGTTCATCGTGGTCGGGGAAGAAGCAAGCCGCCGGATTGAGAGGCGGCGTGAAGATGCGACGGCGAAACCTCAGCAGCTCGCCGGAGAATCGAGGGAGAAAAGCTCCGATTGAAAGATATGATCTGCGAGAGTTGTCTGGGTTCGAAAGAGGAAGCGCACGGGCTCTGGTATAGCCCCGATGGAACACAAAACTTAGCAGAATTCTTTTTTTTACCCTCAAAAAATCATGAACTTCCATCTTTACCCCTGTTCGTGTGAACAAATGGGGTGTTCGCACGAACAGTGTTCTCAAGAACACTATTTTCTGTTCCTAATATTGGGCAGTGGGTTTTTGGGGCTTGGCCGTTCCTGCGAACACAGGGGGTGTTCGCGCGAACACCCCTGACTCCAGCTTTTTTTTTTTCAAATTTTCTATCCCGGACTCCGATACGTGCGTGTAATATAGCGTTGGAAAGCTCGTCTCGCGCCCGTTTTGATTTTGCACAAGTGACTCCAAATTTTCTGGAGTAAACTCGGAATTTATGACCTCAAAGTCTGTGATTGTTACGTCGCTTTCTCGGTTTTTCTGCGTTTCCTCTTTTCACGCATCAAGAAGCGGAGTCCGGACCGCGTCTCCAACCTGTATGCCTGCACGACTCAATTCAAATATAAGATCCTCACTCTCTCACCCCTCATATAACAAAACGGTATTAAAAACGCACACGACAGTATTTAAAAACACACTCTCTACACTAAAGCATAAAAATACGTTGGGTTGCCTCCCAACAAGCGCTTGTAATTTACGGTCGACGGCCCGACCCAGTTACCTCTGCCACCTCACGAGGGTGGTCTGGCACATTGTGCCGCTTCCAGCTTAGCTTTCCTGTGTTGGATTTGAAGCACTGCTTCATGTGCGTGCACCGCTGATGGCTTATTTCTTACCCAGTAGTCAGGTGGATCCCCTTGCGACAACTCTGGGATTTGGCGCTTCACTTGTACAACAAATTGCACCCCTGGCTGACACTCCCATGAACACTGGGGTGACGGTTTGAAGACCCGAAAAGTCTCCATGTCATCATGTACCCTCATAATCAGTTCTCCATTCTCTACGTCAATGAGAGTACGACCAGTTGCCAAGAATGGCCTACCCAGAATTAGCGGAACATCACCTACTGGCATATTGACAGCGTAAACTATCTGCTTTTTCGCAAGTGTACGATCAAGTAGTATAGAGTATGTAATTGCGACTCTGGTTGTCGAACCCACGAGAACAGTTTAAGTTTTTGCTAATCAGAATCAGAATAAGATGCAAAGTTTTATAAAAAGGAGGAAGGTTTGGGATTTGATTATACTAACTTATAATAAATAAAAACAGTAAAGAGACTTATTTTATTTTTCTGCTGAATATTTTGCTGAAATTGTTGTAGTTGTAAAAGTTGATAATTCTAAAAATCTAGATTCCAGGATCCCCTAGGGTTATTCTCCAGCTTTCACAGTTTATTTGATTTCAGAAACACACAGTGGTTTTGTTTATGCCAGCATACCAATAGTACAATCTCCTCTCGGTCTCATGCACTTATCACTCGACTGCAGATTTTCGGGTCCTCTCGGTCCACCTAAATCTGCAGGTTCGTTCTAAGTCTGCTAGGGTTACAGGTTCTCCTCTCGGTCTCCCCCTAAACGTCTAACAGTTGGTCTGATGCTTCTAGGCTAGTCCCCTGATTCTCTTCACCTCTCGGTCCATCAAGGCAGAGTACTAAATCCTGTCTTTTCTTCCTAACATTCACTGGTCACTCTCGCGCACCAGGTCCTGTCTATAACACTCCTGGGTGATCAGGCCATTCATGTATGTAAATAAAATCAAAGACAGAATAATAAACAAACCAATCTGTATTAAGACTTAGCTAGCCATGCATCTGAAAATCAAAACATCCAAGTCTGCTGAATTCATAAACCCTAGGTTCACCGAGAACCTAGGCAAAAGGTCTAGCTAGCTTGCATTATTGAAAGACAATGTTTCATAAAAAGAGAAAAGATCAAACTAGTTATTTTTGAAGATACTGGAAAACTGCTCCAATCCTGCTCTGCTCCAAATCCTGGCTGCTGTGAAACTGGCTGCTGATGATGATGATAGCTGTGGTATGCCTTCGTAACCCTAAAACAGTGCTGGGACACCTCCTTTTATATTGCCACAGTCTCCAAAACTGATGCACGAAATTCCTGTTTTACCCTCGAAAAGATCCGTCCTGGAAGATTCTGGAACACGTCCGTGCGTTCAAACGCACACTTCCTGCGTATGAACGCAGTGCGTATGAACGCACACCCCCCCTGCGTATGAACGCAGTACTTAGTCAATTTCCTCTTCTGGCTCCTGAACCCATGCGTTTGAACGCACGACTTCTGCGTTTGAACGCACCCCTTGGTCGTTTCTTCTCCTGAGTGTTGAGCCCTGCGTATGAACGCACAACCTGCGTTTGAACGCAGGACTTAGTTTTTTCTGTGCTTTTGGTCTATGCCTCCTGCGTTTGAACGCAGCCTGTCTCTGCGTATGAACGCATGCCTTAGCCAAATTCTGCCATTTTTCCCTGCTGCCTGCCTTGTGCGTTTGAACGCAGCTTCTGCGTTTGAACGCACAACTTAGTCATTTTTCCTCTTTTCTGCTCAGCTCTTCTGATACACTGCCTTCAATCCAAGTCAATCTCATGCATTTTTCCGGCACCTGTTACCTGCACATAACACGCACCCGCGATCATATCCAACAAACAAAAAGTATGCATAAAATTACTCAAATTTTGCAACCATGATATACAAATCTCTGCCTCGTATCAGGTAGAAAATAAGCTGAAAATGGCCAAACTCAACTCTCACAGGGTTAAAACCAATGGTAAAAAGATGTCCCAGACTAATACATTTTCAAGCTGTCAAAATACCCCCACACTTATCTCTGCTCGTCCCGAGCAGACCCTTGCATACTGTCCTGCAGACCCATTTTTTGCATACTTTAATTTGCATACTTCCCCTCTTTCACAGATTCACGACACAGACCAAAACACTCGATAGATACTGACTCAGATACAGAATATACACAAACTGACTCAAGACACAACAAATTTTTTTTTCTCTCTTTTTTTTTTTACATATATATATATATATATCTTCTGAAATTGGGCAACCTCTCTATCATAAACTGAAATCATCAAATCCTCACTAGCTTATTTCGACTTTCCACAACACGCAGCAGGAAATGATATAAACTGATCCTATGCACAAATTCACTAAGGTATCCCCAAACATCCACCAAACCAACCAAGACAAGGCACGTCTTTTGACTTTGAGGGTCCAGACATCTTTAGTCAACAGATAGTTTTTCTTCGCCAAGTCATTTGAGGTTTTCAGACCCTCTTAGCCGTTATTGCGTTTGATTTGCAAATTGTCCCATTGCTGGGAGACACATCTCCTGTGTAATACGGCTTGACTTTAATTTCCCTCCCAAGCTCCAAATTGGATTGAATCCAAATTTTCCATGTGAATGGAAGCACATTACGTTGTTTCTCCTTAAGCACAAAATATTATTATTTTTTTTTTTCATTTTTTTTTTTAAACTGTTTTTTTTTTTTTTTTTTTTTCATAATCCCCTCTGTTTTTACAACGGTGCAGTGAAGCGTTAGGAGTGTAGGCTTTTTAGGATTTTCTCTTGGAACCACCTTAAGGGATGGTGGTGCACATTCTACAACTTCGCTTAGGCTACAGATTTGTACCACATAAAACCAACTCAACACGAAGGTCCACCCCAGATTCCAAGAGTCCACTAGTTTCTACGGGAAACAGAATATTCAACTATCTAAAGACCGAATCTGCCTAGCACACTAGAGAAGTCAAAAGTATGCCTGTATCTACTTTCCACATTCCTGAATACCCGGGATAGCCTGTCGTGAAAATTGTGCACAAAATACTAAAATTGAAGTATCCCTGCTACGGTGCTTCCTACTCTAATAAGCTCTTTCATTGGACTCTCTTCAGTTTCTAGGTCCTAAGTTGCCCTTTCTCAGAAAAAAATATTTATTAATTTTCCCTATTATTATTATTTTTTTTTTTTTTTATATATATATATATATATATATTTTTTTTTAATCATGCAAGGTCAGAAAGATTGGTGGGTAGACTCAAAATAAAAAAAAAAAAACGTGCTGACTCAAAAAATGCAAATAAAAATAAAAATAAAATGGACCAAAATATGCTGACATGGCTATGCAGGAGGACACGATTCCCCACCCCCACACTAGAGGTGGCGCGTCCTCGCGACTCTACTGATCTGGTCGGTAACTCGAATCTGTGTTCTCCGGAGTAGACTGGTCAGTCGGCTCGGGAGATGGTGAAGGGGTGCGCCCTCTGGCGCGCTTCCTCGCAGCATGGCGTGCTGCGGCAGCGGTACCAGCGTGGCTGGCACCGGGATGGGCACTGCTGGCCCCTGGGTCTGCATGATCTCTCCTAGGTGGGTACTGGGTACCGGGTCTGCCGGGGTCACCGACACTGTCTCCATGTTCCGGGCTCGGTGTGGGGTCATGGCCAGAGAAGCTATCAAATGGCCGGCTATCCTCCATTGTCCAGCTTGGACAATTATCACTAGAATAGCGGGCTGGAAAGTTAAACTGCCTACCACGCATGTTACTCTGAATTTCAGCAAGTGCCGACTCATGAGCTCTCATGGCAGCTGTGTGGGCGTGGTAGATGTGCTTCTGGGTCTTAAACAATTTGCCAAGACCCCTGGCCATTTTCTTGACCGTCTTTACCAGGTAGTTTTGTACTTTTTCTTGGGCCTTAATTTTCTTTCTGACCCACTCCTCATGCTCAGTCCTCTCCAGGCGCCCAAAAGAGCTGCGCCTGGCCCCTCTGCTAGACTGCCCCAAGTCAGGGTCGTGCTGCCTGTGTTCGCTGGAACTGGCAGAACGGGGCAGTGGGAAGGGTCCTGGTAAAGCTGGTAAACCCCCATCAGTGGGAGGAGGCGGTGGTGGCATGCCACCACCCCCACCCTGAGGTGGAACAACATCATCATCATCGTCCACTTGGACATATTCAGGAGGGCCGTGAATGGCCTCCTCCAGCGCACATCTCATGTTCTTGTACTTGCGTACTTGAACAGGTCGAATGTCTCTCAGCTCGCCAGGAATGACCACACGATAATCCTGCGCCATTTTTGTCAACATCCCCAGAAGACCCAAACCCTTCTTGCTATGGGTCTCCCTCCTTTCCCGGAAAAACTCACAAATAATCTCCGGGAGGCTCACAGGCTCCCGGGCCATCAAACAGTACACAAGCAGGGCAATATTATAATCAATGTGGGTAAAGTGTTTTATACCCACAATTCTGTTGTTCACCCACTCTGTCCACCATTTCGCCTCCCGGATCAGGTAGGTCGATGGCAGTTTCCGGTAAGAAGGACTCCTCTCAGGGTGGTACCAGACAGCGCCGGGGACACCAGCACACAGGGTGGTCAGGATCTGCTCACTCAACTGCTCAGATGGATGACGTCTCAGTTCCTGGAACTGACAGTCATCCAACACCAACTCCAGACCCAGACTCTCTCGGATACTCTCTGGGGTGATTCTAATCCATCTCTTTCTGCAGTAAATCCAGTCAATTGACTGGACTTCACTGTTCATGCACTGCTGGAGATTGCTATAAATCTCCTTAGCCAGCACAGAACTGACCCGCAGATTGGGAAACCCAGTAAACAAATCCCCAAACTGATCCTGCCCAGTAAATTCAAACAGTTCATCCCCCATGGCTACCCTGTCACGTGGAAAGGTCCTCTCAGCGGGTATGTCATACCGAATCTTTTTGTCTTGCAAAAAGAAACGGTGAGCCTCCATGTTAACAAACCTATGGTCGCAGAAATAGTTAGGCCTAAGCAGACGGCAGTCTATGATGTTCAATGGTGCAATAGCCCTATCCGGCCTCATGAAAGGTTGATCCACGTCCATTTCAGATTCAAACAGTAAAAATTGAAAATATGCAGAGAGAATGAAAAGATAGAACCTGGGTACCCGGAGTGAATCTTACGGGTACAGATCTGAAAATATCTCTCTGAGATGAATCTGTTGGTGTTTGAATCGGCTGATTTGGATCACCCCCACACTGTTCCTGACCTTCTGGCGGTGCTGCGGTGGTCGTCGGAGGCTGCTGGCGGCGGACTGCTCTGGCGGCTGCTAGGGCAGAGAGAATTTTCTAGAGAGAGAGTTGAAAACTGGAAGACTTGTGTGGAAATGAGTCACTGTCATCCGTACAGTATATATAGGCGAACTTTCAGAAATTGCAGAATGGCCCCAAAATTTCAAAATTTTTCAAAATTTTCCGAAATTTTTGATCCCGCTCAAATGTGCGTTTGAACGCAGGTCCTGCGTTTGAACGCACTACTTAATTTTTCTGGAAAATTTGAAGATCTGATGAGCTGCGTTTAAACGCAGGTTGTGCGTTTGAACGCAGTGCTTGAACGCTCTTGAATTTCTTTGGGCCTGATGAGTTGCGTTTGAACGCACATGAGCTGCGTTTGAACGCAACGCTTATCTTCTGCATCTCGGATGAGCTGCGTTTGAACGCATAGGAGTTGCGTTTAAACGCATGCCTTTGTCTCTCTAGAAAATCTCTGCTGATTGGGTCTGCGTTTGAACGCAGGATCTGCGTTTAAACGCACGCCTTAAGAATTTTCACCTCTCCTTTGTCATCTTGCGTTTGAACGCACTGTGTTGCGTTTAAACGCACCACTTGGTGGCTGAAAATTTTCATGTTGTGATCTGCGTTTGAACGCAGGTCTCCTGCGTTTGAACGCAAAAGTGTTAGCAGTTTCCAGTGTTCTTCCTGTCCATTGGTGGGGCTGCGTTTGAACGCAAGATTTCTGCGTTTGAACGCACTGCGTTTGAACGCAAATATTCTGCGTTTAAACGCACGCCTCTGCTTCCTGAAATCACTGAATTCAACATTAAACCCCTCTTTCTCACTTTTCTCTCAAATTATGAACATTGTAAAAATTATATAAAAACAACTAACCTACGTTGGGTTGCCTCCCAACCAGCGCTTGTGATTTACAGTCGACAGCCCGACTTTGTTACCTCTGCTGTAATCACGGACTGTCGAGGTAGAGTGCCTCCACCTCCATGATTTCCTGAGAGTCCCTGTATGGCTTGACTCTGTTCCCATTCACCTTGAAAACTGTATTGTCCCTTGGGTTCTCCAGCTCCACCACTCCCCATGATGTAATGTCCTTCACAATAAATGGTCCAGACCATCTTGAGCGCAGCTTCCCTGGATAGAATTTCATCCTTGAATTGTATAGGAGAACCTTCTGCCCTATTTCTATCTTCTTTGGTAGAATGCGGTTGTCATGCCACTTCTTCGTTTTTTCCTTATAAATTTTGGCACTCTCGTATGCAGTTTTACGAAATTCCTCCAGTTCAAGGAGTGCCATCTTCCGTTTGTTTCCTGATAAACTGTGATCCATATTCAGCTGTTTGATTGCCCAGTAAGCTTTGTGCTCCAATTCTACTGGTAAATGACATGCTTTCCCAAACACCAGCTGGTACGGGGACATTCCCAGTGGGGTTTTGTAAGCAGTTCTGTATGCCCAAAGCGCATCATCCAGCTTCAACGACCAGTCTTTCCGTCCAGGATTCACAGTTTTTTCCAATATGCTCTTTATTTCCCTGTTGGACACTTCTGCTTGCCCGTTTGCCTGAGGGTGATAAGGCAGTGATACCTTATGGATAGACACCCCATACTGCTTTAGAACCTTGGCAAAGACTTTATTGATAAAATGAGAACCTTCATCACTGACCATGGCTCTTGGTGTCCCAAATCTGGTAAAGATGTTGCGTTTGAGGAACCTTTCTACGACTGACGCATCATTCTTCTGGCAGGCTATTGCTTCGACCCACTTTGACACGTAATCCACTGCCAATAAGATATAAAGATGTCCCAGCGACGAAGGAAAAGGACCCATAAAATCAATACCCCACACGTCGAAAGGCTCGACTTCCTGCCACAGTGTCATGGGCATTTCATTCCTCTGGGAGATATTTCCTGTCCGTTGGCAGCGATCACAACTCTGCGCGTAGTCATGGCAGTCCTTGAAAACTGTTGGCCAGAAAAATCCTGACTGCAGCACTTTGTGAGCTGTTCTCGGTCCGCTGAAGTGCCCTCCACACTGTGCTGAGTGGCAGTGCTGAATTACCTCCAGAATTTCATGACATGGAATGCATCGTCTGAGAATATTATCTGCCCCTTGTTTGAACAGATAAGGATCGTCCCAGAAATATTGCCTGCAATCTGAAATAAATTTCTTTTTCTGCCAAGGGGTGATGTCGTCAGGGAGCTCTCCATTGACCAAATAATTGGCAATGGCATAGTACCAGGGCTGTCTGTTGGTCTTGATCTTCATAATATGTTCATCTGGAAAATTTTCTTGAATGGGCACCAATTCTTCTGTAGGTTTTTCCAGACGAGATAGATGATCAGCTACTACATTTTCAACTCCCTTTTTATCCCTGATTTCGACGTCAAATTCCTGCATCAGCAGAATCCAACGCAGCAGCCTTGGCTTTGCATCTTTCTTTTCCAGTAGGTACTTCAGTGCACTATGATCTGTAAAAATAATGACTTTAGAGCCTACCAGGTACGATCTGAATTTATCCAGGGCAAAAACGACTGCCAGCAGCTCCTTCTCTGTAGTCCCATAATTAATCTGTGCTTCATTCAGGACTCTGCTGGCATAATAGATGACACTGCACACCTTGTCCTTCCTCTGTCCCAGTACTGCGCCCACAGCATAATCACTGGCGTCGCACATCAGCTCGAACGGGAGCGTCCAGTCTGGTGTTGTGATAATGGGTGCAGTCGTCAGCCTTTCTTTAAGCACGTCAAAAGCTTCTTTGCAGGCTTCATCAAATACGAAGGGCACATCTTTTCCCAACAAATTACAAAGTGGCTTTGTAATTTTTGAGAAATCTTTAATAAATCTTCTGTAAAATCCTGCGTGGCCCAAAAAGCTCTTGATTGCCCTCACTGTGGTTGGATACGGCAGCTGCTTGATCACCTCTATTTTTGCCCTGTCTACTTCCAGCCCTTTACTGGAAATCCTGTGTCCCAGCACTATTCCTTCAGTCACCATGAAGTGGCATTTTTCCCAGTTGAGTACCAGATTTGTTTTCCTGCAGCGAATCAGAACTCTGGCCAGATGATATAAGCAATCTTCGAAGCTGTCTCCGAATAATGAAAAATCGTCCATGAAAACTTCCAGATTTTTCTCTATCATATCAGAGAAAATTGCCATCATACACCTCTGGAATGTTGCTGGAGCATTGCACAGTCCAAACGGCATTCTTCTAAAGGCGAACGTTCCATATGGGCAAGTGAACGTCGTCTTTTCTTGGTCTTCTGGATTTATGTAGATCTGGTTATAACCCGAGTACCCGTCCAGAAAGCAGTAATAAGCATGGTGTGCTAGTCTGTCCAACATTTGGTCCATGAATGGCAGTGGGAAGTGGTCTTTCAGTGTGGCCTCGTTCAGCTTCCGATAGTCCATACAGATTCGCCAGCCAGTGACAGTTCGCTGGGCGATCTGTTCCTGATCAGCATTCTGCACTACTGTAATACCCCCTTTCTTCGGTACACACTGGACAGGACTCACCCAGGTGCTGTCTGATATGGGGTATATAATTCCTGCTTCTAGCCATTTCATGACCTCCTTACGTACCACATCTTTCATAATCGGGTTCAATCTTCTTTGAGGCTGGATGACTGGCTTCTTTCCGTCTTCAATTCTTATTTTGTGCATGCAATAATCAGGACTGATTCCTTTCAAGTCTGCAATTGTCCATCCGATGGCTTCTTTATGCTCTCGAAGTACCTCCAGTAGCTTTTGTTCCTGTTCCTGAGATAAAAGAGACGAAACAATTACCGGCAGAGTATTATTTTCACCAATAAAAGCGTACCTGAGGTGTTCTGGCAACTGCTTTAATTCCAGGGCTGGTGGTTCCTGCAGAGACGGGACCAGTGTCATTTTCTGCTCGCCTCCTTCATCCCTGTATAGCCTGACCCAGCTTTCTGTTCCCATGATCTGCTCATCCTGTTGCTCTTCTGTTTCCTCTGGAAATATGTCTTCAAATTCCTCCCATAAATCTTCTATCTCATCGCTTTCCAGGTCATCAATTACCTCTACTGCAAAACAGTTTTCATGCCCATAATGATCGGGAAGCTGGAGAGATTTGAAAACATTAAATTTTACTTTTTCTTCATTAATTTGCATGGACAGCTCTCCACTTTTGCAGTTAATAATGGCTTCACCAGTCGCCAGGAAAGGTCTGCCCAGGATCAGTGGAACCTCTCCTGCCTCCATATCCAGTATCACAAAATCTGCTGGAAAAATAAGCTCTCCAACTTTTACCAGGATATCTTCAATTACCCCATAGGCAGGTTTCACAGATCTGTCAGCCATTTGAAGCATAATTCTGGTTGGGCGTGGCTCTCCGACTCCCAGACTTTTGAAGATGGTCAGTGGCATCAAGTTGATGCTGGCACCCAAATCACATAAGGCTTTTCCTGTGTATGCACTGCCCAGGGTTACTGGAATAACAAAGCTGCCAGGGTCTTTCTTTTTCAGTGGTAGACCATTTTTTACACAACTGCTCGCTTCTGCCGTCAGATTCACTGTTTCGAAGTCACTCATTCGCCTTCTTCCGTACAAGATGTCTTTGAGAAATTTCGCATAAGTAGGCATTTTGGCAAGTGCTTCAGCAAAAGGTATATTTATCTGTAATTGCTTGAATACCTCCAGAAATCTGGCGTAGTCTTTGCTGTCATCTCTCTTGCGTGTCTTCAGAGGGTAAGGAATCTCCTTAGAAGTTGGCACTGTCTCTGGATTACCCTCATTCTTCTGCGCTGCTTCCTGCTCGACCGAACCCCTTTTCTGAGGGTCAGCGGTTGAACTGTCTTCCCGGTCAATCACCTCCTGTTCAATAATTTTTGACTTTTCTGCGCGTGCGTGACTGGGATACGGTGGATCCTGCAGTGCAATTCCACTCCGAGTTGTGATAGCATTGATTTGAGCGCGTGGATTGTTCACTGTGTTAGACGGTAAATTCCCTGGGGCTCGTTCTGCCTGGTTCTGTGCAAGCTGTCCATTCTGTACTTCCAGGTTGCGGATAGCAATCTTCATCTGGCTCACATCAGCAGTTAATGAGTCCATCTGTGCGAATCTGGTTTCCAACTGCTTATTGAATTTCTCCATATAGGACTCAAAATGTTGCTGAGACAGGTTTAATTGTGGTGCTGCTGGTGCAGGCTGAGCTGGAGCTGTCTGTTGTGCCTGTGGCCTGTGCTGGAATCCTGGTGCATACACTGCTGCATTGGGATTTCCGTAGCGAAACCCTGGATGGTCACGTGTGCCTGGTCTGTAGCGACTAGGATCCCACTGCTGCTGAACATAGTTAGCATCTTCGGTCTGAAGCTCTAGAATTGCTGCGTCAAAGTCAGGTTCGTCCACTGATGCCACCGGCTTCTTTTCTGTATACACCTTCTTGACTAAGTCCTGGACCACTTTCGTAAGATTGTCAATCCTGTCATCAACCACTGGTTCTGCTACTGCTGCGAGCCTGCGGTCATCAAACAGGCGAGTATCCTGTTT
The DNA here is from genome assembly GCA_023055425.1 of Linanthus parryae. Classification (NCBI taxonomy): domain Eukaryota; kingdom Viridiplantae; phylum Streptophyta; class Magnoliopsida; order Ericales; family Polemoniaceae; genus Linanthus; species Linanthus parryae. The sequence goes on along the minus strand of JALGPY010000001.1, from coordinate 40,148,450 downwards.
GGCTAATTGCTTCATCAGTTCGTAGGCTCCATCTTTATCCACATGGTACAAAAAGTTACCCCCAGCTTCCCTGTCAATCCTGTCTGCATTCTCCCTATCAAGTGCGTGGTAGAACACCTGCAGAATCTTTGCGTCCCCGAAGCCGTGATTGGGGCATTTTTTTACAAGTCTCATCAGCCTGTCCCATGCATCTACCACTGTCTCCCCCATCTTCTGTTTGAAAGATAAGATCTCGCTCTGCAGCTTGATAACGCGGGATGCAGGGTAGAATTTTGCCAAGAAATCAGCAACACACCCCTCCCAGGTAGTGATAGACCTCGGTGGTCTTGCCTCCAGCCAATCTTTTGCTGTTCCGAACAAACAGTATGGGAATAAAATCAGCTTTAGCGTGTCCGCTTCGACTCCTCTGTACTTAATCTTGTTGCAGTAATCCTCAAATTTTCCGAGGAAGTCGTTTGGATCTTCATCTGCCTTCCCATTAAAAGGACAATGGGTCTGGGCGGTCTGAATGGTGGATGATTTCAGGTCGAAGTGCTCTGCTGTAATGGGAGGCACTACAATAGCTGGTTGATGTCCTCCGGTTGGGACTTCAAAGTTTTCGACCAGTGCCCTTCCAGACCTGTTATAAGTCCTCTGATTGTTCCTGGCAGCAAAACCTGCTGCTATCAGCTCTTCAATGTAAAGAGCCATCTGTGCTGGAGTACGTTGTGGCTGTCCTGTGGGTGTTCCTGTTTCGGTTGTGGTGTCTTCTCCGTGCTCAGACATCGCGGCTCGGTGTCTGCGACTTTGCTCTCTGAAAAGTTTTTCGGGGTCTTCGAGTGGTGATACCAGTTTGCGGGGCAATCTGGGCATAAACTAGAATAGCCTGAAAATCAGATTTCAAGAGTAGTAAGTCGAAAGAAAGTAACTGTAAAAATAAAAGAAAAACTCTGAGACTTATTCCAATGTCTCTTTAACAAAAACTGTAACCGTTCCCCGGCAACGGCGCCAAAAACTTGACAGCGTAAACTATCTGCTTTTTCGCAAGTGTACGATCAAGTAGTATAGAGTATGTAATTGCGACTCTGGTTGTCGAACCCACGAGAACAGTTTAAGTTTTTGCTAATTAGAATCAGAATAAGATGCAAAGTTTTATAAAAAGGAGGAAGGTTTGGGATTTGATTATACTAACTTATAATAAATAAAAACAGTAAAGAGACTTATTTTATTTTTCTGCTGAATATTTTGCTGAAATTGTTGTAGTTGTAAAAGTTGATAATTCTAAAAATCTAGATTCCAGGATCCCCTAGGGTTATTCTCCAGCTTTCGCAGTTTATTTGATTTCAGAAACACACAGTGGTTTTGTTTATGCCAGCATACCAATAGTACAATCTCCTCTCGGTCTCATGCACTTATCACTCGACTGCAGATTTTCGGGTCCTCTCGGTCCACCTAAATCTGCAGGTTCGTTCTAAGTCTGCTAGGGTTACAGGTTCTCCTCTCGGTCTCCCCCTAAACGTCTAACAGTTGGTCTGATGCTTCTAGGCTAGTCCCCTGATTCTCTTCACCTCTCGGTCCATCAAGGCAGAGTACTAAATCCTGTCTTTTCTTCCTAACATTCACTGGTCACTCTCGCGCACCAGGTCCTGTCTATAACACTCCTGGGTGATCAGGCCATTCATGTATGTAAATAAAATCAAAGACAGAATAATAAACAAACCAATCTGTATTAAGACTTAGCTAGCCATGCATCTGAAAATCAAAACATCCAAGTCTGCTGAATTCATAAACCCTAGGTTCACCGAGAACCTAGGCAAAAGGTCTAGCTAGCTTGCATTATTGAAAGACAATGTTTCATAAAAAGAGAAAAGATCAAACTAGTTATTTTTGAAGATACTGGAAAACTGCTCCAATCCTGCTCTGCTCCAAATCCTGGCTGCTGTGAAACTGGCTGCTGATGATGATGATAGCTGTGGTATGCCTTCGTAACCCTAAAACAGTGCTGGGACACCTCCTTTTATATTGCCACAGTCTCCAAAACTGATGCACGAAATTCCTGTTTTACCCTCGAAAAGATCCGTCCTGGAAGATTCTGGAACACGTCCGTGCGTTCAAACGCACACTTCCTGCGTATGAACGCAGTGCGTATGAACGCACACCCCCCCCTGCGTATGAACGCAGTACTTAGTCAATTTCCTCTTCTGGCTCCTGAACCCATGCGTTTGAACGCACGACTTCTGCGTTTGAACGCACCCCTTGGTCGTTTCTTCTCCTGAGTGTTGAGCCCTGCGTATGAACGCACAACCTGCGTTTGAACGCAGGACTTAGTTTTTTCTGTGCTTTTGGTCTCTGCCTCCTGCGTTTGAACGCAGCCTGTCTCTGCGTATGAACGCATGCCTTAGCCAAATTCTGCCATTTTTCCCTGCTGCCTGCCTTGTGCGTTTGAACGCAGCTTCTGCGTTTGAACGCACAACTTAGTCATTTTTCCTCTTTTCTGCTCAGCTCTTCTGATACACTGCCTTCAATCCAAGTCAATCTCATGCATTTTTCCGGCACCTGTTACCTGCACATAACACGCACCCGCGATCATATCCAACAAACAAAAAGTATGCATAAAATTACTCAAATTTTGCAACCATGATATACAAATCTCTGCCTCGTATCAGGTAGAAAATAAGCTGAAAATGGCCAAACTCAACTCTCACAGGGTTAAAACCAATGGTAAAAAGATGTCCCAGACTAATACATTTTCAAGCTGTCACATATCCAATATAACAAAATCAGCCGGAATGATCAGACTTCCGACCCTCACGAGCACATCTTTAACCATCCCACATGCTTTCTTGGATGACTTGTCTGCAAATTGGAGTGTTATCCAGGTTTTCGGGGGCTCTCCCACACATAACTTTTTGAATACCGACAACGGCATCAAATTCACGCTTGCTCCCAGATCATAGAGAGCTCTTCCAGTGTAGGAATCACCCAATGTAGCCTCAATGACAAAGCTACCTGGATCCTTCTTTTTCTTAGGTAACCCATGCAAGACACATGAACTAACCTGTTCATTTAAGTTTACTCTCTGAAATTCATCCACCCCTTTCTTTCCAAGAACTGCATCTTTAATAAATCGAGCATACTTAGGCATCTTTTGAAGTGCCTCAATCAATGGGATATTGATACGCAGTTTAGAGAAGACATTCAAAAAGCGCTTGTATTCCTCAGAATCATCCTTCTTCTTCCTAGTACGTAATGGGTATGGAAGTTCTGAAGAAGAAGGAGAAGATGAAAGTGGTACCTGAGTATGCTCCTCCTCGTCTGGTGGAGTCATGCCCTTTGATTGGGGGATCATGACAGGTGTCTTCTCAGAATCGAAGACTTCATATTCCTTCGCCTTTGAGGCTTCCGCTCTGGCATGACTCGGATATGGAGGATCTGTAAGTGCAATACCACTTCGAGTGGTGATGGCTTGAGCCTGTCCCTCTGATGTGTCAACAATGCTACCCAGTGCCCTTTGTTCAAGTTGTTCCTTTAGATCTTTTATTTCTGCTTGAGTTACTTGAAGTGCAATTGCTACAGAGCTGACCTGTGTGGACATGTCTGTCATGTGCTGAGCCATCGGCTTTATTATCCCTGTCATATCGGTCAACTCTAATGGTGGTACTGGCTGCTGCTGATGCATCTCTGAAACATTTGCTTCATGCACTACCTCTACCGCATTCACCTGAACAGTGTTATAAGCCATCTTTTCATCTCTTACCAGTTCCATGTGCCTGTACTGGTAATCCATGCTCTCTTCTTGCTGAACCAAGCATCTCATCAATGCATATGCCCCTTCATGATCACAGTTAAATAAGAAGTTTCCCCCAGCTTCTATATCCATCTTGTCTCTATTGGGCTGTCCAAGTGAATCATAGAAGACCTGGATTAACTGTCGCTTGTCAATACCATGGTTGGGACATCTACGTAGCAAATGATTGAAGCGATGCCATGCTTTGACAAGTGATTCATCCTGCTTTTGCCTGAACGTCCAGATCTCATTCTGAAGCTGAATCACACGTGAGATAGGATAAAACTTACTCATGAACAGTGTGACACACTCTTCCCACGATTTGATTGAACAGGATGGCATAGAGTTCAGCCAATCCATAGCAGCTCCCTTGAGACAATGAGGAAAGAGCATCAGTTTGAGCGCTTCAGATGTGACCCCACTATATCGAATTAGCCCACAGTGGCTCTGAAATCTCCCAATGAATGCATGTGGGTCTTCCTCATCTGTCCCAGCAAAAGTGCACTGATCCTGAGCAAATTGAATTGTGCGCAGCTTGAGACAGAAGGTTTCTGCCTGAATTGGTGGCACCACAATTGCTGGCTCCCTTCCTTTAAGATCCGCCTCAAATGCCTGGATTATTGCTTTCCCTGATCGATTATATGGCATTGAGGTCGGGCGCGGTATAGATGTTGCTGCCAATGCTTTCTCTACAGCTTCAGCCACCAAAGCTTGTAGCTGCTCTGTGGTGAGGCTAATCTGTCCTTGGACTTCCGCCATCCCTACCTGAGAAAACAACACTAGCACACCCGTGAGGTAAACAGGAAGTAACAAAAATAAATTAAAAGAAGTATCCTAAATTAATTTTTAACTAAAATAATAAACCGTTTAATTCCCCGGCAACGACGCCAAAAACTTGACACGATTTCTTAACGCGTATACGCAAGTGCACGATCAAGTAGTAAGTGGAGTATTTTACGACTCCGAGTATCGAACCCAAGGGAAATAGACGACTACTAGCTAATTAAGAATCAATTAGAAGATACCTAAGTAACCGGTAAGAAGTGGTTTGAGTTTGAATGTTCGTCGCCCACAAACAAGCGACTAAATAAAATGAATGTAGCGACAATATTTATGTATTTTTCAATTAAAATAAATTAATCAAAGTATGGAGAAAACTAGGCGATCTATGAATCACCTAGGGTCTTTAGACAGTTCCGGAATTTGTATTGAAACACGTTACGCACTAACTGATTATGCCGGGTAATAGCACTTACAATCTTCTGTCGATCTCATGTAATTTTACGTAACAGTTTACTTTGGGTCCTGTCGGTCCACCTCCATCTACCGTTACGTTCTAGCTGGCTAGTCAACTTCGTTCACCGGGTCCTGTCGGTCCACCGATTCACTCACCTAACTAGTTCAACCGAATCTACCCACACATGACTACTCCTATTCATCTCACCTATCGGTCTAAATGATTCGGGAATAAAAACATGATCTTATTCGTAACCGGGTTAAGTCTCTGTCGAGCACCCACCTAGTTCACTAACAACTCCGGTTCGCGACTCCCTTGTTGCTAAGAATTAAGCCTAGATCATGATTTATGATCAATTAGTTTGTAACATTAAGCTATGAATTCAACTAGTTCATCATCTTCATCTAACATGGTCATTCCATTCATCACTAACACGTGTCAATAGCCTTAGCTTACGGATTCACAATAGAAGATAAAGAAAAATAAACATTAATTGGATCAAACGCATGAATCAATCAACAAAATCTGGAAAATAAGTCTAATTCATAACCCTAGGCTCTCCATAGAGCCTAACAAAGAAATTAGCTACTCATTGTTATGCAAAAATCACAAGTATTCTCCATAGAATGATAAAGAGAGGGTAAGAGAAGAATCAAACGATGAAATCGCCAAAGCTTTGGCGAATCCGTGCAATCCCCAAGCTCCTAGGTGCTCTCCATTGGCTCCCGGACGTGAATATTCTCTATTAGGTCTTCTCTGCCCGTTTTTTACCAGCTGGGCACGCTTCTTAATGTTATTTTGCCGAAATTGCACTTCAGCCCCTCTACTCTGTAATTCCCGGACAGAATTGTTTGCTGATTTTGCGCGGGCTGTATCTCCCTCATACGGACTCGTCTTCGGGCCTACCATATATCGTTGGAAAGCTACGGATGTCTACTTTCCAATGCCGAAAGCCTTGCTCCAAATTCTTTGTAGATTTTCCTGGGCATCGAAAAGAGTGCAGGCTGGTCCTGTGTGACTTTTCCAACTTTTCTTCGTTTGTGCGTCTCCTTTTCTCCTCTTCATCTAGCTCTATTCCAAGCATATACAAGCATCTCATAAGCTCCATTGCACCTATTTTACCTGAGATACACAACACTAAACAACCCGTGCAATTATCATAGCAAATATGAGAGAAAACATGCAAAAATAAGCTAGAAACACAACTTTTCACTCTTAGGCTTATACGTCATCAAATTCACATATTTGTGCAAATATAACATATAAATCACGTGAAATAAGACTAATAAAAGTACTAAGAAAGTATAATAATAACTCCTAAAAGAGAGTTATCAATGGTCCTCATGAATACTACACTACAATTGATGGAGTCAGATGTATCAAGTCTGAGGAAAATCTTTCAGTTACTGAACTGGAAAAGGTATCAAAAAATTACAAGGCTATGAATCTGTTATACTGTACTCTTAATGCAGATGAGTTCAACATAGTGTCAAATTGCAAGAGTGCCAAAGAAGTATGGGATAAACTGGTGGTGACATATGAAGGAACTAGCCAGGTTAAGCAGACCAAAATCAACATACTTCTGAGGTAATATGAGTTGTTCAAGATGAACTCAGATGAGACCATCAAGGAGATATTTAAAAGATTCACTGATGTGGTGAACAATCTGGAGTCATTGGGAAAGAAGTTCTCAAATGAAGAGAAGGTTAGAAAGATTCAGAGAAGCTTGCCAAAAGCCAAGTGGGAGCCAAAGACAACAGCCATTGAGGAAGCTCAGGACTTGAGTCTTCTTCAGCTAGATGATTTATAAGGAAAGCTGCTCTCATGAAATGTCTATGAAGGATGTGGAAGGTGATTTTAGTGAAAACATCAGGAACCTAGCACTTAAGGCAAAAGACACTGAAAAGTCTCAAAGCCTTGAGACTGAGAATGAGCCTGATGATGAAGAGGCTTTAGCATTGATCTCCAAGGCCTTGGCCAGGATTCTCAAAAAGAAAAGAAACTCTGGCAACAGGGATTACAACAGAGAGAGATCAAGACCCTCAGGCAGCAAGGACTACAAAGGTAAATCTTCATCATAGTCACATAAAAATAAAGTAATGAATTGTTTTGAGTGTGGTGATGCAGATCATTTAGTAAGAGACTGTCCACAAAAGAGGAAGAACAAGAAATTTCAGAAGAAAGACAGTGACAACAGAAGGAAGAAAGCCATGATGGCTTCTTGGAGTTATTCTGATTCATCAAGTGACTCAGACACAGAAGAAGAGCAAGCAAACCTATGCTTCATGGCAAAGCATGATGAGGAAAATTCATCAGACATACATATTGAAGATATGGTAAAACATTTACTTGCTAGTCCTTCTGATGTACTTCCTGAAATTCTCAAAAGTATGTTTTTAAATGAGGAAAGTTATAGAAATGAGATTTCTGCTTTAAAGATTAAGATTCATGAGCAGGTAAAAGAAAACCTGGACCTAGTTTTTTCAAACAAAATTGTTGAAGTTTCTAAGACAAAGCTGGAAATGGATTTCAAGGCCTTGGACAGCAGGTTCAAAGCCTTGAAGGCACATATAAAAGAGGTTGTTGATCAAAACACTCTTTTGACTGAAAGATATGCTGATCTAAAGACTCATTCTGAGAATTTAGAACAACAGATCTGTTCTTTGACTGAGAAACTTCAAGAGTCCAAGAAGGTCCTAGCTAGGTTTACGGGCTCAGAACATAATCTGAATCTCATTCTTGGAGGAAGTCTGAAATCAATGCATAAAAGTGGGATTGGCTATAATCCAAATTTTCCAAAGAAAGGCCAAACTACTTTTGTCAAATCTGGTAGCAGAAATTTTCCAAAATATTATTACTGTGGAAAACTTGGTCATGTCAGATTAACTTGTCCCTTCAGAATATCAGAACCTCATATTATGAGGAATACTTATCCTTATCAGCTTAAGGGACATGTTAGGCAGATTTGGGTTCCAAAAGGAATCAGGCCACCAAATATGGCTGATTCTAAGTATGACTCAAAGTTCTGCACTTGGTCTAACAGCCTGTTGAGGCAATGATTTGTTTTTTGCAGGATGTCACCAAGGCCTTGAAAGATCAGAAATGGATATTAGACAGTGGATGTTCCAGACATATGTGTGGAAAGAAGTCCATCTTCACTGAACTTACAGAAAAATCTGGAGGAACAATCACACTTGGTGACAAATCAAAATGCAATATCATTGGTATAGGTAGAATTGGTAATGGTTCTACAAATTCTATATCTGATGTTTATCTGGTAGATGGACTTAAGTATAATCTGCTTAGTATCTCTCAGTTATGTGATAAAGGTTATAAAGTTATATTTGACAAGGAGAAATGTGTGGTGCAAGATGAGAAATCTGGTGATTGCATACTCACTACTCCTAGGTCATAAAATCTATATGCTATGAATACCAACAGTGTTGCAGGTGACAAGCTAAAATGCCTCAAGGCCTTGAAGGAAGATTCAAAGCTTTGGCACAGAAAGCTTGGGCATATTAGTATATATACCTTGAATAAACTCATCTCAAAAGACATGGTAAGAGGTTTACCATCACAGAAATTTTCAGGTGATGAGGTTTGCAAGGCATGTGTACAAGGTAAACAAACCAGAAGCTCATTCAAGCCAAAGAACTTTGTAAGTACTTCTAGACCCTTAGAATTGATTCATATGGACTTGTGTGGTCCTATGAGAGTTCAGACCCCAAAAGGTAAGAGGTATATGCTTGTTATAATTGATGATTATTCTAGATTTACTTGGGTGATGTTTATTAGAGATAAAACTGAAGCCTTATCTGAATTTTTTAGACTGTGCAAAGAGCTTCAAACTTTGAAAAATTTACCAGTTGCATCCATTAGAAGTGATCATGGTAGGGAGTTTGATCAACTTGACTTTGATTTGTTTTGTGCAAAGCATAGCATAGCATTTCACACAACTTTTCTGCACCTAGAACTCCACAGCAAAATGGAGTAGTTGAAAGAAAGAATAGAACACTTGAGGATATGTCCAGAACCATGCTTCTTGAAAGTAATTTTCCAAATTTTTTATGGGCAGAAGCTGTTAACACTGCCAATTATGTGCTGAATAGATGCTTGATTAGACCTATTTTGAAAAAGACCCCTATGAACTGTTTAAAGGTAGAAATCCTACTGTTTCTTATTTCAAACCTTTTGGTTGTATCAGTTTTGTGCATAATAATGGTAGAGACAATCTTGGTAAGTTTGATGCTAGAAGTGATGAAGGTGTATTTATTGGATACTCTCAAACTAGCAAAGCCTATAGAGTTTATAATAGAAAAACCAAGATTGTGGAAGAGAGCATTCATGTAATTTTTGATGAAAGTACTAAGGATTCTCTGAGTGAAAGTTTTGCAAATCTAGATTTGAACAAGCATGAATCACATGATGATGTTGTGAAAGAAGATAAAGGCAAAACTAATGTGCAGAATCAATCAGCAGAAAATCAAGGCCTTGAACCTCCTGCTGAACCAAAATCAAAAGCCTTGAGATAGAAACTGAAACTTTCTATGATGCTCCCTCTACTGTTTCAAGGACTCAAAGACTTGAAGGAGAATACTCCTGGGTACCAAGAAAGAAGTTTAAGTACCTTGCAGACCATCCAGCTGATAACATTATATCAGATCCATCAACTGGAACTCAGACAAGAGGACAGTTAAAGAACTTGTGTTCTTTTAGTGCATTTGTATCTTTGATTGAGCCTAGGAATACCAAGGAAGCACCAGAAGATGCAGAATGGATCATTGCAATGCAGAGTGAGCTGAATGAGTTTGAAAGGAACAAGGTTTGGAATCTGGTCCCCAGACCTAAAGAGAAATTAGTTATTGGAACCAGATGGGTATTCAGAAACAAGCTTGATGAGAATGGAAAATTGGTAAGAAAGAAAGCCAGACTGGTAGCTCAAGGATATAATCAGGAAGAAGGTATAGATTATGAGGAGACTTTTGCTCCTGTTGCCGGGTTAGAAGCTATTATAATACTTCTTGCATTTGCATCTCACAATCACATAAAGCTTTATCAAATGGATGCTAAATGTGCTTTTCTGAATGGATATTTACAAGAAGATGTTTTTGTAGCACAACCTCCTGGTTTTGAAGATGAAAATTTTCCTGATCATGTTTATAAACTGGATAAAGCTCTTTATGGTTTAAATTAAGCTCCAAGGGCTTGGTATGACAGACTTTCAAAATTTCTACTTGAAAACAAGTTCAAAAGAGGCTTAGTTGACAAAACTCTTTTCATTAAACACCAGCAAAGTGATCTGTTAGTAGTTCAGATTTATGTAGATGATATTTTATATGGTGCTACTAATGATGCTCTTTGAAAAGAGTTTTCTAGTCTGATGTGCAGGGAGTTTGAGATGAATGGGTGAACTGAATTTCTTTCTTGGACTTCATATCTTACAAATGAAGAAATGAATTTTTGTGAATCAAGGAAAATATACCAAGGACTTATTGAATAAGTACAATATGTCACAGTCCAAGGTGCTTAAGACCCCTATGAGTTCATCACTCTCTTTAAAAAAAGATTCAAATGGTAAGAGTGTGAATCAAAAGGAATACAAAGGTATGGTTGGATCACTATTGTATTTAACTGCTAGCAGACCTGATATTATGTTCAGTGTCTGTATGTGTGCTAGATTTCAAGCAGATCCTAAGGAAAGTCATTTAACTGCAGTCAAAAGAATTTTTAGATATTTGAATGGAACCAGAGACTTCGGGCTTTGGTATCCAAGAAGATCTAATTTTATGTTGAGTGGCTATTCAGATGCAGATTTTGCAGGATATAAAGTAGACAGGAAAAGTACTTCTGGATGCTGTCAATTTCTTGGATCTTCATTGATTAGTTGGCATTCCAAAAAGCAAAATTCTGTAGCATTATCAACTACAGAAGCTGAATATATTGCAGCTGGTGCTTGCTGTTCACAAGTGTTATGGATTGCTCAGCAACTTAGATATCTTGACTATAATTTCAGAAATGTGCCTATTCATTGTGACAACACAAGTGCTATTTCAATCTCTAAGAATCCAGTTCAGCACTCAAGGACCAAGCACATAGATGTGAGACATCACTTCCTTAGAGATCATGCAGAACAAGGTGATGTTGTTTTAAATTTTTATCTCTACTTCAATGCAGATTGCTGATATTTTCACTAATCCTTTCCCAGATGATAGGTTTTCATCTCTAAGGCTTGAATTGGGGATGTTAAACAATGATGCATTGGTTTAGGGGGAGTATTAGTACTTATATGTGTTTATGTGCTGGAATCTCAAATCCTTGAGATTATACTTTCTAAAGCCTTGAAAGTACAGTTCAAAGCTTTGAAGTTTCTCCAACTGCAGAAAATCTCAAGGCCTTGAGATTGTTCTCCAGGTCTTGATAATATCTGTAATATTTTTTTTTTAAAATGGATCATCAAATATTATATCTTATCTTTTTAGATAACTGTATAATGTTTGAATTACTCAGAGAATTTTCTAAAATATCCCAAAAAATATTTTTCAAAATCCTATTTCGCATGTTGATATAGCAGAGTCCTTTTATGACTCATCCTTTTCAACCTACTTAAGCTGAAAGTCAGGGATTTTTCTTCTCATTCTCTCTCAATTCTCCACGACTCTACTCTCTCTCTCCCTCTCTCTCAATTCCTCTCAATCACATTCTCTTCTCAAAACCCTAAACCCCAAAATGGAGCGCAAATCAGCCAGAATTCAGCAACAAGGAAAGCCCTCTGGCAGATCCAAGAAGAGAGCAAATAAGAAGGAGAAGATAGTGGTTTCTGATTCAGATTCAGAAAATACACATAGTTTGCATGAGGATACTCCTCCTTCAAAGAAGTCCAGAACAGAGAAGGGAGATGAAGGCTCAAGCATTGATCCACAACAAGAGACACAGGGTGGTGATCAACCTAGGTCAGAGAAGAAGAAAGGGGGAGAAAAGAAAAAGACTGGTGAAGAGGAAAAGGGGAAATCAACTCAGGAAAGCCAGAAGAAACCAACTGAAGGAGGACAAGAAAAGACCAAACCCTTAGAGAAGAAACTAGGGTTAAGCAAGTTGCTGCTGCAACTAAGAAAGGATATCAAGGTAAGAATGTACTTCCTATAGACTGGTTTGTTAGTTCTGAGGTTAGAACTGTATGGATGCAAGGGTATGCTTCATCTAAGGTAGCTTTCTATAGTATGATTTCAAATGAATTATTGGATAAATTGGACATAGACTGCATGAGAAAGTTAAGAGAAACTGCTGTTTGGAAGGTGTTGAATCCTAGTTCAAAGGCCTATCCTAGGTTAACTAGGTTATTTTATCTGAACTTGGTTTCTGAAGGTGATGATAAAATAGTGTTAACTTCAAAAGTGGCTGGTGTGGATTTGAGGTTAGATCATAGGACTTTTGCCAAAGTCTTGGGCATTCCTAGGAAATACAATGTTGGAGATTATCCTGATAGGAAGGAGTGTCTGGATAAGGCAAAGAATATGTTTTTTATTGAAGGTGTTCCCTCTGGTCCAAAGCAGTTGACACACTCTGTGCTCAACTGTGAAGCCAGAATCTTGTTTACAATTCTGATGAGAAGTGTAGTTCCTAGGGAGAACTCAAGGGAGTTAGTGACTGATAAGGATCTGATTTTGATGTATCTGATATCTCAAGGGTTTGAGATAGACTTGCCAACAGTGGTTATGGAGCATATGATTTATTGTGCAACCAGGACTAGAAACCATCCTCTTCCATATGCCAACCTGTTACCTCTTTTCTTTGAATATTTTGATGTACCTATGAAGGGAGAGGAAAAGATTACCGGAGGTTTTGGGTTGATAGATGAGAGTGCACTTCAGAGAATTGGAGTATTTCAGACTGGGAAAGGACACTGGAAGTTTTATTCAGATTTGTCAAAGGAAGAACTTGCTGAGACGGAGTTTGTGAAGCTTAAGGGGACTACATCTGGGAAAGGACAAGCCAATGAGGATTACTCTTTGTTGGTTGAGAAGTTAGAAGATCAGCAGGTAGAGATTGAAGATCTCAGACAAAGATTATTTGATCTGTCAACTGAATTCAACCAGTTCTAGGGGTTGATGAATGTTATGAATGGGAAGCTGGATGTTGTCATAAAGGGCTTGAATATGGAGAAGATACCTTCTGCTACTAGTCATGACACCAGTGTGGATTCAGAGGAAAAGCTGGGAGATTTTCTGAAGAATAAGTAGAAGCCAATTCCAGTGGTGCTTACTTCAAAAGATTTGTATGAACAAACTGATGAAGAAGATGCTGGTGAAGACACAGGTGTTGATGCAGCTAAAGAGGTGGATTCAGTACAGGCTAAGAAGAAAGTGGATGAGATAAACAAGAGGTTGTTGCTGAAGTGGAAGCTGAACAAGAAGGTAATCAGTCTGCTGAAGATGCTCCTAGTGAAGAAGAAATTAGAGAAGGCTCAGAGAAAGGCCAAACATCAAAGAAGAAGTGAAGATCAGAGATTGCCAAAGCCTTGACCCTCTATCTCTTTCTCTTCTTTCTTTTCTATTCTCAAGGCCTTGACTTTTTAGCTAATATTTTGTTTTAAATTTTCTTTTGAGAATCTGAGTAATGATCCAACATTTCTTCATCCTTATTTGATGAAAGTCAAAAAGGGGAGAATTTATGTGGTTCTGTGTTTGGTTCTGCGTTTGCAGTATCAGTATTTGAGTATTTGAATAATAATAATAATGCTTAGTTGTTTTGTGGTTTACTTAGTTGTGTGTTTATGTTTCTGTGGTAATATGAAAATTTTATTTTTGCTGGTTATCTGTTTGGCATAATTGTATATTGTATCTGCATGTGGTTATCTAATTTTGAATATGAGTGGCAGGAAAATCTATACAAGAGTGTAGGTTTTGTCTTTCATCAAGGGGGAGATTGTTGAGTCAAAGACCCTTGAATGTGCTTTGGTTGGTAATTGTTTTGAGTGATGAAAGACAAAGACATAAGCAGCAAGGCATTTCAGATACTTCAAGGCCTTGAGATATTGACTGAACTTCAAAGCCTTGAGAGTTATTCTATTCTGCTATATGTTCTAACAGTTCTGTGTCGCAGATTGGATATATGATTATACAGATCAGGTATTTACTGCATATACTTATGGATTACACTATTTATATATCTAACACAATTGCAGATGATCAGAATAGGAAGAATCAAAGTTATCTGGGTTTAACTTTGAATATCTGTGAAGAAGGTTCAGAGCTTCAAGGCCTTGAGATGTGCCTTGAGCTGCTGACAGATTTTACCGAACTAAGTTGATTCTTTCTTGCAGGTTGTGATTCTTAGTATTGTGATTATTTACTCACTTCTGAGTGTCTTAAACTTGTTTTTCATGATTCACATGTATTAGAAGTTATACAGGTTATTGTTCTAATCTGTTAAACAGTTTTATCAGAAACTGGATAACCAAACAGTCATAGCACTGTTATTTTTCTGGATTTTGTTGTTGCTGTGTTTCAATGCTGTTGCAGGGTTGTTAAACGTGCAAGAGCAATCTCAACAAACTCCAACGGATATCCACTTAGAGCAGTTTGAATTTCAGTTGAAAACAGAAAGAGGATTTGTAGGAACTGAGATCCTAAAATTTCTCAATCAGTTGCAGCTGTGGATAAAAGAGACTGGTTTGAATTTTTGAAGACAGAGAGGCTTGCAGAATACTCAGAGAGGTGTGAACAATTCTTGGGAGATCATTCATTTAAACACACAATCATTCAAGCTTCAATCCTGATTCCAGAAGATCAAATCATTCCAGTTTTTCAGAAGAACACATCAAGGCTTCAACATCTTATCTTTTTACTGTGTTCTTCACTTGTACTTTAATCTGTGTATCTTTAGATTATCTTAAAGCTCACTTAACCTAGTGGTTGGTTGTTCAATTGAACAATAAGAGGTTCTTGTTAGCTCAACAGTTAGTAGCTGGAACTAGATAGGTTTGTAACCACAAGCTGTATAGGTGTAAGGGAAATCACTTAGGCTTGAAGATCTAGGGCTGTTTCTGTGTGAGTAATAAGAAGTGTTTGCCCAATCCTGGTGGGATTAGATCCCTCAGATGGGATTAGATCCCTCAGACAGAGATTAGGTCCATTGGGACTGAACTCTGTAAATTGCTTTGTGTTCTTTACTTTACAGTTTGATTATTATCTGCTGCACACAAATCAAATCAAACTAGGGTTCAAAAGCTGTTTTCAATTGTTTACATTTCAAGGCCTTGAAGCTTTCTATTTTGCCTTTGAAAGTTTCAGACAGTTTACTAAAATCTCAAGGCCTTGAGATTTGAGTTTCACACAAATCATTCTGTTAAACTTTGAATTTTGCAAAAAGTTTTCATACTCTATTCAACCCCCCCTTCTAGATTATTTAGGTCCTGTATTTAGTCTACATTACACACTTTCACAAGTTGCTATCAATTGGACACATAACACACACGAACACGAGTTTTTTTAACCCAAAACACAAAATTTCTTCTTCACGATGATAAAAAAAGAACCTACGCACATCAGTTTTAATAGACAAAGTTTAAGTAAAAGACACCTACCCCCCCTAAATTAACTAAATATCACTACCCTCCCCATAACAATAGGAAATCACATAAAATGATGAAACAAATTTCGACTATGCGTTAACATAATCCGTGAGATACGTCGGAGGATGTCGCGTTCGTTATCCACGCCTCGGGCCCGTGTCTCCTAATGGATACACATCGGTATCAGATTAGTCATGTAGCATCAATCCATGTGTCTTTGGATTAAACTGTCAACATTGCAAAAGAGAAAAGATCGAAAGAGCAGTGAACCCACCTCCCCCTCTGGCGTGCCTAAGGTTTTGCATGGGTCCCTAAGTGGCCGTGCATCACCTTGGGACGACAAGTGTAGGTTTCCGCAGGCTCTTTGACTTTTTTTCTAGTTCTTTTGACTGTTTCAGTCAGTCAGTTCTTCTTCTTAGAAATGATTAAGGATTTTTCATTGTCGTCCGAGTTAAGAGATTTTAATTAGGAATAAGATACACCTTTTATAAAAATAATATATTTTGTGATAGTGATCACAATAAGCTGTGTTTTTCTATTCAAACTATTTTATGAACTTAATCAGTTTTTTATTTAGAGTTAATTGAAAGAGTTTCAGTAAGATTACAATCATTTCTTTATAAAAGTATGGTCATGACAAAACATATAATGGTTGTAGGTTAGGTTATTATTAAATTACAAGCAATTATGACAGTGAACACACACAAAGACAAAGATTTTTATTTCGCCGATTACATCTAGTCTAAGAGCTACTCGATTACATCTAATCTAAGAACCGCCACAAACGAAATTTTTTATAAAAAGAAACACATTTTGTCAATTTTAATCCTACCTTCAAAAAATGTCACAAAACATATTGGTTTAAACAAAAGTTACGGAGAATTAAAATTTTAATTCATAATCTAGAAACTATTTTTCTCAATAAATAAAATTGAGTACATAAAATTTCACCACTAATACCAGTTAAAAATTTCAAAGGCTAGCTTAATTAATATATGTAAATAGAATCGACTAACGAACTTAATTAGTGGGTAGAAGGCATTGTAAAACTGGGCTTATCACCATAAATCTTATTAAGGAATGAGATAATCTCCTATTACCCCTCATTTGATTTGTGTAGTTAGTTATTATCTCTTACGTAATTTATGGAATCACTCATTATGTTGTTATTATTTACTTCCTAGTTTAGTAGATAATACATTGAATATAAATCACTCTCACATGTATGTATATGGACCATTTGTCCTCTGAAATAATATTCACTCATTCATTCTCTGACATGGTATCAGAGCTGTAGAAATTTCTCTTCAACATGATCCATCTCTCTCGTCGCAAATCGTAAGCCGAAAAAATGATTACCACATATAACATTCCACAAATGCACACACGTGAGGGGCATGTTGAGAATGTCCCACATCGTACATTCAAGAAGAGCTAAAATATCTAATAAGTATTATGGGCTATTGTCACGACCCCCTTTCCCGGACTCCGATTAATTAAGTCGAGACCGAGGGTCGGGACCGGCCACCAAGGCCTCAAACGAAACTCAAGTGGCTTGAACCGTTTTAAGTAAGTATTGGGAATTTAAAATTATGAAATAAAGTGCGGAAGCGACTTAAAGTGCTCGGGGTCGACATGTAATTTAGAATAGCAAAAATGTACTCTTATGAAATTTTATTGTAAAAGAGTTATTAGCAAAAAATTGTTTATTAATAAAAATACGGCTTCTTTGAAAAGTGAGTACCAAAAGAGAAAATAAGAAATTTATCGGTTCAGCCACACTGAGCGGATCAGAGACAAAACTAAACGCCAATAAGATTGTTCACCTCAATCTAAAAGCATCAATATCTCCAAAAATAAAACTTCAAATAACACATGAACCATAAGTCTTACAACGTTTCCACCAAAATATTACATCACATAAACTACAATAGAGTCATAGTGGCTCAACATAAACTACAACATAAGTATACACTAAATTCATCAATGGTACAGCTTCGAAATCCCTATTCCTCCTCCCGTGTCGTGTCGCCTGAAAATATTTAATTTAAACAAAATGAGCCACAAAGCTCAGTGAGGGTTTTTCTCCCCTTTAGTTTCAAAATAACTTGTTACCAAAATATGATGATAACTGAAAAAATATACTTTTCAGATGATGCCAAACTGAACTCATAATCAGAATATTTCCAGAATAACGGTGCCAGAACATTTAAACATATCTCGTAACAGATAACATAATTTCAGATTCGGTTCATGCCTTTGGTAACCATGGTATCACACAGAATTTTGACATGTCCAGAATACGCCATCTTTGTGGCACATCGCATATTATATCCCTGCGACCGGGCCAGAAAATCAGAAAACCATCTATTATATCCCGATGGCCGGGCCAGAAAATACTCAAGTGTCCCAAGGCATAATGTCATCCCAAAGTGTCTACATAATATTTATGGCACACATTTTCCAAGTAACAAATCCACATAATATATTTAAAGAGTAAATTTTCATTAAGGGGGAGCACAAAATAATAAGTTTTAATCATATTCATAAGATTATTTCAAATTCGTAGAGCCAAAAATTCCATTGTTAGAACATGATTCACAAATTCTAAAATTTACGTAACTAGAAAATGAAATATTTCTAGGAAACCATAACTTTAGTATAAATATAACTTGCTGAAAATAATAATTTTTACTCACAGCGCCCCGTCGTTCATACACGTGAAGAGTGCTCATTTTCACAAATGTGTCTTCCAAACAACTCCAAGAATAGCTCCAAATGAATCTTCAAAGAAGTGCCACCAAACAAGGCCTTGAAGAATTTTTCCTCCAATAGTTGTGGAGCTCCAAAATTTCTAACAACTTCTCCCCATTTTTCTCTTCTCCTACCGTACACCATTTCCCTCTATTTCTCTCTTTTTTTTATTTTTTATTTCTCTTTCTCACCCGTAGCCTACCTCCCTCTTTCTCTTTACAACTTCCTCCCTCTTTCTCTCTTGTTGGTTATAATGTGCAAGGGTGCTATTTATATGGAGAGTTTCTTGGAGATTTTTGCATTGCAATAGTGAATTTAATAAAAAAAAAACTCCCTTTGTTAAATTTTTTTTTTACTTTGTGTGCAAGGATGAACATCCTACATCACATGTCCAAACAATACTACATTGTGTAGTCACATCATAAATATTAAATATTGAGTCAATTATTTAAAACAAATAGTTGTTCTTAGCCTCCATAGAATTAGACAAAATTAGACTACACATTTTTATGACAAGACAATACACATTTTCTAGACAAGACAATACTTTCTTCCATAAGCACAACATTTTTAATTTTTCTTTTGATGTGACAACACATCTTTCACAAGGCACAATATTTTTACTTTCCTTTTGATGTGACAATACATCTTTTACTTTTCTCTTGATGTGACAACACATTTTTTACAATGACAACTCATCTTTGACAAGACAACACATATTTTTTTATACGTGATAATACTTTGGGATTAGATAATATATTTTATTACATCTATTTTTCCTATAATAAGTTTTAAATGCTAGATATTTGATGTTTATCTAAATTCTACATATGTACCTAGTAAAACTTATATTTTCAAATGGACCCCAATGTCATGTTATACTAGCATGTCATAAAAATAAATTCACCCCAACTTTATGAAATCTCTAGAAATGCTCCAACTTATCATTGCTCCAACATATCTCATTCATAAACACTAACAAACAAATTACTTATTAATAATTCACATATCTCAAATAAATTAATCACGTGAAAACTAACATAATCATATTAAGATCGAAAATATTGGATTAACAAATGCGGAGCATTACATTCTCCCCTACTTATAGAAGTTTGGTGCCCAAACTTAAATTCTCACATTCTCGAACTCGACATAAGAGACATTCATTTATATCAATGACATCAAGAAATAAACATTTTTTTTAGCACTGAAATGACGGACATAAGAGCACCACAATTCCTCTACAAATCATAACTTGAAAAACGTCAAAATCCCTATTGCTTCCTAATTATCTTGGATCATTCACACAACTTTCATCCTTTGAGATTCCACATATGTCAAACTTGAAATAACTTTCCACTTCGTCGCCACCTCTAAGTAAGACTTAACTCAACAATTTCTCTATGCAAGCTTGTTGATCACCAAATATTAATGTTAAGAATCATGGCGCCAAAACAATAATCCATTGTCAACTTTTTTTTTGTTGTAAGTATACTCGTAGCCTTAAAATCTTAACCTCTCCAAAACTTTTTATTTTCCTCATAACAGAAGCACTAAATATCACACGTCATAATAACATTATAGCACCATACCATAACAATAAATCCCAAAGTTATTAATCATAAACTCAAAAAGTTCAAACTATTGTTCTCCAACCATCCAATGCCACGAGTTTTATAATTTTAAAGTTCATTCACCCTGAATGGACTCTACAATTACTCCATAAGAAAAATGCGAGGCCAACTTCACGCCTCATTTGAAAATTTCTTAGAGAATTTCATAAATTAAATATCACCTACAAGCATCAATCACATTGACCAACCACCATTATTAGTCGTCCACAACTTGTAGCACTCATTTTGCCTTAACAAGAAATATTTCAAGCGTACATATTCTAAGATTCTCACTGTTGCATTAATCGCATGGTAATATTGCAACATTTGAATAACCTTTTGACAATCGTATCATGATTCGAAGTCCTCAAAAAGTGTAAGAGAAATATATGGTGTAGTCACACTCCTTGACTTGTCTTCTAATGACCTCGAGTTAATTAGTCACTCTCACATTAAAAAAATCCACCACACGTTGCCCCAACCAATAAGGCACAATTTTCATACACATCATAACTCCCAAGTATCTTAAAACAAAACATGTATACGTGTTCCTATAAGGTAGACCTAAATTGTATTTTTCACAAACTGTAACTTTCTCCTGAAATATCATAAAATCCCCATATCTATTGGATAGATCTTTTCCAAAAAACTAGTTGTTCGCTTCGTTGTAGACAACCGAATATCAGTATGTATACTATACAAAAACTATTTGTTAATAAACCAATGTCATTAATCATATTCCATAAGTTCAATATTATTTTACTTCCATGGTTGACATAAACATCAAGGTCACATTTCCATAATGACACTCATTTATTTATCTCGAGTAAAATAATGAAACTCCAATATCTAAACCTTATATCGCAGAGTAGTTAATAACTTTACAGTCAACCCCTTTTTTTATCTATTGTTGAAGGGTCAACTTGATCAACGCTTTCTAACCATTATCAAATAATAACCTTCAAAGTAATTTATTTCCAAAATTATTTCACCTCTAATAGAGCTCGAACCTTTCGCTACTCATATGCTACCCATTTATTCAAGAATGATAGTCCAAATAACGATATTTTTTTTTAACATGCCAAGTATCAGAAGCACTTGTAGCGACATATCCACCATAACCTCAACTGTTGTGACTAATTTGTTCGGAAAAAGAACTAAAAGTAGACTTATTAACTTTACTTAACATGAAATACAAAATTTCTAATTCAACCAACAAATGAAATTTCTCAAAAAGAGTAGGAGCTCCTTACCAAAATCAATCAATGATCCTTTCGAATAAATCAAAGTAATGTTTTTAAGCCATGATAAACCGTTTCTCTCCTATTTGATAACACAATAGTTATTTGAAACATAATTATTATCAACTTTAGAATAATTTTCTAACTTCCTTCATCAAGAGTACTCGTCTTCATTTTCAAAGTATCTCTGTCAAGCCCAAAATTTCAGTACTAGGTAGCCTCATATACACGAACACCATAATTATTTCTGGTAGTAAATCAAATCTAAATATCTCTTCGAAATGTGTAACCCATATATATCACACTCAATGACTTCTTCGCGTGTTCAATCTTCTAGTTTTTTGTTGCAGCTAGAAATGACACTTAGAGCTAAAAAAATACTTTACATCAAAATGGTAGGTAAAAACCACGCCACATATTTCGACACCAATAACTAAGTCAATCACACCATCATTATTTCATCAAAAACATTTATATATTATTTTCTTCGTTGAGAGAACTCGAGACTTTCACCATCTTAATACCCATAAATCTCATAGGAATTGCCACATTTGTTTTTGCACAATTTATCCTCATATACCAACTCTTGAAAACAATGAACCTAATCAACATATTCATTTCACATTTTCACCAAAGGACGAATAAATACTTCATTGATCAATTGCCCTAAACATACAACAATGTCTCCAATTTCACTTTCACCAAAAAGATGTAACTTTCTTACCACATACATTAATTATACATGTGAATAAGTTGCTGTCCCACTACTTATTTTTGTAAACAATAAAAACTCGTATGCAATAACACTATCAATATTCGAAAGAATCTTTCATTTATCATTTTTTATTTTTTTCAAATCCTATAGCTAAGAGTACTCACTTTTCGAATTATATCTTTCCAAAAGACTACTCATACTAGTTACCCAAGTATATTGAAGATGAACAATTTTCCATAGTTAACATTATTCATTTGATATGTCACAGAAAATTTAACTACAAAAATGGAGATTATATGATTTTGTTGTTGTTGTTGTTGTTGTTGTTGTTGTTGTTGTTGTTGTTGTTGTTGTTGTTGTTGTTGTTGTTGTTGTTGTTGTTGTTGTTGTTGTTGTTGTTGTACTTGATAGTCCAAAAATATTAGATCTCATCATATTTTAAGGACTACTAAAATAGTTACCAAACGTCACATACCTCAAACCCAAAAGTATACATGTCATATAACACTTTCATTCCTCATGACTGAATATTATTCTCTTACACACATGATTCATGATATTTACTTCAGCTCATAGTCACTATAATCTTCCAATGCAAGACCCACATTATATGCGAACTTAGGAAAGATCTAATTTTTTTTTGTTTAATAATTGTAAATTGTCTCATTATATAGTTAATAAGTTACTAATTCACATATCTCAAATAAATTAATCACGTGAAAACTAACATAATCATATTAAGATCGAAAGTATTGGATTAACAAATGTGGAGCATTACAGCTATTCCCCTCATTTCCAATTTATTTTGAGGTGAAACCTCATGGATTCTTAACATAGTATCAGAGCGGTAGTAACGTTTCTACTCGAGCCACTTTCCTGTCGCAACTTAAGTCAAACAAATGATTTGCATGTGTAACATTCTGCGAATGCACACACGTGAAGGGGCATGTTGAGAATATCCCACATCATACATTAAAGAAGAGCTAAAATAGCTAATTAGTATCCTGGGCTACTCCCCTAGTAGCCATTTGGTTTTGAGGTGGAACCCCATGGATTCTTAACATGGTATCAGAGCTGTAGAAACATTTCTACACGATCCACTTTCCAAACGCAAATTAAGCCGACAAAATGAGATCCACGTGTGACATTCCAAGAATGCACACACGTGAGGGGGCGTATTGAGAATGTCCCACATCGGACATTCAAGAATAAGTAACATTATTAGAATTTCGTACTTTCTTGGCGGTTTTCCATGCGGCGGAAGGCTAAACCGCCGTTTAAGGGTGTTGTTAACGGCAAAAGAAAGTAAACCGCCGTTAATTTCTTGTAAAGCGGCGGCTGACAGAAAACTGTCGTATTTATTGAAGTTAAAAACGACAATTTCGCTCTACCGTCGTAAAAGGGTCAATTTTAATGGAGGTTAGTGGTAACCTCGTATGTGGGGGTCCGTTTATACGACAGTTTAAACAACCGCCGTTTATGGACAAGTGTTTTTGAGATTTTCTAAACGTGAAGGGTTGAAATGTAATATTGTACTTTAATAATGACAGTTTTTTATTAACCGTCAGCTAATTAAATAATTCTTTAATCTATCTCCCCATATTTGATCTTAACCGTTTGATGGAAACCCTACACTTATAACTTCCTCGTTTTACGCCTCCTCCTAATTCGTTTCTGCGCCTCCTCCGTTCTCTTCTCCTACTGCATCTCTCCCCCTCCTCCACCATTCTTTTTCTTGATGAATTGTCTATATATTAAACCAACAGAACGGAGACAAAACTGGGGTGGTCAGTCCCTAGAGCTAAGACCACAGAAGTTGGCAAATTACTATCTAAAAAAAGCTGCTACAATTCGTATCAAAGGCCCACTTTGCCAAAGCATGAGCTGCACCATTACGGTGTCTAGGAACATGCCTGAATTCAACATTAATATCCATAAGAGAAGAAAGACCAGCTTTAATCCTGGTACTCCAACACCATTTGGCAGCAGATGGATTCTTCCAACATTGAATCACAACCAGTGCATCAGATTCCAGCTCCACTTTAGACCAACCTTTCTTCAAAATAAGTTTTATGGCTTCCTCCATGGCTTGGAACTCTGCCTCTTCAGCACTATCACAGTTTATGATCAAGGTACTACCACAAATAGCATCTCCTACCTCATTCCTGGCTATAGTAGCTGCTGCACCTTTCCCATTTTTGAAGCTTGCATAACAATTCAGCTTAACCCAAGTAGCAGCTGGGGGGTTCCACATCTGTGCAGCATTAGTAATAGCCTCTTTGGGATCCCCAATCAGAACCCCCATATGCTCTTGCCATCTAAATTTTATCTCTTCACACACTGTTTCTAGCTTGTTCCTCTTGTTATTAAAGATCATGTCATTCCTGCAAAACCAAATTTTCTCAATAATAATGCCACACATTATCAGTCTTGAGCTATCCATCTGATTGCCTCCTTCAAATAGCACTTCTTTTAAAAATTGTATTTTTTCAAGAACATCCAGGTTCAAAGATCTGAGTCCCAGCATTGGAACCAAACAGCCCTGGCAAAATCACACTGAATAAAAAGATGATCTTCCACTTCTGGTTCTCTAGAGCAAAGTTGATATATATCCTCACAACTTCCATTAACCTTCCTTATTTATGGGAATTTCAGTGGACACAAACCTCCATACCATTAAATTCAATCTGTTTTGAACTTTAACTCCCCATAAAGCTTTCCAGAAGTTGTCATTTGACTGACTTTGCATCAAGACATTAGCAGTCTCTAATTTTGCAAGATACATAGATTTAGTAGTAACTATACCTCACCTGTTACACATCCACCTCCATTGATCTTCTGTTTGAAAAATAGGCACTTTGATCTTCATGATGGCCTTATTTTCTTCTTCTGTCATCCAGATGTCCAACAGTTCTAAATTCCAGCTAGCATTATCAGCATCAATTAATTCACACACTTCTTTGGAGCATTGACCATATCATCTGGAGGTTTTGGTTTAGCACATTCCAAGTTAGGAACCCAAGGGTCTTGCCACACATCAATATCCCTCCCATTACCAACTACTTTAATGGCTTGAGGACTAATTAAATACCTTGCACACAACATACCTATCAAAAAATAAGAATCAGTGGTCCTTTTCTCTGTTATTTGAAAATCAATATTATGACAATACTTCTTAAGAAGTAGATCCACCCAAAGAGCCTTCTTGTTACACCACAGCTCCCAAGCCAGCTTTGAAAACAGTGCTCTATTATATTCATAAGCCTTTCTGAAACCTAGGCCCCCATCACATTTTTCTTTACACAAAGAATTCCAACTCACAAAGTGTCTTCTTTTCTTGGAATCCGTGCCCCCCACCAATACTGGCACTTAGAGAATCCAGTTTAGAACTAAGAGTTTTTGTTAATAGAAAAACTGCCATTGTGTAAGAAGGAAGAGCACTTATGAAATTCTTGATTACCACTTTCCTACCAGCAAATGACATACATTTGGAATGCCATCCAATGAAACTAGCTTGGATCCTTTCAAACACAGAGCAAAAGTCCTTCTTCTTTGAGTGGCTGAGAAACATAGGAAGCCCCCAGATATGTAGCATCTTTATTCCCTACTTTTAAATTGAATATCTCCTTTATGTCTCTTCTTTCCTGCCTGGGAGTATTTTTGCTAAAGTAAATAGCAGATTTGTGCTTATTCACCTTTTGACCAGAGCTTTCCTCAAATACCTGCAAACATAGATTAATGTTTTGTGCTTCCATCACATTAGCTCTTCCTAAAAGCATCATCAAAAAGCAAGTGCTCCACTTCAGAGAAGTTCCTAGCCAAGTTCAACCCCTTAATAAGGTCTTCTGCACTGGCAAACTGAAGAATTCTTGATAAGACCTCATTACAGAGAACAAAAAGATAAGGGGACAGGGGGTCCCCTTGTCTAATACCACATGAACCATGAAAATAACCTTGAGGAGAGCCATTAATCATCACAGAAAAAGCAGGGGTGGATATGCACTCTTGGATCCAGTTAATGAATGTGGTAGGAAACCCAATCCACTTAAAAGTATTTATCACAAACTGTCATTCCAATTTATCATAAGCCTTTTCCATATCTATCTTAACCACCATGAGCCCTCCTTTGCCTTGTTTCTTTTTGAGAGTGTGGATAGCTTCATGAAAAATGATGATATTTTATTGGATAGTTCTTCCACTCACAAAGGCAGCTTGCTTAGGGCTAATAATTTCTTGTAACAAAGGCTTAATCTTGTTGGCAATAATTTTGGAAATAACTTTATATGTAGTATTACACCAACTGCTGGGTCCAAAATGCTGTACCTTTTTAGGAGCTTCCACCTTGGGTATGAGGGCTATAAATGTAGCATTAATCCCATGTTGCAGCTTCCCTTTCTTGAAAAAATCTTGGACCACCCCACAAAAATCATCACCTACTACATCCCAGAAGTGCTTATAGAATAGGACAGGGAGCCCATCTGGGCCATGGGCTTTGAAGCTGCCCATTTGGAACAAGGTCTCTCTTATCTCTTCTTTAGTGGGAACATCACAAAGCTTCTGAGTGTCTTCAGCAGCATGTTTGTTTGGAAATAGTTCCTCCAGCCTGTCATTTGTAGGGGGTTGAGAAGAATGAAATAAGTTTTTGAAAAAACTCACAAAATTCAGCTCCAACCTCATTAACTGTTGTCGCAAAGGTACCATCCTCCTTTAGAACTCTACTGATTCTGTTTCTATGCCCTCTAATAGCTCCAAAGGTGTGAAAAATTCTTGTATTTGCATCTCCATTCTTTAGCCAATCACATCTTAAATTTTTTTTCCACATAATCTCTCTTCTTTGATAGAGTTCCTTGAGTTCTTCTTTGACTTTCCTCTCCTACATAGCTGTATTAAGACTATTCTGGGTTGTCAACACATTCAGTTGCTCATTGTATTCTCTTATCAGATAGTTCACATAACCAAAGTGCTTCTTATTCCACTCCTTGAGAGCTTTCTTCAAATTCTTAACATGACTTAACCATTTGTCCCCTGGGAATATCCTCCTCACCACATTCCAAACACCATTTAAAATGTCCTTACATGTAGGGTCTCTAACCCACATTGCTTCAAATCTGAAAGGTCTTGCTCCTTTCACTAAAATGGGCTCAGTGTCGCAAATGAGCATACAATGATCAGAGAAGCTGGAAGGTTTATGAGTGATTGTGGCTTTAGGGAACATCACCCTCCAACTATCATTACAGAAACATCTATCAATTCTCTGTTTAATGTGACCCTTACCTATCCACCCATTTGACCAAGTGAACTTAGCTCCAATGAAGCCAACATCAATCCACCCAGCCACATTGATAAAGTTAGCTAAACCTCCAATTGAAGTTTGGGGCACCATTCTGCCACCTAATTTATCATATTGGGAACTAACCTCATTGAAGTCACCAATAAAAGCACACGACATGCCAGAGCTGTCTTGGATGCACTGTAATTCTGTCCCGAGCCTATCTCTACCTTTCGTATTACATAAGGCATAGATGCAGTTCAAAATCCAATTAGGTTCATCATCTTTGTCGTACATCAGTGAAAAGATCAAAGATTCATGGGTAACCAAAATTTCACAATCAACAGTGTCCTTCCATGTAAAGAATAAGCCTCCACTCTTACCCTTAGCTTCCACAACTTCAAACTTAGAGAAACCAGCAAAAGAAAAAAATATTTTTGGTATTTTTTTGATTGTACCTTTGTTTCAGACAAGAAGAGCCAGCCGAGGTCTTCTTGATTTATTTGAGACTTTGCATGACGAATTGTAGGGGTCTGTCCCAACCCCCTACAATTCCAAACCATTCCTCTCATTTGGGGATTGGGGGCGTGATAAGGCCGGCCTCCTCAGCCAAATTTTTTTTGACAACAGCTAGCTTCTTCCTTAGAATCCTGATTGTTCCTTAAACCATTATCCGCCCGTCTAAAGATACCATCAGGGTGTTTGTGGTACATTTTATTTCCTGGTATGATTTTTGTAGTAAAAAAGACTTCATTTTGTTCCGAGTCATAGTTCTCAACAAACATTACCTCATCATCCATCGCTTGAATCGACAGATTCCCAGCTTCATCCTCCACCGATCTCCTTTTGTGACTGTTTTGTTTCAAATCCCTAAAGGAGACAAATTCACGCTTCAACTGCATCATGGTACGAAGGTCTTCTGCTATCAATTTATTGACAACCATCCGCCTTGTATCCTCCTTGAAAGCTCCTATGTCCAACGTCTTGGTAAGTACTCCCCCTTGAAGCTTCTCTCGTAGTTCAATTTCTTTCTGAATCTCTCGATCAACTATTCCTTCCTTATCATCGATTAGATGATGAACCCTAATTTCAAGAGCTTTAACAAACTCTTTAGTTTTAACTACTCCACCATTCTGTTGGGCCAAATTATTCTCGTTCTCAAAAACTTGGTCTCCAGTTTGGGTCTTAGAGCAATTTTTATCCAGCCCAGCATCAGAACTTTGGACCTTAGGGCAATTGTTAGCCAGCACAACAACAGTACAATAGCCCAATAAATGGAGACCCAAATCCCGGCTGGACCCAATGTTAAGTAAAATTTTTTTAGGGTATCAATACCATGCAAATTACCTTCTTTGCCCATACTGTCTTCTAGAAAGGAATCTTTAATCACAGTTGTGTCTCGGTGAGCACGAGATCTTGATGCCACCAGAATATTTTGATTAGTACGGAGGGATGTGATGACCTCCACGTGGCTAAAGGGGTCGTACGATTCCTTACTCCACGCGTTAACACGCATCACAGCTGTGTCCTTTTCTTGTTCCTTGTGCAGCTCCTCACGCGCCACCGTCGTTCCCGTCTCCGAGCAGGCTTCATCGGAAACTTTACCACTTCCAGTAACGACTTTCCTTTGATCACACTTTCCGATCGAACAGAGTTCTTCACGAGGATGTTCAATGACTAAGATCATTCGCGATTGATGGAATCTCTTCCTCTCCCCTGCCCTGAGATGCCCTCCATAGCCGGAATTTAAACCTCCTCCTTGATCAAGGAACCTACACTCCTCTTTCTCATGTCTAATACGCCCACAAGGATAGCAGAAATCAGATAGTTTCTCATAGACAAAGGGGATCCAAGAACTTGATTCATCACTAAATTTCAGGAAGAAACCCTTCTGGAGAGGTTTTTCCGTATCAATCTGGACACAAATCCGCAGTGGAGCTAGTATGCGGATCTTATCCTCTGATTCTTTCATAGCTTCAACCCCCAAAAAGGAACCAATAATGCCTAATTTCTTTGCATTCCCAACAGTGAGTTTCTCTAGTGGTAACCCTTGAGCTTGAACCGACATCGGAGTCGTAGAGAACTCCATTTTTTCCGGCACCGCCGAATCACCATTGTCTTGTTCTGGACTGGCCAAGGAGCTCCATCCCACACCTTGTTGCAATCATCTTCTTCCTCAAACAGGAATACAAACAAGTTTTCTCCTCTAGCTTGAACAGTGAAATTACCTCTCAACTTTAAAATACTCTTAAATAAACCCTCTACCGATTGTAGTCTAATTTCTCTTTTAGCTAGGATTCGTCCATATAGACATTTCTTGGAGAGATTCAGTGTTTCACCCTCTTCATCATCCAACGACATCGTGACCGAAGTAACGATTTCCGAATTCGAACCCTGGTCTTCAGATCTCGGTTCCTCCATGGCAGAAATTAG
Organism: Linanthus parryae; assembly: GCA_023055425.1. Lineage (NCBI taxonomy): Eukaryota > Viridiplantae > Streptophyta > Magnoliopsida > Ericales > Polemoniaceae > Linanthus > Linanthus parryae. The sequence goes on along the minus strand of JALGPY010000001.1, from coordinate 40,118,852 downwards.
TGGTTCCAGAATCGCCATATGAGAAGCGAGCCGAAACACACCAGTTAGAGCACCAATTTAAGACAAAGGTGGGACGAAAATAGCGGAAGTTAGGGAAAAGTTAGGGAAAAGAGAGAAAAGGTAATAGGTAAAGGATTCAGAGACTCATCGCCGGCGATAAACACGGATTAATCTGAGCACTAGGCCAATAACACACTAGAAGAAGAAATACAGGGGAGCATTCTCTCTCTAGTATTTCTCTCTCTAGGACTTCATCCCTCCTCCACCATTCTCTTCTTCGTTTTATAATCACCATCGTGCTCTTCTCCTACTGTAGCTCAAGGTAATCTCTTCCACTCTCGTGGATCTTTGCGTCTCAAGGTTATCAAATCTCTCTCGGTCTCTCTCTTTCTCTCCCACCAAATTTTTCTCTCGGTCTCTCTTTCTCTCCCTCTTCCTCCACATCTCATTTTCGATCTCATCTTTGTGTCTTCCTCTCCGTCCCACTCTCCCAATCCCTTTCCCCTACAGATTCATTCACGTCTTTTGTTTTCATCTCTCTGACTTACAAATCGATTTTCAAGTGACTTGTATCGAAACAATTGGGAGTAATTGCATCTCCTTATAAAAACTGGGAGTAATATCTGGACGAGAATTCGGGTTGAAAGACCGCTTGATTTCTGGACGAGATAAACCAGATCTAGATTTCAAGTATTGTGCAAGTTCTTAGAAATGTTCATATGTAAAAAAGGATAAAATAGTTTACAATGAAAATAAAATTTAATTACAGGACGATTTTTTTTAATTTTTTTAATGTTCAAATATGACAACACGACGATTTTCAACAACTGCCATTGACTTGAACGACGGAAAGGACAACCGCCGTTAAAATTAACGGCGCCCTACAACGGTTGTTTATTTTTCCCGACACCAAGATCAACAGCACAATGTAAACCGTCGTAAAAGCCGCTGCTTAAAGAAAAAATGACGGTTTTTGAGCCTTAAACGGCGGTTTTCTTCTGCCATGTTTTAAAGAAATTTCTGTAGTGTAAAATAACTAATTAGTATTCTGGGCTACTCCTTTATTTTCCAGTTGGTTTTGAGGGGAGTAGCCCATACCATGACTGACTCAGTTGCTCTAACTGCACCTGCACCCATTAAGGCTCATGTGCCACCTCCTGCAGCACCTCATGCGCAGGACCCTGCTTTAGCACCTGCACTTGCACCTGCACTTGTGCCCCCTACCGCACCAATAAATGGTCTCGCATCTGCACCTGCATCTCCTCAAGCTACAGTAACTTGTCCCTGCACAATGTGCCTCCTAGGGCTGAGCACGGGTCGGGTCGGCCGGGGTTTTTCGCAATATGGCACCCGACCCGACCTCCCAGGTCTGGCGTTTCTCAGTCCGACCCCGATTGAAAACCAACTGAAACCCGTTGATTTCGAGTTATCCGGTTACGGACGGGTTTGGCGGGTTCGCCCAGAAAAGCTAACTCTGCGTTGGAGACCACCATTTTGCCGGAAAATGTGGTGGTCGGAGACGAAGAAGAAATAGGAGACGAAGAATAAAGCTCTCTCTCTGAGCACGATCTCTTAGCGGTGGAGAAGAATTGAATCCCCGATCCGAGAGAGTGAAAGAGGGAGAGAGAGACATACCAACAATCGAGATTTTGCTCTCTGAGAGGCGGCTACAAGGGCGCCGATTGGAAGTGCGTCTTTCTTCTTCTTCTTCTTCTTCTTCTTCTTCTTCTTCTTCGTTTCTTTTCACTCTCTCTCTCTCTCTCTCTCTCTCTCTCTCTCTTCGTTCTCTGTATACAAAAAAACAGAGGCGGCTAGGGGCTAGGGCTAATGTTTACTACTGTACTGGTATCTATCGGGTCGGGTAACTTCGGGTTCATCTTGTTGGTACCCGCGCCCCACCCGTTTATTGGCGGGTCTGGGTTAAATCAACCCAAACCCAATCATTAAAATAATTTTTTATGTGCTTCCGATCGGTTCGGCTCGGACCGGCCGGGTTGCCCGGGTTGTCCGGGTTTCTGCTCACCCCTAGTGTCTCCCCATGATGAGGCTGCTCCCAATGAGTTACCTCACCTAACTCATAAGCCTGCACCAACGCGCACTCGCAATCCTAATCTCAAGTACTACAATTCCCAGTTTCTCAACACCAACACAGTTCATCATGTTCAATCTACCATTGAACCACGGACGGTGACTCGGGCGATGAAAGATCCTCTTTGGAAACAAGCAACGGATGATGAATTTGTTGCTCTCGCATGCAATCACACCCGGGATCTGGTTCATCGGCATGGCCAACCTGTTGTGTGATGCAAATGGGTATTTCGGGTCAAGCGCAAAGCAGATGGTACCGTTGACAAGTACAAAGCTTGCCTTGTGGCAAAAGGTTATTCGGAGTAGTTCGGGCGTGACTACTCAAAAACGTTCAGTCCCGTCATGAAACCTGTCACTGTTGGCATCATCCTCACATTGGCACTCTCGCTTGGATGGTCGATGCGTCAACTGGACATCAACAACACGTTTCTCAATGGCACTCTCACAGACAAAGTTTTCTTAGCACAACATCCGGCATATGTCGACAGCTCCAATCCCACTCATGTCTGCCACCTTCGACGAGCACTCTATGGTATCAAACAGGCTCCTCGCGCATGGTACATTGAACTCTCTACCTTTCTGCTCAGTGCTGTGTTCCAACGGTCGCGAGCAGATCCATCACCGTTCTACCTCTTTGCGAATGGGGTCCGACTATTCTTCGTGTTATATGTGGATGTTATTGTATTAACATGTAACTCTTCGCCATCTCTATCGCAGTTTGTATCACGGCTTGCTACTCGATATTCTCTTAAAGATTTGGGCTCTCTTAGTCACTTCTTGGGAATGGATGTTATCCCTGCTCAGGGGGGTCTTTTCCTCTCGCAGGCTCAATATATATCTGACATCTTGGAGAAGTTTCACATGGAAAACTCCAAGCCTGTCTCCACCCCCATGTACCCAAATGATCCTCTTCCACCAGCAGACCCCACAAAGGTTATCGATATCTCTGATTACAAACGCCTCCTTCGTCTTTTGCAATATCTGAGCCTCACGCGACGCGGTGACTCGAATCTCGCAATTTCTTTATGGTCCACTACCATCACATTGGATGACTGTCAAGCGTGTACTTCGTTACCTCAAAGGCACCGTATGTCATGGACTTTATCTGCGACCGTGGGCACGCATGGAACTCTTCGCCTTCTCCGATGCGGATTGGGGTGGTCACACTACAATGGGCGCTCTACAACTACATATGCGCTATTCTTGGCTCCAATGTCATCTCATGGAAATCGGCACTTCAAAATTCAGTCTCGCGCTCGTCCACTGAAGCTGAATATCGTGCCCTTGCGAATGCCAACTGAGCTCCTATTGGTCCAACACTTACTTCATGAGATTGGTATACCTCTCACTAGCTCGACAACTCTCTTTTGTGATAAGCTCAGTACAACATACGTCTGCAAGAATCTAGTTTTTCACTCTCGCATGAAGCACGTCGAATTGGTTTACTTCTTCGTGCGCAATCTCGTCACATCAGGAAAACTAGACGTGCGACATGTTCCAAGCCGACAGCAACTCGCAGATACATTTACGAAACCTCTTGGTCACACCCCCAACCTCTATCTACGATCTAAGATTGGAATTTTTGACGGATCCTCCATCTTACGGGGGCGTGTTAAGGAATGAGATAATCTCCAATTACCTCCATCACTCATTATATTGTTATTATTTACTTCGTAGTTTAGTAGATAATACATTGAATGTAAATCACTCTCACATGTATATAATGGACCACTGGTCCTCTGAAATAATATTCTTCGTTCATTTTCTCACAAATCTATCATTAAGACAGTTGTGTTTAATTTGTAATATAATTTTCTGTATTTGATGTGTTATACACACACACAACAAAGTATTAGATTGACTAAATCAATTATAGTTGATGTCAGAAGCAGTTTTAGCGAGTTGAAAATCTTCACAAATTGGGATAATCTGCTCAACTATTTTTTTTTTTTTTTTTTTTTTTTTTTGCAAATAATAATCTGCTCAACTTAGTGTTAAATATTAATCAACAAAACTTTATTTCAACAGAATCCTCAAAAAAAAAAATTCATTTAAAAAAAATAGAATTTTCCTAAAAAAATAACAATATTTTAATTCAAATTCATAGGAGCTATTCTAAAAAAAAACATAGGAGCTTGCCAGAATTAAAATCTGCTTTCCGTCGATGCATATTAAAAGAAAACGAATTTTAATAATTAATGTTATAACGACATTTTTGACATACTACTAACGAAAGAAAAGGAGACTAGTTCAAAGTTATTTTTGTTGGCTAATTGTCAAACTAAACGCAAAAGAACGAGTACTAATCCGTTGAACACAACCATGTATCTACCATACCTCCGCCGCCTCCTCCTCTGCCGATGCTCCGGACGCTTCCATCGACCCCATCTCCGTCCACCCAGTTGGTCTGATGATCACTGTTACCATGTGGACGAGAAGCTTCCTCCGAGGAAACCAGGTTCGGGAGGCCATGAAGTTCTGTTTGGCCAGAACCGAATCCCCCCATCTTCGTAGCAGGCTGAAGAACAACAGATTGAAGATTAAAAATCGGATTCTGCATGTTAGAGCGAGGAAGCTGATAAGTAGGTAGAAGAAACGGCTGTTCCTCCTCCTCCACCTCTGGCGGCGGCGATGGATGGAACTTCTGAGGGAAAGGGCGGAGAAGAGGATACGGCAGCGGCGGCGCCGCTAATGATCTGATGACGGATGGCGGCGTACCGAAGAGATCGAATCTTCCACCGACGAACGGCGGCGAGGGGATGCCGGTGAACTCCTGCACCATGGCACGGAAATTCGCGGTGTCCGTCGTCAGAACAGTAGTCGGAGCACGCCGAGAAGCGCGGGACCGTTTCTTCGGGTTCCGAGCCGGTGGGATTCTGTTACCTGTCGCCGTGATTTGCGGAGCTTTCGGGAGGTAGTCAGATCCGGCCGTTGGGTTACAGTTGGGCTCAGATCTCATGATCCTAGGCCACATGCTGTCGGGATCGACACGGTTGAAGTGGTGGTGGTGGTTGTTGTAAAGCGGTGTTGGTGGAATAAAACGAGTGGTGTTAGTGGTTGCGGAGGTGGTGGTGGTGGGGTTGAAGAAAGCTGAAAGTGTCTGAGTGCGGGAATCGTACTCGTCCTGATCACCACCACCACCAACACCACCACTAGAGGACTGTACGCTACCACTCTGACACGAATCCATGCCTCTGAGTGATGATGAGAGATAACTCCAGTTGATAGTATTCTAACTTTTCGATGGAGGAGAAATTGACTCAGCAAGAAATGATGTGTGCCAGAGCTATATGGTGTTGAAATGTTGTATAAGAAGAAATTAGGGTTTTCAGAGAGAGAGAGAGAGATTCTCTTTTAATAACTCATGGTATGTGAGACTGGGGGATTAAGTTCAAGCTAGCTTCCACTTAGGAGATCATCAAAGTGGGGGCTGTTGATAGAAAGAGAGAGGGGTCTAGAGAGATGGAGAGAGCTGAAATGGATGACAACCACCAGTCTTAGAGAGGGGGAGAGAGAAGTTTGGATTTACAGTGCCAAGATTTGGAAAAATCTAAAAGCTCTAGATTTCCAAGTACTTTTAGAGTTGGAGAAAAGTAGTAGTGTTGAAAGAGAACCAACACATGATCACTTTTCCATCAACTTTTTGGTGAATGAAAAGAAAGATCTAAAATATGCTGCTAAATCTCACACTAAACTCCCTCTCTCAAAATTAGAGTCTAGTAATTCAATGGTTCATCTGTGATTTTTAGGAAATAAAATGCAACAGTTAGTCTTCAGCATGGATTTCCTGCCATCAAGGCGATAGGACCTCTTATCAATGCCCTTGTTTGGAAACGCTGGATTATTCGCTTAATTAATTAAATTTTAATAATTAATCTGACATGTTTGACAAAGGTTGGTAGAGTATAGAATTTTTGGAGTTATCGGGATTCAGATACTTTAAAATGCGGGTCCGGATATTTTTTAAAATGTATTTTGTCAACCAGTTAAACGGGTCCGGATATACTCTAACCGGATCAAGGTATGACCCAGCCGGATCCGGGTCGCCACGCCCATTAACCAACCACAAATTGACATGTGTGCTAAAGGTGGCAACACGGAGATGGTTTTTCCTACCGCTAAATCCTCATTTTGCCGCCAAATTATTAATAACTAATTTATCCGATAATTAATTTTTCCCAAACCAAGCCAATACCTATATATTAAACGTGCAAGGCCCGTTTACACCTCGGACTTTTTTACACGCTGTGCCTATTGGCTCTCGCCACAGGGGCGCGGTCGAGTTGGCTAAATTACCTTCCTGCCCCCGCCAGCTCCGCGTATTTACATGCCCTTCCGTTGCAGAATAAGACTTTTCTCCTAAAAGCTTGCCCTTTGATCTCTTTCTCATTCTGTCTCGGTGAGCAACCCACATTCGTTCCGTAGCGAGCAAGCCAGATAGTGCGGTTATAGTGCTCAAAAGTGCGGTTATCGTTTTGACTCTTCCAATTTAAACTACACCGCCAGCAACACACGCGAGTGTAAAACCTAGTTACTTGTAAAGTTGCCGCTATCTATTGGTTCACGTGGCATTTAAAATGAGAAAATGTAAATTTAAATGAATACTAATTGAGACCACAGTAAAAAACTTTTCTATTTGAATTAATGCTAATAAATTTTATCACTATTCACCGAGGCAAAGTGATTTGATTAACTAAAAGAATGTAAAAGATTACCAAATTCCTACACCACAAAAAGATTATCAAATTCTTGCATCGTTATGCTATCAAAATTACTAGATCAAAGTGGCGTGATTACGGATAAAAAAATTAAAATAAGAACTTGACTGAACGGAAATAGTATCAATTTAAAAATGCAAATTTTAAATTATATATGCCACGTGCGTCAATAGATAGCAGTGACCTTACAAGCTTGTAATAAGAGAGCCTACCGTCTTGGTTGTGGGAGATCTATGTTCTCTAATACATGTTTCTATGCAAATGGGGCTAGCTCTGTGGTACAGTATTCGAACCTCTTGCATGAGCTCTCGGATTAGAACCCAACTATATGATGTAAATTCTTACAAGAATACATGTCTTCCATAGTTTTTTGCTCATAACTTTTTTTTGTGATGAAGTTGATAATTTTATAGGCCAAAACGGCCAAACCAATAGCAGTACAATCAGTAGCCCATTCAGGCATGTTTCCTATCCAACTGGTAATATTTTCTGCTCATAACTTCTTGTTGATCTGTTTGTGTTTGGAGCAAGGAAGACGAATGATCATAGTAGTAGCTAACCAAGATATAGCTTTATGGACGGATGTATCAGTTCAACAATAAGTTGGCTGCAACCATCAGAACTAAAAGTGATAGTTAATACGTCAATTATTACATTCGCATTTAATGTCTCTTGCACGCTTTATTTATACCAACTTTAGCCTTCAGGCGTGGAAGAAACATCTTCATCAATCGACGTTCTTATTCTCCCATATGCACAGATAAATACTCCCCCCTTTCTCCACATTCTTCAAAAAATTATGTAAGTATTATTTGAACCTAGCAATTTGGTTAGCAAAGCAAAACAAAAAATTAATAAAATTTTATGGTATCGTAGAACAAAGTTTACTCTATGAAACCATAAAAAGATTACCAAATTTTTGCATCGTCTAGCCAGCCAAATCGCTGGCCCAAAGAATACCAAATAATTTTGTGAAGGACATGGAGCAACGGAAGGAGTGCTGCTTTCTCCGTAACTTATCTTTCTCTACATTTTTCTTGAGGAAGTAACTTCTCCTTTTTTACCTTTTACTTTTTGACATGTTTTTTACACCTAAACACCGTTAACCTTACCCTATCCCCTTTCACAACCACACAAATCAGATAGAGAGAGAAATACAGAGAGACAATCGGGAGAGAAGAGGAAGAAACACATATCGAAGAAGGGGAGGAGGAAGAGGAAGAGCCAGATCGAAGAGAACACGTCGCCCGTCGTCCCTATCCGCTGCCGAGAGAGAAGAAGAAGCCCTAGAACGAAGACGGATGGGGAGGTCTCCGTCGCCGTAGTCCCTGTTCGTCGCCATCGTCCTCTCCGCCACCATCGTCCTCAGCAGCGGCGGAGCTAGGAAATAAAGTCAGTCGGGACAAGAATTGATAGTGAGGGGCAGAACTGATAGTTATTAATTTTAGGGAACAAGATATTATATTTTTTTGTAACAGAACTCCTGTTTCAGAGCTCTGCTACCAGTTTGTTATTAACATGGGGGTATTCGAGCAAGAACGACGAAAGCAAAACAAGAACGAGACATATATTTAACGTGGTTCACTAACGAATTCGTAACGAACCCGCTAGCTACTCCATGACCAGAACCAAATATTTTATTGAGAAGAGAACCCGATTACAATGCACGCCGTGACCACAACGGCCACGACGGCCACCCCAATAAATCCACCATACACACTCGCAAAAAAGGAGCTCTCAAACTCACAAATACAAACCCGTGTGTGTGTTGCTAATGAGAACCAAAACTCCTTTAAATAGTGCCAAAGTTGGGGCGGTGTATTTTGCCAGCCCACACACTGCCCCCATTATTTCCAATTAAAACTTAGACTTATTGCCAACAAACAGTTCAAGACACAAACTAAAAAATCTCCACCTTGTCTTGAATCATCTCAGCAACCCTGAAACCAGAACCTGATGTTCTCTCCTCATACCTGAAACATATGCATCTCTCTGAACCAGAAACGAGCACGCCTCCATGAACAATCTTTCGCAGTTGTATGCGAAACTAGAATCGCCAAATCGTTGCTCCAACTACAATGTGTTCCTGCAACGAATGCGCCAGATGTGGTTGCGCTTCCGGAAACAGAAACAAGTGCTCCACCCAAAACCAGACTCGAATACATTCACTGTTAAAACCAGGACCGAATGTATTCCAGATGCGCCTAATCGCGCCAGAAAGATGCACCATGACAAGTTCCCAGATGTTATTCAGACCATATGCACCAATGACGAGTGTCCAAATTGTCATGCCAGGTGCGCCAGATACTCGCCAGAAACAGATCCCGCCAGATGCGAGCTCAATGCGTACACGCCCCAAAACCAGATGCACACCAGAATAAACTCGTGCATAATGCGCGCCAGAACTAGAACCAGATGGGCGTGCCAGAAATCTCACGCGCCAGATGCTCCATCTCGTTGCTCCAACTCCCAAGAGTTCGCGCAACGCATGAGCCAGAACCATATTTAATTCACACGCCAGATGCTCCATGCCGGGAGCCAGATTGAGCCTGAACGTCAATCGCCAGAATGCCAGATGCGCGTGAACCGCCAGATTCGCGCCAGTACTGAATACGTGCTAGATTTTCCAGATCCCTTCCACGCCTAATCAGATGCGCGCCAGATTGCTCCGACAGGAGCCCGGATAGCCCCCTCTACGGGGCTTTAGATGGTGGGTATACCTGCTTCTCTCTCATGAACAGATCGATCTTGATCGATAAACCAGACATCGTTCTTGGCGGAATCTCGTAACCCTACTCTCGATAGCCTGCTCCACCTGAATCGCGAAACCCTAGATTTGAGTTCCACCAAAACGTGAAACGCTAGCTCTTGTCTCCACCAAGATCTTGGAACACCGGCTCTTATACCCGTTTGTTGTAACAGAACTCCTGTTTCATAGCTCTGATACCAGTTTTTTATTAACATGGGGGTATTCGAGCAAGAACGACGAAAGCAAAACAAGAACGAGACAGATATTTAACGTGGTTCGCTAACGAATTTGTAACGAACCCGCTAGCTACTCCACGACCAGAACCAGATATTTTATTGAGAAGAGAACCCGATTACAATGCACACCGTGACCATAACGGCCACGACGGCCATCCCAATAAACCCACCAGACACACTCACAAAAATGAGCTCTCAAACTCACAAATACAAACCCGTGTGTGTTGCTAATGAGAACCAAAACTCCTTTAAATAGTGCCAAAGTTGGGGCGGTGTATTTTGCCAGCCCACACACCGCCCCCAATTATTTCCAATTAAAACTTTGACTTATTGCCAACAAACAATTCAAGACACAAACTAACATATTTCGTAGTAAGAGTTATTCATTAAAAATCTAGAAAATTAAGGGTGCTAGTGGAAATATTCAAAATTCAGGGGGAGGGGGGGGGGGGGGAAGTGCCACCCCTTGCCCCCACATGGTTCCCCCAGGTCCTCAGTGTCTCATCCGTCGTGTCGGTTCAGCAATATAGCCACCCCTCTTCTCCTGCTTATTTTTCTTCTTCTCTTCTCCAGCTTCTTCCTCTTCCTCTCTTCTTCAGATTTGTGAAAAATTTAAGATTTTGTATTTTGTGGATTTTTTTAGATTTTTAGATCAGTATTTTGTGATTCGCTTCTCCTCTTTTGTTGTTGCTTCCACTTATGTTATTGTTGTTGATGTTGGTGGTGGTGGTGATGATGTTGTTATGAACCAGAGTGTAGAGAGAGGGAGGTAGAGGGAAATAGAAAAAAATTCAAATGTAAAAATATAAAAGGCACAACTTTCTTAATATTTTTGCCGTATTCTCTCTGATGAGAAAGAGAGAATGGAGTATGACCCTAATTGCAATGATCTTCTGTATTGTGCATCCAACAACCTTATTACCTAAAGAGTAAAGCAACTAGGGATGGCAATATGGTCCGATCCGATCTGTGATCCGAGCGATCCGGGCCGAGTGGATCGGATCCGAATCCGATCCAATTGAAAATGGATCGGATTTGGATCTGGAAAGCCAAATCCAATCGGATTTGGATCTAAGGGCAGATCCATCGGGTTCCGACCCGATCTGATCCGACGTATATGTGTGCTTTACAAATTATTCATATTAACTCGCCACTTTCACTTCCAAGAAGAATACAATAATAATTCCAACCTAAAGCTATTTTTGTTGTCTTTTAAGCTTCATAACTTGCGAACATGCCTTAGCGCATGAAATAGTGTTTATTTCTTATGTTTTTTTTTGTATTTTATTGCAAACCCAAGTCGGATCCGAACCGATCCGATCCTACCACGTATTATATGGATCTACGGATCGGATTTGAATCAGCTGGATGAAACCCGATCCGATCTGATCCGAATCCGGTGATGATCCAAACGGATCTGGATCGGATCTGGATCCCATTTCTCCTAGTCAGATCTGGATCGGATCTAGCCTGATCCGATCCGAATCCGACCCGTTGCCATCCCTAATAGCAACGATCCACAATGCTTGTTTGTGAGCAATAATTATAATAACTACTCCGTTCCCTCTGAAATGGTGTTTTCTTTAGGGTATCTCTGAACTAGTGTTTGTGTTATGTCTTATATGCAGCATTTGAAGATACACATGAATTGATAAATGATTATCAAAATTTAGGTTTTGCTTGTTATTATTCTTTCTTACGTGGCCGTACCAAAATGAATATCAGGACATATATCAATCAATCTTACCTTCAACAGTGAGAAATGTTTTTTGTGCGTGCGCTCAAAGTGTTGAATATGCTCAGAAGTCAGAAGTCACAACACATGCACTGGGGACTAGAGAGACCTTGAACACCAAATCAATAATGATTTAGAAACAAAGACAACCTCAACTGATTTTGCAATTTGCTCTAAAGTTTACCCTTTTTATGATTAATTACTTAGTCCATCTCCCTAATATGTCGAAACTAGCAGATTGCAATCCCCTATTCTATAACTAGTTGATTGGAACCCTCATTTGTAAAAAAACACATCAGTTTAAAATTGGTAAAAAGTTCCATCCAACCATCATGCAAGAAGGGAAATTTCCATTCATAAATAAAAAAATCGCATTAAACAAGTGTAAAGGTAAACAAAGAAAGCAAATAAAAATAAACAAGAAAAAGTCGGCAGATAGTCTCAAAACATCCTCGGAACAGAGAAACTATTCATTGGGTCTAGCCCCACCACTGTGGCATGCCTGCGTGGTGGGGCGCGCCATTCACTTTCTGACAAATATGCACAATTTGGTGGGTTCCATCTGACTAGTGCATATTTGTTTGAAGGTGAATGGTGCGCGCCACCACGCAGGCATGCCACAGTGGTGGGGCTAGACCCCATGAATACTTTCTCCTCGGAACAAGGTCAAGATCGAACGAAGAAGCAAGAATTCTTCTTTTCTTATGGAAGTGAGGAAGCGAATGAAGAATATCGTTTATAGGCAGCCTCAGGCCAGAACAGATTGGAGCTCGAGCGAAAGGCACATGAAGGACAAACTGTTGTTTGCGGAGGTCCTGGAAATATGACGTAGATATGAACGCATCTCACTTTCCCATCTCTTTCGCTCCCTGTCTCTCTATCTTCTATAGCACCGAACGTCCTCTCCCTCCCTCCCTCAATCACCCACTCCGCCACCAGTGGCCGTTAAAATCGGCGGCCTCAAAGCCCAACAACGCCGCCGAATCAAAGCAGACCCAAGCCACCATCGAATCCAACAAAAAAATTGATCCTACGCTGTTCAATTTTTCCTAGGACTGCAACTCCGACGGGCTGGGCGGGTTAACGCCCTTGTCCAAGCCCAAGCCCTAGTTCTGTCGGGGTTGCCCAAAACCAGCCCAACCTAGGCTAGGAGCATCACCAGCCCGTCCAAGCCCGAATTCGAAAAACCAATCCGGGTTTGGTTTGAATTCGGGCTAGCCCATTAAACTAAATTAATTAACAGAATTATCACATTCAACTCAATATAAAAAAGATACTGAATGTAGAGACTTCAATTTTTTTATTTAATGCTAAAAAGTAATGAGTGAGCTATAAAATTATCCATTTATACAAGGGAATCCTAAGTATTTTGTGGAAAAAATCCATTAATTAAGAACATAAACATAATTAAAAATATCACTAATAACAAATAGAAAATAATATATTCTTGATAAATATGATATATAATACTCTCCAAATATAACATTTATAGGCAATGAGAATACAATTCGGGCAATTCGGGCTAGCTCATCGTTTAATATTTGTACCAAGCCCGACCCTAATTGCAATTCGGGTTGAGAACTTTCGCCACAATCCGTGATGGGTTCGGGTTGGTCGGGTTCAGCCCGTCCAAGTTTCACCCCTAATTTTTCCTACTGTGAGTAGGATCGAATATTTGGGTTTGATTTTCGCAACTTTTCTTTGATTTGGCTTTGCCCAATTTTATTTGATTTTGATTTGAGGTTAGTGCCTAACCATCTCTGCTTTTTGATTGAAATTGGTAAGGTGTACTCTGTTCTTGGTTTTGATTTTCCTAATTTTGTTTTGAATTTTTTTTCTCCAATTCGACTTCTGTGTGCCGGAATCTGGGTTGTACTCTGTTGTTGGTGGGTTTGGCCGTTTGGGTATGCCGGAATCTGGGTAGAGGGTCGGTGATGGTGGTGGCTGAAGCGACATTGTTGGTGGTTGTGGTGATGCTCTGTTTTTTAGTGAGTGGACATTTTTACTCTTAAAAAGTTGGACTTGTTTGTCAACTAACGGAATATTCTGTTACGAGATGGATGACATTTTTTCACCAGTTTGAAATTGACGTGTTTTTATCCGTAAACCTTTTTTTTATTCATTAGAAAAAAGATACAATAAAAGAGCTAAAACGGAAAAGGAGAGGCATAACATCCAAAACAACAAAGCAAGACAGTTCCAAAAGTTACAGCGGAGAGATCTCTCCAGCTGCAGAAACTAATTGGTCTCCTTCATTAATGTTTCCAGCACCAGTAGCAGCATTACTTTTGTCATTAATAATTGCCTGCAGAATTGCTTCATGCCACTAAACTAGTACGTAAATGATTTATTTGCCGTTGAGTTTGCTAGGGAATTCAATATAGGGACCCTTCAATTTATGTAACCACCGAAAATGATGCGTGATCGCATAGTGAATGAGAATGTGTCCCAACCGAATTTTTCTAAGCAAACACTGTGAACAAGACTTATTTTCTTGTACTATATGCTTTTTCCCTAACATTTTGTTTGATAGCTGTTTTCTTTATCCCTTCCCCACGCACCAAAGCATGAATTAAATCACGGATAGAAAAAGGAAACATTATACACAAATGATACGGGTCAACTGTATAATATCGGTCAACCGTGTTACTATCATCGTTAATTAGATTACAACATTATTTATATATTTACAAAATTAATTATTATTAGTTAGTTATTATTTTAATTAGTGAGTAGACCGGATTTCCTTGTCGGTTCTTTCATGACCCTTTAGGTCGGACCGTTGTAGATAGTGCATTCCAGATGGATCAATCACCATCCACGTGGCAGCCATCCAAGAGGTTCGATGGTACTCCGGTATCACTCTATCATTGTCTTTATACTCGCACTTATTCATATGGGGTACTAACCGCGCGGGAGTTGTAGGGTTCAAGTGGCTTGGAGCTTAGAGTAAGGCACGTCGCGCGCGAGCAGGAGCAATACTCGCGCGCGACCCTTGTTAACTGTCTGAGAGACTTAATGATCGTGTAACGTGCCTATATATGCGGCCGACCGTTTGAACGGTGCCTATATGTACGGATGATCGTGTAACGTGCCCTGTATATATGGGCGAACGTGCCGTTACGAGGCGAATATCTAGCCGTCATTTGCGGACGCATTAACCACTCGTAACGGTCACTCCTATTCCCTATATATAGAAGCGTTAGCCTTCCATTGCAACTCTCGGTTCTTTGGCTAATCATCATACTGTCTCTCTCTCAGACACTTAGCAAGAGCTTGCTCTTTCCCCTACACCCTTACTCTCACTCTCTGTGCTTGTTCTTGTTCTTATTCTCTGTTACAGGTGTACGTTGAGATCTTCCTTAGAATGATCGTGCGTACACATTTGGTGAACCCGACGTGAACGCTACGTTCAAACCTTTCAAAATTTCTGCAACCATGTCTTATGAAGCTAACCCCTCAGAATGATCCTGCGTACACATTTGGTGAACCCGACGTGAACGCTACGTTCAAACCTTTCAAGATTTCTGCCCTCGGTCTTTGTTCACCCTATAAGACATCTGTGGCATACTCGTCTCATTAGGGGCGGGCTTACAGACCCGTTCTACCTGTCTTCGTCCGAAGCGAGGACTTAACCCTTGCTTCATCAGGCTCCCGATTTAACTATTCCTTTGAGGATTTCAAGAACTAAGGTAAACAGAACAACCCAACTTTTATAAGTTGTAGTTATGCCGGGTCAGGTGCAGAAGGTCTTCGATCGAACGAATCCCCTAAGGTAAAGCTAGTGGCAGCAGACGTACCAAACCCTATTTTATTAACCGAAGCTTCCTCTCAAAATGAGAGTTGTCTAGGGAAGAAAGCCTAAGAGAATAGCCTCCAATCAACAACACCCAGTCTCAAACGGCCGCCAGGAACAACAAAACCCTGGAGATGCAGAATGCAACGATTCATAGTCAGGGGAAGGCTATGCAGGTTCAATCTACGCAAATAGCCAAGATTATGGGGATCCTAGGAGGACTTGCGCAGAATTCGGCCCAAGGAGCTTTAACCCCACCAGGAGCACCTGTGGCACCCATGGCACACACGTCTGCTCCACAAAATCACTAACCACCACTTCCCTCCGGACCTCCACCTCAATTGCCACAATTTCCATCGAAAACCCCCCTCGCGCCTACTGGGAACTTGCCATCATATCCAGTACTTTCATTACACGCGACTGGGGTCCAAGCCAGTTACACCCCCAGCTCCTTACGACCCCAGTATGCCTTACATACCCGGGCACACTACCCCTCCATAGTCGACTATAGGAGGAGGAAGCACGTCTGCCAACGTCTCAGCCTTGGAGCAGCGCTTGGACAGCTTCCTCGCGAACCAGTGCTTCGCAGACACCGTCATCCCGAAGGTCGACAGCGCGCCACAATCACGGGCGATATCTACCTAATGCCTAATCCTGCCGGGTACAAGTATCCCAAATGGGAGAAGTTCGACGAAATCAACGGGAAACGCGCAGGAACATGTGATGCGGTTCGTTGATCGGATGGGCTCACACGGGATTGACACAAGCCTGCTAATGCGTGAATTCCCAAAGTCGTTGGGAACTGTCGAGTACAAATGGTGCAGGACTTTAGAAGCGGGCTACATCAAAACTTGGCTTGCCCAGAAGGAGAAGCAGCCTTCGCAGGAATAAGTGTCGAAGGTGGCATACAAAAATAAGAATGTTTACACGCTCAAAAGAATTGTCAACATGAAGATGATGGCAAGGAGGTAGACAAATTCTACGCAAATGGGAAGAAATGTTATCGCATCTGAAGGTGCGCGGGACCATCTTCGACCCCACCTATCAAAGATGTCCCTGAGCAAATCAATAAGTTGGCTGAGAAAGTGCCAGATGAAGATATGAGAAAGACGCCAATAGAAAAGCTGAAGGAGGCACCTGAGTGCATGGAAGACAAGCCAAAACCGCAGAAAAAATAATTGAAGGAGGTGTTCTTGAGCCCAACATAGAAAAAGAAAAGACCAATATTCTTGGGCACGGGGATGGATGTAGAAGAGGAACAGGGCCTGGTGAGGCTATTGACGGAGTACAAAGATGTGTTCGCGTGGGAGTATGACGAAATGCCCAGTTTGGATACGCAAGTCACCATGCACAGGTTGATGTCATCCCAGGGACCAAGCCAGTAAAGCAAAGCACAAGGAGTTTTCGGCCAGAGGTCAATATAAAAATCAAATAAGAGATAGTAAAGTTGCTGAATGCGAAGTTCATTAAGCCTGAGTACCATCCCACTTGGCTTGCCAACATAGTGCCAGTTCTAAAAATAAATGGACAGCTTCGAGTTTGTATCGACTTCAGGGACCTGAATCGATTTTGTCCCAAGGATGACTTCACATTGGCAAACATAGATCTCTTTGTTGACTCCACTGCATGCCGCCAGATGTTCAGTTTCATGGACGGGTTTAGCGGCTACAATTAGATCAAGATGGAACCCAAAGACGCAAAGAATACTGCCTTCATCACACCAGTGGGAGTGTTTCACTACACAGTCATGCCCTTTGGCTTGAAGAATGCTGGAGCAACCTATCACTGCACGATGATGGCGCTTTTCCACGATATGATGCATCAAGAATTCGAATTCTATCTGGATGATTTGGTGATTAAGTCAAGGCAGAAAGAAGATCATTTGAAAGTCTTGAGAAAAGTCTTTGAGAGGAGCAGGAGATTCCAACTGAAGATGAACCCCATGAAATGCGCATTTGGGGTAACCTCAGGGAAGTTCTTGGGATGTGTGATCCACCGGCATGGGATCAATCCTGATCCCGCCAAAGTTTCAGCAATCACCAGCTTGTCGGCACTGCAAACCCAAAGTGCATTGAAGACATTCCTGGGAAAGCTCTCGTACTTGAGGAGATTCATGCCGTCAATTGCAGAGTTGACATTTTCCTTTGGTAATTTTCTCAAGAAGAATGCAACATATATTTGGACGGAGGAGCACCAAACGATGTTCGAGAAGCTGAAGCAATTGCTGACATCTAACCGAGTCATGATCGCACCTCAACTTGGATCGCCTCTGCTCCTGTACCTGACTTCGACGAAGAAATCCATTAGGGCATTACTTGCCCAAGAGTTTGAAGGCCAGGAGAGACATATCTATTACATCTCGCGCGTGGTACAATCTGCTGAGTCCAGGTACACAGATATTGAGCGACATTGCCTTGCTCTGTTCTTTGTCATTAGAAAATTAAAGCACTACTTCGTCTCTCATAAAGTGGTCGTGGTAACCAAAAGCGACCCTATCCGATACTTTTTGTGACATTCTGCTCCTTGCGTGGCGAAATGGTACATGGCCATATCACAGTACTACATCACATGCGCGCGTCCGAAGGCCATCAAGTATCAAGCAGCGGCAGATTTGCTAGCACAATTCCGGGACAAAAACTACGAGCCTATGACCGAGGAGTTACTTGAAGGACCAGAAGTGTGCTCGATAGAATCATCTTATTGGAAATTGCATTTCGACGGATCATCAACAAGTGCCGGAGGAGGAACCATAATTCTCCTCACTAAACCAAATGGGGAGGTCTTTCAGATGTCAAGTAAGTTGGACTTCGCAGTAACCAACAATGAGGCCGAGTATGAAGCCTTAATTGCAGGTCTTCTTGCGGCCAAGGCTTTAGAAGTTCATAATCTGGTCGTGATGGGGCACTCCTAATTGTGAAGCAGGCTTCAGGCGAATATGGGTTGAAGGAGATCAACTTGATGACTTACAGATCTATTGTGCAAAAGTTGGTCCAGAAATTCAGTTCAGTCAAGTATGAGCATACTCCCGGGTCTAATAATCGACATGCATATGCTTTAGCTACTCTAGGGTCGAAGATTAGTACAGACAAGTATTTAAGGTCAGGACTGCCCCTTCCTTGATTTAAGATTTATGCGAATATGACTTCATTGAAGACGAAGACTGGAGGAAGCCTGTTAGGTGCGCGATAGCTGAGGGGACAAGCAAGGAAAGTTTGGTATCCACCAAAGGGTTCTGCATACACAACAACTTGCTTTACTACAAAGGACCTGGAGGGATCCTGATGCGATGCGTCGCAGAAGAGGAAGGTCGAGACTTGCTTGAGAAGATACATGAAAGCTCATGTGGAGAAAACGAGGTCTCAATCTATAGAAAAGCTCAGAGGTATGAGATTTATTGGCCTCAAATGTCATGCTATGCTGCAATCCTACAAGGCAACTGCGAGAGGTGTGCCTTAGTGAAGGATTCTCTGGAAATTGCTGCAATTGACGACGATGTCGACTGGAGGAAACCTGTGATTGACTATTTGCGAGATGAAATTCTACCGAGCGATAAGAAGGAGGCTGACAAGCTCAAGGAGAAGTCGACCAGACATGTGTTGAAAGAGAACCTGCTATGGCGGAAAGGACATGAGGGGAATCTATTGAGATGCCTAAACGAACAAGAGATACAAGAAGTCATGGAATTATCTCATCAAGTGGAGCATCAAATGGCGCGAAACTTTGCAGACAAATTTTCATAGTCAGCTACTTTTGGCCAACCATGGAGGCTGACTGTCAGGCGAAGGTCAAAAGGTGTCAACAATGCCAATTCAACGGCAACTTGTTTCATTCTCCTGCAGTTGACTTGCACGCCTTAGGAACTCCTTGGCCATTTCATGCATGGTCAGTGGGCTTCATTGGTCCTATCCGTCCAACATCGCATGGAAACCATTTCATTCTAACTAGAACCGAGCAATTCACCAAGTGGGTGGATGCAGTTCCCTTCAAAACAGCATATGCATTGGCTGTTGTCAAATTTATACATGAGAACATCATTTACCGGTTTGGACTTCCTAATACAATCCTTTCTGACAATGGCACACCCTTCGTGAATCGCCAAGTTGCCTCGAAGCTGATGGAGTATAATGTGGGACAGGTATGCTCGACGCCCTACTATCCAAAAGGGAATGGATAAGCAGAGGCCACGAACAAAACTTTGCTGAGGATTCTGAGCAAGATGGTCGCAGATGATCACAAGAAATGGGCAGATTCTTTAAGTTTAGCATTGTGGGCTTATCACACATCACAAAAAACTCCTACAGGGACTTCTCCATTTTCACTCTGTTATGGAGCTGAGGCGATTGTTCCTGCTAAGGTCAAAATTAACTATGCAAGGTTGGCTTTTAGTGAAACAACCCGGGATCTCGGTTCAGGGCTAAAGAGACAATCGACAACCAAAAGTAGAAATATACTATTAAGATTACATTTCGCTTAATGTACATAACAAAATTTTGATAATAAGTACAATTTAAAACATAACATTTATGATCTACTAAGTGATCTAAGTTCAGCTATACTTCTTCGTCTCGATCCGCGTTCCCATTCCCCAAACTTGATTGACGACCTGCGGTTTTAAAATGGCAAATGCCGACGCAGTTTTGAAGAAATAATCAGTAAAAACTGAGTAAATACATACTACGACATGTAATGCAACGAGTGACACGGAAGCATGAGTTGAAACAAATTAGAAGATTTAAATAGTAAAGCTATCATGCTGGAGAATTTGGAACAACTGGAAGTAAACAGGTAACAAAAACCTCTCAATTTAATAACATTGAGAAACCACGAGTAGTTCGTAACATAACCAGAGTAAACAAGTCCATTTAAGAGGATAACTTAGTTCATGAGTAGCCAAAGCATATCAAATCATTTCAATTGATTAGGGCAATCCAGAGCCACAAACAACATTAATAAAGTAGTCAATTTTTAATTTCGACTTCAATCAACAGTTTAATTTAGCTGAGGCGTGTCAAGAGCCACCAGCAGGATCGATGTAAACAGAGGGATCACGAAATAATCACTAAGGGTTCCTTATAGGGTCTATCAAACCCTATTTCACCCGAGCGTTAAGGGAGCCCATTCGTCAACCCCGCTCACAACATTAGCTAAAAGGCCTTAAGTGTCGACACCCCTATACCGTAGTGACCCTTACAAGTATAAGTAGCACTCTATAGCTCTATAAAACCCTTGGCCTCAATAACTTGGTACATTTTGGCTCATCGGGGGCGGATTTTTGAACATTGACGTTCTATCCAATAATAAGAAGCATTGCTTCAATGGTCTTAGCCATAAGAAAATGGAGGATCGCTTGACGCCTCCCACTAATAACAATACTCTGTACATCGTCCTAAGTCTATTAGAGGTATTTTATTTCTTCTCTTTCACATAACTAGAATCGAAATATCAAAATTTCACAAGTAATTTATGAGAGTTCTCAAAGGAGATGAATAAAATAGTTTAACAACTTTTGAGTGGAAAACATGCATTCTCATACTATTTCATATAACAAACATTCAGTTGAAACATCAAACACAAACGCACATTTTGATATGAAAAGGCCGTACATATGTACTTACCTCTGAGCCTTGAAAGGCGCAACGCAAAGCTAGCACTCCTACAACTCTCGTCTCACATTGGATCCGGGTCGTATAGTCAAAGCGGCACTACGAGCACATACGTCTATCGTGGAACGGTCCTCAACACCGGCTGGTTATAAACAAGTCAAGTATACAGTCTATTAGCATTTACCCTCTATATGAGGTTGTATGCAATAATGCGATGAAATGTAGGCTATGCAAGCTAACTGTCCAAAACTTCCCTGATACTCCAAAACTGTCTTGTGCCCGGACCCCAAATTATACTCATATTGGCCCAACAACATGCAAGAATGACTCTTAACTCTCCCATATGAACTTAGCATCGAAATCTACAACTTTCAATAAATTGCACTTAGGCCCCTAAAGTTTAGTAAAATTGCAAAAAGACCCCAACATTTGACTTGGTCAACCCTAGACCAGAATTACAGACAAGTACTCCAAAAACGCATACAAGACATGCTGACAAACTCCAAGTTACTAAACTAACCTCAATTCAAAGTTTAAGTGAAATTACTATTTTGCCCCTCCTATACAGTTCAGTCAAACTAGGGTTTGCGAAAAGTCAAACTTGGTCAAACATGATATTTAGACTCATAATATGAATACGAGCAAGTTTCGTGAAGAACACTAAGGCTAGAAATGCCATTTAGAGTGTCGAATTCAAAAGTCAAATATAGAAGAAAATCGACTCAACTAGTCAACTTTAGAGCTGATTTGTAATCAATTGAGGGGGATACTTGAAAATCTGAGAATAGGGTTTTGAAGACGATAGTTCAAGGATTCCAGAACATATTTTAACTCCTACAAACTCCAAGTATACAAAGAGATATCGCTAGTCAAAGTGGGATGAAAATTACGATTCAATACTTAGAAAAATTCGATAGTGCTTCGCGAGTTCAAACTAGCAACTTTATGCTCGTTTTGTGAGAAATCCGTTATAAATTTGAAGATGACCCAGAGACGATGAAATGAAGTATTATACACCAGCTTTACACAGGAGAAAACAGATCTACATTTCATTAAGTTTTGAAGAAGAAACAAGGGTTAGAAAATGGGTGTTTCACCATAGCCTCCTATACTTGGAAAAAATTTGAGCCCTCACAGCCAAGAACACAGTGAGTACCACACTCACAGGCCATGTTCAAGCCCGATTTCAGAGGGTTTAGAGATGAAATTAGACCACGAAATTCAAACGAAACTTGTAGCTAACATACCCAGGATTACACAGGAAGAAACGGTGCATGATTTGGTCAAGAATTGAGGGAGTTATCGACTCATGAACAGGGGAGGTTTTCAAGTCGGAAAACTCAACATGCACGAATCAAACCGGTATAATTTGTTTTTACAGTCATGTTTAGGTGATCTAAACGTGTTCTAGACATGATTAGGAGCATGAACAAGCTTTTAAACGATCAAATTGAGCAAGAAACGAAGCCGTACCGAGCTTGGCACTTTTCCGGCGACCATGGCAGATTCCGGCAAACAAGCGGACGAGCCCCAACGATTTCCCGTGTTTAAAGCTGTTTTCAGATATACTAATGAGTCCTATGAAGCCTAAAGACCACAGGGATGTGGAAGAATTCGAGAAAAGACCAAGGACTAGCGCTTACCGCCGCAGCCACTGCTCGGTTGAAGATGCCGGCGAAAGAATGCCCAGATTCCGGCGACTGTGACGAAAATTGACGAGTTACGGACAAAACTGAGTACCCCTGAGCTCGCCACAACCTCAGAAACACGAATATACGACTTAGAAGAGCTGAATTACAACAAGTAAGAGGAATTGGAATGATTACGGGCTAGGGTTCTTCAACGTTACCATCGAATTTCCGAAGTCACTGCTTGATGAACGCCAAAATTGACTTGGGGTTTTTCATTCCTATGTTGTCACGACCTCCCAGCAGCAGCAGGTTGGCTTGAGGTGAAGGTATGTGGTGGTTTTGGTGGTTCCACCGTGGGAGGTGGTGGTGTAGAGGTGGTCTTGGTGGTGGTTCATGAAGAAGAAGAAAAGGAAGAAAAAAAAAGATGGTGAGAGGAGAGATAACTCAACTGTATTGAGATGATTTAATGTTGGTGTGAAGCTACCACCTCATGGGGGTAGGTGGTAAGCTCTTACAAGAGAAAATGACAAATGGCTATCATGCATAGGGGGGTGAAAGTGTAGTTTTCTAGACTTTTGGGTACAACTAGAATTAGAGCTTATACTTAATTTCAGAGAATTGCACAACCATCCCGACCATCGCTAGTGCTCCAAAATCATTCTAACGACTCCCAAATATTGCAAACACTCTCAAACTTTAAAGTCGTGACAAACTATTTACAAATTCGCCCCCAAAGTCTTGATATTGCACTTAGAGTCGGCTTGAAAAATAGGGGTGTTACATTTAGTGCCCTATACGAGAACCAACGCGACCATGATCTCATTCTACTAGAGGATAAACTCGAGCAAGCCAAGAGGACGAATACGAGGTATAAGGAAAGGATTTCTCGAGCATACAATAGACTGTTCAACATCGATATTTTGCTGTTAGAGATTTAGTTCTGCGAGCTTCTGACCATTGCATGCACGAAGCAGCTCACCCCCCAGTTTGTTGCCAACTGGGAAGCTCAATTTGAGGTGAAAGAAGTCTTCGATAGTGGCTATTGCACAATCTTAAGATGTCATGGGACGGCCACAAACCCCAGTCCAGTTAACATCCGATGGCTCAAAAAGTGTTATCTCTAGAACTTTTAATGCTTTTAATGTTGTATTCGATGATTTCCTTCCATATGAGGATTCCACTTTAATGATAATGACTCTCCCATATGAGAGATCACTTGTCAATTTCGCATGGGTTATTTACTTAATTGTTACTCATTGCATACTCTATGTCTATCTCTCTAGATAGCGAAACTTAAGCCTGTCTGCCTAGATACCCGCAAAACGCAAAACATAAGCCTACATGTTTACATAGCAGCGAAAATCCAACATAAGTCTAACTATTTAGATAGCAGTGGAATGCAACAATCAAGCCTATATGTCTAGATAGTAGAAAATTTAAGCCTATCTGTCTAGATAGCAGCAAGAATTAATATAAGTATATCTTTTAGATAGCAGCAATACGCGAACTCCAGCCTATCTGTCTAGATAGCATCAAAACTCAACAGTTTATATCTTTAGATAGTACTGATACGCGAGTAAAAGCCTACCTATGTAGATAGTAGCTACGCTCAATCCAAAGCCTATCTACCTAGATATCACAAATGCGCAAGTTTAAGTCTACCCATTTAGACATTAATTCTTGCCTAAGAGGGTATGATATACGAACTTAAACCTATCTGTTTAGATAGGGATCAATTTGATAGCAGCGAAACGTGATCAAAAGCCTATCTAACTAAATGATAGCCATATAGAAGGTTATGACTTCAGACATACAATCTTATCTAATCAAGAAAGCAAAATGATGCTCAGTATATGCAACACCAAAACGGATACCTTTTATAAAAAAAATCCAAACACATCTTCGCATTACAAAACTGCCCTGACCACGAAAGTTGAATAGCAATAGCAAATTCAAATTGTTGTTCATACACAATGGAAACCTAGACGGTTACATAGAAGGCTACTGATCTTCAAGAAAGCCCTTGAGAAGAGAATCTTGAGCTACCAACTTTATGGATTATTGTGCCCACTCATCCAACCGCTGCTTGTGACTCTGATGTTCCTCGCTTGCCTTGGTATACTGCTGAACTGCCTTTTCATATAGCCGAACTTGAGTTTCACAGAGTTGTTGATCTTCACCAATCACTGTATAAGGAAACCAAGGTCCATCTTATCCTTCGAGACGTGCTGGATACCATGAGCACTTGTCAGGAAGCACTGAGCATTTGAAAGAGAGTTGCTTGCTGGAGTCGTTCTATTTATTCTCTCCAATAGGTCTGTCATCTCAGTAAAAATATCTCCTCTGTCCTTGGGGGCTATTTCCAAGACTTTTGCGAATGTCTTCGGATATGCAGCGCGAATCCTCATGAGCCATTCCAAACAAGGTTGATTTATACCTACAATTTCAAGAAAAATAATGGATCGTTCAGATACAAAGATAATATCACGTGTTTTTAATACATGCATGCTCGAAATTAGTCTTACAGATCCCTTCGACTATCTATCGAAGTGACGGAATTGGAGTCGCCACTGTTTGATCACCAGAGGACGATGCTTCAGCCAATCTCTGATTTTCGACAATCTCGCGCGCAAAGTATTCCTCAGGGATAACATAACTTCTCTCAACTTCAGATGCTTCGACAGCTTGTGTTGCCCAGGCCGCCCAAGGATTTTGTGCAAAGATTGCTTCTAAATTCAGAACGGGTGCTTGATTTTCATCGAGAGATTCCCTGCTCATCATTCTGAAAATAGAGAAGTCTGCACCCCGGCTCCTTGTACCAACACTTTCACCTTTAGTCGCAGCCACATGAGTGTCCACTCCTGAGGACACATTCTGAGGAGTCTCACTTGTAGATTCTGGAACTTCTAGCACATTTTCAGGTGAGACATTGAGTTGTGTCCCATGAAACACGGCAGCGTTAATTTCTGGAGCTTCTGGCGTATGAACATCTCCCAAGTGTTGACCGGGCGCGCTGGTAACACCATTTGACCCATGCTCATTCCCCCCGCCATTTGGTGGAACATCGTTTTGAGACGCGACATTTAGTTGGGGTTCATGAGTAGAAGCAGAGATTTCTTGATGAGCCTCAACTTGCTCAGTTTCCCCTGGAATGACCACTGTGGGCAAGACATCTACAGGAGCAACACTCGACGGAATCTCAGAAGGAGTAGCAGTTGCTCCCCTTTGAGTTTCAGCTTTCTTGGTATTTTTAGCTGGAGCATTAACTCTCTGAGAAGTCTCACGAGCAACACGCAAATCAACTTCTGGAGGCGAAGTGATTACCTCATGTTGAGCTACGTTTTGGTAAGCATTTTCAGCGCTTTGCTCTTGCTCCTGCCGGAGGTTCCCCTCTTCCTCTTGCTCTTGCTCAATAATGAATTCGATACACTCATCTTCGAGGTTGGCTTCACGATCATATTCAGGTGCGCGGATTGCCGCTAGAGACGCCTGCCTAGCTCGATCTACCATTACCGCATCTTCATTGGGAGCCTCGCGGATGGTCTCAGGAACAGGAACCACAACACTGAAAAGTCTGCGAGCTCTTCTTAAAACTAATGGCTCCACCGGATCTGCCAAAATGAAAAAGCTTTATTTTAGCCTAAGTTCAAGAATTTATGCTATCAAAACTTAAAAGAGCACATGGATCCACGTTCACATGGGATTGCATCTCCATATTCATATGGGATATCCGCATAAGTATTATGTTGCAGGTTATCATCGAATCCTTTTAACATTGCAAGACCTGGTTATGCGCGAAGATTGTTATCATTATTGTTTGAAAACGATGAAATTGACTATAGCAATCCTAAGAGAATTGTTTACCTGACGCTTCACCGCATTGGTTCACTAACCAACGAGGAATGTTACTCTTAGATACCCCACAGTTTAAAGCTTCATAGATAAGATCTTGATGAGATCAGGAAAATAGGTATATAGTACCTTCCTTATCTTCGTCACCATCAATCTCTTGAAAATCTTGCTGGGCGCTCTCCATCTGACCAACGACAGACTGCGAACGCCGTGCCTGTTCTTCGAGACTCTTCTTCATAGCCCGCTGAATATCGCGCTCCTCCCGCAGCTTCGTGTCCCTTTCTTTTTGTTGGTCCATAGACAAGGATTCTGCGATCGCACCTTCTTCATTAAGGCGCTCCAGCTCTTGAACCGATCCCTCGCTATATGAAACATGGACAAGAATGGTTTATGACAATTCTCATTATAACCATAGCTAAAGTACGATTTGAGTACCTTCTCTCGCGGCAAACGAGGTGTCTGGATTGAACTCCACGAAGTCCTCAATATTACTTTGTCGCACGTTTGTAACTTTCTTCTAGTCGAAGCTGAGCTTGGCTTCTTTCTATGGGTGCCACATTCTCCTTGGGAGCAGGGTTGCCTCTTGGACGTTTTAACTGTCGGATCACCAAATTTGCAGGCTCGTCAGAAGCGTTCTTCTTCTTGGAATGCTTGATGAATGGAGAAAGAAAGGTTTCAAGCGCGTTTGAGACCAGGTCTTGAACTTCTTGATCCATCCTCATTTTTGTGGTAATAGGGACGCCATGCTTCTTCTTCGAGCGCATCAGGTCAACAAGGCCTGTGCTACGATCCGCAAACGCGAATCGCCTCAAACAACACTGCCATGTAAAGGCATGTTAGACAGATCATTATTTATTATCAAGAAATATAAAAGAGAAACGGTGAAACGTACTGAAGGGATGTACAGTAGGTAGAAATACAAGATCAATACTCTAGAAGGGGAGGTCTGAATAGAGTATGCAGACTTTTGCTAAACTTTGCAAGAATAGTGGTTTCAAAAGATTTGTAAAGAGATTCAAGGCCTCGAAATGAGTTTCAAGCCCTTGGAGTGAAAAAAGTAAGAGTAAGTAAAGAATAAGTCTATTTCAAGGCCTTGAAATGAACTTCAAACCCTAAAAATGAATTTATTTTGAATGCTGCAAAATTTCTAAGTATGCAATTGGAAAGTAAATGCAAGAGACACAAGATATATAGAGTTCAGTGCACTTGGACCTACGTCTCTACCTCATGGATCTTCACCCTGTAGGATTTTTCAACATAATTCTTATTAATCGTCAGCTAAGCCCTATATTTCAAGCACATAGATAGGCCTTGTAATACCCCGTGTATTTTTCAGGGGTAATATTGTAATTTGGAGGAAGAATACAATTAAAATTTTGAAATTAGATTTTGATGAATTAGTGTGTTTTTATAGTTACAGAAATACGTCTGACAATCCTTGAAAATAGTAGAAGTAATAGTGTAGTTTACTAAGCGAGTGTGTTAAATACTCGAGAGCATGTGTGCGACACCATGATTTATCGTACATCCGCTCCACCGAATCACCCAATACTTTGTTGCACCCAAACTACCTGATTATTTTACTCATCTTCCTCAACAAGCTTCACTACCTTCGTTAGCCGTTATTTTCACTTCACTACTTTCGGTAGCTGCCATTTTCACCATTGTCACATCACAGTCAAAATGTCACCATCCATCAAATCAATTTTTCTTTTACCATGTGACCACATGCAAACCATAATAGAATGTTGCATAAATTGACTTCCTTGCCTCCTTATTCCTCCACCACAAACTCTCTACAATCATCATCTTCTTCATCTCTCCATTCACTCCATTTAACTTCTTCATGTCATCCATGGAAGCACTCTCCCATTCTTGAAGATCCAAGCTCTCCAAGCCCTTCTAAACACTCATAATCTCTCTGAGGACTGGTTGTAAGTATTATTTTCCATCTCTTCTCCTTCATAAATTGTGAAAATATTTGTTGAAAGCATGTCTTGTAGGAGATTTCTTGTTTTGATGATGCATGTGTGCCTAGAGCATGAAATTGTGACTTTGAACCTTTGTTTTTCTCAAATTCTCCACTTGATTCCACAATTTTCTTCTTTTATTTCTTTTTAAATGTTTAAATGTCTGTGTTTGAGCATAAGAACATGTTTCTCAAGTTGCATGTATCATGTAATTGATTTTATCATGTTTTGAGTGTTCTAGGTAAAATTTGCATGTTGTTACAATCTGACCAATTTGTTAAAAGCATAAATTATCCCCAAATTTTGTCTCTTTAAAATTTTCAATCTTGCATATTTTTAAACTAAAATCAAAGCGGGTCATTTATAGAAAAAAATCAACTACATAGCCTTGTGGTTAGGGAAATTAGCTCATTCAAAGTTCCATGTTTTCTGAAACTCTATTTCTGGTCCAGTTTTGCCATTTTTATAAAAAAACACACTTTTTAGAAACTTTTTGAACCTCCTATTTCTTTTGTTGTAACTATACAAATAGAGGGTTAATTCTGGAGAAGATGAGCATCATTGCTATTCTCCAAGTTGTAGTAATCACCTTTGAAAGTTGAAAGTTTTTGCCAAACACTTCTCTGCACATCAGTGTTTGTTATTTTTGTAACTTGAGTTTTATGTTAGCTATGCATGATTTTATTGTTGTTCCTGAAAGAAGAAACTATTCGGTTCATCATATATTAATTTTATGATTTTAGGATATGTTTTAATATGGTAAATAAGGCTCTAAAGTCACAGCCACGATTTTGTCCAGAATTGCAGTTTCACATTTTTTTTGAAAACTTTACTTTTTGAATTTCTAAGGGGTTTGTTTGACTTTATGTGAGCATCATTGTATGTGAATAAGTGACATTTGGAATCATGTGCATATGGAACATGTATTCGACACGTGAGTACACCACTTGAAAACGGGTTTTATTGGGATAATTAAGGATGGACCAAGTCTTACGACCTAGCAAGCACCCATATAGAATTAGGGCATTATTTAGTTTGAAGTAACATCTCTGTGACTACGGATTTTTAAATTGTAGGGGACGGATTCGCGGACGTAGGCTTCATCAACACCCCTTTATACTAATTGCTGATGCGACTTTTGTGAAATTACATGCTTAGCCTCGTGTTCCAAGCTTCTTTTGTGTTGAAATTTGATTTTATAACTTGTCTCAAAATGTGTTTGTGATTCACGTGTTTTACTTGAGTTTGTTTACGTTTCGGAATGGTTGTTTTGAAACTGTCACACAATGAATAATAGATTGTTAATAACGTGAAGTAGAAGAATTCCCCTGTACCGGAACCAGCTATGTTACTTATCACGGGTTTCGATCCCTTGGGTTTTAAACCCTGAAATGCGGGACTCTATGTGCTCCCAACTCCTTTCGCCGTAGGCTGGAGTATTGCGTCTAGATACAACTCCTTTGATTGATGCTCTTAGGAGGGTGTTGCAACACTTAAAGTCTAGAATGTCTAATGTGGTCATGATGGCTAGCGGGACGCGGAATGCGATCCACAATGCTTGGTAGAGAGGTTTGGGTTCTTGAACCCCTATACACCAGTACCATCTTTTAATTTGTTCTGGTCTACCCGGGTTACAGCGCGACAAATTGAACTTCTTTGCCCCAATGTTGGAAGAGTAAGACGCTTTGGAATTTAAATAAGTGGTCTTACTCTTGCAACATTCATAATTGGTTATCGTCGCTGCAAACTCTTATATTGTTTTACTTATACTCTGTTACTGTTATTTTATATAACTCATGATTCAGCAACATATATCGTATTTCCTATTTTTACACGCTAAGATGTATCTGCTCAGTATTTTTGCTGATTTTCCAAACTGCGGTTCTTGTTTTTCTTCCCACCGCAGGTCTAGGAGGCGGGGCTACGTCATAGAAGAGCGCGTAACTCACCTAAACTGATAACTTCACAAGTAGAATCTAGTATTGTTAAGTTTTTATGTAATAATAAGCACCTCTTGTATAAGACTCTAATTTTAATGTTTAATAATATAAGCTTATGTTGGTGAATTGTATTGCTTTTGAGTTCTGCCACTTCTAGTAAGCATCGCCCTCCCGATCTCGTCCCGAGCCGGATAAAGGGGGTTGTTGCAGGTTGTATCAGATCAGTTCTTTCCACTATGGGATTAAAATATGTGGGGTAACCTAAAATGAACATAGGGCAAGATAAAATAGAGAAAGTCGGGTAATTGGGGAGTTGTCGTTTACTTCCTCTTGCATGATGAATTGCTACGTGTTATTTGATATAATTCTGTTTCGAGTTGGGGCCCTAGTGCCAATTACGGTATATGATTATGAAGCCTTACTTCTATTATCCTTTTTGTGTGTGTTCTTTACTGTGTATCTCGAAGAGATATATTGTGTGATTGGTAGATATTGAATACTTACTGTTTGTGACATGTTACTTGTGCTAGTACGTGTGTCGAGGTAAGAGATATTTTAGGGTAAGTAAATGGAGGGAAATGATGTACAACACCTGCAGGTGGCTTTATTGATCAATCAGATGGGTCAGTTTGTTCAGGCAGTGAACAACAGCAACCCGAACAACAGCAACGAGAAAAATAACAGCAATGTCGTCATTGAACGTGAACCCGACTGGAATAAGAAGATAGCTCAACGAAACCCTAGTTTCTTTTATGGAAAAGAAGATCCGGTATTGCTTGAGAACTGGATCCGAGACTTCGACAAGATTTTCCAGGCCATGAAGTGCCCAGAAGGCCGCAAGATTAACGAGGCAACATTCTTCTTTAAGGAGAAGGCTGATAATTGGTGGACATGCAATCAATCAAGACTCATGGCTCAAGAAGGCTTCAACTGGGACACACTGAAGACTGAAATGAGGAATACCTTTTACACGGAGCATGTTAAGGGGAAGAAGTACCAAGATTTCATCACACTGAAGCAAGGCAACGACTCTGTAACAGACTACTATGACAAGTTTGTGGAGTTAGCCCGGTTTGCAGAGGACACAGTGACTATTGAGGGGCGCACTGTTGGAATAGATGCCCTAGAGGCAATCTAGTTTAGTATGAATTTGAATATGGCTAGAAAATTCATTTATTATTTATTGGATATTTAATATAATGAAGTCCTTAGATTTACAATCGTGTTGTTTATCTTAAATATCCCTAGTCAAGTATAATGATTAAATGGGACAATCATCTATAGACTAGTATGGGGTTGGATTGATATGGAGATATCACGATCCAACACATAGGTGTGCATTACGGAATGTTGCACTGGATTGACCCATCACCGAGAAGGCTACATACATGTTATGTTGAGTCACAAGTGCTTCTCGGGTACAATGGTATTGTCATCCTTAGACTTGAGGTCACTAGATATTCTAGTTGTGGATCATTGTGATCTTGGTAGCGTTAAACGCTACACCGTAACTGGGTAGTTATAAAGGCATGTACTGGATACAATGAGAATCAAGCTTAGAGATCGTAGTGGACGTAGAGAGGATTTGCCCCTCCCACATAACGGGAGCAAATATCCTAGGCCACTCGAAGGATAGTGCTTATAGAATGTCTGGCCAGACTCAAATAAATCAATATGGGATATTGATGTTATTTGCACGAATAAGGCTATTCCATGGATCGAGAAACTAGGGATTGGATATACGAGTGTGACTTGTATGTCTCGTGTCCAATCCGGATATGGAGGCAAAGGGATGAGACAATTACTTGTACAAGGTTGTCTAGATGACTATTCTATTAGTTGGCTAGAATGGATGTTTTGCTAGAAACCGCTCCATATTAGCAAAGAGTTGCTACCAACTAGATAGAACCTATGGGGTCACACGCTATATAGAGTTGTACTAGATTTGGGAATTAATTAATTGGATTAATTAATTAGAAGGATCACTTTGCAAACCCTTGCAAACTTAGTAGGGACTAATTTGCAAGGAAGGGACTAAATTGA
Organism: Linanthus parryae; assembly: GCA_023055425.1. NCBI lineage: Eukaryota > Viridiplantae > Streptophyta > Magnoliopsida > Ericales > Polemoniaceae > Linanthus > Linanthus parryae. The sequence continues at coordinate 40,086,491 of JALGPY010000001.1, read as the reverse complement.
ATTCTAGTTGGACTAGAATAAGTCCTTTAGGTAGTTAACAAGGAGTTGTTGGACTATATAAAGGACCCTCCTTCCTTCCTTCCTTATAACTTATGCTCTAGAGAGAACATAACAAGAGTGGGAGAGAACAAAGGAGAGAGAGCAAGCAGCAAAGGAGGCCGACGCCCCCCTTGCCGCCGCCCTCGTCCCCGTCGGCCAAAAGAAGGGCCGAGCCCCTTCTTTTTGTCTCGTTTTGCGTGATTCCTTCACCCTCCTCTCATTCCGGGCTAGCACCAAGGAGATTGGAGATCTAGGAACAACTCTAGGCGTGGATCAACTATAGAGAACGTGACACTATTCGCGTTTGAAGTCATCAAGGAGAACCCAAAGGTGTGTTTATGATTTCTTACCTTCACTATCGTTATGCATCTAGACTTGTGATCCTTGGAGGGTTTTGCATGGTTGTTTGCTTGATTATGCTTCCGTTTGCGCGATCCATGAATCAAAACCCTACAGTGGTATCAGAGCCTGGTTATAGAGCATAAACGTAGTTTATGTGTTACATTCTTGTTGTTTTACACCTTAAATTGTTGTTTATCGCGTAAAACAAGACAAATCAAGCATGGGATGCAATTTGTCAATAATTACCCATAACAAGATTCAATTTTTGCATTGGATGCATGAATTGGTGAGTTTGAGAAATTTTAGGATCTAAGATCTAGGTTTTGGGCATCCTTGGGGAAGAAGGAGTTCTCCCAAAACAAGGAAACAACCAAACTTGGGCTCCAAGCAAGGAGGTTGTTTTGGAAACAACCTCCATAAGGAGGTTTGGCCCCCTAGGGGACCGCCCCCCCTTGCTTGCCGCCCAAGATTGGCGCCCTAAGGGGCCGGGCGGCCCTAACCCGCGGGCCTAGCTTGCGGGTTTTGGTCCGGGCCGGCCCTAGGGCCTTATGGTTCACTTTGTTTGGGCCCGGGCAATTGGATTGTTGGGCCCATGGACCGTTTTAACCCTAGAAATCCTAAAATCAATTAAAATTGACCAAGCGCGTTAAAATTGGATTTTAACTGTTTATGTGCAAATCGCATGGTGATTGGATATGGCCTTAGGACGTGGTTTGATGTGGATGTTTAATTTTGTGGTTTGGTTTTACGGCCTGCGAGCTGATCAATTAATTGTAATAATTAATTAGGGTTTTATGGCCTGCGTGCCATTTTTTTCTCAACTTGTGAGATTTATTTTATTTAGTATAGATATTAGCTAGTGCTAGATAAAGTAGATTGTTAGCCAAGATTGGAGAAAAGAAGCCCAAAAGACAAAGAAGCCACAAAAGATGGAGCATGGAGCATGGAGCATTCCACATGACTATGAAGGATGGACCAAAAGATCAAGACGCATGGAGATGTGTGTTTGCTTAGGGTTCATAGATAATTCCATTGGCTTGGAATTATCTTAGTTAGAAAAGGCCATATCCACATCACGTTTAATTTCTGTTTTGTGGTTGTTTATTTATTGTCTTATTATTTGTGTGGTTGGTGTATGGATGATGCATGCAATTAGGATAATAAGATAATTAGACAACCCGGATCTATTATTTGGAGTTGTGCCCAAACTCAAATAGATAGATTAGTTGATATTGATCAACAAAATAATTAAAATTGAATTGAAAATCCCTCAAATTCAAATATTGTGTTCTTGCCTTCTCGTTATTTAAACACTCATTATCATCATTATTTATCAAGTTCGTGCGTGCCAAAGCATGGCGACTTGGTTCATAATGATGGAATGCGATGGCACGTAACAATGTGTAATTGTTTAGATAAGAGGTTGAACACAACTAGGCTATTAATTTGATTAAGAAACCTAGAGGCAATCAATTGGGATTATCCATATGGATGGATAAATAAGGAGTTATTTGCCCGATTGAACCAAGAGTTGCATAAGGGATGCAATTGGAAATTGTTCCTACCTAGAAGTAGTCGAATTATGGGTGACTTGCCAAAGCAAACTCATAAGGAGATGAAAAGATGGATCTTGGCCCACTAGAAAATATAAGGATATTTTCCGCATTAATATCTTGAGGGTTATTAATCCGTAGAAAAATAGTGGGAGCTATATTTAATAAACTAGCCATTATTAAATATAGTCAAAATTCACAAATACTAAAACTTGCGTATTTTCCTTTTGTAGAATTCCAAATGGCAAACAACTCATCGAGTTCACAACATTCCCTACGATCTGTCCTTGAGAAGGACAAGCTCTCTGGAACCAACTTTCTTGATTGGTACAGAAACTTGAGAATTGTTCTCAAGCAAGAGAAGAAACTGTACGCAATAGAGGAGCATGTTCCAGAAGGTCCAGAGAACCAGACACCTGTTGCCCTAAACGCGTATCAAAAGCGTGTTGATGACGCTAATGATGCGGCCTGCCTAATGCTTTGCACCATGACCTCTGAGCTTCAGAAGCAACATGAGAACATGAATGCCGTCGATATGATCGAACATCTAAAGCAGCTCTTCCAAGAGCAGGCGAGGGTAGAGAGGTATGAGGTCTCAAAGGCACTGTTCAAATGTCATCTGGCAGAAGGGAACCCGGTGGGACCCCATGTACTCCGAATGATCGGGTACTTGGAGAATCTCGCCCGGCTTGGGTTCCCGGTCGGCCAAGAGTTGGCAACCGATCTCGTGTTGCAATCGTTGCCCGAGAGTTATGGACAGTTCATTATGAACTATAACATGAACGAGATCGTTAAACCACTGCCAGATTTGCTCAACATGTTGAGGACGGCTGAACAGAGCATCAACAAGGGTAAGGGCAAGGCCATTATGATGGTGCATAAAGGAAAGGGCAAAAAGTTTGCATCTTCCTCCAAGGGCAAAGGAAAGTCAGTTGCAAAGTCCAAGGAACAAGCCCTTAAGCCTGTTGGTGGGATTGCCAAGGTCGTGACTAAGGGTGAATGTCACTACTGCAGTCAACCTGGACACTGGAGGAGGAACTGCCCAAAATATCTGGAGGACAAGCGGCTTGGAATAGTGATTCCACCACCACCAGGTATTTTTGTTGTAGATGTCAATTTAACTGTCTCTACATCATGGGTATTAGATACTGGATGTGGATCTCATATTTGTCGAAATATGCAGGATCTAAAGAGAAGTAAAATATTGGCTAAAGAGGAGGTAGATCTGCGCGTTGGGAATGGAGCAAAGGTTGCTGCGTTGGCCATAGGCGTGTGCGAGCTATCTCTGCCTTCAGGATTAGTTTTAGAATTAAATAATTGCTATTTTGTGCCTGCTATGAGCAGAAACATTATTTCTTGTTTGGACAAGGAAGGTTTTATTATTTCAATAAAGAACAATTGTTGTTCCTTTTATTTGAATAATATTCACTATTTTAGTGCGCAATTATTTAATGGACTTTATGTCCTTGATCTAAGCAATCCTGTCTACAACATTAATACCAAGCAGATTAAAATAAATGATTTAAATCCTGCTTATTTATGGCATTGTCGTTTAGGCCACATAAATGAGAAACGTGTATCTAGACTCCATAAGGATGGATTACTAGACTCATTTGATTTCGAATCATATGAGACATGTGAGGCTTGTTTATTGGGAAAAATGACAAAGTCCCCTTTCAATAAGAAAGGTGAGAGGACTAGTGAGCAATTGGCGCTCATACATACCGATGTATGTGGGCCATTTGCCACGCCTGCCAGGGGTGGTTATGTCTACTTCATTACATTTACTGATGATTACAGTAGATATGGATTTGTGTACCTTATGAGGGCAAAATCCGAATCCTTTGAAGTGTTCAAAGAATTCAAGAATGAAGTAGAGAAGCAACTTGGCAAAAGTATCAAGGCTCTACGATCGGATCGTGGAGGAGAATACTTGAGCCAAGAGTTTGACGACTATCTTAGAGAGTGTGGGATCGTGTCCCAACTCACTCCACCCGGAACGCCACAATGGAATGGCGTGTCCGAGAGGAGGAATCGAACCCTATTGGATATGGTTCGGTCTATGATGTGTCAAACCGATCTTCCATTATCATTTTGGGGCTACGCTCTATTAAGTGCAGCTTTCACCATTAACCTTGTTCCATCTAAATCAGTTATGAAGACACCATATGAGATGTGGAGTGGGAGGCGTCCCACACTGTCGTTCATGAGGGTTTGGGGCTGAGATGTCTATGTAAAGCGTTTACAATCAGACAAGCTAGGGCCTAAATCGGATAAGTGTAAGTTTGTGGGGTACCCTAAGGAAACTAAGGGATACTACTTCTACAATCCAACCGAGAACAAAGTGTTTGTTGCTCGGACCGGCGTGTTTCTAGAAAGAGAGTTTGTCTCTAAAGAAGCAAGTGGGAGGAATGTAGAACTTGAAGAAGTTCAAGAACCACAAATCACTGAACCGATTATGGAACATGAACAGGAATCACAAGCAGTTGTGGATCCACCTGTTCAGGTAACACAAGAGCTTCGTAGATCTAGTAGAGTGCGCCAGGAACCCGAGAGGTACTGGCTTCTCGTAACTGATTCCGGTGACACGATGCTCATAGATGATGAGCCTACTACCTACGAGGAGGCCATGAGTGGCCCAGACTCGCAGAAGTGGCTTGAAGCCATGAGATCCGAGATGGAATCCATGTATACCAACAAAGTATGGACTTTGGTGGAACCACCTGATGGGGCGCGGCCCATAGGGTGCAAGTGGGTCTTCAAGAAGAAGATCGACATGGATGGTAATGTGATTACCTATAAGGGCCGATAGGTGGCTAAAGGATTCAGACAGATTCATGATATTGACTATGATGAAACCTTTTCACCAGTCGCTATGACCAAATCCATCCGAATCCTACTTGCAATTGCAGCATACTACGACTATGAGATTTGGAAGATGGATGTCAAAACAGCATTCCTTTATGGGAATCTCCTTGAGGACGTGTATATGATACAGCCGGAGGGTTTTGAGGATCCAAAGCAAGCCAACAAAGTCTGTAAGCTGCAACGATCCATTTATGGATTGAAGCAAGCTTCTAGGAGTTGGAATCGACGTTTTGGTGAAGTGGTCAAAGAGTTTGGCTTCATCAGAAACGAAGATGAGTCTTGTGTCTACAAGAAGGTTAGTGGGAGCTCTGTAGCTTTTCTGGTCTTGTATGTGGATGACATACTACTCATTGGAAACGACATTCCCATGCTTCAATCTGTGAAATATTGGCTAGGAAAGTGTTTCTCAATGAAAGACTTAGGGGAAGCAGCCTATATACTCGGTATAAAGATCTATAGAGATAGATCTAAAAGGTTGCTAGGCCTAAGTCAAAGTACATATATTGACAAGGTGTTGAAACGGTTCAACATGCAAGATTCCAAGAAGGGATTCTTGCCCATGTCACATGGGATCACTCTTTCGAAGAGTGGTTGTCCTTCCAATGAGATTGAGAAGAAACGCATGAGTAGGATTCCCTATGCCTCGGCCATAGGATCTATCATGTACGCCATGTTATGTACTAGACCAGATGTGTCATATGCCTTGAGTATGACAAGCAGATACCAATCCAATCCGGGTGAGAGTCACTGGATTGCTGTCAAGAACATCCTAAAGTACTTGAGAAGAACTAAGGATGCTTTCTTGATGTTTGGCGGTGAGGAAGAGTTGCGTGTAAGGGGTTACACTGATGCAAGCTTCCAAACCGATAGAGATGACTTTAGATCACAGTCGGGATATGTGTTTTGCCTGAATGGAGCAGCGGTGAGCTGGAAGAGTTCCAAGCAAGAGACGGTGGCTGATTCTACAACAGAGGCTGAGTACATTGCTGCAAATGGCGCAGCAAAGGAGGCTGTTTGGATCAGAAAGTTTGTTTCTGAACTTGGTGTGGTCCCTAGCATTGCGGATCCAGTAGAGTTGTTTTGTGACAACACTGGGGCGATCGCGCAATCAAAAGAACCCAGATCGCACCAGAAGTCCAAGCATGTGCTCAAGAAGTTTCATCTGATTCGAGATATTATCGATAGAGGAGACGTTCGGATATGCAAGATTCCTACAGATGATAATCTGTCAGACCCGCTAACGAAGCCTCTCACGCAGTGGAAGCATGAAGGGCACACTAGGAGTATGGGCATACGAGATGCGCCAGATTGGCTCTAGTGCAAGTGGGAGACTGTTGGAATAGATGCCCTAGAGACAATCTAGTTTAGTATGAATTTGAATATGGCTAGAAAATTCATTTATTATTTATTGGATATTTAATATAATGAAGTCCTTAGATTTACAATCGTGTTGTTTATCTTAAATATCCCTAATCAAGTATAATGATTAAATGGGACAATCATCTATAGACTAGTATGGGGTTGGATTGATATGGAGATATCACGATCCAACACATAGGTGTGCATTACGGAATGTTGCACTGGATTGACCCATCACCGAGAAGGCTACACACATGTTATGTTGAGTCACAAGTGCTTCTCGGTTACAATGGTATTGTCATCCTTAGACTTGAGGTCACTAGATATTCTAGTTGTGGATCATTGTGATCTTGGTAGCGTTAAACGCTACACCGTAACTGGGTAGTTATAAAGGCGTGTACTGGATACAATGAGAAGCAAGCTTAGATATCGTAGTGGACGTAGAGAGGATTTGCCCCTCCCACATAACGGGAGCAAATATCCTAGGCCACTCGAAGGATAGTGCTTATAGAATGTCTGGCCAGACTCAAATAAATCAATATGGGATATTGATGTTATTTGCACGAATAAGGCTATTCCATGGATCGAGAAACTAGGGATTGGATATACGAGTGTGACTTGTATGTCTCGTGTCCAATCCGGATATGGAGGCAAAGGGATGAGACAATTACTTGTACAAGGTTGTCTAGATGACTATTCTATTAGTTGGCTAGAATGGATGTTTTGCTAGAAACCGCTCCATATTAGCAAAGAGTTGCTACCAACTAGATAGAACTTATGGGGTCACACGCTATATAGAGTTGTACTAGATTTGGGAATTAATTAATTGGATTAATTAATTAGAAGGATCACTTTGCAAACCCTTGCAAACTTAGTAGGGACTAATTTGCAAGGAAGGGACTAAATTGAATTCTAGTTGGACTAGAATAAGTCCTTTAGGTAGTTAACAAGGAGTTGTTGGACTATATAAAGGACCCTCCTTCCTTCCTTCCTTATAACTTATGCTCTAGAGAGAACATAACAAGAGTGGGAGAGAACAAAGGAGAGAGAGCAAGCAGCAAAGGAGGCCGACGCCCCCCTTGCCGCCGCCCTCGTCCCCGTCGGCCAAAAGAAGGGCCGAGCCCCTTCTTTTTGTCTCGTTTTGCGTGATTCCTTCACCCTCCTCTCATTCTGGGCTAGCACCAAGGAGATTGGAGATCTAGGAACAACTCTAGGCGTGGATCAACTATAGAGAACGTGACACTATTCGCGTTTGAAGTCATCAAGGAGAACCCAAAGGTGTGTTTTTGATTTCTTACCTTCACTATCGTTATGCATCTAGACTTGTGATCCTTGGAGGGTTTTGCATGGTTGTTTGTTTGATTATGCTTCCGTTTGCGCGATCCATGAATCAAAACCCTACACGCACGGTCACTCGCTTTATAGGAGGTCTGAAACTTGAAATTCAGAGGAAGATGCTCACGAGGACCTACATTACCTTATCAGAAGCCTACGGAGTAGCAGCAAACATCTAGAGAGTCGATGAGAGACTAGCCTCACAATGGGGAAAGAAAAAGGTGGAAGGCCAAGGAAGTGGAAACTCTAGTCAAGGAGGAAACAAAAATCAGGGACCAGACAAGAGATTCAAGACTGGAAATGGTGGAGGTAACCAAAACTGGGGAAGTGGGGAAAATCGAAACCAGCAACGCAACCTTAACTGCAACATGTGTGGCTATAATCATGGAGGATACACTTGTGAAAGCCGCCTTGACTTGTAGATATTGTGGCATAAAAGGCCACATAATTGTTGGCTGTAGAAGGAGGATGTCAGCTGAAAATGTGCAAGGGCTCAGCGGCCAACGGCAACATCAGAATTTGAATGGGCGAAATTAGTTTCGCAACAATAACAACTATGGAAATGGCACTGTGGTTCAGCAGGGCAACCATCGTGGCAATGGCAATGGAGGGAAGAATAGGAAAACGTGAGATAACAACGAAGGTGGCAATAATGAGAACTTGAATGGAGGGAACACAACTCAGTACCAGAGACCGCCTGGTCAGATTTTTGTGATGAGCATAACCGAGGCTCGAGCAATAAACAACAAAGAAGGTAAGCGTCCTGACCTTAATCTTTATGCATTTAATTTAGAAAAACAATTGAGACGTTAGTGACCAGTCCGAGCTTCGAGGAAGAAGCTCTCTTCATAGGGGGAATGATGTAATACCCCATGTATATGTCAGGGATAATATAGTAATTTGGAGGAAGAAATACAATTAAAATTTTGAAATTAGATTTTTTGTGAATTTGTGTGTTTTATAGTTACAGAAATACGTCTGACAATCCTTGAAAATATTAGAAGTAATTGTTGGAATAGATGCCCTAGAGGCAATCTAGTTTAGTATGAATTATTTGTGGCTAGAAATTCATTTATTATTTATTGGATATTTAATATAATGAAGTCCTTAGATTTACAATTGTGTTGTTTATCTTAAATATCCCTAGTCAAGTATAATGATTAATGGGACAATCATCTATAGACTAGTATGGGGATGGATTGATATGGAGATACCACGATCCAACACATAGGTGTGCATTAGGGAATGTTGCACTCGATTGACCCATCTCCGAGAAGGCTACATACACGTTATGTTGAGTCACAAGTGCTTCTCGCGGTGCAATGGTATTGTCATCCTTAGACTTGAAGTCACTAGATATTCTAGTTGTGGATTATTGTGATCTTGGTAGCGTTAAACGCTACACCGTAACTGGGTAGTTATAAAGGCGTGCACTGGATACAATAAGAAGCAAGCTTAGAGATCGTAGTGGACGTAGATAGGATTTGTCCCTCCCACATAACGGGAGCAAATATCCTAGGCCACTCGAAGGATAGTGCTTATAGAATGTCTGGCCAGACTCAAATAAATCAATATGGGATATTGATGTTATTTGCACGAATAAGGCTATTCCCATGGATCGAGAAACTATGGATTGGATATACGAGTGTGACTTGTATGTCTCGTGTCCAATCCGGATATAGAGACAAAGGGATGAGACAATTACTTGTACAAAGGTTGTCAAGATGACTATTCTATTAGTTGGCTAGAATGGATGTTTTGCTAGAGACCGCTCCATATTAGCAAATAGTTGCTACCAACTAGATAGAACCTATGGGGTCACACGCTATATAGAGTTGAACTAGATTTGGGAATTAATTAATTGGATTAATTAATTAGAAGGATCACTTTGCAAACCCTTGCAAACTTAGTAGGGACTAATTTGCAAGGAAGGGACTAAATTGAATTCTAGTAGGACTAGAATAAGTCCTTTAGGTAGTTGACAAGGAGTTGTTGGACTATATAAAGGACCTTCCTTCCTTCCTTCCCACATAACTTATGCTCATTAAGTGAACATAACAAGAGTGGGAGAGAACAAAGGAGAGAGAGCAAGAAACAAGGAGGCTCGAACCGCCCCCTTGCTGCCGCCCCGTCCCCGTCGGCCAAAGGAGGCCGAGACCCTCCTTTGGGTCTCGTTTTGCGTGATTTCTTCTTCCTCTTCCTATTCCGGGATAGCACCAAGGAGTTGGGAGATCTAGGATCAACTCTAGGCGTGGATCAACTATAGAGAACGTGACATAATTCGCGTTTGAAGTCATCAAGGAGAACCCAAAGGTGTGTTTATGATTTCTAACCCTTACCATCGTTATGTCTCTTGACTTGTGATCCTTGGAGGGTTTTGCATGGTTTTATGTTTGATTATGCTTCCGTTGTGCGATCCATGAATCAAAACCCTACAGTGGTATCAGAGCCACAGTTCGTAGAGCATAAACGTGGTTTATGTGTTACGTTTTTGTTGTTTTACACCTTAATTTGATTGTTTATCGCGTAAAACAAGACAAATCAAGCATGGGATGCAATTTGTCAATAATTAATCATAACAAGATCCAATTTTTGCATTGGATGCATGAATTGGTGAGTTTGAGAAATTTTAAGATCTTAGATCTAGGGTTTGGGCATCCTTGGGGAAGAAGGAGTTCTCCCAAAACAAGGAAACAACCAAACTTGGGCACCAAGTAAGGGAGTTGTTTTGGAAACAACTCCCATAAGGAGGTTTGGCCCCCCCTAGGGACCGCCCCCTTGCTTGCCGCCCAAGATTGGCCGCCTTAGGGGCCGGGCGGCCCTAACCCGCGGCCTAGGCTTGCGGGTTTTGGGCCGGGCCGGTCCTAGGGCCTTGTGGTTCACTATGTTGGGCCCGGGCAATTTGATTGTTGGGCCCATTGGACCGTTTTAACCCTAGAAATCCTAAAATCAATTAAAATTGACCAAGCGCGTTAAAATTGGATTTTAACGGTTTATGTGCAAATCGCATGGTGATTGGATATGGCCTTAGGATGTGGTTTGATGTGGATGTTTAATTTTGTGGTTTGGTTTTACGGCCTGCGAGCTGATCAATTAATTGTAATAATTAATTAGGGTTTTATGGCCTGCGTGTCATTTTTTTTCTCAACTTGTGAGATTTATTTTATTTAGTATAGAAGTTAGCTAGTGCTAGATAAAGTAGATTATTGGCCAAGATTGAAGAAAAGAAGCCCAAAGCCAAAGAAGCCACAAAAGATGGAGCATGGAGCATGGAGCAATCCACAAGACTATGGAGGATAGACCAATAGATCAAGACGCATGGAGATGTGTTTGTTTAGGGTTCATAGATAATTCCATTGGCTTGGAATTATCTTAGTCTAGAAAAGGCCATATCCACATCACGTTTAATTTCTGTTTTGTGGTTGTTTAATTTTATTGTCTTATTATTTGTGTGGTTGGTGTATGGATGATGCATGCAATTAGGATAATAAGATAATTAGACAACCCGGATCTATTATTTGGAGTTGTGCCCAAACTCAAATAGATAGATTAGTTGATATTGATCAACAAAACAATTAAAGTTGAATTTAAAAATCCCTCAAAATTCAAATATTGTGTTCTTGCCTTCTCGTTATTTAAACACACATTATCATCATTATTTATCAAGTTCGTGCGTGCCAAAGCATGGCGACTTGGTTCATAATGATGGAATGCGATGACACGTAACAATGTGCAATTGTTTAGATAAGAGGTTGAGCACAACTAGGCTATTAATTTGATTAAGAAACCTAGAGGCAATCAATTGGGATTATCCATATAAATGGATAAATAAGGAGTTATTTGCCTGGTTGAACCAAGAGTTGCATATGGGATGCAATTGGAATTGTTCCTACCTAAAGTAGTCAAATTATGGGTGACTTGCCAAAGCAAGCTCATAAGGAGATGAAAGATGGATCTTGGCCCACTAGAAAATATAAGGATATTTTCCGCATTAATATCTTGAGGGTTATTAATCCGTAGAAAAATAGTGGGAGCTATATTTGATAAACTAGCCATTATTGAATATAGTCAAAAATTCACAAATACTAAAACTTGCGTATTTTCCTTTTAAAGAATTCCAAATGGCAAACAACTCATCGAGTTCACAACATTCCCTACGATCTGTCTTTGAGAAGGACAAGCTCTCTGGAACCAACTTTCTTGATTGGTACAGAAACTTGAGAATTGTTCTCAAGCAAGAGAAGAAACTATACGCAATAGAGGAGCATGTTCCAGAAGGTCCAGAGAACCAAACACCTGCTGCCTTAAAGGCGTATCAAAAGTGTGTCGATGACGCTAATGATGCAGCCTGCCTAATGCTTTGCACCATGAATTCTGAGCTTCAGAAGCAACACGAAAACATGAATGCTGTCGATATGATCGAACATCTAAAGCAGCTCTTCCAAGAGCAGGCGAGGGTAGAGAGGTATGAGGTCTCAAAGGCACTGTTCAAATGTCATCTGGAAGAAGGGAACCCGGTGGGACCCCATGTACTCCGAATGATCGGGTACTTGGAGAATCTCGCCCGACTGGGGTTCCCGGTCGGCCAGGAGTTGGCAACCGATCTCGTGTTGAAATCGTTGCCCGAGAGTTATGGACAGTTCATTATGAACTATAACATGAACGAGATCGTTAAACCACTGCCAGATTTGCTCAACATGTTGAGGACGGCTGAACAGAGCATCAACAAGGGTAAGGGCAAGGCCATTATGATGGTACAGAAAGGAAAGGGCAAAAGGTTTGCCTCTTCCTCCAAGGGCAAAGGCAAGTCAGTTGCCAAGTCCAAGGAACCTGCCCTTAAGCCTGTTGGTGGCATTGCCAAGGCCGTGACTAAAGGTGAGTGTCACTACTGCAGTCAGCATGGACACTGGAGGAGGAACTGCCCAAAATATCTGGAGGACAAGAGGCTTGGAATAGTGATTCCACCAACACCAGGTATTTTTGTTGTAGATGTCAATTTAACTGTCTCTACATCATGGGTATTAGATACTGGATGTGGATCTCATATTTGTCGAAATATGCAGGATCTAAAGAGAAGTAGGAGATTGGCTAAAGGAGAGGTAGATCTGCGCGTTGGGAATGGATCAAAGGTTGCTGCGTTGTCCATAGGCGTGTGCGAGCTATCTCTGCCTTCAGGATTAGTTTTAGAATTAAATAATTACTATTTTGTGCCTGCTATGAGCAGAAACATTATTTCTATTTCTTGTTTGGACAAGGATGGTTTTATTATTTCAATAAAGAACAATTGTTGTTCCTTTTATTTGAATAATATTCACTATTTTAGTGCGTAATTATTTAATGGACTTTATGTCCTTGATCTAAGCAATCCTGTCTACAACATTAATACCAAGCGGATTAAAATAAATGATTTAAATCCTGCTTATTTATGGCATTGTCGTTTAGGCCACATAAATGAGAAATGTGTATCTAGACACCATAAGGATGGACTACTAGACTCATTTGATTTTGAATCATATGAGACATGTGAGGCTTGTTTATTGGAAAAATGACAAAGTCCCCTTTCAATAAGAAAGGTGAGAGGACTAGTGAGCAATTGGCACTCATACATATTGATGTGTGTGGGCCATTTGCCACGCCTGCCAGGGGTGGTTATGTCTACTTCATTACATTTACTGATGATTACAATATATATGGATTTGTGTACCTTATGAGGGCAAAATCTGAATCCTTTGAAGTGTTCAAAGAATTCAAGAATGAAGTAGAGAAGCAACTTGGCAAAAGTATCAAATCTCTACGATCGGATCGTGGAGGAGAATACTTAAGCCAAAGAGTTTGACGACTATCTTAGAGAGTGTGGGATCGTGTCCCAACTCACTCCACCTGGAACGCCACAATGGAATGGCGTGTCCGAGAGGAGGAATCGAACCCTATTGGATATGGTTCGATCTATGATGTGTCAAACCGATCTTCCATTATCATTTTGGGGCTACGCTCTATCAAGTGCAGCTTTCACCATTAACCGTGTTCCATCTAAATCAGTCATGAAGACACCGTATGAGATGTGGAGTGGGAGGCGTCCCACACTGTCGTTCATGAGGATTTGGGGTTGCGATGTCTATGTAAAACGTTTACAATCAGACAAACTAGGGCCTAAATCGGATAAGTGTAAATTTGTGGGGTACCCTAAGGAAACTAAGGGATAATACTTCTACAATCCAACAGAGAACAGAGTGTTTGTTGCTCGGACCGGCGTGTTTCTAGAAAGAGAGTTTGTCTCTAAAGAAGCAAGTGGGAGGAATGTATAACTTGAAGAGGTTCAAGAACCACAAATCACTAAACCGATTATGGAACATGAACAGGAACCACAAGCAGTTGTGGAGCCACCTGTTCAGGTAACACAAGCGCTTCGTAGATCTAGTAGAGTGCGCCAGGAACCCGAGAGATATGGACTTCTCATAACCGATTCCGGCGACACGATGATCATAGATGATGAGCCTACTACCTATGAGGAGGCCATGAGTGGCCCAGACTCTCAGAAGTGGCTGGAAGCCATGAGATCCGAGATGGAATCCATGTATACCAACAAAGTATGGACTTTGGTGGAACCACCCGATGGGGCGCGGCCCATAGGGTGCAAGTGGGTCTTCAAGAAGAAGATCGACATGGATGGTAATGTGATTACCTATAAGGGTCGATTGGTGGCTAAAGGATTCAGACAGATTCATGGTATTGACTATGATGAAACCTTTTCACCAGTCGCTATGACCAAATCCATCCGAATCCTACTTGCGATTGCAGCATACCACGACTATGAGATTTGGCAGATTGATGTCAAAACAGCATTCCTTTATGGGAATATCCTCGAGGACGTGTATAGGAGTTGGAATCGACGTTTTGATGAAGTGGTCAAAGAGTTTGGCTTCATCAGAAAGGAAGATGAGTCTTGTGTCTACAAGAAGTTAGTGGGAGCTCTGTGGCTTTACTGGTCTTGTATGTGGATGACATACTACTCATTGGAAACGACATTCCCATGCTGCAATCTGTTAAAGATTAGCTAGGAAAGTGTTTCTCAATGACGGACTTAGGGGAAGCAGCCTATATACTCGGTATAAAGATCTATAGGGATAGATCTAAGAGGTTGCTAGGCCTAAGTCAAAGTACATATATTGACAAGGTGTTGAAACGGTTCAACTTGCAAGATTCCAAGAAGGGATTCTTGCCCATGTCACATGGAATCACTCTTTCAAAGAGTGGTTGTCCTTCCAATGAGATTGAGAAGGAACGCATGAGTAGAATTCCCTATGCCTCGGCCATAGGATCTATCATGTACGCCATGTTGTGTACTAGACCAGATGTGTCATATGCCTTGAGTATGACAAGCAGATACCAATCCAATCCGGGTGAGAGTCACTGGATTGCAGTCAAGAACATCCTAAAGTACTTGAGAAGAACTAAGGATGCTTTCTTGATATTTGGCGGTGAGGAAGAGTTGCGTGTAAGGGGTTACACTGATGCAAGCTTCCAAACCGACAGAGATGACTTTAGATCGCAATCGGGATATGTGTTTTGCCTGAATGGAGCAGCGGTGAGCTGGAAGAGTTCCAAGCAAGAGACGGTAGCTGATTCTACAACAGAGGCTGAGTACATTGCTGCAAATGGCGCAGCAAAGGAGGCTGTTTGGATCAGAAAGTTTGTTTCTGAACTTGGTGTGGTCCCTAGCATTGCGGATCCAGTGGAGTTGTTCTGTGACAACACTGGGGCGATCACGCAATCAAAGGAACCCAGATCGCACCAGAAGTCCAAGCACGTGCTCAGGAAGTTTCATCTGATTCGAGATATTATCGATAGAGGAGACGTTCGGATATGCAAGATTCCTACAGATGATAATCTGTCAGACCCGCTTACGAAGCCTCTCACGCAGTGGAAGCATGAAGGGCACACTAGGAGTATGGGCATACGAGATGTGCCAGATTGGCTCTAGTGCAAGTGGGAGACTGTTGGAATAGATGCCCTAGAGGCAATCTAGGTTAGTATGAAATATTTGTGGCTAGAAATTCATTTATTATTTATTGGATATTTAATATAATGAAGTCCTTAGATTTACAATTGTGTTGTTTATCTTAAATATCCCTAGTCAAGTATAATGATTAATGGGACAATCATCTATAGACTAGTATGGGGTTGGATTGATATGCAGATATCACGATCCAACCCATAGGTGTGCATTAGGGAATGTTGCACTGGATTGACCCATCTCCGAGAAGGCTACATACACGTTATGTTGAGTAACAAGCGCTTCTCGCGGTGCAATGGTATTGTAATCCTTAGACTTGAAGTCACTAGATATTCTAGTTGTGGATTATTGTGATCTTGGTAGCATTAAACGCTACACCGTAACTGGGTAGTTATAAAGGCGTGTACTGGATACAATAAGAAGCAAGCTTAGAGATCGTAGTGGACGTAGATAGGATTTGTCCCTCCCACATAACGGGAGCAAATATCCTAGGCCACTCGAGGGATAGTGCTTATAGAATGTCTGGCGGATATTGATGTTATTTGCACGAATAAGGCTATTCCCATGGATCGAGAAACTATGGATTGGATATACGAGTGTGACTTGTATGTCTCGTGTCCAATCCGGATATAGAGACAAAGGGATGAGACAGTTACTTGTACAAAGGTTGTCAAGATGACTATTCTATTAGTTGGCTAGAATGGATGTTTTGCTAGAGACCGCTCCATATTAGCAAATAGTTGCTACCAACTAGATAGAACCTATGGGGTCACACGCTATATAGAGTTGAAATAGATTTGGGAATTAATTAATTGGATTAATTAATTAGAAGGATCACTTTGCAAACCCTTGCAAACTTAGTAGGGACTAATTTGCAAGGAAGGGACTAAATTGAATTCTAGTAGGACTAGAATAAGTCCTTTAGGTAGTTGACAAGGAGTTGTTGGACTATATAAAGGACCTTCCTTCCTTCCTTCCCACATAACTTATGCTCATTAAGTGAACATAACAAGAGTGGGAGAGAACAAAGGAGAGAGAGCAAGCAACAAGGAGGCCCGAACCGCCCCCTTGCCGCCGCCCCGTTCCCGTCGGCCAAAGGAGGCCGAGACCCTCCTTTGGGTCTCGTTTTGCGTGATTTCTTCTTCCTCTTCCTATTCCGGGCTAGCACCAAGGAGTTGGGAGATCTAGGATCAACTCTAGGCGTGGATCAACTATAGAGAACGTGACATAATTCGCGTTTGAAGTCATCAAGGAGAACCCAAAGGTGTGTTTATGATTTCTAACCCTTACCATCGTTATGTCTCTTGACTTGTGATCCTTGGAGGATTTTGCATGGTTTTATGTTTGATTATTCTTCCGTTGTGCGATCCATGAATCAAAACCCTACAGTAATAGTGTAGTTTACAAAAGCGAGTGTGTTATTTACTCGAGAGCGTGTGTGCGACACTATGATTTATCGTACATCCGCTCCACCGAATCACCCAATACTTTGGTTCCCCCAAACTACCTGATTATTTTACTCATCTTCCTCAACAAGTTTCACTACCTCCGGTAGCCGCAATTTTCACATCACTACTTTCGGTAGCCGCCATTTTCACCATTGTCACATTACCGTCAAAATGTCACCATCCATCAAATCAATTTTTCTTTTACCATGTGACCACATGCAACCCATAATATAATGTTATATAAATTCACCTCCTTGCCTCCTTATTCCTCCACAACAAACTCTCTACAATCATCACCTTCTTCACCTCTCCATTCACTCCGTTTAACTTCTTCATGTCATCCATGGAAGCACTCTCCAATTCTTAAAGATCCAAGCTATCCAAGCCCTTCTAAACACTCATAATCTCTCTTAGGACTGGTTTTAAGTATTATTTTACATCTCTTCTCCTTCATAAGTTTTGAAAATAGTTGTTGAAAGCATGTGTTGTAGGAGATTTCTTGCTTTGATGATGCATGTGTGCCTAGAGCATGAAATTGTGACTTTGAAGCTTTGTTTTTCTCAAATTCTCCACTTGATTCCTCAATTTTCTTGTTTTATTTCTTTTTATATGTTTAAATTTATGTGTTTGAGCATAAGTTCATGTTTCTCAAGTTGCATGTATCATGTAATTGATTTCATCATATTTTGAGTGTTCTAGGTAAAATTTGCATGTTGTTACAATCTGACCAATTTGTTAAAAGTGTGGATTATCCCAAAATTTTGTATCTGTAAATTTTTTAATATTGCATATTTTGAAACTAGACTCAAATAGGGTCATTTAGAGAAAAAAATCAACTGCATAGCCTTTATGGTTAGGGAAATAAGCTCGTTCAAAGTTGCATGTTTCTGAACCTCTATTTCTGGACCAGTTTTTGCCATTTTTATAAAAAAACATTGCAGAAACTTTTTTCACCTTCTCTTTCTTTCTTTTTTTGTAACTAGACACATAGAGGGGTAATTCTGGAGAAGATGAGCATCATTGCTATTCTCCAAGTGGTAATAATCACCTTTGAAAGTTGAAAGTTTATGCCAAACACTTCTCTGCACAGCAGTGTATGTTATTTTTGTAACTTGAGTTTTATACTAGCTATCATTATTTTCTTGATGTTCCTGAAAGAAGAAACAAGTCGGTTCATCATATATTAATTTCATGAATTTTGGATATGCTTTGATATGGTAAATATGGCTCTAAAGTCACAGCTACAATTATGTCCAGAATTGCAGTTTCACATTTTCTTTGAAAACTTTACTTTTTGAATTTCTAAGGGGTAGGTTGGACTTATTTTGATATGTAAGCATCATTGTATGTGAATAAGTGACATTTAGAATCATGTGCATATAGAACATGTATTCGACATGTGAGTACACCACTTGAAAATGGGTTTTATTGGGATAATTAAGGATGGACCAAGTCTTGCGACCTAGCAAGCACCCATATAGAATTAGGGAATTATTTATTTAGAAGTAACATCTTTGTGACTAGGGACTTTTAAATTGTAGGGGACGGATTCGTGGACGTAGGCTTCGTCGATGCCCCTTTGTACTAACTGTTGAGGCGACTACAGGTGAGATTACATGCTTAGCCTCGTGTTCCTAACTTCTTTCATGTCGAAATTTGATTTTATGACTTGTCTCAAAATGTGTTTGTGATCCACGTATTTTACTTAAGTTTGTTTACGTTTCAGAATGGTTATTTTGAAACTGTCACTCGATAAATAATAAA
Organism: Linanthus parryae; assembly: GCA_023055425.1. NCBI lineage: Eukaryota > Viridiplantae > Streptophyta > Magnoliopsida > Ericales > Polemoniaceae > Linanthus > Linanthus parryae. The sequence continues at coordinate 40,067,769 of JALGPY010000001.1, read as the reverse complement.
TCGTTAATAACGTGAAGTGGAAGAATTCGCCTGTACCGGAACAAGTTATGTTACTTATCATTGGTTTCGATCCCTTGGGTGTTTAACCCTAAAATGCGGGACTCTGTGTGCCCCCCAACTCCTTCGCCATAGGCTGAAGTACTGCTTCTAGATACCACTCCTTTGATTGACGCTCTTAGGAGGGTGTTGCAACACTTAAGGTCTAGAATGTCTGATGTGGTCATGATGGCTAGCGGGACGCGGAATGCGATCCACAACGCTCGGTAGAGATGTTTGGGTTCTTGAACCCCCGATACACCAGTACCATCTTATACTTTGTTCTGGTCTACCCGGGTTACAACGCGACACATTGAACTTCTTTGCCTTAATGTTGTAAAAGTAAGACGGGTTGGAACTTAAATAAGTTGTGTTACTCTTTCGACATTCATAATTGGTTATCGCCGCTGCAAACTCTTATATTGTTTTACTTATACTCCGTTAATGTTATTTTATATAACTCGTGATTCAGCAACATATCTCGTATTTCCTATTTTTACATGCTAAGATGCATCTTGCTTAGTATTTTTTCTGATTTTCGAAACTGCAGTTCTTGTTTTCCTTCCCACCGCAGTTGTAGGAGGTGGGGATATGGCATATAAGGGCGCGTAACTCACCTAGACTGATAACGTCACAAGTAGCATCTAGTATTGTTAACTTTTAATGTAATAGTAAGCACCTCTTGTATAAGACCATAAGTTAAATGTTTAATAATATAAGCTTATGTTGGTGAATTGTATTGCTTTTGAGTTCCGCCACTTCTATAAAGTATCGCCCTCCCGGTCTCGTCCCGAGCCGGATAAAGGGGGTTGTTGCATGCCTTACTCTGTTATAGTTTGTGGTTCTCACTAATCTATTTAGTATCTGCTCTAGCTATCTGATTAACGACGAATTCTCTATTGTTCACATTGAATAATCCTTGATAATGAGAACTAGAAGTAATATCAAAATGATATACAAATGAAGTTCAGATAAAGAAGAACACAGGAAATAATACTGCAGTGAGTATGCAGTGTTCTTCTGATGCTTGGATTGAGAGATGAATCTGCTTCTTTGTTGCTTATCAATCCTTGAATGTTTTTGAGTGTCTCTGTGAATTGCTCTGTGTTGTTGTTTCTACGAAATCCTTCAGCAATACTCCTTTTAAAGCACCCAGTTTGAATAGAGGATCTTCAGAATTTTTTCAACAAACTTTCCTGAAAATTTGCTTCAAATCTTGACTCTTCCAACAGCTTCTTCCAACGGCTAGTAGCTCATTATATTTATGGATACTGATTTGATCTTGTTGGAAGTATGATGGGAAGCTTTTAAACACAGCAGATTGATCACATAATCAATCATCCAGCAGTTACAATATCTACAAAACATAAGTTAGGTAACATACTCCTATGAAATAGGAAACAAAATTCCCTGCAAAACTGAGTCAAACAAATAATGTTAGATCCTGCAAACAGTGTCAAAATACTTTTTCTTTCTTCATCAAGTATCAACTAATCATGCACAGGGGTTTAGGAATTGGATTAAGATCAAAAACCCCCCCTAAGTTCATGCATATGAAGGTCAGTCAGTTTCAAGGCTTTGAAAGCTGTTTCAAGGCCTTGAAATAGACAAGTCTTGATCCTACATTGAACTTACAATCTCCCCCTTGATGAAAGAAGAAACCACAGTCTTCAAATCTGTTTGATATTGTGATTCTGCAACAAATACTCATTAGCGCATATCAGAATTAATCATATAATGTCAACATATAATGTCCAAAAGATCCAACTTATTAAACAAACTGAAAGCCGCAAATAACAACACAGTTTCAGGTAGTCCTACTGACCAAAACTAGGTCTCTAACCACAAGAAAAAGTAAAACATAATACCATAAATTTCTCCCCCTTTTTGACTTTCATCAAAAAAGAATGAGACTATGTTGGATCAGTATTTGGAAAGATTTTAAAAGATTGTTTGAAAAGTTAAAATTTTCAAGACTTTGAAAAGGGTTTCAAGGCCTTGAAAAGGAGAAGAAATAGTAGGCAAGAGTTAAGGGGTAGGGTCTTCATCTCCTTCTGTCTCCCTCATTGTCCTTTTCTTCTTCTTGTTGAGCCACATCATCAGTGATTGAACTTATTGTCTTTATCAAACTGTTAAACATAAAGGTTAGCCCTTCTAATGCCTTCCTTCCATATTTCAGTTTCTTCTTTACAAAGGACATTTTCTTTGTCGAAGAGGAATTTTTCTTCTTTCTTTCAGATTCCATGCCGGACTCTGACTCAGATTCTTGAAAGTCTTTCTTCTTTCCGTCCTTCTTTGAACTTGAGGTTAGATTTCATATGAACTTGAGGTTGCATCTGAATCCGAGTCTTGAATGTAGATCTTCTCTTTTCCTTTTACCTTGTAAGTTATGTCAGCCTTCTTCTTTGTCTTCTTATGGCTACCAATCTGAATTCCCTTCTGTTTTTCTAGTGCAGACTCCATTGCCTTATTCTTCTTCTTGCGGGACACTGGTGTCTCATATTTCTTGTCCTTCTTCTTGGGAGGAGGAGGTGCTATGTATTCTGCAGTAGGGGTCTTTGAACTGGAATCCCCACTAATGGTTTGAACCTCTTCCACAGTGGTCTTTCTTTTCTTCTCTGTTGCAGCCTTTGAACTACCACCCATCTTGATTCTGTCTGAGGCTGTTTTGGTGCTCATTAGGGTTTGGAGAAGAAGAGAGAGGTAGGAACGATACGAAGGAGAGAAAGAAACAAGAATATAAATAGAAGAGAGTTTCAGTTTGAAAAGGAAACTAAATGTTCTTTCTGATCTTTGAAGATCTGTTGAATCAAAAAGATTCAAATTTGTGTGTGCCGTTGGAATAAAAGATACAATACTATCTTGGCCAAAAAAATGTTTTTAAAAAATTGAGGGGCAACATTGAGCAATTATCTAGAAAGATAACACCCAATATTGAAAGATCCAATTTATTGACTATCTAGCATGTTGTCTTATTTTCAAGGCTTTGGAAAGGGTTTCAAGGCCTTGAAAAGGTGTATGATATAATGCACATATACTCAAAGCTTTAAAAGGATTTTCAAGGCTTTGAAAATCAGTTCAAATCGTTGAAACACATAAAGGTTACCTGATTCTCCCCCTAAACCAATGCTTCTTTATTTAGCATGCCCAATTCCAATCTTAAGGCTGAGAATCTTTCATCTGGCAATGTTTTAGTGAAGATGTCAGCAAATTTCAAGTTAGTAGAAACAAATTCAAGTAAAATATTACCTTTTTCAGCATGATCTCTGATGAAGTGATGTCTAACATCAATATGCTTTGTTCTGGAATGCTGAACTGGATTCTTTGTATTGATATTGCACTTTTGTTGTCACACTTGATAGGTATATCTTTGAAATAAAATCATATATCTATCATTTGTTGTTCTATCCATAACACTTGTGAGCAGCAAGCTCCAGCTGCTATGTATTCAGCTTCAGTTGTTGATAGTGCAACTGAGTTTTGCTTCTTTGAATGCCAGCTTATTAAGGATGATCCAAGAAATTGACAACATACTGATGTGCTCTTTTTATCAACTTTATATCTTGCAAAGTCAGCATCTGAATAACCACACAAAGAGAAGTTAGAATTTTTCGGATACCAAAGCCCTAAGTCTTTGCTACCATTGAGATATCTAAAAATTCTTGTAACTACAGTCAAGTGTGATTCTTTTGGATCATCTTGAAATCTAGCACACGTGCACACACTGAACATGATATTTGGTCTACTGGCTGTGAAGTAGAGTAATGATCCAATCATACCTCTATATTATTTCACATTCACACTCTTACCAGATTCATCCTTGTCTAAAAACACCGTAGAACTCATGGGGGTCTTAATCTATTTGGACTGAGACATATTATACTTGCTTAGAAAGTCCTTTGTGTACTTGATTTGATGTAGGAATATTCCATTCTTCATCTGATGAATTTGAAGTCCAAGAAAGAAGTTCAGTTCTCCCATCAAGCTCATTTCAAATTCCCTACTCATAAGACTTGAGAATTCCTTGCACAAAAGGTCATTAGTAGCTCCAAACAGAATATCATCAACATAAATCTGAACTACAAGCATGTCTTTTTCATGAGTCTTTAATGAAAAGGGTCTTGTCTACTAATCCTCTTTTGAAATTATTTTCAAGTAGAAAATTTGACAATCTTTCATACCAAGCTCTTGGATCTTGTTTAAAACGATAAAGAGCATTGTCAAGTTTGTAAACATAATCTGGAAACTTGTCATTTTCAAAACCTGGATGTTGAGCAACATAAACTTCTTCTTGCAGATAGCCATTTAGAAATGCACACTTCACATCAATTTGAAACAATTTCATGTTTTTGTGAAATGCAAATGCAATTAGAATTCTAATTGCTTCTAACCTGGAAAAATGACAAAATTTTTCTTCATAGTCAATTGTAGCCTTTAGCTACCAGTCTAGCTTTGTTCCTGATTACCTTTCCATTCTCATCTAACTTGTTTTTGAATACCCATCTGGTGCCAATGACAGACTGATTTCTTGGCGGAGGAACTAGATTCCAGACCTTGTTCCTTTCAAACTCATTGAGTTCACTTTTCATTTCTATAATCCAATCTGCTTCCTGTAATGCATCCTTCACAGTTTTAGGTTCTACAAGAGAAATAAAAGCATTAAAAGCACAAAGATTCTTCAACTGTGATTTGGTTTGTGTACCAGCGGTTGGATCAGAAATAATGTTATCAGCAGGATGAGATGAGAGATATTTAAATATCTTTGTAGGTGTCCATGGTTCAGGCTCTCCAGTTTGCTTCTCAAGTCTTTGATAACTTGAGGTGGTAGCTTGTTCTGTTGTTTTCTCTAGAGGTTCCGTTTCAAGGCTTTGAACCGTAGTTTCAAGGCCTTGAAAATGCCTGTCTTGTTCCTGTGACATTTCCTTGGATCCTTTTGAGGATTCTTCTTCAGTATCTGAATCATGCTTGTTCAGATTGAGATCTGCAAAACTATCACTGAAAGAACCATCATAGCTTTCATAAAAAATAACATGAATGTTTTCTTCAACAAGCTTGGTTCTCTTATTATAAATTCTATAGGGTTTGCTTGTCTGTGAATAACCAAGAAAAATACCTTCATCACTTCTTACATTAAACTTACCAAGATTGCCCTTACCATTATTGTGGAAAAAACAAGTACAACCAAATGGTTAGAAGTAAGAAATGTTTGGCTTTCTTCCTTTAAACAGCTCATAAGGGGTCTTCTTCAGAATAGTTCTGATCAAGCACCTGTTAAGAATATAGTTTGCTGTATTCACAGCTTCTACCCAATAATACTTTGGCAACTTTTTTTTTCCAGAAGCATTGTTCTTGACATGTCTTCAAGAATCTTGTTCTTTCTTTCAACAACTCCATTCTGTTTAGGAGTTCTAGTAGCAGAAAAGTTGTGAGAGATTCCATGCTTAGAACATAATACATCAAACTCAAGTTGATCAAACTCTCTACCATGATCACTCCTAATTGAAGCAATAGGTAGGTTTTTCAATGTTTGAAGTTCTCTACAAATCTTTGAAAATTCAGTGAGAGCTTCAGATTTTTTTCTAAGAAACATAACCCAAGTATATCTAGAGAAATCATCTACAATAACAAGCATGTACTTCTTACCCTTTGGAGTTGGAGTTCTCATAGGACCACAGAGATCCATATGCCATTGTTAAATAGGTCTAGTAGTACTTACAAAGGTATTTGGCTTGAAGGAGCTTCTATTTGCTTGCCTTGTGCACATGCCTTGCATACTTCTTCATCTTTGAACTTGATAGAGGGTAGACCTCTTACTAAGTTCTTGGAAACTAATTTTTTCAAGGTATGCAGGCTAATGTGTCCGAACTTTCTATGCCAAAGATTTGAATCTTCTTTCAAGGCCTTGAGACACTTCATGTTTTCTCCTGCAACTTTGTTAGTTTGAAAAGTATAAACATTGTTTGATCTAGAGGCTGTGAGGATGCAATTTCCAGATTTCTCATTTTGCATCACACATTTCTCTTTATCAAAGACAACCTTCTTGCCATTATCACAAAGTTGAGATACACTAAGCAAATTAAATTTCAAGCCATCAACTAGATACACATCAGATATAGAATTTTCAGAATCGGTACCAACTTTACAAATACCAAGAATGTTGCATTTTCCTTTTTCACCAAGTGTAATTGATCCTTCTGATTTCTCTCTTAGTTCTGAGAATAGAGATCTCTTTCCACTCATGTGTCTTGGGCAACCACTTTCCATAAATCATTTTTTCTCTTTGATCTTAGTGACAACCTGCAAACACCATTCATTGCCTTACCCAGTTGTTAGACCAAGTGCTGAATTTAGATTCATATTCAGGGTCAACCATGTTAGGTAGTCTAACCCCTTTAGGAACCCAAATCTGTCTAACTTGTCCTTTGAGTTGGAAGGGAAAAGTGTTCCTCATTATGTGCGGGTCTCTTCTTCTAAAAGGATAAGTCATCTTAACATGACCAATCTTATTACAGTAATGGCACTTAGGAGATGTTTTGCTTTCTGCTTTCACAAATCTGTTATTGTTCTTCTTAGGAAAATTTGGATTATATCCAATACCAGTTTTGTGAACAGACTTTAAGCTACCTCCAAGAATTAAGTTCAAGTTGTGTTCTGAGCCTGCAAGTTTTGTTTTGACCAATTCAGATTCTTGAAGTTTCTCATTCAGAGTAGTCTTCTGTTTATCCAATTCATCAACTTGATGTCTTAGATTAACAATTTTGTCACTCAAGAGAGAGTTCTCAGTGACTACTTCCTTGACTTGTGTTTTCAAGGCTTTGAAACTGGTTTTCAAGGCCTTGAAATCACTGCCAGTTTTCTTCTGAGAGATTTCAAGATTCTGATTCAGGAAAACAAGATGTAAGTTATCTTTTGCTTTCTCATGAACCTTTTCTTTCAAAACTCTAATCTCTTTCAGATAGTCCTCTTCATTTAAAAGAATTGTTCTAAGATAATCATAGAGGGCTTCTGTTGTTTTTGAAATCAAGCAATTTACCATTACCTCAATGTTCTTTTCAGAACTTTCATCATTCTTGGCCATAAATTATATGTGTGGCATGTTCTTCTTCAGATTCAGAGTCACTTGAGGTTTATGAATCACTCCATGAAGCTATCGTAGCTTTCTTTCTTCTATTATGATCTTTTTTTCTGAAAGTTCTTGCTCTTCTTGTGTGGACAATCTCTGATCAAGTGTCCTGCATCACCGCACTCAAAGCAATTCATGACTTTAGGCTTATTCCCATGTGAGAAGATTAACCTTTGTAGTCTTTGCTACTGGAGGATCTATTTCTGTCTCTGCTGAAGTCATTGTTTCCAAAGTTTTTCTTTATTTTAAGAATTCTAGTCAATGCTTTGGAAATCAAAGCAATTGGATCTTCATCATCATCTTCAGTTCCAAGGCTTTGAATTGGCTCATTCTCCTTTGCCTTGAGAGCCAGGTTCTTGACACCTTCTGATAGTTATCCATCACCTTCATTCATGGATATTTCATGTGTAAGGAGCTTCCCTTGTAGGTCATCAAGTTGGAGTGATGAGAGATCTTGAGCTTCCTCAATAGCAGTAGTGTTTGGTTCCCATTTTTCCTTTGAAAGACTTCTCAGAATCTTTCTAACTTTTTCTTCATTGGAAATGTGATTTCCTAATGAATCAAGGTTGTTGACAATGTCGGTGAATCTTTTGAACATGTCTCTGGTTGACTCTTCTCCATTAATCTTGAACGGATCATATTGTCTGAGATATATGTTGATCTTGGTTTGCTTGACTTGGATGGTTCCTTCAAAAGTTACCACAAGATTATCCCATATCTCCTTGGCAGTCTTGCAACCTGAGATCCTGTTAAACTCATCTACACTCAAAGCACAATATAAGAGATTCATTGCTTTATAATTTTTGGAATGTTGTTCTAACTCAGATGAAGAAAGAGAGTCTTCTGATTTGGGAGTTCTAATCCCATATTTCTATGTGTAGAAAGTATGAGGACCATTCTGAATGATAGTCCAGAGTTCCATATCTTGATCAATGATGAACATTTTCATCAAAGCTTTCCAGTGGACAAAATTGTCTCTACAGAAGAGAGGAGGTCTGTTAGCAGCTCTTCCCTGAGAAAAACCACCATCACCTATAGTACTCATATTCACAATATGGTGAAATCTATGCAGTGATACAAGCTCTGATACCAATTTAAGGGGTGTACATTAGATAAAAATACAGGATCAATACTCTAGGGTTGAATAGAGTATGCATACTTTTGCTAAACTTTGCAAGAATAGTGGTTTCAAAATATTTGTAAAGAGATTCAAGGCCTTGAAATGAGTTTCAAGCCCTTGGAATGAAAACAGTAAGAGTAAGTAAAGAATAAGTCTATTTCAAGGCCTTTAAATGAGTTTCAAACCCTTGAAATGAATCTGCTTTGAATGCTGCGAAAATTCTAAGTATGCAACTGAAAAGTAAATGCAAGAGACACAAGATATATAGAGTTCAGTCCACTTGGACCTACGTCTCTACCTAAGGGATATTCTCCCTTTATGATTTTCAACACAATTCTTATTAATCCTCAGCTAAGCCCTAGAGTTCAAGCACAAAGAGATGTCTTACCTTGTTGCAGCTTGTGGTTCTCACTAACCTATCTAGTAACTGCTCTAGCTATCTGATTAACTAAGAATTATCTATTGTTCACCTTGAAAAATCCTTGAGAATGAGAACTAGAAGTATTATCAAAATGATATACAAATGATGTTCAGAAAAAGAAGAACACAGGAAATGAAACATCAGTGAGTATGCAGTGTTCTTCTGATGCTTGGACTGAGATATGAATCTGCTTCTTTGTTGCTTATCAATCCTTGAATGTTTTTGAGTGCCTACAAAATCCTTCAGCAATTCTCCTTTTAAAGCAATCAGTTTGAATAGAGGATTTTCAGAATCTTCTCAACAAAATTTCCTGAAAATTTTCTTCAAATCTTGACTCTTCCAATAGCTTCTTCCAACGGCTAGTAGCGCAGTATCTTTAGGGATACTGATTCGATCTTGTTGGAAGTATGATGGGAAGATTTTAAACACATGAGATTGATCACAGAATCAATCATCCAACAGTTACCATATCTGCAAAACATAAGTTAGGAAACAGATTCCTATAAAATAGGAAACAAAATTCCCTGCAAAATTGAGTCAAACAAATGATGTTAGGACCTGCAAACAGTGTCAAAATACGTTGTCTTTCATCATCAAGTATCAACTAATCATGCAAAGGGGTTTAGGAATTTGATTTAGATCAGAAACTCTCTCTAAGTTCATGCATATGAAGCTCAGTCAGTTTCAAGGCTTTGAAAGCTGTTTCAAGGCCTTGAAATAGACAAGTTATTTCAAGTCTTGATCCTGTATTGAACTTACACGTACCTTGTTAAAGTCTACTGCATATTTCTTCCTCGCATTAAAAGAATTCTGCCTAACTGCAACAATCTTCTCCTGAAGAATCAAATCAACACACAAGTGATGGTCTTTGTCCAATAGAGAATAAAAACCATATTGTGTCGCGTCCCGAGAGCAGGACGACTTGAACGGGTAATCCTTTATCACAATCGCGGGAGCCTTGCTCGGCTGGATCTGAGCTCGAGACCTCGCAAGCAGACGGATCCGCGCATTCCAGAATGACGCCCAATTTAGAGTACATTCCCCTCGCCTTTCCCTGGTGGGTTGATTCAAGGGGAGCTCAGCAATTAACTGGCTATTTCTCTTCCCGTAAACCCACCCGTTGTAGCAACCCTTGGTGACTGAATCAAACCACAGAGGTGGCGCGACGGCGTCGAAACCCAACTAGGGGCTCACTCGAATTGGATCGTAATGAACCGTTATGGGTTCATAACTCGAGGTTTCTGGATTCGCCACGTACTCAGGAATGGCAGGCAAGTATCCTCTCCTGGACCAGTTGACAAATCTGGCATAACGCCTAGCTCCCTTGCTAATGTGACGAGGCCTAAACTTGGTGTCCACCTCTGGATACATGCTTTCGTGGAAAACAATGTTATCTAAGACAGTGACATAGGGTCTAGCTTCGAAGTAGGTTATGTCAAAGCACAGAAAAGAGAAGGGCGTTGAACGCCTTGAGACTTGTACCAACGCCATGCTCGAGGACTAAGGAGCTCCTTGGTGGCATTAGGCGCGTCACATAATCTCACATAAGATGGGACTGGAGCATATAAGGGCCATCTCTCCAAGACCCACATATTCAAAAACGCGATATTGACACAGGAGACAATGTCGACTCTGCCTTGTGATTGCTTGACATGCGTCACAGCTAAATCCATGCGATGATGTAGGGAACCCAGAACTAGAGGCCCTAAGGCTACCTTTTGGCTGAGTGAGAGTCGGACAGCAAGCGCGAGAACGTGGCAAAACACACCATCACGAGGATGCCCATCTATAAGATAGTGTGACAACCAGACGCAGAGAAATCCACATAAGGTATAGTCAGCGCCTTCCCCCCACGAGCGCGGTTATCGCATTTGGTTCCTTCTCTAGCCGCTCTTGGGCAATTTCCGGCTTTGCAAAATCCCTGAAGAAATAGGTGATCCACTTAGACCAGATATTCTTTGCGCCAGAAGTCACATACATGTACGGGTCACAATAAGTGGTCGAGTTCCATCTCGTAGCATTCTTCTTCACATCCGCGATGCATTATCTCATTTTCTCAAAAAGCGTAATATCCTCATCAGAAGTCAGAGGAGCCAAGGGTCTACAGGTCCCATACTTGGGAGTTCCAGCAATATCTCTGTGTCCTCGAGAGTAGGACCAGCTTCGAAGGTTGAGAAGTGGAATGTGTGGGTCTTCTTTCAGTACCTCGAAAGCAGGGGCCTCAGCATGTCATTGTCGAGTCTGAGGCTGAGTCCCTTCGTTGCGCGCACAACGTTGTATATCCCAGTATTCGTCAACTCTTCTTCATAATTATCAAGGATGAACTCTGGCCATTCTTCCATCCAGTCGATCTTGTCCATGAAGGACTGAAGAAGATCCTCGGTGAAAGGGTACAACCCAGCTTCGAGGCCAAGTCGTTGCACATCTTGAACATTAGATAGATCCCAGTCATCTCTCTCTGGTTTAGGCACTAGCTGCAAAGCATCTTTCACCAGAGATTTCAGGAGAGTATTCCCTTTAACAGTGGCCAGGTAGAAGTCCTCTCCACCCAAGTAGGGGGATTTGCACCATAGATCCTTCGAGATCTCATTTCTATAAAACGAATAACACATGCAAAACAAAGAAATTCAAGATCAATGCCCTGTTCATACATGAAGAACAGTATGAAGAACACTTAACCCAGATCTGCATGCCTACTTCATAAAATCTTCAAAATATGAGGAGTTGCGTTACTGAAAAAGGGATATTTGCTAACCTTGTTGTTGCCTGAGTGATTGAAGTGCTTGAATGATGTCAACGAACAGTTGATTGAAGGTTTGGAATTGTTCTCAAAGATTTTTCTCTCTTCTCATAAGTTTTTCCAATAACAATGGTATGAAAAGTTCTAATTCTTAGAGTAAGAGGGTTTATATAGTGTCCTTTGAAGACCCCGACATTTCAAGATCTTTTCGAATCAATCGTCACCTCGGTAATCAGCGGAAATAGATGGATGTCTTCCGCAATCCTCGTCATGCTACGCTCTATTAAAGGCTATACGATGTTGCAGAGACCTAGGCAATGATGATTTCTTTTGGGGGTTAGGGTTTTCAAATTTAATTCAAATTGATTGAGAATCTGCGTGGAGCCACGCACGAATGATTTTGTGCGTTTAAACAATGACGCGCGTGATATACGCGCAAAAGGGGGCTAATGTACATAGTGCATTCCAGATGGATCAATCACCATCACGTGGTAGCCATCCAGGAGGTTTGATGGTACTCCGGTATCACTCTATCATTGCCTTTATACCCGCACATATCCATATGGGGGCTGTGAGACAGGTTCACCCTCGATACTAACCGCGCGGGAGTTGTAGGGTTCAAGTGGCTTGGAGGTTAGAGTAAGGCACGTCGCGCGCGAGCAGGAGCAGTACTCGCGCGCGACCCCTGTTAACTGTCTGAGAGACTTAATGATCGTGTAACATGTCCTATATATGCGGCCGACCATTTTAAAGGTCCCTATATGTACGGATGATCGTGTAACGTGCCTTGTATATACAGGCGAACGTGCCGTCATGAGGCGGATATCTAGCCTTCAATTGCGGACGCATTAACCCCTCGTAACCGTCACTAGTATTCCCTATATATAGAAGCGTTAGCCTTCCAATGCAACTCTCGGTTCTTTGGCTAATCATCACACTATCTCTCTCTCAGAAACTTAGCAAGAGCTTGCTCTTTCCCCTACACCCTTACTATCACTCTCTGTGCTTGTTCTTGTTCTTATTTTCTATTACAGGTGTACGTTGAGATCTTCCTCAGAAGGATCCTGCGTACACAACCGTCTAAGTTAGTGTTTTGTACTTTTTTTTATTTAGACAATGTTGTCGCTCACTTTTAATTAATTAAGAAAAAAAATAAAGTGTCATTTTTTTTTTTTTGAGTTTCTAATGGGTGTCCGTGTCGTGTGAAAACCGGAGAATTTCGAATTCCTCCAATTTTCGATACTTTACGTATCAACTAGTTCTTTCATTGTTTACCACCACAATCAACTGGTGAATTCATAACGAACAAGACGATGACCATTGCAGAGTTGGGTGAACAAGTTTCCCAACAAATCAAACAGTCAAACAATTGCACCCGACGATGTTGGTAGAATTTAGAAAAATTGACGGCCGGTTCACGGATCTAGGAACCAGCGTCACAGCCCTTGAAAATTTTCCGGCCAATTTGTCGTCTTTTTCGTCCTGATTATACGTTTTTAAATCTTAGGAAATTATTGTTTTTTGAAAACTAGTCGAATTTGGAATCTACTAGTATTCCTTATTGGTTTAGTTCCGAGTTTTTTTCAATTGGATTACCTTGAGATCAAGTAATGTGGCCTATTTATATGCGGCTCTACAGTAGTTCTAATTGAGGAGTGAGTCGAGTTGAGTAGAGAAGAGAATCGGTGATACATATCTTTGAGCGGATGCTAGAGGTTAGAGTTTCATAGATGCAGTCTATGAGGATGAGAGTACCGCGTCGACGAGGTCCAGGGATTCTGCTGTCTCTCCCCTATGATGTATTCCCTCATTGATAGAATTATCCTCCTCCCGTGGATGGGGGCGGTTTGGCCGAACCATGTTAAATTCGTGTGTGCCGTTTTTCTTCTCCTAAATTCCATATGTGTATTGTGTGATCGTTTGGTGTGTTGTTGCTTCCGTTGCGGTGAGAATTCAGGTCGACGAATAATTCACCAACAAGTGGTATCCGAGCCAGCTTCACAATCCAGGTGGATCACGCTGAGCAAGGACGAAGAAGAAACTTTTTGGAACAAGAATTGAAAAAAAAATGGACAAGAAAAAAAAAACAAAGGCTTGTGGGTTTGTTTCTTTCTGGTTCGTGGCGTAATTGGTGTACAAAAGGCAGCACAATAAAGTATTCCACTTGGCTACTGTAGACATGGTGGGGTGCTTGATGTGCCTACGTGGCTAAGTAGACTTTTTTATGTACATGGTGAAGAAGCCCCTGCTCCATGTGGGTTTGTTTGGGCCGCAAGATGATATGGGTGTTGCTCATTGATGGCCATGTGGGAGGGTTTGCTTTCTCGAGACTTATGAGGTGCTGCTTAGGTGGTACTCCAAGTGCGGTCGAGACATAATTCGGTGGTCCAAATTTTTTGGGTTGGTTTGAGCTGCCTGTAAATCCGATTGGGCTCAAACATGAGTCAAATCCTGGGTTTTTGGACATTTTTGACGCGCTGGAAGGGTCAGATTCTGACGATGGAAGGGTCAAATTCTGCAAATTATGGATGGAATTTTGAGGATGCAGGCGTCGAAGTGTGCAGTGAGAACCGACAGTCCAAACTAGTTCGGGTAGTTACGACATGCCTGTAGATCGGGTTAGGATGAGTCAGGAGTCTAACCCTATGTTTTTGGACGTTGCAGATTCATCGGTATGGTGAGAATTTTGAAATTATGAGTGGATTGAGAAGATCGGCATAAGTCGATGTCGGTAGAGAGATCGAATATGACGGGATGCGATCAGGGTCAATCAAGTTGAAGTTCAATCAGGTGGGGTCGAGAAGCATTGGCTTTGTGTGATTGTGAGCATGAGGCGCAATATTTTCAGACGAGTCTGTTTAGAGATATGGGAAATTATTGTAGGGAAATTCGAAATAAGATCCAAGGCAGAGATCGAGGCGGTGGACGCAGTTGACGAGGCCATGGCACAAGGTGGCGTCATGATACCTCTCTGTGTGGTTATTGATGATAACTCTTAAGCAACTCGAGGCAAGAAGAGAGGTAAGTCGCGACAGGTTTGCAAAGCGGTGGCTTTGCAAGACATCTTGGTGAAGGAGTGGGATCGAATAGGAGATGTAACAGCGATGGAGAAGCACCTAGGGCTAGCGTTGGAACACGTGGTTGACGTGTGAGAACGGTGAAGCATGGAGAAAGTGCCGGTTATGTAGCAGTTGCAGGTTTTTCGAGAAGAAGCCCAAGTGACGAGAACAGTGATGAAGAAAAATATTGCTGTAGTGATGAGGAAGGTCTCATTTTCACTTGACCTGGTTGGTGGTGATCTCTCCTGTGACAAGCTAGCTCATGGAGAGATTGAGCCACACTACTCCCCAAAGTTGCAGACTTTGGGACGCGGCCATGTGGAGGTGCGATTCGGCGCCTTATGAGGGGGTTCAGAGCATCTCGGTAGAGGTGCGATGGTGGTCCATGCAGGTAGGGCATGGAGAATTTAGCGGAATCGACATCAACGATAAAGAGCTCCTGGAAGGCTTAGGAATTTGCCGGGTGGTTGCAGAATTCTAGCCTAAGTGGAGTTTGTTGGGTTTTTTCGTCTTGATTCTGCGTTTTTGAAATATTAGGAATTTTTTTCTTGGAACTAGTAGAATTATGAATCTACTAGTATACCTTATTGGTTTATTTTATAGTATTTGTTCAATTGGAATTACTTGGAGAGCAAGTAGTGTGGCCTATTTATAGGCGGCTCTACAATAGTTCTAATTGAGGAGTGAGTCGAGTTGAGTAGAGTAGAGAATTGGTGAGAGATATCTTTGAGCGGATGTGAGAGGTTAGCGTTTCATAGATGTAGTCTATGAGCATGAGAGTACGGTGTTTACGTGGTCCGCGAATTGTGATATCTCTCCCCTACGATGTATTACATCGTTGATATAGTGAAATTCTCCTCCTCCCGTGGATGTAGGCGGTTTGGCCGAACTACTTTAAATTCTTGTGTGTCGCTTTTCTTCTCTTAAATTGCATGTGTGTAGTGTGTGAACGTCTGGCGTGTTTTTCCTTTCGTTGTGGCGGGAATTCAGGTCGAAGAATAATTTCCCAACACAATCCTTCACAAGGACCGTTTCCGTAGAAGATACCACCAGAAGCAGCAGGAACTCACGCCAACAATTCTGCATCCAACGGACAACCTCGAAACCATCCAATCACGTATGAAGTCTTTGGAGACCAACCACGCCGTTGTAAAGAACTTCGCCGCCGTTCTTGAGGTACGACCTAAGATCCCAACACATGACGATAAACAGCCGCACAAATCTCTGGCTTCTACTCCGCAGCCGCAGGTCCTCCACAAGGCCTTGGTGCCGCTGCTTTACCGGTGCGAGCAGCGCCCGAAGACCTCCCCAACGAGGGTGCTCCATCAGGGGATCCAACACGCCAAACTAAACCCGCCCAAGGCCCAGACCAGCCCTTGCTTCCACAATTGGAACCAACAGCAACCTTTGCGCCGGCGAACAACCCAGCACCATCACCACTGTTAAACCCCCTGACCAACTGTTCTAGGCATCGTTTGCCGCATGCGTCACCACTTTCCAGCAGCTCCAATCACCGTGCACGTTTGGGTAAACCACCTGTGATCAAGAGATGAAATCTTGGGTTTGGATAATATAGTAGCTTATTTTGGGGAAGCAACCTTATACAATCACTCATTATTCCGTCTGGTTACTTTAGAAATATTTTAGTCTAGTATTTTAATTAATTGGTTATGACTAGTCCTCGTGGAATCGATAAACTAGGGGTTGAATGTAACACATGGAAGGGGGGTTCAATCTAAAATAAACTAAATTTTGAGCTGAGGGTGGAAATTCTTGTTCAGCAATGTTGCTATTAGTTGGTCAGGAGGTGATGACAAACAATGGGTAATAAACCAAACCCTTAAACAAGTTGGGGTTTAAATAAAATTCCAAAATTTCCTAGTTATTTGAAATTAAACCCCCAAACACTTGTATATCACTCTTGAGACCCCTAGACTACTTGATACCCCCATCTCATGCATAAATCAGGATGCAAGCTCTAGAAGCCTCTTTTGATCAAGATATACAAACCTAACACATGCAAAATCCCTAACACTCTCCATCATTTCCCTCAAATTTTCATCGCTCAAGCTCTCTCCTCTCTCACTCTTTGTTATCTCTCACATCTTCACTATTGCCGGAGCTACAAGAGGTGTAGCTCACACTCTAACTGAGACAAAAAACAGAGTTTTTTCACTTTCTCCCTCTCCGAATATTTCACCCTCCTCCACAGTTTTCTTCACCACACTTTGTCATGGCATCATCTTCAGAATTTCAACCTTCGGGCTATTACCCCAACGCAAACAACTTCCTCATAACTCCAGGCGTTCCTCTAGGCCCAGAAAATCAACAGCTTCTACGGTGTATCGACAAGAGCAAATCCCTTGTCGCTTTTGTTAAAGAAGACTGCCGCCTTTCTGCCGCCCAACTTGAATCCGCAATAAATGGTTTTTGGCACCTTGCAGGTCCGTGTATACGAGTTTCTTTCTTGCAGACTCGCTTTTTTTATGGTTTGAAGTTACAAATGACGAATACCGCGAAGAATTATCAAGAGTTTGGTCTGTTAACATACTTGGATCCCTTGTTCTTCTCGACAATGGCAACCACACCGCCCCTTCACTTCCGAAGCTTTTAATGAAGCACGAGTATGGCTTACCATTCATGATGTTCCATACGACTACAAAATCCATGAGCTTGCTGCCGATCTTGGAGACCTCCCAGGTTCTTTCATTGTTCTTCACCCTGAAACTGCGGAAAACCTACTACAGTGCTCTACGAGGGTTCTTGTTTGTCTAAAAATTCATGACCCATTGCTTCCAGATGCAACCCTCTCGATGATGGAGGAAAAACATATCTGCATTTCAGTTACGATAAAATTTTCAAGATCTTCTATCGATGTGGTTGCATCAGACCCACTGAAAGTCATTGTCACATGTCTCGATTCCAAGCAATGCACTCTCATCGGCTGCGTATTGAGGCTCTGGTTGATCGTCGTGGCACTAAGATTCATTTTTATCATGACCAACCCCTCTACTCAAGGTTCCTCCGCTCTACCCCTCTATGATGTATAGAGTGTGTAAGTTCAAATTTTTGTTCAAAGCTTTGAAACTACTTTCAAAGCCTTGAAACTTCACAACATGACCTAAGGGTGAGTTCTTACTCCTATACATTCGCTAATCTCCTGAACTTGATCATGATATATTATATGATGAAAGACAAACTAACTCTGTGTTATAATTGTAGGGTTCTGCAACGGATTACGCAGTGGAATTAAACTAGAAAAATATCCGCACAAGACCCTCCGAGGATCACAGGAAGAGAACTCATAACGATAGTAAAAGATTGGTAATAATCACCTTGTAGGTCTCCTGTGATGACTTCAAACGCAAATAATGTTGCATCTCTACGGTTGATCCACGCATAGGATTGAGATCTTGATCTTCCAACTCCTTGTGCTAGCTAGGAACGATGGAAGAGGAAGAAGAAATCACGCAACAGAGAAAAAAGGGGATCGACCCACTCTCTTTGGCCGACGGGGTTGAGGGCGGAAGGCACAAGGTGGTTCGGCCTCTTGTGTTTTCTGGCTCTCTCTCCTTGATTTTTCTCCTACTCAAGTAATGTTACGAGCATTAGTTGTAGTAAGGAAGCTAGGAACATCCTTTATATAGTCCAACAACTCCTTGTTAACTACATAAAGGCCCTATCCTAATCCTACTCAAGTTTGGATTAGTCCCTCTTGCAAATTAGTCCTACTAAGTTTGTAAGTAGTTGAACATTGATCCTTCTAATTAATTAATCATATTAATGAATTCCCAAGTGTAGTTCAATCCATATTGCGTGTGACCCCGTAGGTTTCTACTTAGTTAGTAGTAACTATTTACTAACGCGGAGCGTCCTCTAGCAAGACATCCATGTCCCCCAAACTAATAGAAATAGTCATCGGACAAACCTTGTGCAAGTATTGTCTCATCCCTTTGTATCTATATCCAGATTGGACAAGACATACAAGTCACACTCGTATATCCAATCCATAGTTTCTCGATCCTAGGAATAGTCTCATCCATGCAGATAACATCAATATCCCATATTAATTTATCTGAGTCTGGCCAGACATTCTATGAGCACCATCCCTCGAGTGGTTGTGGATATCTACTCCCGTTATGTGGGAGGGACAAATCCAATGTACGCCACTACCATATCTAAGCGTGCTTTTTTATTGTATCCGACGAATGCCTTTGTTACTACCCAGTTACGGTGTAGCGTTTGACGATGTCATAATACAACAATCCACAACTAAAGGATCTAGCGACCTCAACTCTAAGGATGACAATAACGTTGTCACTACGAGAAGCACTTGTGAATTTACATAACTTGTACGTAGACTTGTGAATTTAAGATAAACAACATATTTTCAATCTAAGGACTTCATTATATTAAATATCTCCATAAATAATACAATTAATATTCTAGCCAAAAGTAATGTTCATACTAAATAAGATTGTCTCTAGGGAATCTATTCCAACAGTCTCCCACTTGCACTAGAGCCAATCTGGTGCATCTCGTATGCCAATGCTCCTAGTGTTCCATTCATGCTTGCTCTGAAAAAGCGGCTTTGTAAGTGGATCTGACAGATTCTCATCTGTCGTAATCTTGCATATCTTCACATCTCCTCTATCGATAATATCTTGAATGAGATGGAACTTTCTGAGAACGTGTTTGGATTTCTGTTGTGACATGGGTTCCTTTGACTGTGTGATTGCCCCAGTGTTGCCACTGTACAAATCTATTGGATCCACAATGCTAGGAACCACACCAAGTTCAGTGATGAACATCCTAATCCAAACAGCTTCCTTTGCTTCGCCACCCGCAGCAATATACTCAGCCTCAATTGTAGAATCAGCAACCGTCTCTTGCTTGGAACTCTTCCAGCTCACAGCTCCTCCATTCAGGCAATACACGAATCCCGACTGCGATCTGAGATCATCTCTGTCCGTTTGGAAGCTTTCATCCGTGTAACCCCTTAAACGCAAATATTCCACCCCTTCCATAGATCAAGAAATCATCCTTAGTTCTTCTCAAGTACTTTAGGATGTTCTTGACCGCTATTCAGTGACTTTCACCCGGATTAGATTGGTACCTGCTTGTCATACTCAACGCGTATGACACATCTGGTCTAGTACATAACATGGCGCACATGATGGATCCTATGGTCGAGGCATGGGGTATCTTAATCATGCGTTCCTTCTCAGTCTCATTGGAAGGAAAATTGCTCTTCGAAAGAGTGATTCCATGCGACTTGGGCAAGAATCCCTTCTTGGAGTCTTGCATGTTGAAGCGATTCAACACCTTGTCTAAATATGTACTTTGACTTAAGCCTAGAAGCTTCATCTATCTATCTCTATTGATCTTGATACCAAGTATATAAGCTGCTTCCCCTAAGTCTTTCATTGAGAAACATTTTTCTAGCCAATATTTCACGGATTGAAGCATGGGAATATTGTTTCTAATGAGTAGTATGTCATCCACATACAAGACCAGAAAATCAAAATATCTCCCACTAACCTTCTTGTATGCACAAGACTCATATTCGTTCTTGATGAAGTCAAACTCTTTGAAAACTTCATCAAAACGTCGATTCCAACTCCTAGAAGCCTGCTTTAATCCATAAATGGATCGTTGTAGCTTACAAAATTTATTTACATGCTCTGGATCTAAAAACCCCTCAGGTTGTGTAATGTACACATCCTCGAGGAGGTTTCCATGCAGAAACGTTGTTTTGACATCCATTTGACAAATCTCGTAGTCATAGTAAGCTGCAATAGCAAGTAGCATTCGGATGGATTTGGTCATTGCGACTGGTGAAAAGGTTTCATCATAGTCTATATAATGAATCTGTCTGAATTCTTTTTCCACCAATCGGCCCTTGTAGGCAATCACATTAACATCCATGTCGGTCTTCTTCTTGAAGATCCACTTGCACCCTATGGGTCGTGCCCCTTGAGGTGGTTCCACCAAAGTCCATACTTTGTTGGTATACATGGATTCCATCTACGATTCCATGGCTTTGCGCCACTTCCGAGAGTCAGACTCTCTCATGACCTCTCCATAGGTAGTAGGCTCATCATCTATGAGCAACGTGTCGCCTGACTCAGTTACATGAACTCCATACCTCTCTGGTTCCTGGCACACTCTACTCGACGTACGAAGCTCTTCTGTTACTTGAACTGGTTACTCCACAAAATTTTGCGGTTCCTTTTCTGTTTCATAGTAGGATCAATAGTTTGTGGTTCTTGAATTTCTTCAAGTTCT
Source organism: Linanthus parryae (assembly GCA_023055425.1). NCBI lineage: Eukaryota > Viridiplantae > Streptophyta > Magnoliopsida > Ericales > Polemoniaceae > Linanthus > Linanthus parryae. The sequence goes on along the minus strand of JALGPY010000001.1, from coordinate 40,046,982 downwards.
ACGGTCCCCCTACTTGCTTCTTTAGAGACAAATTCTCTTTCTAGAAACATGCCGGACCGAGCAACAAACACTTTGTTCTCAGTTGGATTGTAGAAGTAATACCTTAGGGTATCTCACAAACTTACACTTAAACGTTTTACATAGACATCGCAGCCCCAAATCTTAATGAACGACATTGTAGGACGCCTCCCACTCCACATCTCATGTGGTGTCTTCATGGACGGTTTATATGGAACACGGTTAATGGTGAAAGTTGCACACAATAGAGCGTAGCCCCAAAAAGAAAATGAAAGATCAGTTTGACACATCATAGATCGAACCATGTCCAACAGTGTTCAATTCCTCCTATCGGACACGCCATTCCATTGTGGCGTTCCGGGTGGAGTGAGTTGGGATACTATCCCACACTCTCTAAGATAGTCTTCAAACTCTTGGCTCAAGTATTCACCTCCACGATCTGATCGCAGAGCCTTAATACTTTTGCCAAGTTGCTTCTCTACTTCATTCTTGAATTCTTTGAACCTTTCAAAGGATTCGGATTTGGCCTTCATAAGGTATACAAATCCATATCTACTGAAATCATCAGTAAACGTAATGAAGTAGACATAACCACCCCTGGCAGGCGTGACAACTGGCCCACATACATCAGTATGCACGAGCGCCAATTGATCACTAGTCATTTCACCTTTTTTATTGAAAGGGGAATTTGTCATTTTTCCCAATAAACAAGCCTCACGTGTCTCATATGATTCAAAATCAAATGAGTCTAGAAATCCATCCTTATGGAGTCTAGATACACGTTTCTTGTTTATATGGCCTAAACGACAGTGCCATAGATAAGCAGGATTTAAATCATTCATTTTAATTATCTTGGTATTTATGCTTTAGATAGGATTAGATCAAGGATATATAACCCAAAAATAAGTGTGCACTACAATAGTGAATACTATCAAAATAAACGGAGAAAAAATTATCCTTTATTGAAATAGTAAAACCTTCCTTGTCCAAACAAGAAATAGAAATAATGTTTCTGCTCATAGCAGGCACATAGTAGAAATTATTTAATTCTAAAATTAATCCTGAAGGTAGAGACATATCTACACGCCAACGGCAAATGCAGCAACCTTTACTCCATTCCCAACTCGCAGGTCTATCTCCCTTTTTGCCAATCTTCTATTTCTCTTTAGATCCTGCACATTTCGGAAAATGTGAGATCCACATCCAGTATCAAATACCCAAGATGAGGAGATAGTTAAATTTTCATCTATAACAAAAATACCTGGTGGTGGTGGAATCACTATTCCAAGCCTTTTATCCTCCAGATACTTTGGGCAGTTCCTCTTCTAGTGTCCAGGCTGACTACAGTAATGACAATCACCATTAGTCAATCCCTTGGCAATGCCACCAATGGTTTTAAGGGCAGCTTCCTTGGATTTGGCAACTGCCTTGCCTTTCCATTTAGAAGTAGAGGCGGCAAACCTTTTTCCCTTCCCTTTCTGTACCATCATTACGGCCTTGCCCTTTCCCTTGTTGACGCTTTGTTCAGCTGTCCTAAACATATTGAGTAATTCAGACAGAGCACGATCTCTTCATGTTATAGTTCATAATGAACTGTCCATAACTCTCAGGCAACGATTGCAGAATGAGATCAGTGGCTAGCTCATCGCCGACCGAGAACCCTAGACGTGCGAGATTCTCCAAGTACCCGATCATACGGAGCACATGAGGTCCCGCAGGGTTTCCCTCTAACCTATGACATTTGAACAATGCCTTGTAAACTTCATACCTCTCAACCCTTGCATGCTCTTGGAAGAGCTGCTTCAACTATTTGATCTATCGACCGCACTCATGTTCCTATGTTGCTTCTGAAGCTCAGAGCTCATAGTGCAAAGCATAAGGCAGGCAACATCATTAGCATCGTCTACATGCCTTTGATGCGCCTTTAGGGCTGCAGGAGTATTGTTTTCTGGACCCTCAGGAACTTCCTCCTCCAGAGCTCACAGTTTCTTCTCTTGCTTGAGAACGATTCTCAAGTTCCTGTACCATTCAAGAAAGTTGGTTCCAAAAATCTTGTCCTTCTCAAGGACAGCTCGTAGGGAATGTGATGAACTCTGTGAATTGTTTTCCACTGGAATTCTATAAAATAAGAAATATACAAGTTTTAGTATTCTGTGAACAAGTTACTATATTTAATAATGGTTAGATTATTAAATATAGCTCCCACTATTTTTCTCCGATTAATAACCCTCCATATTAATGCGGAAAATATCATTATATTCTCTAGTGGGCCAAGATCTATATTTCACTTCTTTTGAGATTGCTTTGGCAAGTCACCCAAATCAGCTATTTAGGTAGGAAAAATTCCAATTGCATTCCCATGCAACTCGTGGTTCAATTGGGCAAATAACTTCTTATTTATCCATCCCATGGATAATCCCAATTGATTGCCTCTAGGCTTTTAATCTTATTAAAATCACCCGGTTGTGTTTAACCTCTTATTCAAACAATTGCACATTACTAGCTAGTGCCATCGCACCATATCATGGTGAATTAAGTCGCCCTGCTTTGGCACGCACGAGTTTGAGATATTATGACTATGATGAGTGTTTGAATAACGAGAAGGCAAAAACGCAATATTTTAAAGGATAAAAGACAAAAACCACCCCTCGAGTATGGGGTATATACAAAAACACCCTTCGTGTTCGGGGATATACAAAAACCACCCTTGTAGTTGGACGGCAGCTAACAGGGATGGACGGAAATCGTTAAAAGACCATTTTGCCCTCAAATGAAAAAAAATACCCTACTATATAAGTCTTTTCTTCTCTTATCCATTCATTTTACAACCTCTTCTTTCTCTCTCTTCTCCCACTACCTCTGTTCTCTCTATCTCTCTCACTCTCCTAACCCTAGCCGCACCCACCTTCACTCCCCCTTCCACAGACAACAATCACAATCATCAACACCCACCTCTCTCTCTCTCACAGACAACCACCATCGTCGTCTCCTCCTCCTCATCCTTACCTTCTCCTCTTCCTCCCTCTCCTTCATCACCCAACCCAGCTGCGTCATCTCCCATCGACAACACCCACAATCATCAACACCCAGCCGACGACCTTCACCGAAATCGAACGACGGTTTCCATCGTCTCCATCGTCTCCCATCGACAACACCCACAATCATCAACACCCAGGTCCGATGCGGATTTGTTCTCGGCCGTTCACTCTAAACGGATTTTTCCTCCGCCACCGCTACGCCACCCTCTTCCCTCTCCGTACCCCACTCCTCATCAATCGCAACACGACCAACCGTCCTCTCCGCCGATTGGAAACCCCAACGCCCCTGGCTGCTGCGAGACCACGGCCGATTGGAAAGCCTTCAGTGCCTTGGCTGGGGGTGGTTGCGGATCTGGTGAATCGCCGTCCCCACGAACCAGCACCACCGCGTTGACGATTGATGATGGGGGAGAAGAGGCAGGGAGGTGTTTGGTGGATAGGAACAGAGTAGAAGCTAGCATTTCAGAAATGGGTATAAGATGATTTTGGATCTGGGTTATGACGCATATTGAACAAAGGTAGTTGCAGAGGCAGAGAGTGGTCGCTATGTCGTCTTTTTGGTTGGAATCAGGTCTGTTGCTGGTCGAAGATGCCTGTAATGGTTGATGTCTAGGAACCAATGCCTATACCAGTGCCTGTAATGGTTAACTTGTGGTTTTACTTGTGTTTTTTGAATGGAGTTTGGTGGCACTGGTTGTGAGGGTTGTGATATTTTGCCAATTTGTTGTTGTTGTTGTTGTTGTTGTTGTTGTTGTTGTTGTTGTTGTTGTTGTTGGCGTTGGCGTTGGCGTTGGCGGTGGCGGTGGCGTTGTTGGTGGTGGTGGTGGTGGTCAAGAACATCAACAAAACAAATACATAAACACAGAGGGGCAAAATGGTCATAAAAAGGTCATATTGCACCCCCCCCCCTACTGACTAACTCTAACAGAGGGGTGGTGATTGTCTAACTGCCGTCCACTGTAAGGGTGGTCTTTGTATATCCCCGAACACGAAGGGTGTTTTTGTATATACCCCATACTCGAGGGGTGGTTTTTTTCTTTTACCCTATTTTAAATTGAGGGATTTTGCCTTTTTAAATTTTAAATTGTATTGTTGATCCCTATCAACTGATCTACTTATTTTGAGTTGGGAAAACTCACAAATAAAAGATCCGGGTTGTTAATTATCTTATTATCAATTTTGCATGCATCAACCATACACCAACAATAAATAATAAGACAATATAATAAACAACCACAAAAGAAAAAAATTTAACGTGATATGCATATGGCCTCTAAACTAAGATATTCTCAAGCCAATGAGAATATCTATGAACCCTAAAATAGCAAGCTCATCTCCATATGCGTCCATCTATTGGTCCATTCTCCATAGTTCTTGTGGGTTGTCGCCTTCTTGCGGTCCTTCGTTTCTTTATGCTTCTTTTCTCCATGTCTTGACTATTATCTAGTTTATGTTATTCTAGCTAACATCTAGACTAAATAAAAATATCTAACAAGTTTAGAAAAAATATCGATTCGCAGACCGTAAAGCCTAATTAATTATTACATTAATTTGATAAGCTCGCATGCCGTAAAAACAAACCACAAAATAAACATTCACAACAAACCAAAACCTAAGGCCATATCCAATCACCATGGGAATTACACATAAACAGTTAAAATCCAATTTTAACGCGCTTGATCAATTTTATCTGATTTTAGGATTACTAGAGTCAAAAACGGTCCAAGAGGGCCCACCACACTAGTGGCCGAACCCCTTGGAGCTGTCCAGGTCGAGCCTAGGCCAGTCGGACCAACCCATGGGGTCGGCCGACCTTCCTAGGCCTTCGGCCTTCTTGGCTTGGGCGGCACGGAAAAATAGGGGCGGTCCCGTAGGGGCCGATCCTCTTGGTAGTTGTTTCCAAAACAACTTCTTCCTTGTTCCCCAAGTCCAAAACGTTTCCAAATTGAAAACTCCTTTCTAATTTGTGACCAAACCGTAGATCTAAGATCCTAAAATTTCTCAAACTCGCTAATTCCTCCATCCCATGTAACATTAGTTCTTTTTTGGTTGAATCACATTCAGCTTGCATCTAATATGCCTAATTTGTCCGTTTTACGCGATAATCAAACAATTAAACTGTAAAAGACATAAATCCTAACACATAAACTATGCTATGCTCTACGACTTGTGGCTTTGATACCACTATAGGGTTTTGTAATGGATTACGCAGTGGAATTAAACTAGAAAAAGATTCGCACAAGACCCTCCAAGGATCACAGGAAGAGAATTCATAACGATAATAAATGATTCGTTATAATCAACTTGTAGGTCGCCTATGATGACTTCAAACGCAAATAGTATTGCGTCTCTACGGTTGTTCCACGCCTAGGATTGAGATCTAGATCTTCCAACTCCTTGTGCTAGCTAGGAACAATGGAAGAGGAAGAAGAAATCACGCAACAAAGATCAAAGAGGGGATCGGCCCTCTCTCTTTGGCCGACGGGGTAGGGGGCTAACGGCACAAGGGGGTTCGACTTTTTGTGTTGTCTTGCTATCTCTCCTTGCTTTCTCTCCTACTCAAGTAAGGATATGAGAATTTGTTGTAGGAAGGAAGATAGGAACATCCTTTATATAGTCCAACAACTCCTTGTTAACTACATAAAGGCCCTCTCCTAATCCTACTCACGTTCAGATTAGTCCCTCTTGCAAATTGGTCCTACTAAGTTTGCAAGTAGTTGAACATTGATCCTTCTAATTAATTAATCATATTAATGAATTCCCAAGTCTAGTTCAATCCATATGGCATGTGACCCCATAGGTTTCTACTTAGTTAGTAGTAACTATTTACTAACATGGAGCGGCCTCTAGCAAGGCATCCATGCCCCCCAAACTAATAGAAATAGTCATCGGACAAACCTTGTTCAAGTATTGTCTCATCCCTTTGTCTCTATATCCAGATTGGACACGAGACATACCAGTCACACTCGTATATCCTATCTGAAGTTTCTCGATGCTAGGAATAGTCTCATCCATGCAGATAACATCAATATCCCATATTGATTTATCTGAGTCTGGCCATACATTCCATGAGCACCATCCCTTGAGTGGCCGTGGATATCTACTCCCGTTATGTGGAAGGGAAAAATCCTATCTACGCCACTACGATCTATAAGCTTGCTTCCTTAATTGTATCCGACAAACGCCTTTATTACTACCCAGTTACGGTGTAGCGTTTGACGATGTCAAAATACAACAATCTAGAACTAGAGGATGTAGCGACTTCAAGTCTAAGTATGACAATATCGTTGTCACTACGATTAGCACTTGTGACTTTATATTACTTGTATGTAGCCTTCTTGTTATGGGTCAATCTAGTATGCTATTACTCCTAGTGCATAACCATGTGCTGGATTGTGATATCTCCATATCAATCAAACCCCATACTAGTCTATAATTGATCGTCCTGTTAATCAATATAATTGACTAGGGATATTTAAGATAAACAACACATTTGCAATCTAAGGAATTCATTATATTAAATATCTCCATAAATAATACAATGAATATTCTAGCCAAAAGTAATGTTCATACTAAATAAGATGCCTCTAGGGCATCTATTCCTAAAATAACATGCTTTGATCTTATTATATGCCTAAGTTATTTTGCAGGAATTGTTAGCTAACTTTGTGTTGCATGTTTAGTCAAGTTTCCTTATTTGCAGGATTGCAGAATTGGCAATCAAGGCCTGCAGATTTGTGATACTCTTATGGAAAGTTGTCTGGACTTACCTTAGGCTTGCAGATTGAAGATCAGATCAAATTTAATTTAGAAAATCATGTAGCTATCCGTTGGGAGAGAGTTGAGAGTCAAACATCTGCAGAGGATTTTTAGGGAAATCTGTTGAAGCTCCCTATAAAGTCTGCAATTCAAATTGACAGACATAGAGACTAATTTTGAGAGATAATCAGAAGTATAGAGAATTACATAGATATTCATACACTCTCACGGATTGACAAGCATCTTTTAAGGAGATCATTCATCCATTCAATCAATTCCAGATTCCTGAAGAACACTTCAAGCTTCGTTGCTTCATTGTCTTCACAGTGTTCTTCATCCATAACTTTATTTGTATATCATTTTGTTATATTACTAAATCATCTGTTAAGAGTCAAGTTGTCTAATAGGAACAAATGGTGTTCTTATTGTATCAGTTAGCTAGAGCTGTTACTACATAGGTTAGGAAGAACCACTGGCTGAGAAAGAGTAAGGAAATTCTCTTGGCCAAAGATCTAGGGCTTAGCTTCTGATCCCTTAGGCGGAGAGTAGGTCACTTGGGACCGAACTTCGTAATAAATCATTACGTTCATTTTCTTGCTTTATTGTTCTTTACTTGTCTTCAAAACAGGTTTTTGTTCGAATCTTTGAAAAGCTTTTCAAAGCTTTGAAAATATTCAGTATCTTTTAAACAGCATGTTTTGGTTTCAAATCCTTGAAACTGAGTCCAAAGATTTGAAACACTTCAAGTTCTTCTCATTTTAATTTAAAACCACTTTTTTAGAAAAAGTTACAATACTCTATTCAACCCCCCTTCTAGAGTATTTGATCCAGTAACTGCGTACCTTCATTCAATCTTCAATTACTATTAGAGCTTGTATCGCCGTACAGATATAATAATCTTGTGATCATGAGTAATATAGGTGAATGTGGTTTCTCACAGGAAAGATGTTAACATACCTCCTTTTTTGTGGAGACAATTTTGTACACTGGAAAGCCTTGATGAAAATTTTCATCATTGATCAGGACATTGAACTGTGGTCCATTATCCAGAATGAACCTCACATATTCTACACAGAAAATGATGGGATTAGAACTCTCAAACCTGAAAACTCTCTCTCTACTTCTGAATTAGAAAAACTTTCAATGAATTAAAGAGCCATTAATCTTTTATATTGTGCTTTGAATGCAGATGAATTCAACATGATATCTACCTGCAAGATCGCTAAGGATATTTGGGACAAATTGGTGGTCACTTTTGAAGGAACAGCCAAGTGAAGCAAACCAAGATCAACATATTCCTTAGATAAAATGAACTGTTCAAAACATAGTTGTAAATTTCGTTACGTCCGCCGTTCCGTTTTGCTCTTGTGGATCGGAACGATCCGGCCGGACGGAACAACGATCCGTTTAGGATTTATCGCACTTTTTATTATATTATATTATATTATATTATAGTACAAGAAAATTAAAAACTATCCCAATCCTAGGCTTTCTTTTAGTTAGAGACTATCATCTAAATTATGCCAACATATAAATATTATAAAAGTTAACATTTTGATTCAGTAAAAGAATGTATATATGTATATAATTATACTCATTAGTTTTCTTTAGATTGAAATTCATAGGGTTTAAATAAGATTTGAGCACAAATTTTAAGATATGTAGAACTAAACTTGATTCAATACAGTGAAAGGATTAGAATTGTTGATAAAGCCATCTAAAATCTATATAATAAGATAGAGGGGTGTGGGTCACGCCCCTTTTAAAAAGACATTTTGTGAAAGACATTTTTAAGAGACATTTTCCATCATATTAAAAGTTCACATATTTTCCACCGTTGGATTCAAATTGTCTCATCGAAATTTTTCACTTTCGCCGTTTCCTTTTCACGTTCCCTTCTTGGGTTCCCTTCTATATCCATCGCAGACGCCAAACAGGATCGCTACACCTCCGACGACAATTAGAGTTTGATTTAGAGTTCCACCTTTGACTGCAATACACTTCGACTTCTATTTCGCTTCGTTCTCAACTTTGCCATTTTGATTTTTATGTCGATAATCGGCCGTCTCTCTGGGAGTTCAATCACTGCAGAATTGAGGCAGGGGTCCTCACTGGAAGAATTCACCGAATTCCTGGCTTCTCTTGCGCCTGATTAACCCTTGATCTACTGCAACTGCTGGAAATTATCTTCTCGCTCTTTCTCTCTTTATGTCTATCACCCATATTTTCTATGTTCTCTATGTTCTCTAGGCTAATTTTTATCAATCACTCACATCAGATTGGTCTCTATTGCAGGGAGTTGTTTGTTTTCTTTCTTATTTCAGTCTACCCCTCAGACACATAGAGAGAGTTGCTACTCCAGGAGTATGCAAATTTGCCCAGGACAAGTGCCCAGGACAAGTAAACTGCCGGCCTTTGCTAAGAATCGGTTCTATTAACCGATTTATTTCTCAGGTTCTCCATCTTTTCTTCAATTTTTTTCTTCCCCTTACACCCTCGATTTATATTGGTATTGTCTGTATTAACCCGTTCTACTTTCTGCTGGCCGTTGCTAAGAGTGGTTATGTTTTCTGGTGCTTTTTCAACTTTCTCGATAGTCCGTAAGCTAATAGATATTCTGTAGCTCCTAATTCGAGTAGCATTTGATTTACATAGTTGGTAATTTTGTGTATTGCTGACTTTGGACTAGACTTTATGCTGCAGGTTCAACTGTCATCTACCTAGAATGGTGAGTATCATTTTATGCAGTTCATTTTAAAACTGATGTACTATGCTCATTAACAGATGTAGTTCAACGAGATCCTACTTCCATTTACGTTAATCTATTGCTCGCGATTTTGATAGCATCATGGAATTCGACAAATCTACTCTAGCGGGTGAATCCCATATCTCTGCCTAAACATCCCTTCATATATGTAGGTTCTTATAATACTTGCTTAATTATGGTGTTGCTCTGATTATCACATGGAAGACTTCTGAATAATCAGAGAGATACATATGGTATGTGCAGTCGACCTTGGCATCGTTCCGTGGTTAACTGCGTACTTCAAAAGACATAACATTATGGTAATCACTTCTAAGGAAAAAATCACCATTAATCTAGAGTAAAATAATAATAAAAGTGTTATGTTAGGAATGATATTAAGAGTAGTATATGAATCAGTTTATACTAGAGGATAACCCGTCCCGTTGGGACTAAATGTTTAAAAAATCAATGAAATTCTCTTTGAATAATAACGAAATTTTCCAAAAAAGACCAATTCTGAAAATACCGTTATGTTTACTGAAAATCTGAACATCAGTGAAATAATCTTTGATTATGATGTGTTCAAGTACTTATGTTCTCTGACATGTGATTGATGGGAGGTGGCCAACCAACTTTAGAGGTACTTCAGTTGATAGATGACTCAGTTAATTTGGAACCTAGATTTACAACCAATCTAACGGTAGAGATTTGTCCAACTAAACCTTGATGAATAGTAAAAGAGGGTCTTCCCTTAGTATATAGATTTATTCCTATCAATGATACATGACATGAATGATCTAACTCAAGATTTTTAAGTGTTGGTATCATTCTCCCTATTAAGTTTTCATTTGGCATTAATAGGGGTGTTGGAGTCTGTTGTACTTATTCACGGGTATATCAGTAATTCATTTTACTAAAATTTATTGAAGTTTCAATTTAGGTTTCTTTCAATTTCATTTTAGAGAACATGGGTCTGACTAGAAAAAGTCATATTACTATTATTCGATTGGAGTCTGGTAATTAGGCACTGTTCATTCCGGGTGTTCATCTTTATCACTATGAATCACAGTCTTCTTTCAAGTTGTTATTGTTATAATGTATTTTGTAAATTTTTTTGCAGGTATCATTTAGTTAAGGCTCTCGACACATATTTAAGGTGAAATTCTTCAATTCACTTAGTTAATGGATAGTATCGGTCGAAATCGTAGGAGAAGTTAAAGCCCTTAAGTTGACCTCTCGACAGTTGGATGTTGTAAACGGAGATTTGTTCTGAGTTTCGTTTCAAATTTAAATCCCCTTAGGGTGATCTTTATACATAACTAATAGTACTGTTATATGAACTGAAGATTGATGCAAATCTGCAAGATTGTTCCAGCTTAGTGAAAAGTTTGGCTTGCTGTAAATTTTGTTCTATAATGAGAAATCGTAGCTTTGTTGAACACATTTTTTTAGTATTATACTATTTTTAGTATTATACTATTTTTTTTACATTATACTATTTTTTTTAGTATTAATTGAACGGATTGCCTCTCTTTTGCAACACTTTTAAACATTGTGGCGAGCTTGCTTATTTTCTTTTTCCGATCATGCTTTTAGGCACGGGAAATACCTAGTGATTATATATTAAAGAGCTGAAACAAGTACTAAACAGAGCTTTTTCATAGTGGTAAGTAGTGGGACGTCTCTACATGCAGTGCTTGAGTTCGAATTTCACTGGTAGCAAGTTTTTTTGGTAATTATTTCATTTTCCGGAACGGGATTCGACGGAACACCCCGGATTTGACTGGATCTCGCCGAAATGGCCGGAACATTCCTAAACAGACCAAAATTCACACTGGTATGGATCATGCGTTGATCCGTACCGTTTTGGCTTCGAAACAGAACGTTCCGGCCGTTCCGGACATGAACAGAACGAAATTCACAAGTATGGTTCAAAATGAATGGAAATGAATCCATCAAGGACATGTTCAAGATATTACTGACATTGTCAACAATCTGGAGTCCTTGGGAATTCATTTTCCAATGAAGAGAAAGTCAGAGAGATCTTGATAAGTCTTTCAAAAGCCAAATGGGAACGAAAGACTACAATCCATTGAAGAAGCTCTAGATATGTCATCTCTCCAAATTAATAATTTACATTGAAAGCTATTCACACATGAGATCTCCATGAGTGAAGCTGATGGAGTACTACCAGAGAGTGTCAAGAATCAGGCACTCAAGGACAAAGAGATTCAACAACCTCAAACCCTTGAAAAGAAGAAGATTATAAATAAGATCCCTTTTCTCTCATTTCCAAAGCCTTGACAAGGATTATCAAGATGAAGAAGAAATTTGGAAACAAAGACTCCAGCAGAGACAAATTCAGATCTTCAAGTAACAAGGACTACAAATGTAAGTCGTCTTCCCACGTAAATAAATCTAAAGGACTGAATTGCTTTGAATGTGGTGATGCAGGACATTTGACCAGAAATTTCCCTCTCAAGCACCTTCAGAAGAAGGACAGTAACATAAGAAAGAAGGCCATGGTATCTTCATGGAGTGACTCTGATTCCTCAAGTGAATCAGAATCTGAAGAAGATCAAGCCAACCTATATCTTATGGCTAAACACGAAGAAATCTCATAAATGAACATTGAGGTAATGGTGAATAGTCTAATGTCTAAACCTGCAAATGTACTTTATCATATTTTGAAAACAATGCTCTTGAATGAAGAAGACTTATTAAATGAAATCAAATATTTAAAGGAGAAAGTCCATGAGCAAGAAAAAGAGAAATTGCAATTAGTTTGCCTAAACAAGATGTTGAAATGGAAACCAATTTCAAAGCCTCGAAAACTCAAGTCAAAAAAGTTATAACAGAGAAATCTCTATTGAATGACAACCTTGTTACTCTAAGGCATCATCATGATGAATTAGAGAAACATAATACTCTTATGGATGAGAAACTTCAAGACTCTAAGAACGTTTTGAAAAAACTTGATGGCTCTTAACATAATCTCAACTTGATTCTTGGAGGAAGTTTGCATTTTGTCCACAAAATTGGTATTGGATACAATCCAAACTTTCCAAGAAAGAACAATACCATACTTGTGAAAGCATGTAGAAGACATTCTCCCAAATGTTTTCACTGTGGCAAGATTGGTCATGCTAAGATGACTTGTACCTTTAGAAGAAAAGAAGCTTACATCATGAAGAATAGTTTTCTATTTCATCTTAAGGGACAGATGAGACAGAGTTGGGTTCCTAAAGGGATCAGACCACCTAACATTGTTGATCCTGAATATGAATTCAAATATCACACTTGGTCTAACAGCTGGGTAAGGAAGTGAGTGGTATTTGCAGGTTGTAACCAAGAGCAAAGAGTAGAATTGGATTATGGATAGTGGTTGTTCCATGCACATGAGTGGTAATAGTTCTTTATTCACTGAACTGAAAGAAAAATTGGGAGGGACAATCACACTTTGTGACAAAGGCAAATGCAATATCATAGAAATTGGTAAAGTTGGTAATGGTGTTGAAAATTCTATTTCAGATGTTTATCTTGTAGATGGTCTAAATTTTAATCTGCTTAGTGTATCTCAACTTTTTTATTAAGGTAATAAGGTTATTTTTGACAAGGAGAAATGTGTGGTGCAAGATGAAAAATATGGCAATGTTTACTCTTTGAATACTAAAAATGTTGCAGGATAAAGTCTGAAATGTCTCAAGACTTTGAAAGATGATTCAAAGCGTTGACACAGAAAATCTTGGACACATCAGCTTGCATACAATGAACAAACTAGTCTCTAAGGACTTGATCTGAGAACTTCCATCCATCAAGTTAAAGGATGAAGAGGTATGCAAGGCTTGTGCATAATGAAAACAGACAAGGAGCTCATTCAAGCCTAAGAACATTGTAAGCACAACTACACTTATTGAACTGCTTCATATGGATTTGTGTGGTCCTATGAGAGTTCCAAATCCAAAGGGTAAGAGGTATATGCTGGTTATTGTAGATCACTTCTCTAGATTTACTTTGGTAATGTTTTTAAGAGAGAAGTATGAGGCTCTAATTTGAATTTTCAAAACTGTGTCAATAGTTGCAAACTTTGAATAACCTGCCTATGCTTCAATAATGAGTGATCATGGGACACAATTTTATCAACTGGAGTTTGATTTATTTTGTGCTACGTATGGTATTTCTCACAACTTTTCTGCTCCTAGAACTCCTCAACAAAATGTTGTAGTTGAAAGGAAAAACAGGACTCTTGAGGACATGTCTAGGACAATGGTTTTAGAAAAAAAGTTGCCAAAGTCTTTTGGGCAGATGATGTTAATACTGCAAATTGCATTTTGAACAAATGCTTGATTATGCCTATTTTAAAGAAGACTCCTTATGAACTTTTCATAGGCATAAAGCCAAATATTTCATATTTCAAACATTTTGGTTGTACTTATTTTGTTCACAATAATGGTAAGGATAATCTTGGCAAGTTTGATTCCAGAAGTGATGAAAGTATTTTCCTTGGTTATTCTTTGACTAGAAACGCCTACAGAGTTTACAATAGGAGAACCATACTTTTTGAGGAAAGTATACATGTTATATTTGATGAAAGCAGTGATGGTTCCTTAAGTGAAAGTTTTGCATACTTAAATTTGAACAAGCATGATTCAGAGGATGAAGCAGATCCAGAGATAGTTCTAAGATTAACATGCAGGAAAACATAAGAGATTTTCAAAGCCTTGAAAGTGGCTCTCAAAGCCCTGAATCAGGACCTCAAGGAATACAGAGTGGTCAAACCACTACATCAATTTCTCAAGGATTTGAAAAGATTCCCGGAGAACCAGAACCCTGGACACAAAGAAAGAAGTTCATTTATCTATCATCTCCAGCAAAAAACGCCATTTTTGATCCATCTACTGGTACAGAAACAAGATCTCAATCAAAGAACGTGTGTGCTTTTAATGCTTTTGTGTCTCTTGTAGAACATAAGAATGTGAAAGAATCACTATAAGAAGTAGACTGGATCATTGCAATGCAAAGTGAGCTAAATGAAATTGAGAGGAACTAAGTTTGGAATCTAGTTCCACCTCCCAAAGATCAGTCTGTAATTGGAATAATGTGGGTGTTCAGAAACAAGCTAGATGAAAATGGTAAGGTTATCAGGAATAAGGCAAGACTAGTAGCTCAAGGCTACAACCAGGAAAAAGGTATATATAATGAGGAGACTTTTGCTCCTGTGGCCATGTTGGAAGCAATAAGAATGTTACTTGCATTTGTATCACATTAGAACGTCAAACATTTTAAAATGGATGTTAAATTTTCATTTCTAAATGGTTATCTATGAGAGGAAGTTTATGTTGCGCAACCACCTGGCTTTGAAAATGATGAGTTTTCAAATCATTTTCAGAAACTTGACAAAGCTCTTTATGGCCTCTAACAAGCTCAAAAAGATTGGTATGAAAGATTGTCAAAAAATTTACTTGAAAATGATTTTAAAAGAGAATTAGTTGACAAAACTCTTTTCATAAAGACACATGAGAAAGACTTTTTAGTAGTACAAGTATATGTTGATGATATTCTATTCGGTACTACTAATGATTCTCTTTCCAAGTATTTCTCTAGTCTTATGAGTAGAGAATTTGAGATGAGCTTGATGGGAGAGCTAAATTTATTTCTTGGACTTCATGTACATCAAATGAAGAATGGAAGTTTCCTACACCACAATTAGTAGACCAAGGATTTCATGAACAAGTATAATATGTCTCAATACAAGGTAGCCAAAACTACCATGAGCTCCACACTATCCTTAGATAAGGATCAAAATGATAAGAGTGTGAACCATAAAAAGCTCAAAGGTATGATTAGTTCACTGCTCTATCTTACTGCAAGTAGGCCAAACATTATGTTAAGTGTTTGTATGTGTACTCGATTTCAATTCGATCCTAAGGAGTCTCACTTAGTTGATGTCAAAATAATTTTTAAATATCTCAATGATACCAAATACTTAGGGATTTGATAGCCTAAAAAGTCTAAATTCTCTCTCTGTGGCTATTCAGATGCTGATTTTGCAGGATATAAAGTTGACAGAAAAAGCACTTCAGGATGTTTCCAATTCCTTGGATCATCTCTGTTAAGCTGGTATTCTAAAAAGCAAAATTCATTAGCTTTATCAACAGAAGAAGCTGAATACATAGCAGCAGGAGCTTGCTGGTCACAAGTGTTGTGGTTAGCTCAATGGATGAGAGAGCTGGTTTATAAATTCAGAGATATCCCCATCAAATGTGACAACACTAGTGCTATCTCAATTAAGAAGAATCCGGTACAACATTCAAGGACTAAGCACATTGATGTCACACATCACTTCATTAGAAATCACATGGAGAAAGGTGGTGTATCTCTATCATTTGTGCCATCTAACTTAGAGTTGGCAGTATCTTCACTAAACCACTTCCAGAGGATCAATTCACAGCCTTGATATTAGAACTTGGCATTTTGAATAAGAAATCACTGGTTTAGGGGGAGCATCAGGTAAATTATTTGTGTTTCAATGTTTTGAAAAGATTTCAAAGCCTTGAAAATTTTGTCTGCAGTATAACAGTTTTTCAAAGCCTTGAAATCCTTTTCAAAGCTTTGAATATAAATCTGTATAATATATGTATCAATGATGGATCACTGATAATGCGTGTTATCTCTGTAGATAATTGCCTGACATTATTTTTACCTTTTAAAACGGATCTTTTTCAAATCAGTATAATACTATTTCCTTTCCAAACGAGCTTAAATTTCAAACAAATTTTCCTTCCTTAAATAATAGGAAATATTTAGTTTCCTTATTTCACTCAAAATCTTCAGTATTTTATCTTCTCTCTTTTCTCTCTCTTCTATCTTTCCTCCTTATCTCTTCTAAACCCCAAACTATATGGATTCACGGAGATCTTCTCAAAGAATCAAGATGGTTGGAGGCTCAAAGAAGAACACAGGGAAGAAAAGAAAAGTTGGAGAAGATGAATTTCAAGCTATCAGTGACAGCTCCAGTTCTACTTCCAGTGCACCAGAGTTGCCATCTCATCCTCCAAAGAGGAAAAGCAAAAAGGAAAAGGATGATCAGATTGCTACTTCTAGCAAGAAGAAGTCAGATCTAGTAGCTACTTCTGGGAAACAAAAGTGTGTTCAGATTGAGTCCAAGAAAGGTGAAGAAGGCAAAGGAGGCTCAGAAATCAGACAAGGGTAAGAAGATACAGAGATGAGAAACAGAAAAAAGAGAAGGCTATTCACATTTACACTGAGAAGGACAAAGCTTCTTCTGATAAGAAATTTATTTCTGATCATTGGTTCATCAATCATGCTTCTCATGGAATTTGGTTAGATGGTTTCCTCTACTCCAATTGTTTATTGTAGTATGATCAATACAAGTATGTTGGATAATATGGATTTTGAGTGTATTAAGAGATTGAAACAAAGTTCAATTCCAAAAATCATAAACCCCTCCGAGATCGCATACCCTAGGCTTGCCAGACTCTTCTACCTGAATATGAAACATGTCAATACGTTGGGTGTAACTGTATCATCTAAGGTAGCCAGTATTGAGATGGAGTTAGATCATGCAAAATTTGCTAGAGTCTTGGGTTGTGCAAAGAGGTACAATACAGAAAACTACCCTAGCAAGATTGATGGTATAAAGATGGCTAAATACGAAAAAAAAAAAAAGTTCTTTTTACCTAATTTAGCCACTACCTCTAAGCTGTTAACTCATTATGTGTTAATTGTTGAAGTCAAAATCTTGTGTACTATCCTGATGAGGTGTGTGGTACCAAAAGAAAATTCTAAAGAAATGCTATCTGATAGGGTGTTGTATCTTATGTACTTGGTAATGCATGGATATGAGATGGATCTGCTAAGCATTGTAATGGAACACATGTTGTACTTATGTATCAAGAACAGGAAACATCCTCTACCCTATGCCAATATTCTCCCGCTTTTATTTCACCATCTGGAAATACATGTTGAAAAGGAAAAGACAATCAATACTGGTTTTAGAATGATTGATGAGAAGTCTTTTCAAATGATTGGAATTGTGAAAACTAGTAAGGGGGAATGGAAATTCTACTCTGAATTGTCAGCTGATGAGCTAACGCCAAGAATTTTCCAAAGCCTAAGTCCTTAACCACTCCAATAGCCATACCTTCTACCACTGAGACCAATCTCAAATTATTAAAAAACTGGACTTTACTGAAAATGATCTGGATGAGTAAACGCTGGGACAATATCAACTGAGTACTGATTTCAGACAGATGAAGTACATGAATGAGATTTTTTTTCAAGAGAACCAATTTGGTACATGTGGAAGAAGAGGATACACAAGTTCCAGAAGGTTCAAGGAACTCAAGATCTACCCAGAACCTATTTGATGAACAGAGTACTGGGGATAAGGCTGTTGGGGATAAAGATGTTGAGGTAAAGTTTGTCGAGGATAAGGAACCTGGTAATGAAGATAGCGTTGACTCAGGGTTGCTACTCACATAAGTTGTACAGAAGAAGAAACAAAAAGGAAAGGTTCTAGCAATTTTCACCTCGGATGACTTGTTCGGGGATGATGTGGTGGCTGATGAGCTTGGTGAAGAAGTTTCACAAGAAGATGATGCACAGGAAAAAGATCATCAAGAGAATAAGGAAGAACGGAAGAAGAAAGTGATCAAGTAGAGGGTGAGGGGCCTAAGAAAGATGAAGATCCAAAGCCTTCAATCTAGCATTTCTTTCTTTTCTTTGAAAGACTTGAATCCAACCTCTCTCTTCTTTCAAAAATTACACTTATTTTAAAACTTTAAGTTTTCAAATAAGGTTTGATCCAACATTTTCTCACCTTTTTTATGAAAGTCAAAAAGGGGGAGAAATTTAGGGATAATTATATGGTTGTGGGGAGATCTGGTTCTGGATGTGGAAGTTTATTTTTTTTGTGTTCAACTGCTTAGCTAGTTTTGAATTGGTTATTTCGTTTATTTTATATTCAGCTATTATAACGGTTAGTATTGTTATCTGTTTTTTATCTTATATAACTGTTTCTTCTATGCTACTAATGTCTATCTTTTGCATAAATACAGTTCAAACAGAATAGTTAGTTCTTTCATTCATAAAGGGGAGATTGTAAGTTCAAAGTTGTTTTCAAAGATTTGAAAGTGGTTTCAAAGCCTTGAAACTTCACATCATGAACTAAGGGGGAGTTCTTACTCCTATTCATTCTCTAATCTCCTGAACTTGATCATTCTATATTATATTATGAAAGACAAACTATTTTTGTGATATAACATGCTTTGATCTTATCATTTGCCTGAGTTATTTTGCAGTGATTGTTAGCTAACTCTGTGTTTCAGGTTTAGCTAAGTTTCCTTATTTGCAGGATTGCAGAATTGGCAATCAAGGCCTGCAGATTTGTGCTACTTTTATAGAAATTTTTCTGGACTTACCTTAGGCTTGCAGATAGAATATTAGATCAAAATCAATTGATAAAACCATGTAGCTAGTCCTTGGGAGAGAGTTGTTGAGAGTCAAATATCTGCAGAGGATTTTTAGGTATTTTTGTTGAAGCTCCCCATATAGTCTGCAATAAAAATTGACAAACATAGAGACTAATTTTGAGGGAGGTTCAGAAGTACAGAGCATTACACAAGATTCATACACTCTCACGGATTGACAATCATCATTGAAGGAGATCATTAATCCATTCATCCGTTCCATATTCCTGAAGAACACTTCAAGCTTCATTGCTTCACTATCTTCACAATGTTCTTAATCGAGAGCTTTTTTGTTATATTACTTAATCATATGTTATTATTCAAGTTGTTCAATAGGAATTACTGGTATTCTTATTGTATCAGTTTGCTAGAGCTGTTACTAGATAGGTTAGGAAGAACCACTGCCTGAAAAAGAATAAGACAATTCTCTTGGCCAGAGATCTAGGGTTCAGGTTTTGATAAATAAGAAAGTGTTGAAGTCCTAGAGGGATTAGATCCCTCGGGCGGAGAGTAGGTCAATTGGGACCGAACTTCGTAACAAATCACTGTGTTCATTTTCTTGCTTTACTGTTCTTTACTTGTCTTCAAAACAAGTTTCTGTTCAAAGCTTTGAAATGATTTTCAAAGCTTTGAAAATATTCAGTATCTTTTAAACAGTCTGTTTTGGTTTCAAAGACTTGAAACTTATTTCAAAGCTTTGAAACACTTCAAGTTCTTCTCATTTTGTTTTAAACCACTCTTTTGGCAAAATTTGTCATACTCTATTAAACCCCCCCCCCCCTTCTAGATTATTTGATCCAGTAATTGCGTACGTGCATTCAATCTTCAGAGTGGCGTGAGGAAACATCAGGAACCATTCGTTCACATTTTTTGCGCACAATACCCCCAACTCCACCACCATTATCTCTGAACACACCCACTTTTGAGGTTCTTTCGAATGACACTTCACCAGACCCTTGGGGTGAGCCAGATTTGAACCCACTTTAAGAACCAGAAGAAGAGGAACATGGCCCTACATCCGACATGGAAGTGGATGTTTTCGGTGATAATTCTCTGGCTAGTCTTGTGCCGGCAATTGCAGCAGTTTTGGTTATGGCTCCTCAAAACAGCCCGGTAAAACTACCCTTCTACAAACCATGTTCTGCAAAACCAGAGTCTATCTCATCATCACAGTTTTTAGTCGCAATCCCCTGTATCCCGCTTGTCATCACCACCATTGAGCTCTTCAGCCTCGTCATCTGCTAGCTTGGCACGTTATTCTATCTCTACAGATTTCGATATCACACCAAGAGGTAGCAGCGGATCTCTTTAATCGACAAGTGCACTCCCTAGTACCCCTATAAAATCATTTCTTTTGAATGAAATTCAACTACTATCTGTTTTTCACTGCACTGATATATACAAATGTTTACATATATATCCATGTCTATTAACTCCATCTTATCTCTTCACAATTCTATTTTTACTTTTTCACCCAAGTTTAATTCCCTGGACCTCTTTTAAGGAAGCTTTGGGACACCGTATTAAATGGTCCAACATCCACCTAACCCAAACATATACCTCCTCTATTATTTTAAAACCAAGCCCAACGCGCCATTTATAGACTCCTCTGATTTCATTTCCACCATGGGCTCTATCTTAAGTTTTTTTCAAACCGTCACCACCCCAACCCAACTCGTTTCAACCCAACAGAGAATTAAATTTCACGTTACAGTCACATGCAACCCCACCCCCACGCCTCACTCTCTGCAGCATGACCTCCCTATCCTCCATCCTTCTTTTTGATACGGTTTCGAAAGATACTTTCCCCTCAAGATGCGACGTGCCGGTTGCAGCCCGGGACGCGAATATGCAGGCAACTCCGGATCCTCCACTGTTATCTCATCTTAATCCTCTGGAGATTTTGACTCCGGCAACGATTTTTCATACCCGAGAGGTATAAAACCTAAAAGTGTAGGGGATTTTGGTCCGGCAAAACGCACTAAAATCATTACTTAGTGTAACCCTAGCCATCTCTCTGGATCAAAACGTTCGGCTTCTCTAGGTTTGCTTGAAGATCAGGAATTTGGAAAAGAAGTTATCTTGCTGAAATGTTCTATTAACTTTTCACTTTTTGGTCATATATGCCCTGTCTTTTATGAATGCTCTGGTTCTTCTGCACCTCAACTATAACCCTCGAAAACGTTGTCATTTCTTTGTGGATGATTATGAGGCTTCTATCTACGAATTTGTGTTCACCACGAATGTCCCACAACAGTCATGGCATTATCCATGGCATCTTTTGCTTGGAACTTCATGGGTTAAGGACACTCCCTAGCAGTTCACACTGCGCTTCAAATTGCCAGGATATTAAAGTTTCGCTTACCTTTCTATCAGAAACTAAGTGCTCCATTTTAAATGCCTCTCGTTAAGAAAGTAAAGTCATGGGTTAAGGACACTCCCT